>CM064573.1:61412905-61597905 GCA_032716605.1 Paralithodes platypus
ATAGCCAAGGGACCTGAAGATTTCCAAAAACGACATTATTATTCCAAACTGTCATTAGCACTGGACATTTCTCTCACCTTCACCATACTACCCCACTGTATTACACACTTGTTACAACACCCACAGCCACTACCGCCACCACCGTTTCAAATGCCGTGAAAAATTAATTTGGCATTTTCAGGGTTGCATTAGCGGGATGTGAGGACGGAATGTGAGTTTTGCTTGTGTTTAGGGTCTGATTAGGTTTTGGTGCCCGGGAAATCAAGAGTTTAGCAAATTATGAGGTGGATAGAGCCGTAGATTTGTGTTGTCATAATACTGTAGCACTTAGTGGTGCAGGTGAAAACATATACAACACGTGATTTATTTATACAGCATTTTACGCATTAAAATATTCAATATAAGCGCTATTATGAACAAGATTAATTTCCTTGGAACTGGATAGAGTGATCACACATAATATAAATAATACCGTAGTTAATGTACTAAACTTCAACACGTGTAATAGGGTTGAGAGCATAGTTTTCTTTATTGAATATATGCCTGGCCTCTGTGTAGGACAGTTGGTAGGCCTGAATATAAAATAAAATGTGCTTATGTACAGTTGTCACCATTCATTTGTATAGACTGTGGTCTTTATGTTTGAAAGGTAATAGAGTTTGAATAATTACAAATTTATTTACTTCCATACATAAAATCATGGACTGCTAAATATTCATGTGAACAATTGTAGTGTAGTTCCACAATCAAATATTCCGTTACATGAAGAGAGCATTACATTGCACACCTACGGTATACATTCAGAAAGGCACATTACACCGAGCACGAAACTTTCGCAGCTAAAACATTTAGTAATCATGGGGCCCGAAATATTTTACATGTTTTTGCCTCCCACAGAAACTGCACTAAAAAAATAAATTGTTTTACTACATTTGTCTTACATTATATTTACAGGAAGTGTTGTATCATTGTTTATATATATATCAATTTGGTGTTTGGAGTAATATGGAGACTGGAATAACTATTAGAAAATATATAATATTGGGTTTAGATACTTATTTGTATTAAATGCATTAATAACTTCATTGCAACAGTTTAAGCAATAACTGTGAGGAAGCTTTATACTAACAAGCAAGAATATCATGAACAATCAACAAATTCAATACATGACAGTTCAGATTATTCACCTACTATTATTTACTTCACCTACAGTACATGGCAAATTACAATTGTACTGTGTAATTGCAAACTTATGAGACTGATATGATAACGACCATGAAAAACCCTATACACCTATAGATTATTAACATCGAAATGTATGAATTATAATTATAAGTAAACTTCATATAATACAAACACAACGTCTACACTATTTTGTTAATAGCTTGTTTAGACGATATGTAGTGTATAATCTACCTGTACGACGCAAAGTGATAATGCAATGAAAATACCGCCTACCTTCCCATGACCTTAGCTCTGGTCACCCAGCTCCAGGAGATTTTTACTAAGAGTATAGGACAGGATGGTGACTATGTTGATTAACAGTGACTTAGATGATGATTCAAAATACAAGTATATAGAATTTAATATTGTTTGATATATTAACCCTTTGAAGCTCTGACGCGTTTTAGCAGTTTATTTTGGCTATCATTAAATGATTGTATGCAGCTCAGAAAGTATCTGTGTGTATTGAAATGGTAAATACTATCTCAATCAACCCTTTGACTTCCATTTACCGTTACTAATCTGAATAAACTCGTCTAATAGTAGCCAGAAAACAGAACCGAAACGCGTACTGGAGCTTGAAAGGGTTAAGCCTACTAGTAAAGGCCTACTGGAACGCGTATCTATATGTGTATGTTGCTATTATATATATTTTTTGTTCTATATAAGTGAGGGAGGCAAAAGGCAGAACTGCCAGTATCGAGTGCCTTCCCCAGGGTTGAACGAGTGACAGGGCCAAAATAAAGGGACGTTCGAGCCAAAATGCCTGGACACACGGAGTTTGAAGCAATTTAAGTCATAGGAAGAGGGAAGGACTGATTCTGGGAGAGAGTTCCAGAGCTCATGATCAGCTATTGAATAGAAGAAAGCCTGAGAGTAACGTTTCACTCTTGGGTTGGAGAGTTGCACAGAGTAGGGGTGGTATTGTGTTGCACGACGGGCACCACGTACCGTACGTAGAGGAGGTGGTATACACTGGAAGAGCTTTGAAGAACACTGAATATTATAGTAGTGATAGAATAGCAAGAGAGATGGAACATTACGGCAGAGAGAGAGAGATTGCAAAGAGTTGGTGAATGGACGGGAGTTAACGATACGAAAGGCCTTCCTTTCTACTTTGTCTAGGAGTGCGGTGTGAGAGGATCCTCCCCACACATGTGAACAATACTCAATACAAGGACGCACTGTGCCCCTGTATAGAGCAAGAAGCTGTGCAGGGGTAAAGAACCCCTTGAGGCGGTTGAGCACACCCAGCTTCTGGGAGGCTGCCTTAGCAAGACTGGTAATATGGTCCTTCCAAGTGAGAACAGAAGAAAAAGAGACACCAAGAACATTGAGAGAAGATGAAGGATTGATTTTTGTATTGTTGAAGAATAAGGGATAGTCCACTGGGAGTTCCGGTTGGGTAGATAGATGAATAAATTGTGTTTAGGAAGCATTAAAGGCAACAAGGTTTACGATTATATTCAGTTTAATGACGCCATTTACTCAGGAATAGTATAACAACTCAGTTAACCCAATGACTCCCACACCCTCTTTCTAACTTTAATAATTATATATGTTAATGGCCAAAATAAAATAAAGTAATATGGCCTCGTATATTGACGGGGTTAAACTACTGAACCCTATTCCAAGCTCTTGATCATTATCCTCTATGCCTCACCAACGACTAGAGTAATCGAGTAATATTTCTACCATTTATCAAGGGTCAGCTTGGGAATAGGTATGGAAATGTGCAGCCCATTTGCTCCAGCTCTTTTTGAGTTACAGATGTGAGGGTTCATGATTTCTAGACTACCTGTTTGGAGCAGTGTTTATCATAAATGATCCACTTCTACCCAGGCTTATTTCGCTGTTCTAACAGTAGGTGTTTTTGCATTTATATTGTATTTTATAAATTATACAATATGTATATTAAAATTGTGTAATCGATAGTCAGTACTTCAAATACCAAACAGTAATACAATGTGCCGTTGTTCATGCGATACCAGTTTCAGCATTAACCCCTCCAGGATATGATGCCACTTATCTTAATTTTACTATGGCTATAATTAGACGATTATATTTATCTTAAGAATGAATTGTGTTAGTGAGAGGGTTAATTAAGATATGCTTTACCCCTTTGATTCCTACAGAGCCTTATGAAGCTTAGTAAAATCGTCAAATGTTAGCCCGAATAAAGTACAGAGAGCGTCTTCAAATACTGCAATGGTTAACAAAAAAATAGTTGTTTTTAGGGACTTTAAAGTACGATAATTCCTCAAATGATAAGATATAAACTTATTTTATACTTGATGATTATATGGACTTTAAAGTACGATAATTCCTCAAATGATAAGATATAAACTTATTTTATACTTAATGATTATATGGACTTTAAAGTACGATCATTCCTCAAATGATAAGATATAAACTTACTTTATACTTAATGATTATATGGACTTTAAAGTACGATAATTCCTCAAATGATAAGATATAAACTTACTTTATACTTAATGATTATAATGTTTAATTAACTGCATACCAAAACTATACTTTTGTCTACTATCATTGATTGAACATATATGTGTTTTTATCCTCACTATATTACATCTATCCCATGTTACTTTACCTTCATTACATGTGTGGGGAGGTTCCTCTCACACCGCTCTCCTAGACAAAGTTGAAAGGAAGGCCTTTCGTATCATTAACTCTCGTCCACTCACCAACTCTCTGCAATCTCTCTCTCTCTCCGCCGTAATGTTGCATCTCTCTCGCTATTCTATCGCTACTATAATAATCAGTGTTCCTCAGAGCTTTCCCAGTGTATACCACCTCCATTACGTAGGGCATGTGGTACCCGTCTTGCAACACAATCCCACCCATACTCTGTGCAACTCTCCAACCCAAGAGTGAAACGTTACACTCAAACTTTCTTCTATTCAACAGCTGAGTTCTGGAACTCTCTCCCAGAATCAGTCTTTCCCTCTTCCTATGACTTAAATTCTTTCAAACTCCGTGTGTCCAGGCATTTTGGCCCTGTCACTCTTTCAACTATGGGGGAGGCAGTTCTGCCTTTTGCCTCCCTCACTCACATAGAAAAAAAAAGAAAAAAAACGTAGGACCAATCTTTTCTCCCTCCTTCTTGCCCAATCATCACCTTTTCCTCTACATTTCCACATCATCACTCTTTTCTCCCCTCCCTCCCTTCGTTAGTCTACCCAGGCTCCTTCAATGGCACCGGGAATTATCAAAGTTATATGGAAACAAATTAGACTTGTAAATGTAATTTGATATCCTATTGAAACGCGCGCGCGCGCTCTCTCTCTCTCTCTCTCATGTACACACAGATAGAAAGGAATGGTGGTGATCTATCTCAGACTGGGTGGTTTAAGGCGGCAGAAGGTTTTATGTGTTTTATTTATACATATGTGTTAGCTCTTGCAAGTTTCGGTGTTCGCAATTGTATAGGATAAACATTATAATTATTGTGTTTTTATCAGTATGATATATTCATGTCAGAAATGCCATACAATGCTAAAGCTATGCTTCAATATAAGGCGGTCACAGGATTGGCAGCTCTATTTGGAATTAATACCATAATTTTATCGGTTATATATATAATTAATGGTGGTTGTTGTTGTTGTAGTTCCCCAGACTGTCTGACCTAACAGTCCCAGATCCGGTAGACCAAAGCCGCTCCAGATACTCGGGCCCCCGAAGAAGCGGGGTGAGATAAGATCTGTCTCTGAGAGAGGATCATCAGCCCACGGGCTTGCACCTCCGGGCCAATGCCCACACCGTCCGCAGCCCCCCTTACAGTGCCACCCAATCAGGCAATCCCGCCAGCACCTAGAAGCACCCCCGGGCCATACCCACACCGTCCGCAGCCCCCCTTACAGTGCCACCCAATCAGGCAATCCCGCCAGCACCTAGAAGCACCCCCGGGCCAATACCCACACCGTCCGCAGCCCCCCTTACAGTGCCACCCAATCAGGCAATCCCGCCAGCACCTAGAAGCACCCCCGGGCCAATACCCACACCGTCCGCAGCCCCCCTTACAGTGCCACCCAATCAGGCAATCCCGCCAGCACCTAGAAGCACCCCCGGGCCAATACCCACACCGTCCGCAGCCCCCCTTACAGTGCCACCCAATCAGGCAATCCCGCCAGCACCTAGAAGCACCCCCGGGCCAATACCCACACCGTCCGCAGCCCCCCTTACAGTGCCACCCAATCGGGCGATCCCGTCAGCACCTAGAAGGAAAAGTACTATAGAAACAGACAAAAACGGCTAAGGTGGGTAGAGGATATCAAACCTCACATTGGATAGGACCAGCCCTCTCCCTTCTAATTATTTGTCAACATTACTGGTTACTAACGATCTGAGTAACGGAATACAAGGATACATTTTCGTTATGAACCTGTATCGTTCTGAGTTACGGAGATTGTATCTGAATCGGGGATTATACAGTGTTGATACCTTTTTGCCTCTTACCTTGATTTTCCTTGTAATGCTTGTAGTCCAGGTTAACACTGTAAAAACATGTTGAAAGGTAAATCATAGAGGTAATTGATTTGAAGCAAAGACACTGGTGGCTTTTCTATATATATTTATTTAACACAAAATATAGAACTATGCGGTTTTGTAAATAGTTATAAGGTCTGTGTAGATACTGTATTGCCCAGCAGGGAAGTATCTACCTAATTAAAAGCAGTAAGCTGGTTAACAACTAGATTGAGCTATAATTCCTGTAATCTGTAATTCCTTCCTGTAAAGAATAGATGAATTAAGAATAGCGAAAATAGGTGAACGGTACACACACTAATTGCACAGTATCGTACTGTCACTGTAATGTCACTGTATTAATTACCACGGCCGCTTGAAGGGGCAACCTTCCTAATGGGTGGCTGTTCTGCTACTGCCCAATGCCTGGGGGCTCGAGCGTGCCGGCTTCTTACCAGTGTGGAGTCATACGATATTAGTTGCTAGCAATCATCTTGGTGTTGCTGCAATTCTCTGGAGGGAGCGTGAGAACCCCTGCTTAGCTTGCAAGAATTGTACCAAGGCCTTTATAGGTGGGGTGATCTTCTATAGGGGAGATCATGCCCAATTAGAATGTACAGTAGTATACTTAAGTAAGTGAATAACTGTTATAAGGGTGTGAGTTATACAAGTGATTATATGAGTTACCCTAGAGTGTACAGTCGCTCAAAATGCGCTGTTACAAGATCCTTATTTAACTTAAACCAGTGTAATTCACTGACATTGTTTAAATGTGTCCTGGACCTGGATTATGAGCTGACATACCTATTCCTAAACCCGAATGCAGTACCGTTAGTATTTTTATTGGATAAGAATGGAGGAGTTCTATTCGACCAGTGACTGTACGTGTGTGTGTGTGCAGGGAATCACAACGCCCTATCTTGTGAAACATATATATATGAGAGAGAGAGAGAGAGAGAGAGAGAGAGAGAGAGAGAGAGAGAGAGAGAGAGAGAGAGAGAGAGAGCAATCACGCGCCATCAACATGTATCAACAAACTATCTGGTCTCCAATTCTCCAATATTTGCTTACTCTCCATTACAACCTCTAACACTTTTGGGAACGTTTTTAATAAATAGTCGTGTACTGTATGTGTGAATGTGGAATAAACATATATATATATATAGGTTTTAATAGCTATTGCATATCGTTGTCTGTAAATGAAAATACTAAACAAATATTGAACAACAAGCAATCTTCATTAATTCTGTGTTTGTTTGTCATTCCACCTAGTATATTGCGTGAGGTCAACCGGACGCTGGTGAATGGCCGCACCAAGTGAAATGAAATGGTCACTGGCTGCCAAATATGTCAAGGGAAGATTGGCAATAACGTTACATTTGTGGACCATTTGTATATTTGATAAGGAGAAATATAGTAAGAATAGCTAGGTTGAAGTTGTAATAAATGTGTATCTAAATATTGCTGTGATAATGCATTTGTGTGCACATACTTGTGTTCTGTTAGTATGTATATGTGTGTATATATATATACGCAGGCACATACGGTACATAACCTATAGCTGGGGGTGGCCGACTCAAGACAGAAACCGAACAGAAACAACATTTAAAGTTCCAATTCTTAGGGTCAGCGACCACTTTCGCATTCCCTTGCCCCTTTGTTTGTCTAGTCTAGTAAGTTAATTTTAAGAGGGGAGGAGGATTCCTAGCCACCCACCCCCGAAGTAGGAAAAGTAGTACAGGAAAAGAGACAGACAGAAACGGCTAAGTTCGGGTAGAGGATGCCTAACCTCACTCTGGACAGGACCCACCTTCACCCAAGAATTGACAGAGATCCCAATTCAAGGTACACAAGAGTCAAATTGACTGGAATTAAGGAGCTTGAAGCAGTTTAGGCTGCAGGATGAGGGAATGATTGATTGAGGTAATGACGATCAGAATTTACTTGTTGAGTTGAAGAAATACTGTGAAATTGGGTCACTCTTGGGTAAGAGAGTTGGACAGAAAAAGGATGGGAATGTTTTGAAAGGCAGTTCCTACTCTCTGTAAAGGAGGTGTTATACACTGAGAAGGCTCTGAACAACATTAATTATTGTAATGGTGGTAGAAGAGAAAAAGAGATACAACATTGAGGCATGTAGAGATAAATTATAGAGAATTAGTAACAGGTGAGTTGATGCTTTTCCTTCTACCCTTCTGAGAAATACGGTATGGGTGGAATGTTCCCACCCATACAAACAGTACTTGACACATGGTCGCACTGTACCCCTATTGAGAGGGGAAGTGTTGAAGTGTAAAAATAGTCACATCGAAGACTGTGATGGGTAGATAGATGGACAAATTGGGTCGTGGAAGCATAGAAAACATCATGTTTATATCCAATTTGGAGATAGTTGATGGATGACAAGATAGATGTGCTATGGCCTCATCACGTGAGTTTTGAAGTAAGTGCATAAAAGGTTGCAATTGCATAGTGTAAGGTAGAGTCATTGGCATAGGAGTAGATAGGACTAGAGGTACAGTTGAGAAGGTCTCTGAAGAACACCGAAGTTGATAAGTTTTGGCTGTCCACAATCACATCTATAGAACGGTCAAAATAGCAATTCGAGATAAAGGTAGAGATAAAGTGATAGAAACCAAAGAAAAATATTTTAGAAACAAGGAAAATGTGCCAGACTGTAACAAAGTCTTTAGATATGTCTAGCGCAATAGAAAAAATTCTTGCCGAAATCTCGAAATGAGATGACCAGTAGAGTGGCCCTTGACTTGAAGACTGCGGCAAGCCACACTTGAGGCTTTACTGGAAGAAGGGGACAAGACACACTAGAAGCATGGTATGAAACAAATACCAAAAATGCACCAGTGGCAGTAAATTGGGTGACAATAGCATCTCTCCATACTACCACCTCCTCTCTGAACGCTACCTTCATCCTTTTATTACCTCCCTCCCAGGTTCCCTCCTTCCCCCTCCTACAATCTCCCTCCTCCATCTCTTTTTCACCACCCTTCCCTCACATACAGATAGTGTGGAAGGCCGAGAGAGCGTCAGTTACCCAAGAGAGAGGGAGTGTGTTGCTCTGCCTGGAAGACCAGCCAGCTTCTTCCTCAGAGAAAAAAGGGTTTGTACAGTTGAATCTTGATTTTTATCTTTTATCAATATCCTTGAATACTATGTGCATGTGGAACCATAATATTGCTCTATACGTGAGATATAACCATTAAATTCATAGTGTTACTCAAAACCTCACACAAGGGTGGGAGAGGCCCCAATACCCCCTCACACATTTCTTGGGTTAAGGAAACCATAATGTCAGACTGAAATGCAATTATGGGAAGACAAAGTATTAAGAAATATTTAATTACTGGCAGAGTGGTCTTGCCACTGGACTGGTAATCCAATGGACCCGGGTTCGAATCCCAATATGTCAATGGGAAGATATTATTGGGATGGAATTTGTGCTGTACCTAGTTTCAGTGCATTACCACATCACACCGAAATGCCAAAAAATTACCCTCATTGTTCCCTGATTAAATAGCATTGTATAAATATTTCCATATTCAAAATATGTTACAGGGGGGCAATGCCTAGTGAGTTAATTGCTCAATAGGTGGCGTTCTGAGAGTGAGGGTCCGAGTGAGGGGGATGAGACGGTGAAGCACAGAGGCGAAGCGGATTCAGAGATAGAGTTGCTTCGAGCCGGGGTGCTTCGCATGTCTCACTCCCTAGACTGGAACAAGACCTCACGGGCCTCACCGTGTTCAGCGGTGTAGTGTAAAGGCTTTCAGCCTATGCCCGAGAGGGAGTAGTTGGAGTTTAGAAGAAAAAAAATACTAATTCTGCTATATTCTGATTTAGACCATCTTGAGGTACAGGAGCCACCACAGTCGGTAGAAGAAATCTGGCTGGTTCACTTTGACTCTGCAAACAACTTTAACCTTAGTGTTTAATGTTGTGGCGGCAGCAGTTTAGCAGGAGTAGTGCATCAAAAGTTCCAAAGATGACAAAACTCAATTAAGAAAAACACAGCACTAACGGAATCTGGAATTAAGAATGAATTAAATCACTTATTGAGATGCAAGATATGAGAACAATTGGACGCTAGTTGGAGGGCTGAGAGCGGTCACCCTTCTTTGGGACAAATTGGCTAAGAACAAACTTCCAGCAAAAAAGGAAGATATTAGAGGAAACGCCGAAACGTTTGCAGCAGGGAGTCAGCACGAAATAACTATTAAAGTACAGCTGGAGGAACACCATCTTCATTTAATTTAGTACATTTGTTAACACTGTGTTAGTGAGAGAGAGAGAGAGAGAGAGAGAGAGAGAGAGAGAGAGAGAGAGAGAGAGAGAATCAAAACCAGAGTCAGCGAGAGCAAAGGATTCAGGCTAAATAAAATAAAAAACAGGAACTCGGAGAAAACACTCGAGAGTGAGAGGGACAGAAACAAGAAGCCTCTGAGGGTCGAGAGAGAATAATGTATGTCGAGATCTGGCAAAGGAGGTGAGACAAGCAGACTAGAGGAGACAATAACATTAATTACATGTCCATTGAAATATAATTTTTATGTATTTTTGTAATTGTAAAGATGTAAAGCATATCAACATATGCAACTGAAAACAAGGGTTATTAGGGAAAATCAAGAAACTGCGGATCGACTAATCCTCATTAGGATGTTTGTGGTAGGGTAAGTAGAGTGGAAGAGTGGATAGGATGAGAATACTGGCAGGCTTAGAGTATAAATATGTGAGAGAGGTTGTGTTGATATTTATAATTCTCACCTAAAATAACCGGAATATTCATAATTTCAAAATCCATATACAGGGCCAATATTTTTAGCAGCCTGCTTTTGTATTCATTTACAATAGTTCCCGGTATAATGATGCATGTAAAGAAGGAATTTCTACAATAATATTCAAATATTAATAAGACAAACTATTGATAGGAAGGAGCCCAGTATTATATCCATATACACAGTAACTAGTACTGTGAATCTTGTGAAAGGTGACGAAAAATAAAGTATGACTTTTATCTTTCAATTTATGTTTTGAGTTACAACAAAATCCCTTTGCTTTGACAGTCCCATTTCGTTAATATTTATTACAAATCTTAGATCCGAGTGAGTCAACACTACGATGCCAAAACTACTAATATTATTACTACTACTACCACTACTACTAATAACAACAACTTTAATAATCATTGTGGGTGTAAACACGGAAGGAGTACACACACTACAAAATTTCACTTTGCCAGCCATTTAGAGAGCAGGATTTCCGGTAGCTAACCCTGATTCATGATGCGGACATGGATGTAGCGACCTTGCAAGTGAAGATGCAAGTGCTACAGTGCCATGTACTCATTGGTTGGCAGCTCCGGTATCCTAATTGTCACATTCATGGTTTTCGCAACAGTTAACGGGCAAAATTTCTCTCACGAAGACACCCAGGGCTGCATTGCCAGGTTATTATTGCAGGGAAAATAGCAAGAACACGATAAATGAAAGAAACGAAAATGGAAATATGTAAAACTGTCACCTGAGCTGCACCTGTAAGCTTTCAAAAGTGCAGTGCCATTGCAGGTGCCGCCTATATAATTATGTTCTGGGCGAGCAGCTACAGCACAGATGGCTACCTAAGCCTTAGTTGACAACAGTTCAAGGACAGAACCGATTGGCACTTTTCCAGCCTCTATACTCCGAGGCAGTAATATTCATAGTTAGCAGAGCCTCCGAGCCAAACAACTCAGTATTTCAACAAACTGCCCGTGCCAACCGTTTTTTTTTCAGAATCCAGAGATTTCCGCGAAGTATCCAGTGGTTTGCTAGTACCTGGCAGCAGTGCATACCTCTCATTAGTATTGCATAAGAAGACGAGGAGTAAACCGTGGATGCGGAGCGTGACCTGGACATACCTTCCCCTGACCCGAGCCTACTGGCGAGTGTCGGACCTGAGCCAAGCCTAGCATCGTGTAGGAATGTAGCTGAGTGTAAAAGGATGGTTTTCAGCAGCACCTATAAGAGTTTGTTTGTCTCTGAGGATCTCTCGGGATCCGCAGAACAATTAGATAGAAAGCATATGTTTAGACAACTATATATTAACCGAGGTTATATTAGCCTCACCTTTACAAAAACAGATACGATTTCACTAAGTACTACATTGTGGTTATAATTAGCAAAACTATTATTTTTTTAAGAAAAACGTTAAATAAATACTCCAAATAACAATTATCTGGGTTTGTGTTTACTTGTTATCCTCTACTGTATACGCTGCCAACAGTTGAGCAAGAACTTTTGTGAGAGGTATAAGTATGTGTCCATATATGCAATTATTAATATGTGCGTATTATGAGGTGTACATTCTGTGACAGGATGCAACGTAGAAATACAGAATAAGGTGTAATGCATATATATTAAATTTGTTATTATTTTATAGATATTGATATGAATTTGTGTGGGAGGTAAAAAGTATTATTCAACATGAAAATATTGTTTTGTGTGTATATAAGGAGTTTGTTATGTAAGGTGCAATCTTGATAGACATTAAAGTCAATTTTAGAGGGTATTCTGAAGATTATGAGAAAGATATTCTTGTTGTTGACAATGAACTCATAGGTATTGGAGTGTGTAAGATTTAGACATGTAGGACATAGGGTATTAATAATATGCCTTATCATATTTGATCCATCCCAGGGGTTTATAGGACTGCGCTGAGATGTTTGCCTTTATCATTGAATAGCTTATAGTTGGGTGGGCTTTAAGGGGAGCAAAATCCAAAGTAGAGTACTAAGCTAACTGCAGGGAATTATTCAGCTTTACATAGCTTATTTCATTAAAGGGAAGAAGTTGTCCAGTCCTTGAATCGAGGGAGGTTGACTTTGTATTCTTTATTATGAGAAAGGTAGTCGTATTTTTGTTCGGGAAAGGATTGTGAATAAACCGTTTTGTTTATGGCTGGCTGTGTTATATCCCCAGGATGCAGATATATTAATGTATTACTTGCATAATTATTTGATGCTAGTCCAACTGCTTACTACTTCTTCTGCTACTACTACTACTACTATCAATATTTAATGATGAAGAACATGAACTTAGTAACTATGGGTCTATATGTGCCGGCGATGGGGCTTTAATCAATGTCGGTGGACCGAAGACACTGTCCATGTTGTTTTATTCAAACTGTTTGACGGTTCTTCCAGTCCTTTATCATTAATTAATAATTCAAATATAACAAACACTAACATACAAAGGTAAACTGGAGAGACAGCGACAGGAGCAAAAATAAGAATGGTAGGTCAATCACGAAGTTGACAGCAGGTATCGAATATCGAAGTGAAGATGAAAGGGAGCTAAGGAGGAGTCACACGAGAGAGAGAGAGAGAGAGAGAGAGAGAGAGAGAGAGAGAGAGAGAGAGACAGAAGTGTGGCCTGGAATATTAATGTGAAAGACACTGAGATCGTGATGTTTGGAGACGGAAGGGGAAAACATGGAGTGAGTGGAACAATTCTCATTCTCATTCTCATTCTCATTCTCACACTCTCTCTCTCTCTCTCTATATATATATATATATATATATATATATATATATATATATATAATCACACTAACAGTATCACTCGCTACAATATTCTGGGAACACATTGTTATGGGCCAAAGAAGTGTGAGCCATAAATAGTAAGTGATATACGGTAAACGACCTTAGGAACCCATCTAATGGAATTGCTTGTCTTATTATATTTACTTTGCTATGTATTTGTGATAGTAAACTAAAAGTATCCGGCCCTACCTCCCACATATACAGTAAGGACTCTGTATTTTAATATATATGAGCACCATGTTCCTGAATCTTTACAATATTAAAATATTCACAATATACAGTTTACTTTTCCTGGACAATGTTTCATGATCAGGTCAAATCTACAAAGATACCATATGATTAAATTGTGATAATACTGTTTAATTATTTACATTTACGGCCAACGCCTATACATAATATCGACCCCAAAATCTACCTTCCGCAGAACTCACATTTCCAATACCACTTCACACTATATATTGGCTGTAGGTTTGTTAATCAGACATAATTTATAACCTCGTGGACCTCTTCCGACACAAAGTCATGCATGTCAAATAACGCCTTAAAGTAATATGAGACCAATATAGCTTTATAGCTTTCGTTTTCATTAATATTCTATTCCTGTAGCATCATAAGTAAGTTGTTCATATTTTCACTTGAATACACTTATCTATTTTCAACTTTTATGTGAAGAGGAGTGATGGCATAGAACAATGGGAACATAGATATAATTGACACTTATAGATAATTAAGACAATCAAGAGGGTAATAGGGTTAGACTTGGCAAGAGCAAAGAGTGGGATTATAGTGGAATTAAAGAGTAAAGAGAGGTTGTAAGGCAGGCCAATCTGGGCAATGTTCTCAGTTAGCCTCTTGGGTATCGAGAGAGAGAGAGAGAGAGAGAGAGAGAGAGAGAGAGAGAGAGAGAGAGAGAGAGAGAGAGAGAGAGAGAGAGAGAGAGAGAGAGAGAGATAAGTTATTTACACTATAACAAGTTATGGGAGTATAAGTTATAATTCCAATTTTGATATAATTCAATTTTGAACTAGGGCAGCTGAGAGCGCCCATGAATTTACACTTTCTCCTCCACAATGCAGAACTTCTGCTTATCAGAATTCATTTATCCCCAGAGCTACTACTCTTTGGAATTCACTTCCCTCGAATTGCTTTCCACAAACTTACAATCAACAAATGTTTAAATCCAGTTGTTACAAACATTTTATGAATGGAGGATGCCTTTAGGCACATGGACCATTTTGTTTTATCTGTGTTTTTCCTTCCTCCGTTCATTGTCTCTTAAAAAAAAAAAAAAAAAAAAATAGTTTTGGGGGCAAATTTCGCTACTCTTGTCCTATCGGAATGACCATTAGACACTGCTCTACTGGTAATAAAATAGTTCTAGAGATAAACAGAAAAAAAAAACGAATATTCATCTCCATTGGGTTGTTCGTTGATTAGTAAACATTGGATAAGGAAGAATTGAGAAAAATATAATCCTAGGAGCCTTATGCCAATGACGGCATTCGAATACTGACCAGCTCATTTACAATACTAGAAATACGTTCATACCGCCGAAAGTGTGCGAGATGGAGGGTGGTGGGCTATTGACTCGTGTTATAATAATACCTAAATGCCTCAATTGTATTCAAGTAATATTTGTCTTACATGGGCATAGTGTATTGTATGTTTGAATTTGTATGTGAGGTTGTGGTTCGTGCAAATGTAAGATAATAATGTTCTACAATATATTCAAGAGAGATTACACACACACACACACTTCAACAAAAATATCCGAGGGAGGTCATACTAATCGCCAATGACTCACAAGTCCAGCAACAACGGCATTGTTTGTTCAGCATTAATATTATTAGCATACGTAAATATGCTCCAATAATCAGTGACAAAATAGTGTATACTCGCATAATATCTTCAGGCTTTCCAGATATATACAAATTCAAAGCCATAATGCTATGCTAATACTGTGCATATCGAATACAAACATAGTGCTATAATATATGAAAGTTATATAATTAAACATGGATACGAATGATACACATTTTTAGTAATTAAATAAGTAGGATATATCAAATTAATACCGTTACATATCCAGTGTTCATATAATTCCTTTATACATTAACATTAGGCTACCATAGTGCGGTGGGAATATGAACATGATTAGATTTATACCCAGTATTCGAGAATGGATAATAAGTCGTAGGCGTGTGCATAAACCTTTTAACCGTCTTGGTGGTGTAATGGTTAAAGTGTCTACAAATCTGTGTGTGATAACCCAGGTTCGAACCCCGGTGGATCACATATATGCTTTCATTAATTTCATTGGAGGTGTTTGGTGGTGTTGTGAAATTAAATAAAACATATATTACAAAATCACATAGCATCATCGATGCACTTTTTACTTACAAAACATTTTTGTTTAACATATTAAATAAAAGGAAAATAGTTATCAGTATTCATCTTTTCCCATATATACTGTATATATGATGAATATCCACAGGGACGGATGATAAATAAACACTCTGCCCCAAACGCTTTAGTATGATTGTTTATTTTGTTTTCATTTTGGTATTTGCATCTAAATAATATCACGTTGTACATAATCATTATACTGTATATCTGGTCTCTGTTCCCTGGAGATCCGAAATACGAAAAAGCTTGGGACTCTGTGTTTGTTTTCCATCCTTCCCTGTGGATATTCAGCATTATACACGTTCACGTGTTGCTGGGAATTTCCATATCACATATGATATCCATATAATCAATTCTTAAAAGTCAACGTGAAAGGAGGAGAGAAGTGAAAGTTATGTCGGCGAGATGGTTGCTTTTTTTGGACCTCTTTCTCCCTCACATTTAGCCTCATTAGTTTTCTGATTTTAAGACGTTGGATGGGACTCGTTAGCCTTGGTCGGCAACTCATCTAGGGGAGATAACCTTATACAAATCCGGGTGGATGGGACTCGTCAGCCTTGGTTGGCAACCTGTCTAGGGGAGTAAACCTGACACAAATCTGTACTGCTTACCTACGGGTAAGGCAGGTTAGTGGATGGATTAGCTGAATGCCACTGTAGAAAAGTGCTAACAAGATACACAGAGGGCCTCGGAGTCGGACGGATCCTAAATTGAGTGGTCAATCCTGTAAGTCCTTCACTAAACTGGCTCAGGTTGTCCCTCTCACAGGGAATAGGTCCGCTTGGGGGCATTCTGTGTATGACCACGCTCGTAAGGGGAGTAAGGCGTTCGGCAATAGATAGATAGATAGAAGACGTTGGCCCCATTAGTTTGGAGATTGTAAGACCTTTCATCTAATTTCTTTAACAATTTTAATACCTTTGGTGCCATTTGGGCGTCAATTATTATCCTGGTAAGCGATAGCGGACCTGTAATTTAGTAGGAATCGGCCTTCGGCCGGGACATTGTAAAAAATATGTACACATGTATCTTGAAAGGGTTTCTTGGGGGTGTTTTTAAGGTTGATGAAGATCTAGGCAGAAAACTAGAACAAATAATGAAAATATAAATAAATAAACAAACAAATACGTCCATCCCTGCTGAAGGATATCCAGCTGAATCTTATCCATATGGCCGAGGGAGGCAGGACAACAGATGATGTGAAGCATCATATTTCCTGGATAATCTTCTCCTACATCTTTACACAACCTTAGGATAGTTCATTAGTAAAACAAATATCAAGAGGAACCTTCTGATATTTAATAATTATATCTATCAATTTGCCTGTCTATCTTCCCTACAATGTATACTCTCTATCCTTATTATAACCCAGTGTATATTTGACTCTCCCGCCTTGTGTTTTTCCCCACCCACTTGTCTGTTAACTTTCCACTTCCCTTCCCCTCTCCCTCACCGCCTCTCCCTATATGTCAACCACTCACAAATATGAATTCCTTTACCAATGTTTACAGCCAACCTCACCAGCCAGTGACCATTACATTCTGTTTGGTGTTTCGTTCAGAGTGTCCGTTTGACATTTAGCAATTTAACACAGGAAAAAGCAGCCCACCTCTTCAATATTTGTGCTACTGCAATTATGCACAAATAGAGAACACGTTGGGCGGCAGAAATTAATAATAACATGTTCATAATTCATAAATGTGTCAATTGCATGATGATAAGGCGGTTTACAAATTGTACCTGTTCGCTGTTTAAGTAAATTGGAAGTAGTTCCGATTTCGATTGTGCTTGAGCATAAATATTAGTGAAAACAAGATTTTAATCATAATTTTCAAACGGTCTTTCTCACCCAAACAAAAACACCGGTATTATTAACAGTGCTTAACCCACTCATTAACAATGGCTATTTCTATGCCATTAACAATACCCTAAGAAGAGGTAATATATTATGGACACCTCCTCCCTCATGTTAAGCTCAATTAGTTAGGAGATTTTAAGACGTTTGCCCCATTAAGTTGGCAATTGTAATACCATATATTTGTTAATATTAAGGCATTTTGTGCCATTTAGGTGTCGATGTTTTCCTGGAGTTTATATTGTACCTGTGATACAGATTTATAATATTTTTTTTAAAGAAAACCAGTTTGCCTGAGGTCTACAAAAAGTGCGGAATACTACGTACTTAGTTACGTACTTACTTACACAAGGTTCTGAAATAAACTCAACAGCTTTTGGGTGACGACGACGAGATCTACAAGATGGAAGTCCCTGTTTGTTGACTGCTTAGAAAGGTTGCATGGTCACCACTAAAGAAAAGGAATATTCTGATGAGGAAATGAGGAGAATGCTTGAGTCCCTAACCAATAAAGGCCAGCCAGTCACCATAAAACCAAGGTAAGCATTAACTTTATGTGGTCCCATTCCCACCACGGAGCTACAATTATGGGACTACAAATATAACCCCAGGGATACAGCCAGAGTAAACGCGAGGGAAGAAAAAAGTCATGAAGGTGTCTACGTCCGTCGAGATCGCCACAACATTTGGTTGTAATCTTCAAATGATGAAGATGGTAGTAACATATATTGTATGTCACACGTTGCATAATATATATATCTTTGTTCGGAGTAAGGGACGGTTGCTTATATCTTATTTCATTATTGGAGATTACTACCATATTACCGGATCTTGCATATTTCACTATCATGTACCAACATCTGGCCGACATTAATATCATATTTCAACATCTGCCAGACATTATTATAATGCTCAATCATCTGACAGGAATCACTATCTTATTACAGCAATTGCAGACAACTACAATATGCCAGCATCCGGCAGACAGCATTACCTTATTTCACTATCCTGGCAGACATTACCATCTTCATTACACTATTTAGCAGACAAACTTATTATTCCACTTTCTGGCAGATATTTCTAGTTTATTCCACCATCTGGCAGAACTCACTACCATAGCCCACAATCTGGCAGACCTTACTAACATAGCCCACCATATGGCGGGCCTTATTACCATAGTACATCATCTGGCAGGCATCAACACCTTTTTCTAACATCACTATATAAATCCAGAATCAGGCAGGCATCCCTATTACATTGCAACATCTGACACATTATTCCAATATTTAGGAAATATTTCCGAAGTCCGACCGATCTGGCAGACGTTAACAGATAACCCAGATTCCATTTCAATAAAAGTCAAATGGTGCAACATTTCCTGGAGCCCAGCACACAATGTGACAAACGTGAATGGTCAGATGGCCTGCATCCAGTGCAATATTGGAGTGTTGCAATACATACATCGGGGTCATGGATGCCATGATCGCCATTGACGTCTTGAAAATCATACATCGTTTTCAGTGTATGACATGGGCCTTTCAGCAACTACTAAAGATGCACCAGCAGAACCAAGAGTCTGATCTCAGCCTTGCCCTTGGTACATACCTTATCCTTTTGTTTGGAATTCTTCGTTTTTCTTTCCGAAACAATAGGCAATTTCAGGACGATTATTATTGACACAAGGATACACATACATATATATATATATATATATATATATATATATATATATATATATATTTAACACCATACATAAAACATATTAGGGGTGGGATATGTTATGTGTTTAGGTGCTATTGGGAGGTGAAGAGGAACGGGTATAAAATGATAGGGGGATAAGGAAATAAGCAAACATTGTTCAGATCATTCACTTAAACCGTTATGCAATAACAATATGTATAGCTTAACCTTCAGAAATATATTCTAAAAATGATATTCTCTAACTTTCACTTCTGAAATCCGAAAAGGCTCAAAGTACTAAGAGGATACGGAATCCATGAAACATCATATACAGTATATAATTATACATCAACGAAGAAAAGGTGGATACCACCTTTGTATTAATGTAAGTTACTGAAGATAAAACTAATACAGTTAAAGAGAAAACAGAATTATAGTTGTAGTAGATATTGTACAACACTCTCTAGTAAGGAACAAATGAAGGAAAAAAGATAATGACATGAGCGGGGGAGAGAGAGCTGGAGAAAGACAAAGAGAGAGGGAAAGAAGAGGATGGGGAGATGTAAGCGGCAAGGAGAGAAAGAATTACGAGATCATGAGAGGAAAAGACGTTGACTGAAGCGGTGGATGGTGCAGGCATAAAGTTGTGTGTGTGTGTGTGTGTGTGTGTGTGTGTGTGTGTGTGTGTGTGTGTGTGTGTGTGTGTGTGTGTGTGTGTGTGTGTGTGTGTGTGTGTGTGTGTGTGTGTGTGTGTGTGTGTGTGAAAAAGCTACACTGACTTAAATGTTCCCAAACCTGCCATATCACTAAACACTATTTTAATTGCTATTATTTGTTCCTGCATCACTTAGAGACTAACATTTCTTCGCAATATAATTATTATGAATGATTAATACTACTGTACATATATATATATATATATATATATATATATATATATATATATATATATATATATATATATATATATATATAGCTAGATAGCTAGCTAGCTGTGTGTTATATCAGAAATAGAAATTTTGTGCATACCTAAACCAAACCCAACCAAACCTGGGACGATATTCATCGAACAATTCTGACACGTTGATGGAATGTTTGTAAACAGTCCCTTTAATCCCATGTTAGTGGGTTCCCTCCTTCAATGTTTACGGTTTCATGTTTGTTATTTGTTAATGTACCAGGTATATGTACAAGCGATTACATTGTATTATGGAGTTGTGCTTTTTGGTCGTTTTCCAAATTTTAGGAGACTGATTTCGGGTATGGAATCTAAAGTATCCTGTATATTGTAAGATAATTGGATATATCTAGTCATTATGTATTACTTGCTAATATGTAATTGTCCTCGTTTCGTATTGTTATATATTTGTAAATACAATTACCACAATTGCACGATTCTCATAGGCAATTACACTTTAGTATAATAATGCTCATGTCAACAACAAAATTATATCAGTCATTAATGCCTAGTGTTTTAGGTCATTCAAATATTACTATGTTTTTGTTTGTTAATCAAATAAATGGTTCAATATTCAATAAACAATGGCACTCTAAGAAAATATTGACGTATAGGCCTATATGAAATAAATTGTAAATAAACATTATATAACAAATGTCATAAATCACAGTTTAATCTATCCACACTATGCCTTTATATATTGATTCCCTCTTTGATGTTCTTGAAAGCATTATATTTTGAAGGATTTATCTCCCTTTCAACAGAGCAGTGTTCTCCCTTCCCTTCGTTAGTACTTTTTCTTTTCTCTGTTATGCTTCACTTGTTCAGTGTTCAACTCTTCGGCTTTCTACAGTTCATCCTTCACAGACTTCCTTTCATTACCCAGTTTTATTCATCCATCAGAGTTCGTTGCTGGAGAAGATCAGTTTAATTTTTCGGTATATTTTGGAGAGTCAATGAGCTGAAATTAGGTGTGCTGCTTACAATGCAGAAATCGTCTTGTATTGTGGAGACATTGTTAGCAGTCTGAGAGTTGGTAGTGGTCTTGGTTGTCACTGAATCAAACCTTGTTGAGGTAGAGCGATCAATCCTTGCTTCAGCAATACATATTATATATGTACTGTATCTATGGTTAGTCGGAGGCAGCTGTGATCGTCGTCACAAGGTGATCTTCATCCAGGTCGCTGTCTATTTGGCGTGCATACATTTAAACTCTCAAGGTATTTGTTAGTAATGCTCGAAGTTTCCAATTTAAACAGTTATATTGTGAAAAAAGAAAATTCTATGAAAATCATTACGTAATAGGCATACCGAAGGAAGGTGTTTTACTATATATCAAAGAATATCTTCTTCCCTTACTGGCCTCCAGTAAAACAAACGATATGGTCACAACATTTCCTCATGCTAATAGTAATCCACGTGGAACAGTCAACTTTGGAACACATTTACTTCAACAAATCATATTTTATAAATTACTCATCATTGTTATATTGTAGTTTTATCCTTCAAATGCGAATTAAATCCTTCCATTAGATCATATATAGCTCTTTATAAACTAATACAATACTCATACAGCCGCTTCACTTTTGAGCAACGAATTTGTCTATACAGAAAACATAAGATATGTTGCTTAAATAAATGACTCGCACAGCAATAAATTAAACTTGACACATCCTCATCCCACCTCTGATGACCCCTCACAAGAACAAGGTCAATCACTAACACCCGCCGAGGGTAAAACACGACAGACAAATTGTTTATGAAAAGGAGAACGGATGCAAAAGAAAACAGGAAGAAGACAAATTAATTACAGATGTGAAAATATATAATACAAATATGGAAGTTAACACCTAACGAGCGGCCTAGGCGGTAAATAATATGTAGCCACCAGCGGGGTGTTTTTACCCAAAATAGGGCTGTTTACGTGATCATTTTCATGCCTAAATAAGACCCAGAGCGTAAAACAAGTATCTATCCCTGAAAGGGCATAAACAGAGCTTTCCAATGACACCCCAACGATCCTTGTATGACCGCTAGTTCTCTTGCAACAATCGCGCAACACGAGTGCAAAAACCATGTAATTCGGTACTTTCCCTAAACAATTCACTGTGTAGCGAGTGTGAGAGGGTGGAGGAGGGTGGGGTTCATGTCAGTTGGTCCACCGCGGTGGTCTGGAGCAGTCATACGCTCACTACTCTCCTGCCACCACTTGTCTCTCTCTCTCTCAGCAACATTACGTGCTGAAAATGCCACACGACTTATGTTGTGAGCCGCCACATAGTCCAAATTTCTTTCACTCGACATATGATGCGCGCCGCTAAAGAAGGGTTAAAGAACGTATATTAATGTGAAGGTGCGACGATTTCATTATGGGGAAAAATTAACGATTGTAATATACATATAGAAAATATCTAAGATTCAATGACTGAACTAAGATAGTATGTCCACTTTATTAATGTTATCCTGTCGAAAAATGATAAATTCAGTCATTATTTAACCAGACTAGTAATTTATAGGTCAGTATAGTTAAAGGGTTTACATACTAGTTTAAGACATTTGGTTGGAGTCCCTTAACTAGGCTATCTTACACATACAAACACACAATAATGACAAATATACTGTATACCTCCTAGCATGACCATTAAACGCAATGGCTTTCTTGTTCTTTAAAAATGGAGTTTGGAGCCTTCCTCTTCTAAATATCATGATGATTTGTCAACAACACAACTCATCTTAACAGAAAATAATTGTGAATTGGAAAGCCAAAGCTCATCGACATATGAAAAACATACACACCTATTTAGCTACAACAAAACCGCTCTTGGAATCCTGGTGGGCCGTTCTAATGAGAGAGAGAGAGAGAGAGAGAGAGAGAGAGAGAGAGAGAGAGAGAGAGAGAGAGAGAGAGAGAGAGAGAGAGAGAGAGAGAGAGAGAGAGAGAGAGAGAGAGAGATAGCAGTAACTACACAAGAAACCTCAGTGATGAAGAAAAACAAAGTAGGAGGCCGAGATGGAGAGGAAGCCACGAGAGGAGAAAAAGAATAACTTGGCAGGAAACTTGCATTGAGTACGGAAAGGAGAGGCAATTGTGGATGAAGTATACGTAACTAGAAATGGAGGAAGCATTCAGGGATAACAGAAGGAAATACAAAGATGTGATGAACAATAAAGATAACTAAGCGAATATATAGAAGGATAGAGAGTGCTTTGTGAAGATTAGAGTATCTATCTATCTATATGCTCAGGCCCAATCATCACTGTTTGTCGTTGAGGAATTTCTGGATTGGGCGTTCTGAAAAACTAATGGAGTAGTGTAAGGTTGAGTCTTCTGCGTATGAATGGATGGGAATTGAGGTACAGTTGAGAAGATCATTTGTAAAAATTAGAAAGAGAATAGGAGACAGGACAGAGCCCTGAGGAACACCGGAGTTTATAGGGTGAGGAAGTGAGCGATGGCCGTCCACAACCGCAGCTATGGAATGGCGGGAGAGGAAATTAGAGACAAAGGCACAGATGGAGGGATAGAAACTGAAGGAGGGTAGTTTAGAAATTAAAGATTTGTGCCAGACTCTATCGAAGGTTTTCGATATGTCTAGTGCAATAGAAAAAGTCTCACCGAAGTCCCGAAAGGAGGATGACCAAGAGTTAGTAAGATATGAAAGAAGGTCCCCAGTAGAGCGACCCTTAAGGAAGCCATACTGGCGATCTGAGAGCAGATTATGAGAAGAGAAATGCTTAAGAAATTTGGAAGCAAGAATAGTTTCAAAAACTTTAGAAATACAAGAGATGAGAGCAATTGGACGATAGTTGGAGGGTTGAGAGCGGTCACCCTTCTTTGGGACAGGTTGAATGAGAGCAAACTTCCAGCATGAAGGGAAAACGATAGAGGATAGACAGAGACGAAAGAGTTTGCCTAGGCAGGGAGTCAGCACGGAAGCACAGTTTTTGAGTACAACAGGAGGAACACCGTCCGGATCATACGCCTTCTAGTATTAAGCCCAGAGAAAGTACATCTTTAGAAGAGATTAGGATATTAGGCATAAGTAAGAGAGAGGAAGGTGGAGAGCGAGGAATAGCACCGGAATCATCCAAGGTGGAGTTTCTAGCAAAAGTTTGAGCGAAGAGTTTAGCTTTGTCAGAGGAAGAAGTGATGGTTGTGCCATCAGAGTGGGATAGGGGAGGGAAAGACGAGGAAGAGAAATTGTTGGAGAGGTTTTTTGGCTAGATGCCAGAAAGCTTGGGAAGAGCTAGAGTTGGATAGCTCAGTGCATTTATTATTGATGAAACAGTGCTCGACAAGTCGAAGAACAGATTTGGCTTGATTCCGGGCAGAAACAAAGGAAGAATGAGAGTCTTGAATTTTAAGGCGTCGGTACCGTTTGAATGCTTCCTCCTTATTGGGGACAGCAGTAGAACAGGCGTGAGTAAACCAAGATTTTCTAGCATTAGTCTGAGAGAAAGAGAATGAAATGTATGCTTCCATGCCCGATAGGATTACCTCGGTAATGCGTTCAGCACTCTCCGAGGGTCTCCGGTCACGGAAGCAGAAATAATTCCACGGGAAATCAAAGAAGTACTGCCGGAGAGCCTCCCAGTCGGCAGCGCCAAAGTGCCACAAGCGCCGCCTGCTAGGAGGATCGGGTGGCCGTACTGGAGAGATAGGACAGGTGACAGAGATAAGTTTATGGTCGGAGGAGCTCAAAGGAGAGAAAAGATCGACAGTATAAGAAGAAGGGTTAGAAGTTAGAAACAAGTCAAGAATGTTGGCCGATCTCCTAGGCGATTCCCTTCTTTTATCCCTTACTTCATGTCCATGTGCCTGGTTGTTAGTTATTACCTTTCAATCCTCTCGATCTCTTTTCTTGCCAGTTATATATATATATATATATATATAATGTATTTATTGTTATATAATTTATTATATTTTTCAAATTGTTTACTTCATTCTCCTTACCTTTACTGCATAGTCCATAGTCTTTATATTTTCAGCGGAAACCGGAGTAGGGACACGATTGTTCAGTTCAGTGCATCTGGCCGAATTAGCGCAGTGTGGGATGAGTCAGTCAGTAGCCAGCCCTTACTCCCACGAAGGGTAGGGATTATGGCCTTAATTATTGGAAAAGAGTCTGGCCTTCTTGCTTTCACATGTCCCGTCTTCTTTAACCACCTCCTCCGTGCAATCTAATATGGTTTCTTAATCTTCCAAAACATTCTGTTTTTAAAACTGGGAAAGTCGTGATTTGCGATAGATGCAACGTTTTGGGGGAGAATCAATATAATACCGTGACGTAGTATTACTAACAAAAACATCCGTCTACACTTTACATTCATTTAATGCTCACAGAAAAGGTCTCAGGCAATACAAAGCAGTGTAAAGGTCCAACAACAGTAGAAGATGCCCGTGACAGTTTGTATGGTCATCGTGCTTTTAGACTACACACAACACTTCTAAATTATGTTCCCTACTCAACTGTACCCCGCCATGTGTATAATTCCTCCTTATCTCCTTTTTTTCCGCCATATTCAGCCTCAACCCTTTCTGAACCGGCAACGTCTTTTTAACTTTAATCTAGCTGGTATTAGACGCTTATATTCAGTTGCAAAAGGGCCACCAGCAATTAATAGACTTCGAACTATCTAACTTAACCCTTTTTACTACCGCAGATCCTACTTTAACCGCACAAAATCCTTTAAATATATCTTAATAAATAAAGGTCAATGTTTGTCTGTCAGTTACCCGACCTTTGTACCTTTGTTACTAAACTCCTCCCACAGTTTTAGTGCCAGGTGGGAGTGTGGGGCACCGTTGGAAAGCCCAGGCTTTGGAGATGGTTTTAGGCGAGTTTCGTGGAAATCCGAGACACTTTTGTTTAATAACATTTTCGGCAGAACTTATGTAGTATACGGGAGCGAAAAAAATATGAAACAAAATGGCCGTTTGGGGCAGAAGGAGGCCTCCGATCGAAAAGGTGTATGGAACGAAAGTTGTTCGCAGCTCCCCAAAATGGGGGTACGGATGAGGTCCGATCCAAAATCGGAGGTCATTTAGCGGCCGAAATCGAGGTCGCCGTTTAATGAGGCACAGGGAGGTCGAGGCCGTTGATTATGGTAGTAGTAGTATTGTGATGATCGTGGTAATAGTGATTGATGATAGTGATAATGGTAGTAGAATTTAAACCCGGGCAACGCCGGGTACCCCTCCTAGTGTAAAATAAAGTATGATCGTACTGAAAGGGAAAATTTGATATAATAAGAGCTGCAGTTAGGAAGGAAAGCACGATATATATGCACAGAAGACAATACCCCCCCCCCAAAAAAAAAGGGGCAAATATGACTCAAAAGTGTGATCTATTTATTTATTTATTTATTTATTTTTCACGTAGCAAGAGAAAAAACCTAAGTAGATATAACAAAGAAATTATAACTTTTGAATGTGACTACTGCTACCCCTGGATGTGTGTGACGCTTTTAAGGGAGCCCACCTCGCTTTTTTTCTCTTGCTCTCCCTCTTTCTTTGGCTTGTATCCATTCAGCCCCTTTCAGCCTACTGTTTTAAGACGTTCACCCTCATCCAGGTGTCAATATTTTCTTGGCGAGCGGCAGCGAGCCAGCATAATTATATATATTTTTGTTTTGACAGCAAGCTAAATTTGTACATTTTTCGATAGAAAAATTTCTCCGGCGAAGCCGGATTTCTCCATACAATGATGGCTCGCTATCGCTCGCCAGGAAAATATCGACACCTGGATGGGGATAAACGTCTTAAAACAGTTGGCTGAATGGGGCCGAATGGATACAAGCCAGGAAAAGAGAGAAAGAACAAAAAAGCCGGTGACCCCCCTTAGGACACGACTCATGAAGGTGTGTGTGACATCTCAAGGGAATGTAGTTTTCGGAAAGAGGCTCCAGTCTTGAATCTCTTCCGGACTTTTGCTGGCTTAGTAATCCTGAAAGGGTTGGTAGCCTGTAAAGTCTTATAGTTTTTATTTTGTGTTTATTTTTAATTGTTTAAGTGACATCTCTAGCCCACCACCTTTGAACATGACCGTACTAAAACCTCGAGATATGCGTGCAAACTCCAGGACACAGTTTTAGAATATACAGTACTGCTAAAATACATATCAATCAACATGGTGCATAGTAAAAAATATTGTACTGAAAAGGGGCAATCACAGAAGATATATCAATCAATCAATCAATCAATCAATCAATCAATCAATCAATCAATCAATCAATCAATTACATAAACAATAACAAACACAGGATACGATTTTTGAGCCAAGCTGTACCGAGACCTGAGTGAAGCGTGTGAACACAAAGCCGAGACAGCGGTTTCGAACAATAGCTCAAACAAAAGCCGACTGTGCTGGCCTCACCTCGCCTTATTGTTACGGAGGTCTAGGGCCAACTTCCGCCATTTTGGTGCTACTGGTGCCATTAAGGGGGTTATAGGGTTGTTCTGGACCCCCTTCTTCAGGTTTAGCCCCATTAGTTAAGACATTTTAAGACGTTCGCACCTTAGTTTGCCGATTTTAAGACCGTTCGCCCCATTTGTTGGCAATATTAAGGCCTTTCGTGCCATTTAGGTGTCGGATTTTTTCCTGGCGAGCGATAGCGAGCCTGTAATTTAGGAGGAACTGGTCTTCGACCAGGAAACTTTTCTACCAAAAAATGTAAAAATTTATCTCGAAGAGAGGTCTTGGGTGTGTTTTTATTTTATTTATTTATTTTTATTTTGTTTAAAGGTTGATGGAGGTCGAGCGAGGAAACTAAGAAATAAGTAAATAAATAGCATAGAATATATAATTTGATTTAAGATCCAAATGCTACATGATCTAAAATATATTATCGCTCCGTTGTTTGATAATTAGGGTACCACAATGGCGCACAAAGACAGATGTCCGGTCTCTCGCACGATAGTATCTCTAAGGTCATCTCGTCTTTTTGGTTACAGAGAGCCACTGCCATTATATGCTACGTGTTTTTGTTCGCTTCTTTGTTATATAGATGGGTTTGTTTGCGAGGTGGCTAGTCGTTATTAATTTATTTCGTGGGTTTCTTGGTGTTAATTTGCTTTGTCCACGTCAGAATGTATTGTCATTTTTGCATTTATTATTGTTTTTTTTTTTTTTTTTTTTAAAGGTTACTTCAATATCAACATTACCCTAACGGTTGGTTTTATTATTTTGCAACCCACTTCATTCTTCCCTGTGTTATCTGGGAGGTAGCTTGTACTTTTCTCTCTCTTTTTTTTTTTTAGCTGTTTATGCATTTCTTGTGTTAATGGGGGTTTTTCTTTTATTTTTTTGCATAGATTTTATATTTTTCTGTTTGATAATCGTCTTCATATTATTATTATTATTATTTTGTTTTGCCTACTTTTTCTCTTCTACGGTCGGCATTCATGATTAGATGGATTTTGTATTTATTTTGTTTTGGGGTAGCTATGAATATCGTCTTTTGATGCAGCTTGAGATGATAATAGAGTTTCTTTTTCTTTTTTCATAAGATTGTTGGTCGATAATGCAAATATTCTTCATTATTCTTTGCGTCTTATTATTGTACGTGTTTGTTTACGTCTTGTCGCTGTTGTTGTTTTTATTGTTGTTGTTGTTGTTTTATTATCGACTTCTCTTCTTCCATTCTTCTTAATATCATAAGGCAACTTCTTTTCTAAATGCTTAACACTTTTGTTCTTACTTAAAGGTTATTATTTGGGGGAGGTTGGGGGAGGTTGGGGGAGGTTGCAGTTTGTTTTTTATGCGGTTCTCGTTACGCAAAAAGAAACAAATAATTGAAATGTAAATATTGATCATATTTAATATAATTGGCTGATGCAAATGATTGCTTTACGTTCTTAATATTTTGCTTAATTATAATCATCAACTGTTTCATCTTCATTTTTGTTTTTAAATCATTTTTATTTGCGTTCGCCTTCGTTCTGTGCTTGAGTTCCATAAGTGACATTTATTTACAAACATGCTGCTACATTATATATACTACATTTATATACATCATATATATACTGTGTGTGTTAGTTATGTCTTATTATATTTGAGTGATGCATATCGTTGCGTTCTTTGTGATTTACTTCATCAGCATAATTTTTGCCTTTTCATCTTGTTCGTTTGCATCTAATATATTTAATTTTCTATATAATTGTCCGTATAACTTCAGGACAGTTTAATAACACTTATTACTTCTATATCAGTCCGTTAACCCCTTCAAGTAGTAAAACCTTTCGAAATGAGGCTGCGTTTTTTGTTTTGTTTTTTTACTAACGTTACTGCTAGAGGATTTTGCTAAACATAGGAAACAAGACAAACTATTAAAGCCTATTACAACCAACCCTCTGAAATGTGTTGATCTTTCTAACTATTTATAGAACGCATATCATCGCCTCAAATGTTCTTTCCTCTAACTTAATAAACAATACGCTATTCAGTGTGCAGTTGGGTCTGAGTGCATGATTAGGTTAATATCCAGTATTCGATAAAATGGATATTAACCCTTTGAGTACCAGCGACGTGTTATATTTTATTCTGGCTATATTTAGACGATATTATGCATCTTAGGAAGGATCTGGGGTAGTTACAATGGTTGGTTGAGATAGTTTGAAGCCTTATTATTGCTAGAGGTCCTTCCTAAGCTTAAGCAAATCGCCTAATAGTGCCCTGAATATGATGAAAAGGACGTCCCTGGTACTGTACGGGTTAATCGTAGTCATGTACTTAACCTTTAATTGTCTTAGTGGTGCAATGGTTAGTGTTTTAGATCTGTCTGTGGTATCCCAGGTTCGAATACCGGGAGGATCACATACATTCCTAAATTTCATTGGGAGGTGTTTGGTGTTGGGAGTGAAATGACTTAATTAGATTATGTATTGCTTTAATTTGTTGAAATTCCGAAAACTATATTTAAAATACAAGACTGCCAAAGAAAAGACTAATAGGACCTCTCTCTAAGATGTTACGTAACTGAAAAATGTGTGTGTGTGTGTGTGTGTGTGTGTAAGTTATTTGTGTGTGTTTGTAAGTGTGTTTGTCTGTGTATTTGTAAGTGTGTGTGTGCGTGTACCTGTATTTATAAGTGTGGGTGTGTGTATGCGTAAGTGTGTGTGTGTGTGTAAGTTTATTTGTGTGTGTGTGTAAGTTTATTTGTGTGTGTTTGTAAGTGTGTTTGTGTGTGTATTTGTAAGTGTGCGTGTGCGTGTACCGGTATTTATAAGTGTGGGTATGTGTATGCGCGAGTGTGTGTGTGTGTGTGTGTGTGTGTGTGTGTGTGTGTGTGTGTGTGTGTGTGTGTGTGTGTGTGTGTGAAAGTTTATTTGTGTGTGTTTGTAAGTGTGTTTGTCTGTGTATTTGTAAGTGTCCGTGTACCGGTATTATATTGTGTGTGTGTGTGTATGCGTAAGTGTGTGTGTGTGTGTGAAAGTTTATTTGTTTGTGTTTGTAAGTGTGTTTGTCTGTGTATTTGTAAGTGTGCGTGTGCCGGTATTTATAAGTGTGTGGGTGTGTGGGTGTGTGTCTGTGTGTGTGAAGATCGCAAGAAACATCTCTGCAAGTGAATAAAGACAAAAACCGGTAGGAATATATATACTGTACACGCCTCACAGTGTTAACATTCTACTGGTTTTAACTCTCTCTCTCTCTCTCTCTCTCTCTCTCTCTCTCAAGGTAAATAAAACGCCAGGACCTGATACAATCTCGCCTAGAGTTCTAAAGGAAGCTAAGAATGAGCTCTCCAAACCACTGACATTACTATTCAATAAATCCTTGCAGTCTGGAACTATGCCTGATCAGTGGAAGCTAGCCAACGTAACACCGATATTCAAAAAAGGCAGCAAATCCCTACCCAGTAACTATCGTCCAATTAGCTTAACCTCAGTTGTATGTAAAATGCTAGAAACGGTCATACGAGACAGACTCGTAAATCACTTGGAGGAAAATAACATACTTAAGATACTCAACACGGCTTGAATCGTAAAAAAACGTTCCTGTTTAACAAACCTCTTAGACTTCTTCCACGATATCCTCAACCTCTACGATGAGAGTAAAGCTGTAGATATTATATACCTTGATTTTCAAAAGGCCTTTGACAAAGTTCCCCACAAACGTTTACCGGTACTGCTAAAACTAAAAGCGCATGGAATACAAGACGGTGTGTTGAAATGGATAGAAAATTGGCTCAGCAACAGAAAGCAAAGGGTAGTCATAAACGGTAAGGCATCTAAATGGACCAATGTAAGTAGCGGGGTACCCCAGGGATCGGTACTAGGACCAATTCTCTTTCTAATTTACATCAACGACATAGATGAGGGTCTCACCTGCACAATCTCAAAATTTGCTGACGATACAAAAATTGCAAATAGCGTACTCTCAAAAGAACAAGTTGACGATATGCAACACAATCTAGATAAATTGTCATGTTGGGCCGAAATTTGGCAAATGAGTTTCAATGCGGATAAATGTAAAGTACTACATGTCGGATACCTAAATGAGAAAGCAAACTATTCGATGAATGGCACTCAGCTTAAGAATGTAAACAGAGAAACTGATCTGGGAGTAACAATATCGAGTAACCTAAAACCGAGTCAACAATGTTCAGAAGTTGTTAAGAAGGCAAACAAAAATAATTGGCTTTATAGGCAGGTCATTTGAGCATAAATCCAAAGAAGTTATCCTAACCCTTTACAATTCCTTAGTCCGCCCTCTTCTGGAATACTGCGTTCAATCCTGGTGCCCTTATTACCAAAAAGATATAAACAAGCTAGAACGAGTTCAACGTAGAGTTACCAAAATGATACCTAGCCTAAAGAACAAACCATACGAAGAGCGTCTTAGAGAATTAAATCTATTTCCTTTAACCCAGCGCAGATTAAGAGGCGACTTAATTCAAGTGTTCAAAATCATCAAAGGCATCGACAATATGAACTGTAGTAAGTACTTCACTATCGACCAATCTAATTACACGCGGGGAAACGGTTGCAACATATTGGTAAATCTTTTAACTCGCACGAATCTAAGAATTTCTTCTTCAATCGAGTTGTCAACTTGTGGAATGGGCTTCCCCGAGACGTTATAGACTGCAGCACCGTTGATTCATTTAAATTCCGCCTAGACAAATATCTCGCATCAAACCCGCGACTGACTGCGTTTGTAAATGAATAACTTTATCCTCCCCTCAGTTACTAACCCATATGTCCCCTACTAACTTCCTAGTCCTGCCACGTTAGTGGCAGGGCAGTAGTTCCCTTTCCAATGTTCCCTTACCCACTCTAAACCACTGTTTGGACACTTGATCCTCAGTGTTTTGGAGGACAAGCAACCTAGAAGGGTCACTAGATCTGTTGTTGCTTGATTTCCTTTGTACTCCTTTGTACTCTCTCTCTTCTCTCTCTCTCTCTCTCTCTCTCTCTCTCTCTCTCTCTCTCTCCTCTCTCCTCTCTCTCTCTCTCCTCTCTCTCTCTCTCTCTCTCTCTCTCTCTCTCTCTCTCTCTCTCTCTCTCTCTCTCTCATGATTTATATAATACTTCATATATTATATATCTGCTTAACACTACATCTCTGATCAATCGTAAAAACACATATAGTACACACTACTATTTGCACACTAAACACTCACACGATCTAAATACACACGCAACAACAAGACACACACGCACTCAGTAACATACACACACACCGTGCACACACACAGAAGACACCCACACACATAACACACCCACCCACACACAACACACCCACCCACACACACCTAACACACCCACACACACACACAACACACCAACCCACCCACCCACACACAACACACTCACCCATTAACACATAACACACCTACCCACAACACACCCACCCATACGCACAAACACACAGCACACCCACGCACACACATAAACAAAGCAACACACACACACACACACAGGCAATACACACACACACACACAGGCAACACACACACACACACATACACACACACACACACACACTAAATACCCATGTTCGCCAGTGTTCCACCGTATAATTTATGTATAAGAAAATAGGTAAGCTGATGGATTGGCATGAGAGGGGCGGGGGGAGGGAGAGGGGTGGTGGTGGGGGGGGGTAATAACCCTTTCAGTACACGCTAAAATATCAAGGGTTAAAGAAAAGTAAATTAAATAAAGTTGGTGATATTGATACTAACTTATTGTTGTTTATTTGATATTATCTTATATCTATATATTATATTAGTAAATCACTACCAATATTCCTTTAAGTTCTGGGATTCGTATCTAGGAGTGTGAGTAACAGAACTGCCAGCATCATCTTGAAGCTTTACTTAGCATTGGTGAGACCTCATTTGGATTACGCTGTTCACTTTAGGTACCATATCCATATTATAGAATGGATATCGACTCTCTAGAGGCAGTTCAACGAAGAATGACGAAAATTATCCACAATATTAGAAATAAATCATATGCGGAAAGGCTGAAAACCATTGGCTTGCATTCATAAGCAAAACTAAGATGTAGAGGAGATTCATTTTGATAAATATTAAGGGGAGGTTTTTAGTTTGTTTCCTACTCCTCCAGCAATCTTAAAATGTCACCCCCTTGACCCCCTTTCAAGATAAATTTGTAAATTTTTCGGTAGAAAAATGTCCCGGCCGAAGGCCGCTTACTCTTAAATTACAGGCTCGCTATCGCTCGCCAGGATAAAATCGACACCTAAATTGCACGAAAGGTCTTAAAATTGACAGAATGGGGCGGAAATTCTTAAAATCACCAAACTAATGGGGCAAACTTCTTAAAATATCGAAAACAATGGGGCTAGACATGAGGGAGAAAGGGGTCAAAAAAAAAATCCCTCAAGTGGAGACCTCCCCTTAAAGTGGATGACAGGTATCAATAAAGAAGATATTAATAAGGTATTAATGCTTAATAACGGCGAGATAATTAACCTGTTCAAATGGCTTCAAATTGGATAAGTTCTTTAGAAAAAATATAGGAAAGCACAGGTTTGGTATCAGTTGTAGATGTGTGGAATAGATTGCCTAGTGCAGTGATTAGCTCGGTAACGGTAGACAATTTCTAGCATAAACTGGGTAGTCATACGAATAATATGGGTTGGGTGTGAATGGGATATGCCTCGTGTGGGCCGGTCGACCTGATGCAGATTTCCGATTTCTTATGTTTTTATGATATGATATTGTAGACATTTTAATTATCTATTCCAATATTTAAATAGTATAGGCCTACTCTGATACCTTTCTTCGCTTTGCTATGGTTACCATCAGACGATTTTATTAAAGGTGGGGGCTCATGGGTTGAGGTAAACATGGAAAAATAATCGCCAACCTGCATATAATTATCTTGTAAAATGCAATGTCACTGAAATAATTATTAACAATGGTATAAAGGATTTTGCGGATCGTCTATACCGGGCCTGTGACGTCATAGTGATGTCACACCAGTATCCTTAGCCTAGACTGGATGGTGGACTTACACTCTTGTGACGTCACAGGCCCGGTATAGACGATCCACAAAATCCTTTATACCATTGTTAATAATTATTTCAGTGCCATTGCATTTTGCAAGATAATTATGTACAGCTTGGCGAGTATCATTCCATGTTTATCTCAACCCATGAGCCCCCACCTTTAAGGGGAGGTAGGTTTTTAGTTTGTTTCCTACTCCTCCAGCAATCTAAAACGTTACCCCCTTGACCCCCTTTCAAGATAAATTTGTACATTTTTCGGTAGAACAATTTCCTGGCCGAAGGCCGGTTACTCTTAAATTACAGGCTCGCTATCGCTCGCCAGGATAAAATCGACACCTAAATGGCACGAAAGGTCTTAAAATTGACAGAATGGGGCGTAAATTCTTAAAATCGCCAAACTAATGGGGCGAACGTCTTAAAATCTCAAAAGCAATGGGGCTAGACATAAGGGATAAAGGGGTCAAGAAAAAAGTCCCTCAAGTGGAAATCTCCCCTTAAGCTTAGTGAGAGTCGTTGAGAGTCAAAAGAGCACGTAATTATAGCCCCTGTCTTGATAGCGTAATGCATAGTGAGCGGAATTTCGATGTGAGTATCATAGGTTCGAGTCCTCGGAGTGCTCACATATATTTGTTGATTTCATTAATTGAGTTTAGATGCGAAGGTGGTTGGTGTAAAAAACACAAAAAATCCTACTTATTCTTCCTAATCTTAGTCAAATTGCTTAGTGTTAGCCGGAATAAAACTATAATTATGTAATTGTATAAAACGGTGAACAGAGACACACGAACACTTTTTTGGGCAATTTGTTCGTCAATTTCCAACTACGTATTTAACCCTTTCTGTACCGGTGTCATTCTTTTAACTTTATTATGGCTACAATTGGATGATTATATTCAGTTTATAATAGGCCTCCAGCAATTAACAGGCTTTGAACCATCTCACATAACTTTTTGTACTACCGGTACCACAGATCCTTCTCAAACTGCACAAAATTGTGTAAATATAGCTCGAGTAAACTTTAAAATATAGCTCGAGTAAATATAGCTCGAGTAAACTTTAAAATATAGCTCGAGTAAATATAGCTCGAGTAAATATAGCTCGAGTAAACTTTAAAATATAGCTCGAGTAAACTTTAAAATATAGCTCGAGTAAATATAGCTCGAGTAAACTTTAAAATATAGCTCGAGTAAACTTTAAAATATAGCTCGAGTAAATATAGCTCGAGTAAATATAGCTCGAGTAAATATAGCTCGAGTAAACTTTAAAATATAGCTCTAGTAAATATAGCTCTAGTAAATATAGCTCGAGTAAATATAGCTCGAGTAAATATAGCTCGAGTAAATATAGCTCGAGTAAACTTTAAAATATAGCTCGAGTAAATATAGCTCGAGTAAACTTTAAAATATAGCTCTAGTAAATATAGCTCGAGTAAACTTTAAAATATAGCTCGAGTAAATATAGCTCGAGTAAACTTTAAAATATAGCTTGAGTAAACTTTAAAATATAGCTCGAGTAAACTTTAAAATATAGCTCGAGTAAATATAGCTCGAGTAAACTTTAAAATATAGCTCGAGTAAACTTTAAAATATAGCTCGAGTAAATATAGCTCGAGTAAACTTTAAAATATAGCTCGAGTAAACTTTAAAATATAGCTCGAGTAAATATAGCTCGAGTAAACTTTAAAATATAGCTCTAGTAAACTTTAAAATATAGCTCGAGTAAATATAGCCCGAGTAAATATAGCTAGAGTAAATAAAGCTTGAGTAAACTTTAAAATATAGCTCGAGTAAACTTTAAAATATAGCTCGAGTAAATATAGCTCGAGTAAATATAACTCAAGTAAACTTTAAAATATAGCTCGAGTAAATATGGCTCGAGTAAATATAGCTCGTGTAAATATAGCTCGAGTAAATATAGCTCGAGTAAATATAGCTCGAGTAAATATAGCTCGAGTAAATATAGCTCGAGTAAATATAGCTTGTGTAAATATAGCTCGAGTAAATATAGCTCGTGTAAATATAGCTCATGTAAATATAGCTCTAGTAAATATAGCTCTAGTAAATATAGCTCGAGTAAATATAGCTCGAGTAAATATAGCTCGAGTAAATATAGCTCGAGTAAATATAGCTCGAGTAAATATAGCTCGAGTAAATATAGCTCGAGTAAATATAGCTCGAGTAAATATAGCTCGAGTAAATATAGCTCGAGTAAATATAGCTCGAGTAAATATAGCTCGAGTAAATATAGCTCGAGTAAATATAGCTCGAGTAAATATAGCTCGAGTAAATATAGCTCGAGTAAACTTTAAAATATAGCTCTAGTAAATATAGCTCGAGTAAATATAGCTCGAGTAAATATAGCTCGAGTAAATATAGCTCGAGTAAACTTTAAAATATAGCTCGAGTAAATATAGCTCGAGTAAATATAGCTCGAGTAAATATAGCTCGAGTAAATATAGCTCGAGTAAACTTTAAAATATAGCTCTAGTAAATATAGCTCGAGTAAATATAGCTCGAGTAAATATAGCTCGAGTAAATATAGCTCGAGTAAATATAGCTCGAGTAAATATAGCTCGTGTAAATATAGCTCGAGTAAACTTTAAAAAACGTCGCTGGTACAGAAGAGGTTAACCCTTTTAGTACGAAGATACACTTTTCCTTTTTTGCTGGCTATCACGACGATTGTTTTCAATTTGGAATGCTATGCTAGAGTTGAAGTGCTTATTTGATCATTGTTACCCCTTTTCTACCTTCTAGTACCTTGCTAAGCTTAATTTAATCGCCAATTGTTAACCCCTTCTGTATCGGCGACGTCCTTTTGTATTTATTATGGCTACAATTAGATGATTGTATTCAGTTTCAAAAGGGCCTCCAGCAATTAACAGGCGTCGAACTATCTCACTTAACCCTATTTACTAAACCAGATCCTTCTTAAACTGCAAAAAATCCTCTAAATATAGCTAGAATAAAATGAAAACGACGTCGCCTATACAGAAATGGTTAAGGAGGTAGTGGCTATTTTGTTTATAAATATATTTATTTATTTATATACTGTATATCATAGTTTCCTCGCTAGACCTCCATCAAGCTTAAAAAGACACCCACTAGACCCGCATTCAAGATAAATGTGTACATTTTCGGCAGAAAAATATCCCGGCCGAAGGCTGAAAAATCTTTGTGTGCACATTATTATTAATAGGGAAACATCCACTTGCAATAAATATATATATATATATACCGGTATATACAGTATATATATATTTTTTTTCTTTTCCATATTACATCTACTCCCTCTCGGGCATCTGAGAGCCTGTACATTCAACCGTTATTGAACAGTGAAGCCTGTGAGGTCTTGTTCCAGTCTAGGGGGTGAGACATGTGAAGCACTTTTAGCTGCAACCAGTCCCTGCCATCTTGCCTTCGCAGGATGCTCTGAAGCTGCCTCGCTCCAGAGCTTCACTGTTTCACCTCCCATACTCGGACCCTCACACTCAGATTTTTGGTTTTTCTATGTGAATGAGGGAGACAAAAGGCATAACTCCCTGCAGCGAGTGCCTCCCCCAGTTTTGAAAGAGAGACAGGGCAATTAACTCACTAGGCATTGCCCCCCTATAGCATATTTTTGAATATGGGAATATTCATACAGTGCTAATAATCAGGGAACAATGAGGGTATTTATTTGTCGTGTCGGTGTGCTTTGTGGTAATGCACTGTTAGGCCTACTAGGTACAGCACAAATGCCATCCCAATAATATCTTCCCATTGACATATCAGGATTTGAACCCGGGTCCATTGGATTACCAGTCCAGTGGCAAGACCACTCCACTATATACAGTATATATATATATATATATACTTTGTGTTCATCTGGCTGAATATTCAGTCTCGTTGCAATTAATGTTTCCATATTTAATATACTGTACAAATATGATAATGTCTTTGCATCAGATTTATGCAAGGTTTTCATGACTGACAACTCCATTGGCTCCGAAATCTTTAATATAACTGAGTATCCAAGATAAGAATATGTCAATTTACTGCCAACTAAAAATAAAAAGACTTACAATAGTTTATTCCGTCAATTCGAAAATCGCACAAGTATTATCGGGCGTGTCTGTGAATAATTGTCTCCAACAGAGATTGACATGATTGAAGAGTGCTGAATAATTGTCTCCAACAGAGATTGACATGATTGAAGAGTGCTGAATATACAGTACTTGTAATATTATTATACCTATGCCAAAGATGAGATAATCCAGTTACTTCCCCAAATATTAAATTCACAAATAAAAGTACAAACAAGTGTTTTACTGTAGGGAGAAGTTGGAAAAAACCCCACTACGAACAGCAAAATACGTGTAAGGATTTGTGTGCACTTAAAGAAGCAATCTAAAGTGAATAATTAGCCTAGTACATAATACATTTTATTGACGTTCTTTTAAATATAAGCCACTGTCAGCATAATCGGGGAGATTTCCACTTGAGGGATTTTTTTTTTCTTGACCCCTTTCTCCCTCATGGTTAGCCCCATTGCTTTTGATATTATAAGACGTTCGCCCCATTAGTTTGGCGATTTTAAGAACTTTCGCCCCATTTCTGTCAATTTTAAGACTTTTCGTGCCATTTAGGTGTAAAAAAAATCCTGGCGAGCGATAGCGAGCCTGTAATTTAAGAGGAACCGGCCTTTGGCCGGGACATATTTCTACCGAAAAATGTACAAATTTATCTTGAAAGGTGGTCTAGGGTCTGTAATGTTAAGCTTGATGGAAGTCTAGCGAACTAACTAAAAACCTCCCCTTAATAAGCATATTAAAATATATTTACTGGAGAGAAGAGAACAGTTACAAAACAGGTTGTATTCACATACATAACTAGGCAATCCTGTTTTGCACCCATACTGTTTATTATAATATAAAATATCATTAAAATCTTCGAAATGGCAAGGTTCATTATAACAAAAAAAACGTTCACACGCACACAAACACACACACAGCCAACCAGTCATGTATATTGGATAATGACAACAAGAATGGAGTTAAAATAGTGACAAAACGGCAATAGACTTAACGGAGAATGAAACACTGTGCCAAAAAAAAAAAAACAGCAAATATAAATCCTGAGCAATTTTCGGTGGTGGTAAAAAAATTCACATGTTCAATCGACGCAAATTAAGTAAAAATTCAGAGTTGCATGGCGAAAATTGCAGGATTTGAGAGACTGAAGCTTAAATTATACAGAGGTGCGGGATATATGAGAAAGTAATAGGGGATAATGTGTGTTTGGTTTTATAATTAATGGGGTGTTTTTGTGGGAAATTATGTTTTGGGGAGATATTTTTTTGGCAAAGATTGCTAAAGGAGCTTGAGCTATGGCCTTTAGAAAACTAACAGGGGCTTGTTTGTATATACTCTCTCTCTCTCTCTCTCTCTCTCTCTCTCTCTCTCTCTCTCTCTCTCTCTCTCTCTCTCTCTCTCTCTCTCTCTCTATCCTCGCTCACTCTCTATCTCTCTCCTTGCTCTCTCTCTCTCTCTCTCTCTCTCTCTCACACACACATTCCTAAACAAATGAAGCGCACATGTAGGCAAGCAATTTGCTATACACTTCGAAAGAGAGAGAGAGAGAGAGAGAGAGAGAGAGAGAGAGAGAGAGAGAGAGAGAGAGAGAGAGAGAGAGAGAGAGAGAAACGTATATTGATAAATATAGTTAAATATTTAATCTATTCTTTTTTGTTCATGTCAGGATATAGTCTATGTAAGTAAATAATCGTTGTTTTTGTTATTGTTGTTGTATCACTGTTGCAGGACTAATAATTCCCTCGCTAGTATGACGCAAACATTGACTTGTTGTATTAAGGGGGTAGAGCTGTTTTTGGGGTTTATATATTTATTTATTTGTGTATTTTTTAGTTTCCTTTCTAGACCACCATCAAGCTAAGAAAACAACCCCCCCCCCCCTAGACCCCCTTTCAAGATAAATTTGTACATTCTTTTGGTAGAAAAATGTCCTGGGCTATGGCCGGTTCCTCTTATAATTACAGGCTCGCTATCGCTCGCCAGGAAACAAATCGACACCTAAATGCACGATAGGTCTTAATATTGACAACGAAATGGAGCTAAAGGTGTAAAAATTGCCAAACTAATGGGCCGAAAGTCATAACATTTCAAAACTAATGCGCTATACATGAGGGGGAAGGAAGTATAGACAAAACGAGTACCTCTCTCTTAAGTGAATGTATTTCTTAAGCTATATGCCTATTTATCTCTCTATCTAAATCATGGGGTATAAATGAACTTCTTCGAATATTTTTACCAGTACAATTAATTAGTTTTATTTTGAGAAATTATACCTACTGCAAGACGATTATATTTAGTTTTAATAACACCTCTCATAGTGAAGAGGTTTGCTGCTTGCAAGTTCTCAACCTTAGAATTTCAACTTGCAGCTCTTCAATTAGCGTTTTACATCAATGTGTGGAAAAAAAAAAAATAATAATAATAATAATAATATTAACAACACTGATAATGGTTAACCCTTCACCGCCATCACGTAATTGTCATCATATTCTGGTTACCATTAGATGTTTGTCTTCCTTGTATAATCTACCTATAGGACTCAAATGGGTAAATAACTAGATACGATCCTAATAAGGCCCCTAAGTAACATAGGTTCTTCTTAAACTGCATACAATCATCTCATTTTAGCCAGAATCAAAGGCAAAAACGCGTTATGATCCTGAAGGGGTTAACTGATTATAGCAAAGTAAATAGTTGGACCATTATTACCATGGATGTCACCGTAAGGTGATTGTTTTTTTCTGGACCCCCTTCTCCCTCATGTTTACCGATTTGAGATTTGTAGACGTTCGCCCCATTAGTTTGTCGATTTTAAAACCTTTCGTCCCATTTCCCTAACAATATTAAGACCTTTCGTGCCATTTAGGTGTAATTATGTTTTCGCTCGCCAGTCATTTTGAAGGAACTGGCCTGCGGCCGTGACATTTTTTCTACCGAAAAATGTACAAATTTATCTGGAAAGAGGGCCTTGTGGATACTTAAGCTCGATGGAAGTCTAAGGAGGACACTAAAACAACGATAAATAGATAAAACAAACTAAGGAAGCCCACCTTGCTTTTTTTCTCTTTCTCTCCCTCTCGCTTTGGCTTGTATCCATTCGGCCTCATTCAGCCTACTGTTTTAAGACGCTTACCCCCATCCAGATGTCAATATTTCTTCCTGGCGAGCGGTAGCGAGCCAGCATATATATATTTTTGTTTTGGCAGCAAGCTAAATTTGTACATTGTTCGATAGAAAAAATTCTCCGGCGAAGCCGCATTTCTCCATACAATGCTGGCTCGCTATCGCTCGCATGGAAGAAATCGACACCTGGATGGGGATAAACGTCTTAAAATAGTTGTCTGAATGGCGTCGAATGGATACAAGCCAGGGAAAGAGAGAAAAGGAGAGAAAGATAAAACGCCGGTGACCCCTCTTAACTACCTACTTGAGGCAATGTAAACTGTTCGCCTTGAAACACCTACGCTGTAAAATGTAGCTGGTCGTTAATTCCCCCCATAAAGAAAAAAAAAAATCAACTACCACCTACTCTCATTAGCCTATTGGTAATTACCTGTATTGTTCTATTTCGTTACATACACTTTTTCACAGCTTAGCATTAATGTTAGAACAAACTTAATTTCCCGAAGATACAATTGTACTGTATAAAGAGTTTGGCTCAATAAAAATCTCCCAATAGAAAGAAAAAACCTGGGAAGCTACCACCTTCCTCTCATTTGGCTGTGAATATGTAGTACAGTGGCATATTTATTTACAGATACTTTTTCACATCTCAATAATTAATTTGGGACAATATATAATATTCGCCTTGCTATACCTATACTGTAAAATGTAGTTGGCCAGTTTATACCTCTAATAGAAAAAAAACAAAAAAACCCCAGCTAGGCTACCATTTTTCATTCGCCTATTGATAATTACCTGAAGTAGCCTACCCTATTTCGTTACATACATAATTTCATAGTTCAGCGTTTATGCTAAGACAAAGAAAAAGGAAATTGGCTAGGTAAACTCTCTCATAGACAAAAACCTCTGGCCAGCTACCACCTTCCTCTCATTTAATAGCTATTCCCACACCGCCGCCTTAATGAGAAGTCGTGAGAGGCCACTCCATTTACGATCTGTCCAAATGATCTACTCCCATTACCTGTCTGGCGTACCCTAGTCAGTCTGGTAGCTGACATTGTATTGCCTACATCAGCTGGTCCTATCGTTAGCTTTCTATATTAGGTAAGGTTTTATCGTCGAACTGTGTATTACCTTTTAAAACATAGCAATCCCTATAACATGAGTACTATCATTTGTTTGAGATACCCTAAGTCAGTCTGGTAGCTAACATTTTATTGCCTACTGTACATCAGCTGGTCGTATCGTTAAGGGGAGGTTTTTAGTTTGGTCTCTAGATATCCATCAAGCTTAAGATTACACCCCTTTGAGCCCCTGTCAAGATAAATTTGTACATTTTTCGGTAGAAAAATGTCCCGGCTGAAAGCCGGTTCCTCTTAAATTACAGGCTCGCTATCGCTCGCCAGAATAAAATCGACACCTAAATTGCACGAAAGGTCTTAAAATTGACGAAAATGGGGGCGAAAGTTCTTAAAATCGCCAAACTAATGGGGCGACTGTCTTAAAATCTCAAAAGCAATGGGGCTAAACATGAGGGAGAAAGGGGTCCAGAAAAAAATCCCTCAAGTCGATATCTCCCCTTAACTTTCTGTATTAGGTCAAGTTAAATTTCGGGGTTCATGTCTAACTTTGTCCTTCTAAATAAAACTAAAAATATCGTCCAAATGATCTATTCCAATTATCTCACCAAGGTATTTGAGTCAGTCTGGTGGCTAACGTATTATTGCCCACATCATTTGGTCGTATTTCTAACCCTCCATATTCGTTCAAGATGTATTATATTTTTCACATAATATGGTATCATTTTGATCTATCTATTTACGATCTGTCCAAGTGATCGACTCCCTTTATTAAGTCTAAGTACCCTAGTCAGTCTGGTTGGTAACATTGTATTGCCTACATCAGCTGGTCGTATATGTTAGCCTTCTATATTAGGTAAGGTTATATTGTCGAACTGTGTATTATCTTTAAAACATATCAATCCTTAAAACATGAGTACTATCATTTGTTTGAGATACCCTAGTCAGCTTGGTAGCTTAACATTTTATAGCCTACATCATTTGTCCGGATTATTAGCTTCCAATATTAGGTAAGGTTAAATGTCTTCGTTCATGTTTAACTTAAGCTGTCTACAGTTCGTCCAAATGATATACCGGTAATCCAATTATCTATCTAAGGTACCGTACCCGAATGTGTTTGATAGCTAACATTTCATTGCCTAAACAATTTGGCCGTGAGTTTTAGCCTTCTAGCTTATATTAAGTAAACTTAAATTGTCTGTCTTTTCTCCATAGCATTACAGTCTATCCAAATGATCAACTCACATTATCTGTCTGGGGTACCCGATTCAGTCTGGGAGCTAACAATCTATTACCTACATCATCCCGTTGTATTTTTAACCTCCCATGTGTGCTTCAGTTATATATTAATTTTCACATTCAACTTTACAATCGCAGTGTAACCATATTATCTAATCAAAATACTTGTCTGTGGTGCACTAGTCAGTCTGGTAGCTACCATTTCATTGCCTACATCATCCCGTTGTATTTTAGCCTTCTGTATTTGGCAAACTTAGATTGTCTAACTGTCTCTATGTGTCGTTTATGACTTACTGAATCTGTTCTTTATAATTTCAAAGTCCGTCCAAATAATCTATTTACATTATTTATCTGAGGTACCTGAGATACTTGATAGCTCCAATTGACCACTTGCGAGTTTCCGAATGCAAGGAGGCTGAATCTGTTGACGTCGATATTTAGCATAATTACTAGCTAAAATGGTTCTAGTGCATTTATAAACACATAAAATTATATTCAATATACGTTCTATCCATCAGTAGCCTACATTATTATTCCAGTTCGCTTATATATCGATGTTTACGGCTTCAACATCCTTATAACCTGAAACTCACAGGTGGTCAATGGTATTGCCTACATCACTTTACCAAAACAAAAAATTTCACACATTTGTTGTTGAGGTAAATTTAACAAAACAAAAGTTAACATTTTCAACACATGTGCGCACAAATGCAAAGGCACGCACACGCACAGACACAAAACACACACTCCAATACAAATAGATTAATAATATAAAATATTCCTACAGTATGTATCATATACTCCACAGCAATTTATCTTCATTGTTCCTCGACAATAACTGGTCGTAACCTCATACTGCAAGTGGAGGCTTCCTTTGTCCTACTGTATACATTTACAGTAAGTCTCACTCTCTCAATCTCTCTCTCACCTCTCTCTCTCTCTCTCACAAACGTTCTCTCCCTCTCTCTTAACGAGTTTTATGAAACTTAAAACATTTCACAATTCAACACTCAAGTATTTTGCTGCCTGTTTGTTTTGAGCGTGTGTCGAGGGGGGGGGATTGAGAGAATCCATGAGAGACTTACAAGAGTGTTGCAATGAATAATTAGCTCAGTCTCGAGATATACTCATGGTGATAAATTATATATATATATATATATATATATATATATATATATATATATATATATATACAGTATAAAAGAGAGAGAGAGAGAGAGAGAGAGAGAGAGAGGGAGAGAGAGATAGAGAGAGAGAGAGAGAGAGAGAGAGAGGAGAGAGGAGAGAGAGAGAGAGAGAGAGAGAGAGAGAGAGAGAGAGAGGAGAGAGAGAGATAGGAGAGAGGAGGAGAGAGGGAGGGAGAGAGAGAGAGATAGAGGAGAGAGGAGAGAGAGAGAGAAGAGAGAGAGAGAGAGAGAGGAGAGAGGAGGAGAGAGAGAGAGAGAGAGAGAGAGAGAGAGAGAGAGAGAGAGAGAGAGAGAGAGAGAGAGAGAGAGAGAGAGTCTTCCTTTAACTATCTACCCTATCATGCCATCCTTTTCTTCCTCTATCTCTCAACGTCCCATCAAACCATCCACCAATTTCACTACCCCTATCATCTCAACCATTTACCCCTGAACCCGGTATCACAGGAGCGCTTTTTCCGTCGAATTTTATCAGCAACATTGGTGGGGAAACTTTCTTTATTTATTTTATTACTTATTAATTTAAGTATTTAATTATGTATTGTGTTATGCTGAAACTCTTCCTCCGGACATATTAATTTATTTATGTATATATTAATTTAATTTATTTTTTGTTATGCTCCAACTCTACCTCCGGACATATGGCTACCTCTTTTGTAGATTCAACCACTCAACACAATTAAGTCATGAGGTCTTACTCCAGATGGCGAGTGAGACACCGAGACAGTTTGAGATGTGTTGGAACCGGCTCGTTTGTGGTCTTACTTTCGTGGGCCTACGAGTGACGCCTGGTTGTCTACTCCTGGTCCAGTGCAACTCTGACTTCTCGAAGCTGCATCACTACTGTCACGCTGTCTCATCTTACAATCTCACTTCTCTCCCTCAAACGCCCTGTTGAGCTGTTTACCCTCTAGGCATTGTCCCCGAAGCTTATAATTATTGAATGTATGGAAAATCCTAGAACAGTAACTGGAATAATGTAACTCACAAACAATGATTATAAAATTCCTCGTGTGATACCCCCCTTTTAATGCACAATAATGAACTCTTCATTCCTTCACAATTAAGGGAGGGGGGGGGGGAGGATTTTTTTTTTTTTATGTTTGGCCTTCCTCCCTCATATTTAGCCCTAATAGTGTTGAGGTTTTATGACGTTCGGCTTTTAAGACCTTTTGCCCCATTTCATTTTCAATATTAAGACTTTTCGTGTCATTTAGATGTCGATTTTTTCCTGGCGAGCGATAGCATGCTGTAATTAAGGAGTAACCGGCCATGACATTTTTCCACCGAAAAATGTATACATTGATCTAGAAAGAGGATCATGCTACGGATGTATTTTCAAACTTGATGGAGGTCTAGGGAGGAAACGAAAGTAAACATAGATAAATAAATTAGTCGGCCAATAAATAAACCCTTCCCCTTAACATCCCTACCTCATCACACTAACTCACACTAACTCATCACACTAGTTAATCACACTAGCTCATACTACCTCATCACACTAGCTCATACTACCTCATCACACTAACTCATACTACCTCATCACACTAGCTCATACTACCTCATCACACTAGCTCATCAGTCATCACACTAGCTCATACTACCTCATCACACTAACTCATACTACCTCATCACACTAGCTCATCACACTAACTCACCCCCGGTAAACCCCCATCCCTCCTCCCAGCATTCACGCAACTTATTTTTACGATCTATCAAATTCTCCCCAGCCTTCTTTCTCCCCACGTCCCGTCACCATAATGGAAGACAAAGCCCGCAGATTTATGCTGCGGGGAAAATCGTATATTGGAGAGGAGGCTATTCAGGCTTTTGTACTTTTTTGGGGGCTAACAACAACCTATGATTTTATCCTTAACACAAGTACAGTATTGTTAGAGGATTGTAATGTCTTTATTAATCACTTTTATATAATGACATTCACGTAATAAATACATGTTCTATGCAACTCATGTTTTATAAGCAAAAATAACTAATTATTTTGCAACTAAACTTAACAATAAACACAACTAAAAAATACAGCAAAAAACATGCCCAAAAAGTTACTCTGTGCATTATTCGTATATGGATTAATATAAATTTGTGAAATGTTATACCGGTATATCAAATCTCAGAAGAAAACAATGTAACCGAGGAGTGATGACCATGACAAAAAATACAAATAACTGTAGGATAATTTTCAAAGTAATAAAGAACGTTAAGGGGAGGTTTTTAGTCGATTCCCTAGACTTCCATCAAGCTTAAAATTACTCCCCCTTGACCCCCTTTCAAGATAAATTTGTACATTTTTCGGTAGAAAAATTTCCCGGCCAAAGGCCGGTTCCCCTTAAATTACAGGCTCGCTATCGCTCGCCAGGAAAAAATCTACACCTAAATGGCACGAATGGTCTTAAAATTGACAGAAATGGGGCGAGGGTTCTTAAAATCGCCAAAGTAATGGGGCAAGCGTCTTTAAATCTCACAAGCAATGGGGCTAAACATGAGGGAGAGAGGGGTAAAGAAAAAAATATCTCAAGTGGAAATCTCCCCTTAACCTTGTCCACCTTATTGTGATGAACTCAAATTTGTTTTATCAATTATGTCTTTAGATAATGGCATGAAATTGTACGAGTGTAATACAATCTCACAAATACACGTGACCTAATAATACCCGGTACATGTTTATATACTCCCAGCCGGACTCGAACCTCCGACATTCAGAACGCGTGTACAAGCTTTGTTGTACAACACCCCGGCGTGACACTCGTTCTGAATGTCTGAGGTACGAGTCCGGCTGGGAGTATATATATATATATATATATATATATATATATATATATATATATATATATATATATATATATATATATATATATATATATACACCGGTATATATATATATATATATATATATATATGCGTTTCTAATCTCTCAGTATATAATAGTGTTATTATATATTACCGGTATATACAGTATATACGAGAGAGAGAGAGAGAGAGCACTCGAACCCACCATCCAATATTCCACCAGTCGTAAAACTCTAATAGAACGAGCAAAGCAATAATGAAAAGCAAACACTTATCAGAGTAAACGCCAACAATTCTCCATGTCTATTATAATCCTAGAGCAAGCTTGTGTGGCCTGTAACACTATCTGGTCCCACCTCATGTAGATCGTCATGATAATTTTTGTTTAATTGTTATTGAGGATTTGTAATTTACGATCAATGGATTTTAGTTTGCCCCCTAGGTTATAAGAAACGCCTTCCCAGATATCCTTCAAACCAAAAAATTCCCATCAAGATCCACTTCATGCTAAATGTGTACATTGTTTGATCGAAAAATATCCCGGCCAAAGGCCGATTTATTCTAAATTAATGACTCTCTATCGCTCGTCCAGAAACAATCGACACCTGAATGAGGTGAAGCGTGTTAATATCGCCTAACTGATGGGTTGAAACGTCTTAAATACTCCAAACTAATGCAGCGAAACAGGGAGTTCCAAGACGCCAGCCCCACTCCCCTCTCGGACCAAATAGGGTTAACACCAGACCCCCCCCCCAAAAAAAAAAAAAATCTGAAACTACACAAAGTGAATATGTAATAAAGACATTAACGCCATAGGCTACACCAATAGCTAATCAATTCATAAGTATAAAGTGTTGTTTAACCTCTTCAGCACGATGACGCCTTTTGACCTTTGATAGTGGCTAACATCAGACGATTTTATGTATTTTAAAAAGGACTTATGATATTCAGAGGGCTTATTGGAATCGTCTTTACCCCTTTGAGTACGGTACTAGAGGTAAATTATAAGCTAAAGAATATGGTCTATAGATAACCAGAAAATGATTAGAATTACGTAATAGTTCTATTGCTAGCACTCTTAACCCTTTCAGTACCGGTACCACCGACGTGTGTTGTGTCTTATACTAGCTCAATTCATACGATATTATGCAGCTTACGAAGGATCTGTGGTAGTTAAAAGGGTTGGTTGAGATAGTTTGAAGCCTTATTTATTGCTAGATGTCCTTCCTAAGCTCACAACCCCTACCCTCCAACACCCCCCTCACCACCACTTTTACGACATCTCATCAGCTGGTAGTATTAGTCTTTGTGTACGTAATAGTCTACCATCACAAATAACACCACCACTACCCTTACCACCTCGACTACTATCACCACCATAAATACCATCACAACTACCACCTGCACGACCATTACTGACTCCCCCCCCACCCCACTCCTCCACACGACTCCCCAGCATCACTACTAACCCCAACACCACGACCACCCTCTCCACCACTATCCCCTACCTACACCGACCACCCTCTCCACCACTATCCCCTACCACCACCACCTATACATTACACCTAATCCACCACCACCACTATGGCCCCCACCACCACAGCTATCTACTAAAACACCATCACCACCACTATCACCCTCACCACCACAATCTCCCTCACCACCACTACCCTCCATCACCACCACCATAATTTTGTATAACATATAATCAGGTAGCAATCACCACCACTATCACCCTCACCACCACAATCTCCCTCACCACCACTACCCTCCATCACCACCACCATAATTTTTATAACATATAATCAGGTAGCAATATTAGTCTGTCTCTTTATGGCTCTTCTTCCTACTCTCTCTTTTTTTCTTCCTACTCTCTCCCTCTCTCTCTCTCTCTCTTCTTCCCTTTCTTAGTATTGTCTTCATTGTCTTTAAGGAGGGATGCGCGTGTTTATTTCCTCATTTATGTATAAATTTACTATATTTTTAGTTTCCTCCATAGACCTCCAATTAAGATTAACACCCACCCCACCCCCCAAAGACGATTTGTAAATTTTTCAATAGAAAATTTGTCTTTCTCTTAAATACAGTAGACGTGCCGTTTTGCCCAAAATCAAAACGGCATACCCAACTCTGCGATGGGTCAACATCATCACTACTAGTCACTATCACCATTACTATCATCAACAATACTACTATTATAGTCATCACTACTACTCTTACCATCATCACTACTACTCTCATTATCACTACTACTGTAATCATCACTACTACTGTAATCATCACTACAACTGTCACCAACATCACTAGTACTCACCACCATCACTACTACTGTCACCATCGTCACTACCATCATCACTAATGTCATCATTATCACTACAACTATCATTATTACTTGTCACCATCATCACTACTATTATGACCATCATCTTCCCTTAACCTAACCTTGTCCACTGTTATGGTAGATAAATGAACTTGGGTGTGGGCGAAGGTACGGTGGCGCTATAGTCCGTTCATTATAGGTAGGCTAAATATCTTGACCACTAACCTCTATAACTCATACACGAGTGGAGTAATCGAGCTAATATTTCTACCATTTAGGAAGGGTCGACCAGGTATTAGGTGTGGAAATTTCCAGCTCATTTGCTCTAGCCCTTCTTGAGTTACAGAGGTTTGGGTTTAAGATATTTGGCCTACTTAAAATGGATAGACTATAGTAAGTCCTGCCTCGCTTTGTTCTGTATTGATGCCTGGCAGATGTTGAATAGGATGGGTAAGCGTAGCAACATGTTTGTATAATTATCTTACTCGAAATTAAGGTATCGTGTTTAGATATTGCTGATACCAATTATTGATAAAAATATACTTGATGAGACATCACTTATTAGGCCGACTGTTCAAACGGCCTAATACGTGATGTCTCGGCACCAATTATGTTTTGATCAATAATTGGTATCACCAATATTTAAACATGATTTCTTCTTTTTGAGTAAGATATACTAACATGTTCCTACACTTACCCACCCTGTTCAACATCTGACAGACATTAATACAGCCCAGAGCGAACCAAACGTAATGATGGCCGAGACATGACTTTTTAGACCGACTGTACCGTCACTCATAAATAATCCTGGACCTAACCTATTTCTCATTATGCAAGTTTATCGCTGAAAGTTAAGGGGAGGTTTTTAGTTTGGTCCCTAGATATCCTTCAAGCTTAAGATTACACCCCCTTGAGCCCCTTTCAAGATAAATGTGTACATTTTTCGGTAGAAAAATGTCCCGGCTGGTTCCTCTTAAATTACAGGCTCGCTATCGCTCGCCAGGATAAAATCGACACCTAAATGGCACGAAAGGTCTTAAAATTTACAGAAATGGGTTGAAAGTTCTTAAAATCGTTAAAATAATGGGGCAAACGTCTCAAAATTAGAAAAACAATGGGGCTAAACATGAGGGAGAGAGAGAGGTTCAGAAAAAAATCCTCCAGGTGGAAATCTCCCCTCAATTTATGGTTGTGATATTGTATACATCAAATACAGAACTAAATACATATATACTGATTAACCTTTCCTGTACCGGGGACCAGGTTTTTTATTGATTTAATTTCTATTTCAGCTACATTTAGACAATTTTATGTAGCGTAGGAAGGATATGTGGCAGCTAAATAGATTGATTATGATAGTCTGTAGCCTTTTAATAGGTAGACGTCCTGCCTAATCTGAAGACAATCGTCGACTAGTTGCCAGAATATCTGAAGACAATCGTCGACTAGTTGCCAGAATATCTGAAGACAATCGTCGACTAGTTGCCAGAATATAACGAATAGGACGTCACCGGTACTGAAGGGGTTTACCAGTACCGGTAATTATAAGCAAATTCCATCCAAACGTCGATCCAGATGGTGGTATTTATAGGTTAAAGAAAAACATACGAGGTCAATTAATTTTTAGGAGTGACTGTACAGTTGGCCACAGATGTTCTGTACGGTACAGTCGAGGTTAATAAGTGTTGTCATAGATTCCAGTGGTTATCGCTCAAAAAGTGTTATTGGTATCTTTACAGTTACTGGGAAAAGTGCTTATCCCTCAAAGTATTAGTCAGTGTCCGAAACGTTGTGAAATATCTGACAACACTTATTAACCTCGATCGTACCTCTCCATGATCTTATACATAGGATTATAACGCGCATGATCTGCATTACGAGTGTGTGTTTATTATGCAACTCATCCGACTAGTCAACTGATTATAATGAGTAACCACACTCGCAATTCATTCACACTATTTTACTCTCAGACATAAGATCACGACGAGGAACAGAACTTATGTGGGCAACTGTACATGTTACCGAGATATTTCCGACTGTCATACGTCTAGTGTTTTCTTGTTTTGTTTTTTTAAAGTTCAAGGTTTTAAAGTTCAAGGTTTCAAATTAATTCACTTTCAGGTGAAAGCGAGAACCAGAGTGTAAGAATTTTTAATTAATTAAGTAAAAAAGCAAAACTCAAAGATATTTCGGTTTTTCCATTCAATATTCCGTTCCCAACACTCTCTAGTCTGACGTCCTGAGGGTTATTATGATAATTTGTTTAAATCGATTACTTTGCTTGAATTTGCCATTTTAGAGCAATTTATTATAGTTTGTTTTCTAGGGTAACAAAAACGCCTTCCCAGATTTCCTCCAAACTTTAAAAACAAAAAAAAATTGCCCACCCAGACACCCTTCAAGCTAAATGTGTACATTAGTATTTTTAGGAGTATAGTTGGTTGTTGGAAGGAACATAATAATTAGTATTAGTATTATTTGTTTTATTATTTTTTTATTTATTTATTTTTTTATTTTTTTTTCGATGTAAAAATTTCCCGGTCGAAGGCCGATTACCTTTAAGTTACAGGCTGGCCATCACTCACCCAGAAAAAAAAGTTACACTTGAATGTGGTTAAACGTCGTATAATTCCCAAATTAATGGTATGAAACGTCTTCAAATCTCCAAACTAATGGAGTGAAACAGGGGAGGCCCAAAATAATACCCCCTCGGACAAAATACAGTTAACATATCTCAGTAATGTAATCTATAATCCGTTGTATTTCATCTGACGGTAAATTGTATCCCTTTTTAGCAGCTAATTTCTCGATATTTAATGGAAAAATATGAAACTACTATATGTCTGCATCATATTAAGACCAAGTTAATACAATTGGCACCATATTTCCCTACAAAAACCTTCAAAATAACAGGGTAGTCTAGGCTAATCCCTCTTAGTACAGTTGGTCTCAAATATGCCACCTCGTATGTAGAATCCTCATCTTTATTTCTTTGAGGGGAGATTTCCACTTGAGGGAATTTTTTTCTGGACTCCTTTCCCCCTCATGTTTAGCCCCTTTGCTTTGAAATTTTAAGACGTTTGCCCCTATTAGTTTGGCTAGTTTAAGAACTTTAACCCCATTTGTCAATTTTAAGACCTTTCGTGCCATTTAGTTGTCGATTTTTTTCCTGGCGAGTGTTAGCAAGCCTGTAGGACAAGCAGGGAAATTTTTCTACCAAAAAATGTACAAAATTATATTGAAAGGGGTCTATGGGGTGTTTTTTGTTCAGCTCGATGGAGGTCTAGAGAGGAAATACAAAAAATATAGATAAATAAATAAATAGACCCACAACAATAATCACTACCCCCTTAATCTTTCACAGTGTCTTCCTAAATACAAAATACAAGTCTAATGTCAGCCACAATACCCCACAAAAAACAATGATTGGCATATTAGTAATTACTGACACTTGACTAAGATCTATCCTTGGTAGTGTAATTAACATTTGCTCATTGCATAAGGGGAGGTTTTTAGTTGATTCCCTAGACTTCCATCAAGCTTAAAATTACTCTCCCTAGACCCCCTTTCAAGATAAATTTGTACATTTTTCGGTAGAAAAATCTCCCGGCCAAAGGCCGGTTCCCCTTAAATTACAGGCTCGCTATCGCTCGCCAGGAAAAACTCGACACCTATATGGCACGAATGGTCTTAAAATTGACAGAAATGGGGCGAGGGTTCTTAAAATAGCCAAACTAATGGGGCGAAAGTCTTAAAATCTCAAAAGCAATGGGGCTAAACACGAGAGAGAAAGGGGTCCAGAAAAAAATCCTCCAGGTGGAAATCTCCCCTTAAAGATTAAGTGGTCTTTCTTAAATATAACAATGTATCATAGTGTCAAACAAAAATGCACTGTTTTGAAAGATATTATTAGAGATCCTTGTTAGCCTTTTGACTAATTGGGATACATCCTAAGCAAAGCGCAAGTCATCAGCAGTAGAATGTTACCATCAGTAGCAGACCATTTCAAGTAGAATGTATACTAACTATGATACTAACACATATTTAACTCTAGCAAAGGCGTCATTCAAAACATGTGGCTCGCTGGCATTCTTTCAATTTTTTGGGAGACACTTGTTACAGGCAGCGTTTCCTTTTGTCTCCTTCACTCACATAGAAACAAATAGGGTATTTCATGATTCTTTAATTTTAATTTTATTTTGTTGTTTCTGTTCGGGCTCTGTCTGGAGTCGGCCAACCCCAGGTATGGGGTATGTGCCTGAATAGCCTATATACATACATTTAACCCCTTCAGACTCATATGACGCAGAGGTTGCCAGATTAGCAATAAAAAATAGAGTTCTCTCACTCTTATAGGCTAATTACCTCTCCAAAATTAGTTTTCTGCCCACAGCTAACTCAAAGACAACTGCAGAGGTTGAAGTACCGGTAACTAAACTAAATGTTTCTAAATAAACCTGATGGTAACAAAGGCTTTAAAGTATCCCTAATCGGCTCAAAATCGCGTCATATGTCGGAGAGGGTTAATAAACACGTTACAGTCAAACAATCGAGCGCTAGCCATAATAATACACAACAATAAACAAGCGACTTGGTGCAGGATGAGATCAACACAACCAGTCCTGCTCTCTCCTTCGACACTCCTATATTACTCTCGTATATTAAGGGGGAGGAAGTTGCTTTTTCTGGACCCCCGTTCTCCCTCACGTTTAGCCCCATTACTTTTTGATATTATGTGACGTTCACCCCATTAGTTTGTCGATTTTAAGATATTCCGTCATCAATGTCAAGACCTATCGTGCCATTTAGGTGCCGATTTTTTCCCTAGCGAGCGATAGCGAGCCTGTAACTTTGGAGGAACTGGCTTTTTGTACCGAAAATGTGGAAATTGATCTCGCAGGGGGATCTTAAGGATAATTTATTAAACTTGATTGAGGTCTAGGGAGGAAACTAAAACAACAATAAATAAATCAACTCCTAAAAAGCTCTACCCCCTTAAATCCACTAAACTTCATCTTCGGCTGTCAATTAGTCAACTAGTTCGCGGGAAAAAAGAACACGCCATTACCAAGACATCAGAACCTCCCCAAATTCCTCGCAATCAGCAACCCCTAATTAATTCCAACTAATAAAGCTCACCTACATTTAAATATTATAATGAACCCAGAACTATGCGCTCATTACCACGGAGTTGTTTATTAAGGGGAATTTATTTTACTTTATTTATTTATTTATTTATTTATTTATTTATTTATTTATTTATTTATTTATGTTTTATTATCTATATAATATTTTCGATTGTCTGTGTGTGTGTGTGTGTGTGTGTGTGTGTGTGTGTGTGTGTGTGTTCTTAATAGGCGGCCGCAGTTTTGGACCTAGGGAGCTGAAACTTTGCATGTGGGTGTCAATTGACCTGGGTCAGGTCAAAGAGGGGGCGAGGCCACGATCGGAGGTCGTTTCGAGGCCGAAATTGAAGAAAAAAACATGAAAAAAATGAAAAAAATTGCCGTTTGGGGCAGGAGGCCTCCGATCGAAAAGGTGTATGGAACGAAAGTTGTTCGCAGCCCCCCAAAATGGGGGTACGGATGAGGTCAGATCCAAAATCGGAGGTCATTTAGCGGCCGAAATCGAGGTCGCCGTTTAATGAGGCACAGGGAGGTTGAGGCCGGTGATTATGGTAGTAGTAGTATTGTGATGATTGTGGTAGTAGTGATTGATGATGGTGATTATGGTGGTAGGAGTGGTGGTAGTAGTGATTTTAAACCCGGGCAACGCCGGGTACCCCTGCTAGTCATTAAGATAGATAGATAGATAGATAGATAGATAGATAGATAGATAGATAGATAGATATTGATAAGTTGTTTCCTAGACATCCATCAAGCTTAGGAAAATGCCTCCATTCGAGATAAACTTGTACATTTTTCGATAGAAAAACGGCCGGTTCCTCCTAAACTACAGGCTCGCTATCGCTCGCTAGGTAAAAAATCGACACCTAAATGGTACGAAAGGTTTTAAAAATGACAGAAATGGGGCGAAAGTTCTTAAAATAGCCAAATTATCGGGCCGAACGTCTTAAAACCTCATAGCGAATGGGGCTAAACATGAGGAAAAAGGGAGTCCAGGAAAAAACAAATACCGGTACCTCCTTCTGTGGGTTGGTTGGTTCATTAACGAGAAACATGGATAGGGTTAATCCTGAATTGCGCTCACGTAAGGATAATGAGTTTTTAAAGAGAGGTTTTTAGTTTGTTACATAAACCTCCACCAAGCTTATAATTTTACCCCCTAGACCCCCTTTCAAGATACATCTGTACATTTGTTGGTAGAAAAATGTCCCGGCCAAAGACCGCTTCCTCTTATATTACAGGCTCGCTATCGCTCGGCAGGAAAAAAATGACACCTAAATGGCACGAAAGGTCTTAACATTGACAGAAATGAGGCGAATGTTCTTAAAATCGCCAAATTAATGGGGCGAACGTCTTAAGATCTCAAAAGCAAGCGGGCTAAAGATGAGGGAGAAAGGGATCCAGAAAAAAATCCCTCAAGTGGAAATCTCCCCTTAAACCACATCCTGTATACCAAACTCTGTAGGCTACCTGCTTTCAGATACAATTTCGATTATATTTATCTATTTAATTAACTCCACTCCCAACACCAAACACCTCCCAATGCAATTAATGCCACCATTTGATCCTCCCTGGATTCGAACCTGGGATATCACATATTTTAAAGCACTCTAACCATTAGCCTACACCACCAGCACAGAATCTTTGTTCAAAATTCAATTGTTGTAATTGTAGTTTGCATCCACTTATACAGTTTTATCAATCCTTGGTATATTAATATGCGTTTAATTTGTATACAGTCGGCCATGTATGTGAAGTCACGTTACCAAGTATATTTGTTATCAATAATTGGTATCAGCACTAACTAAACAAGATGTCTTCGTTTTGAAAAAGAAATACAAACATGTTCCTACACATACCCACCCTATTCAACATCTGACAGACCTTAACACAATACAGAGCGAGCCAAACGTAATGGCAGTTGAGACATGATATATTTGGCCGACTGTAAGTGATTCAATTGGTACTATACTCTGTTCATTACAGATAGACCAGAAATCGTGACCCCTATCCTCTGTAAATCAAGAAGGGCTAGAGCAAATCGGCTGATAATTTGCACACCTATTCCCTGCCTGACCTTCCCTAAATGTTAAAGATATCAGGTCGATTACTTCACTCGAATTATAGTTATAGAGATTAATGTTCAACATTAATTATAGGTAGATGTGCTGGAAAGTGTGAAAAGGAACAACTTGAGATGGTTCGGCCATATGGAACGTATGGAAAGCGAGAGAATGACTAAGAGGGTGTACGAGAGCGAGGTGGAGGGACAGAGGGGGAGAGGTAGACCGAATATGAGGTGGAAGGATGGAGTGAGGAACTACATGAACGAAGGCGGTGCTGGTTGGGGGGAGGGGCGTCGACTGACTGGGGACAGAGGTGCATGGGGGCGGTTCGTTCGTGGCCACCCCTTCGGGGATCACGGCGTCAGGCAATAGATAGATAGATAGATGTTCAACATGTATGGTCTAATTACAGTAGGCCTATAATGAACAAGGTCTAGACAATGTTATATAATTATGCAGTAGGAAGTCCCACTCCGGATCGATGGATCAATTGTGAAGAGAACAATACAATTCAAAGCCAAAATATAGTCTTATCATATTCCCTTCTGAACCCAATGTCTCTTAAGGGGATATTTCCACTTGAGTTTATTGTTCTGGACCCCTTTCTCCCTCGTGTTTAGCCCCATTGTTTTAGAAATGTTAAGATGTTTTCCCCATTAGTTTGGCGATTTTAAGAACTTTCGCCCAATGGCTGTCAATGATAAGACCTTTCGTGACATTTAGGTGTCGACTTTTCCTGGCGAGCGATAGCGAGCCTGTAATTTAAGAGGAATCAGACTTCGGCCAGGATATTTTTCTACCAAAAAAAGTACAAATTTATCTTGAAAGGGGGTCTACGGGATGTCATTCTAAGCTTGATGGAGGTCTAGGAAACAAGCTAAAAACCTCTGTTTATGATCCACATTTTCCTCATCTAATAAAATTCAGGCTCCTCAAGAACTATATATATTCTTTCTGCAGATATATAGAAACATTGCGTGTTTTATCATCAACTGGTTCTCTCAGCTCTTATAATTGACCACTTGCGAGTTTCAGTCTAGGCTATAAGGAAGTTGGAGCCATAAATATCAATATAGAACAGAAATGCAATAATAATGTCGATTTCTGATTGATAGGAAGCATAGTTAGTTTGGTTTTGTGTATTTACAAATGTACTACGACCGTATTTTACTTGTTAATTCTGCGAAATGTCGATACATATAGCTCCCAACTTCCTTAAAGCCTGAAACTCGCAGGTGGTCAATTATCTGCTTCGACAAACATTATAATGATGTATTCCAGGCCGACCAGTATTGAACATTGGGAGAAGAACTCGAGGAAAGCGATACTAAAATAAAAAAGAATAATGCAAAATAAATACATAAATAATAAATAAATCGCCTAGGAAAATAGGTCTGTGGCAGAAATAAAAGGGCCAATTTCCCTCATCCCTAAATCCTAAAAGAACAAACATATAAATAAATAAATAAATAAATATATAAATAAACAAACCACATACACACACACACACACATTATTCTCCTCCATTTGTTCCCAGTTCCCGTCAAATCCCAGCTCTCTTAATTATCTGTGGACTTACGACAGAGAGGGCTACACCGATACGTCTGCAGTCACTCGTCTATAATAGGCGGAGGGATCACTAATTAGTAGGTAGATGCTTGGCTGACTATAGGAGGAGGGGGTGGGAGTGGGGGAGGGAGGAGAAGGGGGGGGGGGAGAGAGAGTGGGAGAACTAACTAAATTTGCCAAGTTTGTAATTGAAACCACAAGCCCACAAATGACCCTCGTAGCCTCAGTCTCTTTATCAAGAGAGAGTGGGAGTGGGGGAGGGAGGAGAAGAGGGGAGAGGGAGGAGAAGGGGGGGGGGGGGAGAGAGAGTGGGAGAACTAACTAAATTTGCCAAGTTTGTAATTAAAACCACAAGCCCACAAATGACCCTCGTAGCCTCAGTCTCTTTATCAAGAGAGAGAGAGAGAGAGAGAGATCAACTTCGAATTAAAACACCTGATTTATAATTAACCCTCTCATGTCCTGACGCAATTTTTGAGCCTATTAGGGATACTTTAAAGCCTTTGTTACTGTCCGGGGTATTTATAAACCTTTAGTTTATTTATTTCAACCTCTACAGTTGTCTTTGAGTTAGCTGTGGGCAGAAAACTAATTTTGGAGAGGTAATTATAAGAGTGAGAGTAAGCTATTTCTTATTGTTAATCTGGCAACCTCTGCATCATAAGGATGAGAGAGGGTTAAAGAGGGCAAGATAAGAAAATCAAGGCTCCTTGAGAAGAGAGAAATTTACATATACGGTACCGGGTATGCCCTGGCCACACAGACCTTGCGATCCAAGCGAGGTGGTCAGGATTTAATAAAATAAGGGATAGTAGAACCCCAAATAACAAAGTGGAAAACAGGATAGAAGAGAGAGAGAGAGAGAGTGGGGGTGGGGGAGAGAGAGAGATAGAGAGTGGGGGTGGGGGTGAGAGATTAAACTCGAATTAAAACACCTGGTTCATAATTAAAAGAGAGAGAGAAGAGTAAATTGAGGCTCCACGAACATAATTAAATCCAGATATCTTGGGCATAATTGAATTAATTAAATTCACCGCCAACTTACGAGCGGTTCGCACGTTTCTTGCCCACTTGTCTGAGAATAAATTGGTCGATACTATTCAGGTGGTGAGGGCGAAGATGTTCATATTAAAGAGTGGTTATTGGTGAAGAGAGAGAGAGAGAGAGATACCAGTATATAGAGACAGACAGCCAGATAGATAAATAGAAAGATAGAGGTTGAGATAGTGTGTGTATTATCGGAGATTTAATTGGTCGATAATATCCAGGGGTGAGTGCGAAGATTCTCACATTAAATACTGCTTATTGATACAAGAGAGAGTACAAAGGACATCAAGCAACAACAGGTCTAGTGACCCCCTCTAGGCTGCTTGTCCTCCAAAACACTGAGGATCAAGTGTCCAAACAGTGGCTTAGAGTGGGTAAGGGAACATTTGAAAAGGAACTACTGCCCTGGAACTAATGTCCGTGGCAGTATTAGGAAGTTAGTAAGGGACAGATGGGTTAGTAACATAACACAGTGATAAAGTGATCTTTCCTATATCTGGGAAAAAAAAGTGGAGTCACAGTAATATATAATCACGCAATAATCCTTGATGAATCTGAGGGGGGAATAAAATAAAGTTATTCATTTACAAACGCAGTCAGTCGCGGGTTTGATGCAAGATATTTGTCTATGCGAAGTTTAAAAGAATCAACGGTGCTGCAGTCTATAACATCTCGGGGAAGCCCAATCCACACGGCCTTTTGACCCCCCCAGCCGGCGGCGCTAGTGACATTATGGTGCTGCCGACTGGGAGACTCTACGGCAGTACTTCTTTGATTTCCTATGGAATCATTTTTGCTTCCGTGGCCGGAGACCCTCAGAGAGTGCAGAGCGCATTACTGAGGTAATCCTTTCGGGCATGGAAACATACATCCATTCTCTTTCTCTCATACTAACTCACAAAAATCTTGGTTTACTCACGCTTGTTCTACTGCTGTTCGCAATAAGGAGGAAGCATTCAAATGGTACCGTCGTCTTCAAACTCAAGAATAGTGTACTTTTTATGTCTGTGCCCGGAATCAAGCCAAATCTGTTCTCCACTCGCCAAAAACTCTTTTATCCTCTGAACTGTCCAACTTTAGCTTTTTGGCATCTAGCCAATTTGCCAAAAACCTCTCCAACAATTTCACTTCCTTGTCTTTTCCACTCTGACGGTACCACTTCACCTCTTCCTCTGACAAAGCTGAACTCTTCGCTCAAACTTTCGCTAAAGAATCCACTTTAGATGATTCGGGTGCTATTCCTCTAACGTCTTTCCTTCTTGCTGGAAGTTTGCTCTTATTCAACTTGTCCCAAAGAAGGGTGACCGCTCTCAACCCTCTAACTATTGTCCAATTGCTCTTATTTCTTGCATCTCTAAGGTTTTTGAAACTATTCTTGCCTCAAAATTTCTTAGGCATTATCTTCCCATAATCTAATTTAAGATCGCCAATACAGTTTCCTAAAGGGCCGCTCTACTGGTGATCTCCTTGCTTATCTTACTAACTCTTGGTCATCCTCCTTTCGGGACTTCGATGAGACTTTTTCTATTGCTCTAGACATATCAAAAGCCTTCGATAGAGTCTGGCATAAGTCTTTAATTTCCAAACTACCCTCCTTCGGTTTCTATCCCTCTATCTGTGCTTTTGTCTCTAGTTTCCTTTCAGACTGCTCCATAGCTGCAGTTTTGGACGGCCATCGTTCACTTCCTCAACACATCAACTCGGTGTTCCTTAGGGTTCTGTCATGTCTCCAATTCTCTTTCTAATATTTATCAATGATTTCAACTGTACCTCCAGTCCCATCCACTCATGTGCTGATGACTCTACCGTACACTATTCAACTAGTTTTTCACATCAACCCAGCATGCAAGCCCTCCAAAACAAACGTGGCGAGGCCATAGAATGCCTGTCTTGGGATCTTTCAATTATCTCTGATTGGGGCAGAGAAAATCTATTTACTTTCAACGCCTCCAACACCCAGTTTCTCACTCTATCTCTCCATCACAATCTTCCACAAGACTATCAACTATTCTTCAACAATACACAACTCAACTCTTCATCTTCTCTCAATATTTTAGGTGTATCTTTTTCATCTACACTTTCTTGGAAAAATCATATTACCACTCTTGTTAAAACAGCTTCCCAAAAGTTGGGTGTGCTCAACCGTCTCCGTGGGTTCTTCACTCCTGTACAGCTTCTTGCTCTGTATCGGAGCACAGTGTGCATGTGTGGGGAGGCTCCACCCATACCGCACTTCTCGAACGAGTAGAATCAAAAGCATTTCGCCTCATCAACTTGCTTCCTCTTACTAGTTCCCTACAATATCTGTCTACACACCGCAATGTTGCATCTCTTTCACTCTTAAAAACATTAAAACAATCATTGTATACCCCCTCCCTTACAGCGAGTGCGAGGCACCCGCCTTACAACATAGTCCCACTCCTTTTTGGTCCAGCTATCCAACCCAAGAATTGGCAAATTTTCTCAGTCTTTCTTCTGCTCAACAAGTGAAGTCTGGAACTCTCTCCCACAATCAGTCTTTCCTTCATCCTATGACTTAGACTGCTTTAAACTTTGTGTGTCCAGGCATTTTGACTCAAACGTCCCTTTAAATTGGCTGTCACTCTTTTAACTTTGGGGGGAGACAATCGTTACAGGCAATCTGTATTTTGTCTCTTCCATGCACATAGACAAAAAATATAAGGATTGAACGCAGTATTCCAGAAGAGGGCGGACTAAGGAATTGTAAAGAGTTAGGATAACTTCTTTGGATTTATGCTCAAATGACCTGCCTATAAAGCCTGAAAAATTGATGTGGAGAGTGCAGATTGAGTGTAGGAAATACGTTCTTCAAAAAAAGGCGTATAAACAAGTACACATGGCATAGACTTGCGAGGGGAGAGATTGTAGAGAGGGCATTGATGGATTATGTGCTGGTGACAAGGGAAAGATTGTGTAGACTGCTGGATGTGAATGTGCTGAGAGGTAAGGCGGAGGGTACCGGTATGTCGGATAATTACCTGGTGGAGGGAAAACCAAGAGTTAGGAGTTACAGGAGAATGAGAGACAAGCGTGAAGTAAGAGAGGTACGGTAATAAAAGTTAGTGAGTTAGAGAAGAGTACAAAAGAGAGGGAGTACAAGGAAAGGCTAAATGAAAAGTGGATGGAAGTGAGAGAAGTAGAGGTTGAATGGCAGCAGTTTATTAAGGAAGGAGTGAAAGCAAGTGCAGAGGTGGTATGAGGTAAAAGGGAAGTAGGAGGCAGAGGTATCAGGAAGGGAAGCGAGTGGTGGAATGATACGGTGAGAAAGGCAGTTGAGGAGAAGAGACTGTTTTGAGAGGGTTTTACAGAATGGTAGTGTTGAGGTATGGGAGAGGTACAAGGAGAAAAGGAGAGAGGCAAAACGGAAAATTAGAGAAGCGAAAAAAGATGCAACGAAAGGTGGGGTCAAAGGTTGAGTGAGAATTTTGAAGAACGAAAGAAGATGTTCTGGATGGAGGTAAATAGAGTAAGGAAATGAGGATAAAAGAGGGAAGAGTCAGTGAAAGATGCAAATGGAGAAGTACTAGTGGAAGGAGTTAAAGTGAGGAAAAGATATGCCGAGTACTTTGAATTTTTGTTAAATGCAAGAGATGGAAGAGAAGCAGTGATTGAAACAGTGGTTGATGGAGATAGGATACCCAGGCCACCCAGGTGGCAGGGAATAAATGAAAGGATTGAGGAAAATGAGGTGAAAGAAGCAGTGAAACAAATGAGAGCGGGAAAAGCAGGTTTGGATGGTATTGCTGTGGAGAGTATAAAGAAGGGTAGAGATGTGATAATAGATTGGTTGGTGAGACTTTTCAATGTGTGCTCTGTTGTGTCAATGGTACCAATAGACTGGAAGAGTGCATGTATTGTGCCGTTGTACAATGGGAAGGGAGATCGGCAGGAGTGTTCAAGTTATAGAGGTATTAGTTTATTGTCAGTGGTTGGAAAGCTGTATGGCAAGGTGTTGATAGCGAGTATAATAAAGTGTACGGAAGTTGCAATAGGATAAGAACATTGCGGTTTTAGGAGGGGAAGAGGGTGCGTGGATCAGATGTTTGCAGTAAGACAGTTATGCGAGAAGTATTTAGAGAAGCATAATAATATATTTTGGGCTTTTATGAATTTGGAAAAAGTGTATGATCGTGTGGATCGTGAAGCAATGTGGAAGGTGTTAAGTATTTATGAAATTGGAGGAAATTTGTTAAAAGCAGTTAAGAGTTTTTATGAAGGTAGCAGAGCATGTGTTAGAGCAGGAAATGGTGAGTTGAGTGAATGGTTTGAGGTAAAGGTAGGTTTGCGACAGGGTTGTGTAATGTCACCATGGCTGTTTAATATGTTTATGGATGGTGTGATGAGGGAGGTGAAAATAAGAACTATGGGAAGAGGATTGGGTTTAGTAGGAAAGAATGGTAGAGATTGGGAGTTGAATCAGTTGCTGTTCGCTGATGACACAGCGTTGGTGGCGGATTCTGAGGAGAAACTGCAGCGGGTAGTCAAAGAGTTTGGTGTGGTTTGTGGAAGGATTGGAAACTGTCCCCTTAAGAGTGGTACTATTTGCTTGTAACTTAATTAATCGAGTTATGAGCGAAATATTTATGTAGTCGAATTTTGAAGTTTCAACAGTACTACACTATGATTTTCCTAGGTAGTCCATTCCATAGGTTTACTATAGTCAGTGCATTCTAGGTTGCATCGTAACCCCTAACCTCACATAACTCAAAAAGGACTAGAGTAATCGAGTTAATATTTCTACCAATTAGGAAGATTTGACTAGGGAATATGTGTATAAATTGAGTTTATTTGCTCTATCCCCTTTTTGAGTTACAGAGGTTAAAGGTTACGATTTCTGACCAACCTAGAATGAACGGACTATACTCGATCGCTAAAGAAATGGTTTGTCTCATGATAGTAGGCGCTAATAAGGAGTATGGTCAATATGATCTCTCCACTTAGTGATTATGGCGGCATGAAAACTGATCAAATGATGGGTATAGTTATTATTATTTCGGTCTATTTATCATTCATTCACTTATTTATCATTCATTCACTTATTAGTTAGTTTCCTTCCTAGACCTAAATCAAACTTTAAAAAACACCCCCTAGATCCCCTCCTAAATACATTTTTACATTTTTCGGTAGAAAAATTTCCCCGGCCAAAGGCCGGTTTCACATAGAAATACAGGCTCGCTATCGCTCGCCAGGAAAACATCTACACCTAAATGGCATGAAAGGTTTTGAAATTGACAACGAAATGGGGTGAAAGGTGTTAAAATCGCCAAACTAATGGACCGAACATAATAATCTCTAAACACAATTGGGGCTAAACACGAGGGAGAAGGGGGACCAGAAAAACGGCCCATGTCCCCTTAAGCTGAGGTCGTACGATCAGTTTTACCTGTATTCTTGCACCCCTCGGTTGTATCATCATTAATTGGAAAAACATAATCACATTGCAATGCCTACCTCTTCAAAAACTAGCTAAACATAATTCATAAATCAGTTGACTTTTATTTTGCCTACATTATCTATTATCTACATATAATGAAAATACAATAATTCTCTGTTACCACACAAAGCCCCCGTAATAGATATATATATATATATATATATCCAGTTCTTTGTTTGTTTTTACAACCAAGTCATTCGAACCATCAACGCTCATCATGTTGATCTAATTCAACAATTCATGCAGTCCCGGTGATGTCCTATTCATTATATTCTGGCCACTATAAAGCGATTTTATTCTGCATCGGAAGTAAGTCTACCCATTAAAAGGCAAAAACCTATCTTATTTAATCCTTTTATCTACCATATATCCTTCCTAAGCTTCATAAGATCGTCTATATTTATCGGAAATCAAATTAAAAAAAACGTCACTGGTACTACAAGGGTTATTAAATATGCAAAAAGTATATTACCGGTATATTAATTATCATATTATAATATTTATTACTGTATCAATCTTAATACAATACCGGTATAGTAATATAAGTCATATATTGTATTAATTTATAAATATTATATAAATTATCTAATCAGTAGCACGTTGGGTAAACATTAGTCTCATCAATCCATAAACATATGATCAACGGAAGCCAAGTCCATTATTCTTTATTACGACCAATGGCCACCACTTAACATAACAATGGCCAAGCTTTCGCCACATATACAGTAAGTGCTTGGCTAAGAGGAAGCTAGTGCAATAACGCCAAACAAAAGAGTCTATTTATGGCCAAGAGGGAACCAGCAATAATAGCACCATTAACCAAAACAATTATAAAGTAACAACAGAGCCAATACCACCACACCACACCACACCACACCACACCACACCACACCACACCACACCACACCACACCACACCACACAACACAACACAACACACAGCAAACCAACAACCAAAGCAATACACAGATTTACACGTTCTTTTTTGTTTAGTTTTCCCATAAAATATTTCGGGATATACCGGGTATACATTTTTTATAAGAAATATGTGACCTATAATGATGTGTTTTTAGTCTCTTTGCCAATATAATTGCAAAAAAAAACTCTAAATGTTTCCAAACAAATTTGAGGATTAAAGGTTGTGGGAAACCGTACTCGCATATTAAGAATAATCCCAAACCCCATAGGCCTATCCACCATCAACAAAATTAACTTTAATTAGCCCCTTCAACACCATGAACGCCTTTTCACCTTTGATTCTAGCTAAAAGTAGACGATTGTATGCAGTTTAAGAAGGACCTATGTTATTTAAGAGGGTCTAATGGTAACTAGAATATGATGCAAATTATGTAATGGGGGTGAAAAGGTTAAGGGGAGATTTCCACTTAAGGGATCTTTTTTTATGGACCCCTTTCTCCCTCATGTTTAACCCAATTGGTTTTGAGATTTTAAGACGTTCGCTTCATTAGTTTGGTGATTTTAAATTCTTTCGCCCCATTTTTGTCAATGTTAAGACCTTTCGTGCCAGTTAGGTGTCGATTATATTCAGCGAAAGCGAGCCGGTAATTTAAGAGGAACCGGAAAATGTTTCTACCGAAAAATGTAGCCTACAAATTTATCTTGAAAGGGAGTCTAGGGGGTGAAATTTTAAACTTGATGGAGGACTAGGGACGAAACTAAAAACCTCCCCTTAACCATCACTACCAAAACCAAGATATGATGACGCATTTCTTGTGTTTTTCTTTTTCTGGCTACTATAAGACGATTTCGTTCAAATTAGTAAGGGCATAATATGTCAGAGAGTTAACCCTTTGAGTACCAGCGACGTGTGGTATATGTTATACTAGCTATATTTAGGCGATATTATGCAGCTTAGGAAGGATCTATGGTAGTTGAAAGAGTTAGTCGAGATAGTTTGAAGTCATATTATTGCTAGAGGTCCTTCCTAAGCTGAATACAATCGTCTAATAGTGGCCAGATTATGATGAAAGGACGTCCTTGGTACTCAAAGGGTTAAGTATCGATCCAGTAGTTGCCAAGATATAATGGAAAGAACGTCACCGGTACTGAACGGGTGAATCGAGTCTTTACTCTAATAATTCCTACATGGAGAGAACAGGGAATTTTCGGGCTATAAGAAAGTTAGAGCCATCGACATTTAGCAGAAATTACCGAACATGTGGAAGTTCTTGATGGATAGAATGTTTGTTTAATTTGATTTAGGGTTTCATATAATATACCAGTACTATATATATTTGATTTAGGGTTTCATATAATATACCAGTACTATATATATTTGATTTAGGGTTTCATATAATATACCAGTACTATATATATTTGATTTAGGGTTTCATATAATATACCAGTACTATATATATTTGATTTAGGGTTTCATATAATATACCAGTACTATATATATTTGATTTAGGGTTTCATATAATATACCAGTACTATATATATTTGATTTAGGGTTTCATATAATATACCAGTACTATATATATTTTTTTTGTTTTCCAACTGACGATACATTTCAAAGTTCTTATCTAGAGTACTCAGTTATTATGAAGATTTTTTAAGTGAAATGAGTTGTTAATTATTAAAACTTGGTACCTGTATTAATATAACACCTAAACATAGCAGGTTCATATTTCTCCATTAACCCGTTGAGTACCAGAGACGTCTGTTACATTTAATTCTAGCTATATTTAGACGATATTATGCCGCTTGGGAGTGATCTGTGGTACGTAGTTAAAAGGGTTCGGTGAGGTAGTTTGAAGCCTTATTATTGCTAGAGGTCCTTCCCAAGCTGAATAAAATCGTCTAATAGTGGCCAGATTATGATGAAAGGACGTCCTTGGTACTCAAAGGGTTAAGTATCGATAACATAGTTGCTAAGGGATTCAATTTACCGTCAGTTGAAATAAAACCGGCTATACAATCGTATTGTAGCTGGTAATTAGGCTAAATATCTATCCAACCCTCTAACACAAGTGTGAACCGAAGTTCTGTCTTTCTTCTACTCAAAGAGTAACTTTGGAACGCTCTACCTCAATCTGTCTTTCCCTCATCCTATGACTTAATCTGCTTTAAGCTCCGTTTGTCCAGACATTTTGACTATAACGGTACCTTGAATTTGCCTCTCTATCACTCTTTGAACTTTGAGGGAGACACTTGTTACAGGCAGCTTTACCTTGTATCTCTTTCGTAAAAATAGAACAAAATAAATAAATATATAAATGAATACAAAATAAATTAACTTGCAGCTCCAACTTCCTTATAGCCCGAAACTCCCAAGTGATCAAGTACCCCCGCCAATAATAGGGTTTGTGTACACCATTTGTCTTTCCATTGTACCATCACATAATCACCACTTTCACCACAGCCATCACTACCTTTCCCTACCACCACCACCACCATCATCACGAACGGTCTCCTTCTCCCCATATATAGCCACATTGCGAAGCCCTTGCCGTCAGCGCCTCCCCAGGGTTTACCAGTTAATTCGCCCACAAATATGTTCGCTCACAAGACCATTCGCTCTCATGAAAGGTCCTTGAAATGTGTCTAAAGGTTGAAGAACGTTAGGCTTGGTTTTCTTATTTCAGGTCCGGTTTGGTCAGGTCAGGTCAGGTCAGGTTAAGTTAAGTTAGGATAGACTAGACTTACGGTTAGGTCATGGAAATTTAGGTCAAGTCAGGTTAAATTAAGATATGATAGATGTAAAGTTAGGGTAGGTTTGGCTAGGTCAGCATTGGTCATGTGAAGTTTGAGGTTAGGATAGGTTAAGTTAATTAAGTTAGATGTGACCTTAAGTTAGGTCAGGATTAGTAAATTTAGGTCAGGTTAAGTTAGATTAGGCTAGATGTAAATTTAAGTTTCGATATATTTGGTTGGGTATAATCAGCATCAGTCAAGTGCAAATTGAGGTTGGGATAGGTTAAGTTAGGGGTGAGGTGAGAATAGGTTAGAATATATATTATTTTGTCAAAGTTTGTATCCATTTGGCTAGATTGGGTTGGTTCAGAATTGTGTTTAGGGAGTTGATTCTAATTGTGTTCTAGCATTGAAATCAGTTAAATTAGGTAAGGTTAGATTAAGGGGAGATATCCACTTGAGGATTTTTTTTCTTGACTCCTTTCTCCCTCATGTTTAGTCCCATTGCTTTTCTAATTTTAAGACGTTCGCCCCATTATTTTGACGATTTTAAACACTTTCGACCCATTTCTGTCAATTTTAAGACCTTTCGTGCCATTTAGGTGTCGATTTTTTCCTGGCGAGCAATAGCGAGCCTGTAATTTAAGGGAAACCGGCCTTCGGCCGGGAAATTTTTTGGTAGAAAAATGTACAAATTTGTCTTGAAAGGGGGTCAAGGGGGAGTAATTTTAAGCTTGATTGAAGTCTAGGGAATCAACTAAAAACCTCCCCTTAAGCACGGGAAGATAAGGATTGACAATTGATTCTTAGTTAGCTTCAGTTAGGTAAGGGTGAATAGAGGCTGCTTTGAATGGAGACGAGGTTAGATAGGAGGTGAATGTAATTGAATTTTGGGGGCAGTGTTTGTGAGCGAAGATTTTTTATTTTTTGTTTTGTTTTATATAACAAGACAATATTGGAAGGAAATAATAACTTTATCAAAACAAGGTGAGCAAAACGACTGCTTGCGAAGGTACTTGTCAACGGAAAGACTTATGGACGCAAAAGACATACCGGTAGGCGAAACAAATAAAAAAAATCTCCTTGTACGTGACCCCCCAGGCCCCCTAACCACATAATGGATCTTTACAGCACCTTTATTGCCCTTGTCGCCCAGTGTCACCGTTCTGTAGCCTGTCTATGTCGCCAAGATTGTCGTCTAGTTTCGTCGTTCTATATAGTTTCTCTCTCTCTGTCTATGTCCGCCTAGCGTCGTCGTTCTATATAGTTTCTCTCTATCATCAAGTTTGTCGTTCAGTGTCGTAGTTATGTAGTCTCTCTCTCTCTCTATGTCACCAAGATTGTTGTCCAGTGTCGCCGTTATGTAGCCTGTCTTCCTGTCTTTGTCACCAAGTTTGTCGTCTAATGTCTTCGTTTTATAGCCTGTCTCTCTGTCTATGTCACCAAGATTGTCGTCCGATGTCGTCGTTTTATAACCTGTCTCTGTCTAGTGTCGTCTTTCTATAGCCTGTCTCTGTCTAAGTCACCACGCTCTCTCTCCCACGCGGTTCCTAGCCATCTGGAAAGCTGCACACATAATCTCTAATCCAACTTATCCTAAGCCAACAGTATTATATCTTAACATAATTCCTATTAGGCCTAGGGGTGAAGGAGAATGGGCAATCCACGAACAAAAAACTATATATAATATATACTATAATATATATATATATATATATATATATATATATATATATATATATATGAGAGAGAGAAAGAGAGAGAGAGAGAGAGAGAGAGAGAGAGAGAGAGAGAGAGAGAGAGAGATTTTACATAGATTTACATAGATACACTGGCCACACAGATCTTACGATCCCTACGAGGTGACCAGGACTTAATCCTAATAGAGATAGCAACCCTAAGAGAAAGTGGAAGGAAAGGATAGCAAAGATGAGAGAGAGAGAGAGAGAGAGAGAGAGAGAGAGAGAGAGAGAGAGAGAGAGAGAGAGAGAGAGAGAGAGAGAGGCCAGTCAAATTCAGACTACACCCCATTCATACCACCGTTACTCCATTTGCCCTGGAATTCAGTGACTTTACAAATGTACATAGGCCTAATATTCAGACTAAAAAGCAAAGCTGCCTCCTGACAACATCTGGTGTGAATACACTTCCTAGTTTGTCTAGTTAATAATGTTCGATACCTTCAACAATTATCCCCTAAACAAGTTTTCTTTTTATTTCATTCCTTGGTCATTATCCTTGCTCATCAGTTGCTTTTTTCACAGTTGGACATTCGCTAAGACACCCTATCGTAACATATGTTTGGCCTTGAACGTCGTATCCTACTACCTTCATATCTCACTTTCATACAATCGAATCACCACTGTTTTCAACCATATTAGAAAGAAGGCTAGGCTATACGCAATCACCCTCTTTGACCTAATATCACTCGACATATATTTAGTACCGGTATACCACATGTAATATATTGCTGGCACTTAAACCACCTCATATAACACTCTTACCAGATGAAACATAGAACATTGTGTGTAAAATTCGTCTTAGTGTAAAATTTAATACAACCGCAAAAAATAAAAATAAATAAAAATAACAATATTGAATACACTATCTCTACCACGCCAGTCTCTTCTCTACCCTTCGCGTTTTTCCTCACATAGGCTCTGGTTTAATCCTTTTACTACCGGGGATGTTTGTAGTTATATTTCAGCTCTTATTTAAACGATTGTGTGCAGTTTAACAAGGATCTGTGGTAGCCAAAAGGGTTAAGTGAGATAGTTCGAAGCCTGTTAATTACTAGAGGCCCTTTTGAAACTGAATAAAATCGTCTAATAATAGCCAAGATCAAGTAATAAGACGTCGCCGGTAAAGAAGGGGTTAATCTTTCAGGGCATTGTATTTATCATCTACCAGCACCAGGTGGGCATTGTGTAACTGGTGCGCTTCGCCCTACATACAGTATAGGCTGCCTTCGTTTTCACCCTAACTTTGACTAGCACTTTTACACGATTTAAGTAGGTTTGAGGCAGTACGCTTTCAGAATTGGAGTCGAGGAAATTAACCAGCTCGAGGACTCAAAATTCGACCTATTGGAGGTCGTTATTATTATTCGCACACACTATAACCCTAATTACGGTAGTTACGACGAGGTGTGTCAGCGGAAGTATTCGTATATTTTTCTGAACCCCCTTCTCCTTCATGTCTAGTTCTATTAATTTTTAATGTTAAATATTTTCGCCCATTTCTTTCTCAATATTAAAACCTTTCGTGCCATTTAGGTATCGATTTTTTTCTGGCAAGCGATAGCGAGCCTGTAATTTAGGAGGAATCGGCCTTCGGCCGGGACACTTTTCTATTGAAAAATTTACAAATTTACATCGAAGGGGGTTCTTTTGGAATGGCAGCTTGATAGAAGTCTAGGGATTAAACTAAAACAAATATATAAGCTATATCAGTATAATATTTAAGATAAGTAGGCCTACCGGTACATAATTAAGTCCCCTAAGCAGTTCCAGGGCTCAAAATGCGTGTTAAGGCGTACATACGGTATGTGTTATTATTATTTGCATATCGGTACTAATCCAAATACTTCTCTCTCCCCCCCTAACAGCCCCGTCAGCGTTACGGTAGTTACGACGAGGTGTGTCAGCGAGCTATGGGACGGGTCAGGCTCTGTAACTGGGTCCGCTTCCTGTCCTATACCTTCCACTTCACCCCACAGGTCAACATGGTGGCGTCCAGGGTCAGAGGTCAGTTGGAAATTATTGGTGTATATATTATATTTATATATATATATTATTTTTATTTTTTATTTTTCATAATGCTTATGAAGACAAAAGGCAATGAGCATTGCCTCTAACAAGTGTCCCCCGCAAAGTTGAAGGAGTGATAAGGAGCCAAATTCTGTCTATTTAACGTGTGAATCAAGCAATCTTGCCTGACTCGTGTTCGCCATTGTGAAGCTTCGAAATGTCCGAAGCTAGATTCACTTGACACAAGTTAGTAACATCTTTAAGGGGGTGATCTGCCTATTTTTCTATCCTGATGTCTATTTTTCTGGCTTGTATCCATTTGACCCCATTCAGCCTACTGGTTTAAGACGTGTATCCCCATCCAGGTGTCAACTTCTTCCTGGCGAGCGGTAGCAAGCCAGCATTGAATGAAGAAATCCAGTTTCGCCGGAAACATTTTGCTATCGAAAAATGTACAAATTCAGCCTGCTGTCAAAAACCATTACCGGTATATAAATATGCTGGCTCGCTATCGCTCGCCCGGAAAAAATTGACACCTGGGTGGGGATAAACGTCTTAAAACAGTAGGCTGAATGGGGCCAAATGAATACAACCAAAAGAGAGAGAGGGAGAGACAGAAAACAAAAACGAGGTGGGCCCCCTTAAACAGACAACTTTCACAATGTTGCCGTCTCATTTGTCTATTATGGTTGGGCATCCGTATGTGTGTGTGTGTGATTGCCAGGTGTGGATGTTAACCCCTTGAGTATTAGGACGCGTTTTGGCAGTTTATTCTGGTTATTACTAGACGATTGTCTTTAGATTAGGAAAGGTATATGGAATAAAAAGGGTTAATTGAGACAGTCTCTACCCTTTAAATTACCACAGATACCTCTTAAGGGGAGATTTCCACCTGGAGTTTTTTTTTCTGGGCCCCTTTCTCCCTCATGTTTAGCCCCATTGCTTTTAAGATTTTAAGACGTTCGCCCCATTAGTTTGGCGATTTTAAGAACCCTCACCCAATTTCTGTCAATTTTAAGACCATTCGTGCCATTTAGGTGTCGATTTTTTCCTGGCAAGCGATAGCGAGCCTGTAATTTAAGGGGAACCGGCCTTCGGCCGGGAAATTTTTCTACCGAAAAAGGTACAAATTTATCTTGAAAGGGGGTCTAAGGGTGTAATTTTAAGCTTGATGGAAACGTAGGGAACAAACTAAATACCTCCCCTTAATCCGTATAAATCGTCAAATGATAGCCAGAATGTACTGTCAAAACGCGCCATGATCCTCAAGAGATTAATATTTTGAGTGTCTTGAAAGAAAGGACAATGTACGGGAGGAGGATAGTATGAACGGAAAAAAGGTCAAGAAGTCATGTTATTAGTTCATAATGGATAGCGAGCTATTTGTTAACCCTTTTTGTACCGGTGCCAATCTTTTAACATTATTCTGGCTACCGTATATTGCTTTAAAAAGGCCTCCAGCAATAAACAGGCTTCGAACTATCTCGCTTAACTTTTTTGTTTAGTAACACAGATCCTTCTTAAGCGGCACAAAATCGTCTAAATATAGCTCGAATATACTTTAAAAAAAACGTCGCTGGTACAGAAGGGGTTAAAGCTTCAAAAGGTCAAAGGTTAGTTAGCGTATATAACCAGATGGTGGTCAACAGTGACAAATGATAAAGTTACGTGTTAGGTATGGCCGAATGTTTGGGAGCCAAGAGGGTAGGTGTGGGGTGTTTTGAAGATAGAATAAATATATATATATATGTGCTAAGGGATATAGAAAACTGGGGGTCAAAAGAGGCAAAGAACAGGCGTAGTAAAGTCTTGGTCAGATTATACAGATTTAATGAACAGGGTTATATTCTTATTAACCCCTTCAACAAGAGGACGCCTAACCACCTTTGATTCTGGCTACAATTAGAACGATTTTGCGCATTTTTAGAGCCTGTGTTATTCATATATTTGATTGAGTTCGTATTTATAAACCCCTTTCAGTCCTAGAGGTTGATTTTAAGCTAAAGATAATTTTCTAATAGTGACCAGAATATGATTAACATTACGTCATCGTGCAGAAGGGGTTAATATGTTTTATGGTGGGGTGCCACAAATTAAGTACCCGTACTGCGGAGTTAGATAATTTTCATGTAAATAAGTTACAGTAACGCCTTGGGGGGGTCGGCTTATAAATGCATAGAATCACCAACCTACCAATTCACTTACAAATATACCTAATTAATCAAATCAATGAAACTAATGAATACATGTGGCGCCGGTACTCCAAGGATTCGAACCTAGGATACTCACACCGAAATTCCGCGCACTAACCATTCCGCTATCAAGACAAACTTGGGAGTTGAGAAATCAAGTACCAGTATTGTAGAGGCAAAGATGCGTGTACGTCTTTATACTACAAAATACACTTGCCACCGCTAGTGAATCTATTGAAGGAGAGAAAAATGGCGCTTAAGGGAAGATGGTTCGTTTTTCTGGACACCTTTCTCCCTCGTGTTTAGCCCCATTTGTTTTCAGATTTTAAGTCGTTCGGCCTATTAGTTTGGCGATTTTAAGACCTTTCGCCCCTTTTCTCTGTCATTCGTTTAATATATTTTTCGATTTTTCCTGGCGAGCGATAGCCAGCCTGTAATTTAGGAGAAACCGGCCTTCGGCCGGTACATATTTCTACCGAAAAATTTACAAGTACCAGTATATCTTGAAGGGGGATCCTGGAGTTAATTTGTATTATCTTTAATTTGTTTAAGTTTAAAAACATGAAGAAAAAAAAATACTCTACCAAACAATGAACAATTCCCCCTTAATATATAACCTGAGCAATAATGTACCGCACGATAAATGTTATATAAAAGTATATACAGTATATAAGGTTATTATATACCGGTAACTTCTTAACTAAAAGCCAAAAAGAAAAAAATCTAACTGATATTCAAAGACAATATAAACATTCTTCCCTGAACTTAATTAACAATAAAAGACTTTTTAAACGAAAGTACAGTAAATCCATCTATCTATCTATTGCCAGAAGTTTTGATCCCTAAAGGGGTGGCCTCGAATGAATCGCCTCCATGCACCTCTGTCCCACGTCAACCGGTGCCCCTCCTCCCATCTAACATCACTCTCACTCATAGGCTATAAACTGTATCCTTCCACCTCACTCTCGGTCTGCCTCTCCCTTTCTGTCCTTCCGCCTCACTCTCGTACAAGCTTAGTCTTTCTCTAGCTCACCATGCGTTCCACATAACCGAACCATGAAACTGTAATACACACACTCATATATATCTATCTACGCATCTATATAGATATCTACCTATATATATATATATATATATATATATATATATATATATATATATACCATATATATATACCATATATATACCATATATATATACTGTATATATATATATATATATATATATATATATATATATATATATATATATACAGTATATATATTGTACATATATAGCCTATATATATATTTATTTATTTTTTCTATTGCTCTAGACATTATCGAGTCTGGCACAAATCTTTAATTTCCAAACTACCCTCCTTCGGTGTCTATCCCTCTAGCTGTACCTTTGTCTCTAATTTCCTTTCAGACCGCTCCATAGCTGCAGTCGTGGACGGCCATCGTTCACTTCCTCAACCTATCAACTCCGGTGTTCCTCAGGGTTCTGTCCTGTCTCCAATTCTCTTTCTAATATTCATCAATGATCTGCTCAACTGTACCGTACCTCTAGTCCTATCCACTCATATGCTGATGACTCTACCTTACACTATTCAACTAGTTTTCCCATCAACTCAGCACACAAGCACTCCTAATCAAAAGTGGCGAGGCTATAGAATGCCTATCATCTGATCTTTCAATTATTTCTGATTAGGGAAGAGAAAATCTTGTTACTTTCAATGCCTCCAAGACCCAGTTTCTCCCTCTATCTCTCATCACAATCTTCCACAAGACTATCAACTATTCTTCAACAACACACAACTCAACCCTTCATCTTCTCTCAACATTCTAGGTGTATATTTTTCATCTGACCTTTCATGGAAAGATCATATTACCACTCTTGCTAAAACAGCTTCCCAAAAGTTAGGTGTGCTCAACCGTCTCCGTGGGTTCCTCACCAACCGCACAGCTTCTTGCTCTGTATCGGGGCACAGTGCGCCCCTGTATTGAGTATTGTTCACATGTGTGGGGAGGCTCCACTCATACCGCACTTCTCGAACGAGAACAATCCAAAGCATTTCGCCTCATCAACTCGCCTTCTCTTACTAGTTCCCTACAATCTCGTTCTATACGCCGCAATGTTGCATCTCTTTCACTCTTCTATCGCTATTACAACAACCAGTGTTCTTCAGAACTCTCTCAGTGTATACCCCCTCCCTTGCGGCGAGTGCGAGGTACCCGCCTTTCAACACAGTCCCATTCCTATTCTGTCCATCTCTCCAATCCAAGAATTGGCAATTTTTCTGTTTTTCTTCTACTCAACAAGTGAACTCTGGAACTCTCTCCCTCAATCAATCTTTCCTTCATCCTATGACTTAGACTGCTTTAAACTTTGTGTGTCCAGGCATTTAGACTTGAACGTCCCTTGAATTTGGCTTTGTCACTCTTTTACTTTGGGGGAGACACACGTTACAGGCAACCTGCCTTTTGTCTCCTCCATACACATAGAAAAAAAATATATATACTGGTATATACAGTATATATATATATATATATATATACCCGGTATATATATATATTATATATATATTTATATATATACAGGTATATAAATCCTCGCGTTTCTCAATAAAAACAAAATATCTGCTAAAGCTCATAAGCCACGTGCCAGACACACTTCCTGACTTGTGGTTCAGCGATAATGACCGGGGTGGTGTTAGTGGTTTACCCTCCCTTGTCACACGCAGGAAGTAGTGGTGATAAGAGGGAGAGGGGGGTGGGGGGAGGGACTTGGTGACATTGAGAGGGTGGGGGTGGAGGGGGAAAGGAGGAGGGAAGGACGTGGTGACAGGGGTGGGGGGAGGGGGAGGAGGGAAGGGCGTGGTGACAAGGGTGGGGGGAGGGGGAGGAGGGAAGGACGTGGTGACAGGGGTGGGGGGGGAGAGGAGAGAAGGACGTAGTGACAGGGGTGGGGGGGAGAGGAAGGAAGGACGTGGTGACAGGGGTGGGGGGGGGAGAGGAGGGAAGGACGTGGTGACAGGGGTGGGGGAGTGGGAGGAGGGAAGGACGTGTGACAGGGGTGGGGGGGGGGGGGAGAGGAGGGAAGGACGTGGTGACAGGGGGAAGTAGTGGTGACTGGGTTGGGGGGAGGGGGGGGGGGGTGTCTAAGCTTGATGGAGGTTTAGCGAGGAAACTAAAACATACATATACTGTATAAATATAAATATATAGAGAACAAAAAAGCACTAATGAGAGAGGAAAGTCTAGGGGAATGGAAGCAGGGTGTCAAACCAAAGACGAGTCCATCATTTGTAGCCTAGTCTTTAATATGGTAGCCTATAGGTAAAGCTAAAATTGTGGTTAATAGTCCAACTTATGCCTTTGAGAGTGATAGAAATGCCATAACAGTGACAGGCTACTTAATGTTAATTTTCTTTTATTCCTTCTCACATTCATTCAAGTCTTCAAAAACAAAATTGCTGCAGTTTGAGACCCTGAATGGAAGTGTGAAGGACTAGGCAGGAACAGAGCGATTGATTGATAGAAAACATGACTCCTAAACAACAAGGTTATACCGTACGGGCCAGCATTGTATGGAGAAATCCGGCTTCACCGGAGACATTTTTCTATCGAAAAATGTAAAAATTTAGCCAGGAAAAAAATAGACACCTGGATGGGGATAAAAGTCTTAAAACAGAAGACTGAATGGGGCCGAATGGATACAACCCAGAGAGAGAGAGGGAGAGAGAGAGAATAAAAAGAAAAACAAGGTGAGCCCCCTTAATGGTTTTGTACACTTGAATGCCATCGACTCTAGGCCACTCATAAGAATCCATGGACCCAGAATTATTTTCTTTATGCAATAATAAACTATCTGGATTGATTTTTTGATAGAACTTGCTTTACAATCAATAGCATACATAGTTTTGTATTTGATGTATTGACAAAATATACCGATAAATTTGTTTCCAGATATTTAGTTCTCTAAATAAAAGTCGGTGAAGTCCACTAATTTTTAGGAGAGGGCTAGAAACTTTGGCATCCCAGTGTACAAGGAATAGGAGATACCTGACGTGTGGTAGGAAGTACAAGAGGTTTGGCGCGTGCAGGAAGAGGAAGAAGTGGGTGGGAAGACGCGTGGGAGGGTGGGGGAGGAAGTGTGGGAAGAAGGGGATGGGAAGACGCGTGGATGGGGGAGGAAGTGTGGGATGTGGGTAAGAGTGGGGGTGGTGAAGGAAGTGTGGGTGGGGGAGGAAGTGTGGGATGTGGGTAAGTGTGGGTGGAGAAGGAAGTGTAAGATGTGGGTGGGGAAGGAAGTGTGGGAAGACGCGTGGATGGGTGGGGAAGGAAGTGTGGGAAGACGCGTGGGTGGGTGGGGAAGGAAGTGTGGGTACGGAAGTGCGGGAAGGCGCGTGGGTGGGTGAGGGCGGAAGTGTGGGAAGACGCGTGGGTGGATGTGGGAGGGTGGGTGGGGGCATAAGCGTGATCAGACGCGTGGGAGGGAGGGTGAGGGCGGAAGTGCGGTCTCACACCCTCGGCACGTGGTCCTGGTAATGGGTGGGAAGTGGGCGGTGTGGTTTAAAGGGACCACCGCACGTGCAGATAAGGAGCGGGGAGGGGGAAGGTGGTGATTTCAGGTGTGTTTACGGTGAGAGAGAGAGAGAGAGAGAGAGGGGGGGGGGGGGGGAGGGAGGGGGAGGAGTCAGGAAGGAATAGTGATAGGGTATTGATATGTGTGTGTGTGTGTGTGTGTGTGTGTGTGTGTGTGTGTGTGTGCGCGCGCGCGCTCGTTTACGGGGTGAGAAGGGGGGGGGGGTCAGGAAGGAAGAGAGTGATTGGATGGTGATGTGTGTACCGTACGTCTGTGTGTTTACGGGGTGATAGGGGGAGGGGGGATTCTGAAAGGAAGAGGAGTGATTGGATAGTGATATGTGTGTGCGCGTCTATATGTGTTGGGGCGGGGGGTTAAGTCAGGAAGGAAGACTGATTCGATAGTAATGTGTGTGTACGTCTGTGTGTGTTGGGGTAGGGGTGGGGGGTTAAGGAATGACGAGAGTGGTTGGGACGATAGGTTGTGAAGTGGGTGTAGAGGAGTTTATTAGAATAGGGAGATTAAGGGGGACTAAACGATGGAAAGTGCTTGGAAGAAGGTTTAAAACTAACAATATATGGAAAGTAAAGGCGCGTGAATAGGCTATATTATGTACAACAGTGGTGGGATCATGGGTATACATATCAGCATATTTATAGATGTACCGGTATTTATAAAAGTAGACTGGTCCGACACTGCCGACAGTTTAAGTAGGCTATAAAGTACACTCATGTTTAATTAAAATACTTAGAATCAGAGTGTTTTAGGATAGACTAGATCATGGAGGCTGGGTTTAGTTTGGTTTATTTTTTTTCCTTCATCCTATGAAATAAACTGGTTTAAACTTGTTCACCCCAACGTATATTGAATTTGGCTCTCTCACTCTTTTGGCTTTGGTGGATACACTCTTTGCAGACTGCCTGCCTTTTGTCTCCTTCATACACATTGGAAAAAACATGCATAATGTGGATTTGTATCGATAAACACGTCGTCGCGTACGTACACTCGGTCCAAAAAGTATCTGCACCCCTACCCTGATAATCTGGTGTGTACAGCTTGGTAGAGTTTGCATATCTACCTGTAGCTATATCCATCTATACTACCGTACTATCTACCTATACTACCAAAGACCTACTATCTACGACCTACAACCTATACTACCAAGCTGTACACACCAGATTATCAGGGTAGGGGTGCCGATACTTTTTTGACCGAGTGTACGTGTGTGTGTGTGTGTGTGTGTGTGTGTGTGTGTGTGTGTGTGCGCGCGCGCGCGCGCGCGCGCGCACTAGGGCGGAAGTGCCGCAAGGAAGAGGATGATTGAATTTGGGAAGACGATATGTAAATTGGATGTGGTGACGAGTTGTAATACATATAAGACATCAAGTGGAATTTACAGTTTAAAGGGTCCACTTCACATGAACTTAAAGAGGGATAGGCGAAGTGTTGAAATTGGGTTTGAGTATGTTTGAGGGGGGGGGGGGGGGTAAAAGGAAGCAAGAGAGTGACTGGGAAGAAAAGTTTAGGAATTGAATGAAGACTAGTACCGGTAGGCCCTTAATCCATTGCCTCTTCACTTTTTCCTTGGCGCATATAATCTTTGCCCACCAAATTTCGTGAATATCGGTTTATAATTGTGTGAGCCACCTACGCTGGTGGAAATATATATACGCTTTACCAATCACCTAAATTGAATAACTTATTTCTTGGAGCATAACCTATCTGCCCACAACCTTTCGCGAAAATCGACTACCGGTAATAACTTTTTGAGATATCTTGTTTACAAACCTACAAACAAACTGAGGTGAAAACATAACCTCCGTCCAACTTCGTTGGCGGAAGCAATAATAATAATATAAATACTACTACTACTACGGTACTAATACTAATAATATATTATATGAACATAATAAATTAAGCAAAGATTATTCGATTTAGTTATAATGCAATCATAAGATCATCATTATTATAGTAACCGAGTATTTATGGTATAGGCTACCGAGAAAATAATCGAGTTTCTACAGTCATATTTTTAAACAGCTGAACATTGCTGCAATGATAAATACATTCCAGCTTCAGTCGCTGTATCATTTCAGGGAGACTATATTTATTATTGTATTATTATTGGTTTTGATGCTTCCTCCCTAGACCTCCAAACATGAGGGAGAAGGGGGCCCAGAAAAAAACACCCCCTTTAGACACATCACATCAATACGAATGGTCAAGTTCAAATGTCGTCCCCCAGTAATTCAATAACAAAAAAGTGTTGGTATCTCTATAGTAAATAGACAAACAATAAATAAAGGGACAGGTAAAAACAAGTAAAATGAGTAAGTTAATAGAGTAAATAATATAAAGTAAAGTATGAAAAAGTAAACCATAAATAGAAACAATAAAATACCGGTAACACATGTGGACATACATAACCTTCAGTCAACTTTTGATTGGTTTGGTTCAGGAACATTCGGTTTATCTTTTTGCTGTGATACTGAAACAATTATCAGCTTGACTGAGCAGTATGCTTTACTAACTATAAACAAATATATAATAATAATAAATGAAGTTGAGGTTGCAGAGCTTAAACCTGACTTTTCGGAAAAAGACTGTATATATAATAGGAAAAATTAAGATAAAGTTGCGAAGCTAGAATCCGACTTTTCAGACCAGAGAAACATGGACGTAGCCATAAACCAGCAAAAAACTATGCGAGGCAGAAGCAAGGAACGAAGACCTCCATTAGCGAAGACATAAAGCGCTGACCATAACAGTCATAGCCGACAATAGAGATAATAAAGTAACAGAGATCGGCCAACCTTCGCCATCTTAGTGCCATTGGTGTCTTTAGTTAGTTATAATAGGACTTCAGAGGCTATCAACCCTTCTGGATTATTAAGCCAGCACACTGTAAGTCAAGAGTAGTGTCAGGACTGGAGCCTCTTTTCGAGAACTCCAGTCCCTGCCGTGTCTTTTGCCTCTTTTTACCCACAAATATCTCTACGCCCATAATAATCATTGAAAATACTGGTAATAATATCTAGTTCGGTCGTTGGAAAACAATCAACGACATCAATCAGGGCCTAAGTTTTCGATGTTATCCCGAACAAAATCCAAACTCCTCATTAATTTGTTTACCTAATATTTACATATCGGAGGAAATAATAATAATAATAATAATAATAATAATATAGCCTACTGACCAATAAATTATAAAAGAACCATTCCACCTTAAATGAGTTGACTGTACATTCCGCATGATCAAACATTCATTAAAACTTTACCCTCTGATAATAATTGAGGTACCAAAATGGAGTCCACAGATGAAGACGTCCACTCTCTACTGGATCTCTACTCGACCTTAACAAAAACTATAACAACCAATATGCCGGTAAATAAACTATAAACAATTATAAATATAGGCTATACCGGTACTAGCCTATAATAAATAAATTATATATATATATATATATATATATATATATATATATATATATATATATATATATATATATACCATAAAAGCCTATAAACACGATGGCACACGAGCGCTTTTCCCGTCAATTTTTACGGGTACCGTACTTGTAGTGTGGCAGCTTTAAAGTCTACGTTTTATTATACTTCATCTACTTAACATTTTCTACCTTCAGTCTAGTTTCCGATTCCAATGCCAAATAGCCTTAATATATCACGCGTAAAAATTCGCTCGTCGAAAATTGCCGGAAAAAAACACTTGTGTGACACTGGCTTAGAACTGGTAACAATGTGTATAATGGCGGTCATTAATGTTTATAAATGGTCAAAGCTATCTTGCCCTGAATTGAATCTTATTATATATATTTGTTTTGTTTACCTGATAGTTGTTGGATAGAACATAATAATGTATATAATGTCGGACGTTCATTTTAGTATCAGTTCGAGCCTCTCAAAATGTATCGGAAATTATGACCGCGACTGTAGCCTACCTGATGAACACCAAAGGGTCACATTAAGGAAAGATTTATTATATAATATATAATAAAGGCGTATGTACCGGTAGCCTATATTATAGGCTACCGGTACATACGCCTTTTTTTCGGTAAGATATTACGGTGTGACCCATCGATGTTTGTGTGGCCTACGGAATAATTGTCATATCACATAATACATTGGTATACAGTATATATAATTATGTCTGAACTGTAAGAAATATATTATAAGGGAGTTGTGGAGCACGTGCGGATGTGGAGGAAGTAAATTATCGTACATTTGGCAGACGACTAACCAGGCTCCAATGTCTAACACGTGGAGGTAGTCTCTGCGCATTAAACTATAGGCTACATGTACTATCCTCAATTGCGTACGGTAGGTTTTCTTTACCTTTCTTTAGCATACTTAAGTTAGGCTAGGTTAGAAAGCTTGGCGAGTTCTGATTAAGTGAGGGCCAAGTTAGTCTAAATAAAATCAAATTATATACGAATGATATATGTTAAAAAAAAAATCTAGTGGCTTAAACGGAAAACTTCTCCAGCCTTGAAGAATAAACAAACGGCTGCGGTACCCGTTCAGAATAGGCCTATGATGCCACCTTGCTCCCTTTTAATCAGGCTATAATTAGAAGCTTATATTCAGCTTGGAAGGCCCTATGGAAATCGAAGGGGTATGGTTTTGGTATAATCCTGTGTAGCGGGGAGACCTGTACTTATATCTCCATAATTTGGTAATGTAACAATATATTTGTTACAGTTTACATTCATAAATAGTCCACTAATATACTAGAATAGGTTAAGTTAGATGTTGATTAGGTTAGGTTAAAGATATTGTTCACTGTCTCTTGGTAAATAGGCATCTGGAAAAGTTCTCCCCGCTACACGGAATCTTACCAAGGTTTTTCTCAGTTAACCCTCGAATTCTCACATTTGCACCCTACACTGAATAATATTGGCTAATGATAGCCAGAAAAATGGCAGAATACGTTATAGTATTGCTGAAAGGGTTAATATCCAGATAATACAAGGTCAGATGCCACATACCTTGCTCCATAATAGACCACACAGACGATACCGAGGAGGCAGTCCATTTTGGCTAGTCAAGCGACGGGTCCCCCACTACCTGTTGATCTCGTCCCTGATTCTCTACACTTCATTTATCACTCACGCGGGCGTTAATCCTTACTAAAACTTGCGTCTAGTTCACGATGGGTCACTACTGAAGGGCACTGTAGTTGTTAAAGCCCTAGGTTGACGAAGCTGAGGGATGTAAGATGATATTTGCTGCAATCAACATCGCGTCCAGCACCACTCACGCACGCCGCTCAATCAAAACAATCAGGGTTGAACTTATCGGGGCCCGGGGGAGAGGGGAGCGGGGGTTGCGGGGTTATGAGATGCCAGATACTTTAATTAGCGACTATATTTATTATGATCGTTATTTAGCTTATAATTTTCAAAGGCTCTTTATTTGTATGGCATTGCTAAGGTATTTACTATGAAAACAGTATTGGCAATTACCGTTGACGTAAGTGTTGTTTAACTGGAAAATAATCACCAATCAAGAAGCTCACACGTCATACGTTAGAATTTTTTTTTGTCCGATTCTTTTGATTTATGGCTAGAGATTATCGTCCTCATCTAAACTCTTGGCAAGACCCATAACACTAATTTACAAGATTTACCGTGTTTACCTAATTGTCTTGGATTACTTTGAGAAGCAAATGTAAATTTTTGGTAGTCGTGTTAAGTGCATGTGCCTCATTTTAAGCCATTTATCATATGATTCGACCATTCTATGACGTCATGGCTCGCCACTAGGGGGGCCCGCAAAGAGCCGTCATAGACAGCAGTTCTCCATGCTGTCGAACACTTGCTTCCCGCATGTAGTCAATATATATAAATGCCTTGCTTCTGTTATGTTTTAGGCTGTTCCGATAACTAAGCTTGATACCTACCACATGTATCCAGACCTACTCAGATGTATACACCCACGGAATATGGAAGGAGGTTGTGGACGGAGTCTAAGCTAAACTCTCAAACCTTGGTCAAACAGGCTGGTCCTCATCCTTGCCAGCGTACGATAATTTTGTTCCCCCGAAATGCCTAGCTTTGGTTTGATCTATATATTGTTGCTTGCAATCATCGTTAAATACCTGTCATAGTTCGAATAGCGATAACAGTTACGTAGATACACCATGGTCTATAATAAGAGAAGCCAATACGTGTTGTTCTTCCTCTCTCTCGCTGTTCTTTTTTTTTTAACCGACCATATTTAACTGTTATATACTTATGTTGGAGTCCAGCTTGACTTTATAAGCAATAATATTTCGGATAAGAAATGTGAAATCCTTCCAGTAAATAGTATCACAATGCACAGCAGTCGTAGCATATTATATAAAGTTACACCAATTTATTTCATGGAACCTTTAATGGCCAGCCAGGTTCTGAAGCATCTAAGGTATACTAAAGCATTGTATTGTATCGTTTACGTTCGATACTGATTCAAACAGTTGCGTCGCCACTTATGCTCTTGACTGTTCTTTGTAATTAAAATCATGACATTCCCGTTTTCTATGCAACAAGCAAGCCATTTCTGCAGCCTCCGTGTGTAATTTGGTAACGCAGTATCACTCTTCTTCCGACTTCTACATTTTTAAGACTGTCGTAATGGCTTTTAAATTGAACACCATTTTGTCTGCGAATGTGTTGATTTCCTTACTGGAATTTAGAACAGAAGAAGCTCATTAACATACTGTACTTTGCTACACATACACACACACAAACACGTAAACGGCAGTGTGTTTATCGGTACAAACTCAACCAACTGTAACCCCATCGCCCAAACCTACACTACCTACATTACCCACACCCACACCAAATATGCCCACAACCAACTATAGACATATCACCTACACCCATACCAACATAATCATACCCACACTACCAACTCCCAAAACAAATATACCCACACCAAGCATACCCACACCCACAACAAGCATACCCACACCAAGCATATCCACACTACCCACATCCACAGCAAACATACCCACACATCCTTACCTGCACCTACAACGCCAATACTAACCCCTTATCCTCCCCCCCCCCACCCACCCACCGCCCTGAAAAAATATGCTCGAAATGCAACACCAAAATATACTTACACGTATTATAAGGATAGAGTAGGCAAAGCTAAATGAGATTTAACTGGAAGTAAGCCACAGGATACCCCACTTCTTCTAATGCCCCCAAACGTCAGGCCCTACCAGCAAAACACCATCCCCCATATAACGCCCCACTTCCCCCCCCCCCCCTCCCCCCCCCCCAATCACCACCATCACAGCATCACGCCCCCTACCAGCAGCACCACCACAACAAAATCACGCCCCCACCCCCGCCCCAAGTCCCCTCCCCATCAAGTCCACCACGGGCTACGGAAACCACACATTTACACGCCCAGTCAACCGTGAGTCTAGATTTTTTGCCCAACTCGTATCCCTCCCCCCCCCCCCCCCCCCCCCTCTTTGTCGCATTCAACGGAAGGCGGTGTATTATTTTAGCCAAACTATCAAGCACACTGTTATTTAAGGGGAGATTTTCACTTAATGGGTGTTTTTCGGGACTCCCTTTTCCCTCTTGTTTAGCCTGATTTGTTTTGAGATTTTAGGACGTTCGCCCAATTAGTTTGGCGATTTTCTGAACTATTGCCCCATCCATGTCAATTTTAAGACCTTTCGTGCCATTTAGGTGTCGATTTGTTCATGTCGAGTGAAACCGAGCCTATAATTTAAGAGGAACCTGGCCGGGAATTTTGTTCTACCGATTTTGTTTTACAAATTTACCTTGAAAGATGGTCTAGGGGGTGTGATTTCAAACTTGATGGAGGTCTAGGGAACAAACTAAACACTTTCCCTTGACAGACTGTACCTGCTGTGCTAACCGTGGTATCAATCTATGGTATACTGTATATATGCAACATAATAATAAAGTGTATCTTATGTTATCTTATCTTATCTCTTGTTATCTGTTCCTCCCCTTCAGGCAGTGTGGTGTTCGAGGTGGTGCGGGAGGTGACTGCCGGAGAGCGTCTGGTGGCCTTACTACTGCCGGAGGTGGGGGTGGAGCCTGTGGGTATGGGTGGTGATGGTCGCTCACCTCTACTGTTACCAGCCCTCACCCTCCTAAGGTCATCACTATACCGCTCCACCATAGACTCCATCATGGCTGAGGCGCCCCTGGATCTCTCTCGCTCGTTGCTCACCGCCCCGCCGTCACCTCCGGCCTGGGGAACAAAGCGCAAAGCAGGGGAGCACTCACCCACTAGGTCGCCGTCTCCGCCCTCCCCACCACCCCAGTTTCTCAGCAGCCCTCCCTCCTTCTCCCCGTTTCGGCTGCCTACCTCACTGAGCCGTGGCACCTCCGAGTTGTCCGGGCCACCTTCCTTTCAGATACAGAGGAACATAAAGGAATATGAACAGCAGCAACAGGCCCTTCAGTCCATAATGAAGCTAAGATCACCGTCAGCGTTTGCCCCCGGGACCAGTGTGACTAGTGAAGGTGGGGGCAGTGAGGTGACACTATCTACTCCCCCGGTAAAGCGGCGGGAACGGACGATGCTGCCGTGCTCGGAGTGCGGTAAGACCTTTGACCGACCGTCTCTACTAAAGCGTCACATGCGGACACACACGGGAGAGAAGCCTCACGTTTGTGATGTATGTGGTAAAGGGTTCTCAACCAGTTCATCACTCAACACTCACCGTCGTATACACAGCGGTGAGAAACCTCATCAATGTGGTGTCTGTGGTAAGAGGTTCACAGCGTCGTCCAACCTTTATTACCACAAGATGACCCACGTTAAGGAAAAGCCCCACAAGTGTGCACTGTGTACGAGGTCCTTCCCCACACCAGGTGACCTACGCTCTCACATGTTCGTGCACAACGGACAGTGGCCGCACAAGTGCCACGTCTGTGGTAAAGGCTTCAGTAAACTAACCAACCTCAGGAACCATGCGCTACTACACTCAGGTAATTCATGGAAGGGGGCATGTCTTTACTTGGGAGAACATAATTATGTGTGTACAAAATTACTAAAGGTTTTGGTATTACAAATTATAATATTGATCCTGCACACCCTTGGACTTAATTTGTAGCTCTATTCTGATTCCTCAAACTGCTTAAATGAACCTTCAAAATGCAAATATTAGGTAAATCATAATGTAAAGTTCGGTTCATTCCAGGATATTTCGTAGATTCAAGGTCACCTTAAGCTTATAAGAATGATCATACTCAACTGATATATTAAGTAGTCTTGCAAATCTCGTAATATACAATATAATTCTCATTTTGACAGAAATGAAGCGACCAGAAAGAGGACTGACGTCACTTCCACCCTCTCATCATCCACTACATTCCACCTCTCCATCATCTTTCCTTAACCCTTCCACTTCTCAAGACGTTCCACCCAGTACTTCATCCTCCCCTTCCACTTCACCCCCGTCACTTTCCACTTCAGGTCCCTCTATTCATCCATTCCTAATCACTTCCCCTCACATTTCCACTTCGCTGTCCACATCGTTCACTCATCTCCCTCCCTCCACTTTTGCAGCTCACATTTCCACCTCAAGCACCTCTCCTGTCCCCTCTATATTCACCACCACTCACACGCTTCCCGCATCAACCTCCATATCTCTCAAACGCGCCCACCAAGATCCAAAAGTCCAGAAAGCAGACGATCCACCCTTCCATCGAGAACCAGAAGCACGGAAAGCAGACGATCCACCCTTCCACCGAGATCCAGAAGAACGGAAAGCAGACAATCCACCCTTCCACCAAGATCCAGAAGCACGGAAAGCAGACGATCCACCCAAACACGCCAGCCCTCTCACGGAAGCAGAGCATCAGAGGGTCAAACACGAGAACGAAGACCACCACGATTCCCCCGAGGCAGCCGTTTGTGTGAAATTAACATCGCCAGAATCCTCCATAGCCTCTTTGGAATCTTCTAGTTCAAACATTTCACATCCCAAACTAAAAGAGTCTCACACCATGCCCTCAAAAAAAGACGAGCCACACATCCCATCGTTACAATCAAACACATCCCAGTCTTCCCCGTCATACTTTGGTGGCCAGGGAACCGAGTCTCGGGTAGATCAATCAAAAGAATCGTCAGGTAAAGACAACGTGAAAGCTCAGATCCCAGATGATGAGGACAAACACGAAGTAGAAGTACTTAGAGTAGAGCAACGGGATGATGTAGCGGCCAGTTAGCAAATTAACAAATTCGATTGTTGACTATAAGGGAAATAAACTGATCAGGCAGCTGGCAGATAGTGCAATTAAAATCAAATATTATATAAAAATACGAAGGGAAGAGTAACACATTAACAATGAAAAAAACACGCCGAAAAACGTTGACATCGGACAATATGAATTAATAATCTTTTTGTGGAACACCAACTTGAAAGCTGACAAGTGTAGGTTCTGATAATTGGTGTAAGCCAATCATATAATTGTATATTAGAATAATATTAATTGACTAGCTTCCAAATTGGCCTAATTAGGAACACTGAGTTCATTTGTAAAATTAGACACACAATAGCTTGTTGTAGGGTTTTACTGTAGGTACTCATGTGAACAAAACTAATCGTATTATACAAACATTTGCTTAATTACAGTTCAAGACATTTTCTAAACTTATATTAATGGAACTGATAGATGTAGAGTGGAAGTGACATATTGTAGTAAACGAGAGACACATGAATGGAATACACAGCCTGAACGGGCTGCTGCTAAGGGGAGGTAATTCGTTTTTCAGGACCCCCTTCTCCCTTATGTTTTTCCCCATTAGTTTTGAGATATTAAGACGTTCGCCCCATTAGTTTGTCGATTTTATGACCTTTCGTCTAATTTCTTTATCAATATCATGACCTTCGTGCAACTTAGGAGTCGATGTTTTTTCTTGGCGAGCGATAGCGAGCCTGTAATTTAAGAGGAACCAGCATTTAGCCGGGAAATTTGTCTACCGAAATTTTTTATTTTTTTTATCTTGAAAGAGGTACCGTACTTGGGGTGCATTTTAAGTTTGATGAAGGTACGGGAAGCAAATTAAAATCCTCCTTTAACCCATTCTGTACCGGTGACGTTCTTTTTGTTACATTCTGGCAACTATTAGATGGCTTTATTCAGTTTAGGAAGGACCTTGAGCAATTAACCGGCTTTAAATTATCTCTCTTAACCCTTTTAACTACCACAGATCCATCTTAAACTGCACAACATCGTCTAAATATAGCTAGAATAAAATTTAAATTGCGGTACAGAAGAGGTCAAGGTAATTTTACAACAGGGGCTTTCATTGTAGAACATTTAAGCCGCAAAGAGGGAACAAATAATGGTTATGCATTGTTTGTTAAGAATCTCTTATTGTGGATTGTGTGGGTTTTTTTAATTCATAAGAACATTTGTATTTTAGTAAGCGTTATTTCCACATAGCGATTTTGTCTTTATATTGTCTTTGTCCAAGTTTTAGTTTGAAAATGTTACATTATAATTCAAGAACCATCTACTTTCAGCTCCATTCATGCAAAAATAACACTTTGAATAATTTTGAAATTCTGATATAAAGGGAGGTATTTAGTTTGTTCCCTATACCTCCATCAAACTTAAAATTACACCCCCTTGAGTCCCTTTCAAGATATATTTGTAAATTTTTCGGTAGAAAAATTTCCCGGCCGAAGGCCGGTTCCTCTTAAATTACAGGCTCGCTATCGCTCGCCAGGATAAAATTGACACCTGAATGGCACGAAAGGTCTTAATATGGGGTGAAAGTTCTTAAAATCGCTAAACTAATGGGGCAAACATTTTATAATATCAAAAGCAATGGGCTAAACATGAGGGAGAAAGGAGTCAAGAAAAAAATCCCTCAAGTGGATATCTCCCCCTAACATGCATATCCAATACTCCAACTCGTGCAAGTAAGTATACAGTATATATATATTTGTATATATGTATTTATTTATTGTATATGTTATTGTATATTCCTAAAGAACCACGGATATATTGTAATCAATAATTATCAATTGTTTGGTTAGTGACGAGTTGCGAGTAATGCTCTGTGTATCTCCATGAATCCAATTTCATAAGGTTTATTCTGTTGTTGTTGTTGTTGTTGTTGTTGTTCTTCCCTAAGCTGCCTGTTGTTGGGTATAATGTATCAGCTGGTCCATTGTATTAACCCTTTCAAGATCCAATACGCATTTCTTTTCCGTTTTCCGGCTATTATTACACGATTTTATTCAGCTTAGGAAGGGCATATGGGAGTCAGAGGGTTAATTGAGATAGTCTTTACCCTTATAATTGCCACAGATCTTTCTTAAGCTCTATAAAATCGTCTTAGGATAGCCAGAATAAACTGTCAAAATGCGGCACAATCTTCTACGGGTTAAGGGGAGATCTCCACTCGAGGGATTTTTTCTTGACCCCTTTCTCCCTCATGTCTAGCCCCATTGCTTTTGGGAGTTTAAGACGTTTGCCCCATTAGTTTGGTGATTTTTAAGAATTTCCGCCCCATTCTGTCAATTTTAAGACCTTTCGTGCCATTTAGGTGTCGATTTTATCCTGGCGAGCGATAGCGAGCCTGTAATTTAAGAGTAATCGGCCTTCGGCCGGGACATTTTTCTACCGAAAAATGTACAAATTTATCTTGAAAGGGGGTCAAGAGGGTGAAATTTTAAGATTGCTGGAAGAGAAGGAAACAAACTAGAAACCTCCCCTTAAGCAATGCAATATATATATACAGTATATATATTATGAGTATCTTAGAAACACGGTTAATTGCTACAGAACATAGCTAACTCGGAATCCATAATAACACCGAAGTCTTAGTAACATTAATTATGTTTGTGTTTTGGTCTAAGCTCATGAGACCTATAATAATTGTGAATTCAGAATAGGAAAACCGAAATAACTGAAAATGACTGAAAACAGAGCTAAGATTGTCTCAAGTCATGCTGAACTTAGTAATAAAACAGCATTACCGGTACTCCTTGGCAAAATAACCGGCATAGACTGAATGAACCCTTATATACTCCGTTTCAGCGACTCTTACAGAACATAACAGGTCACCTACTGTATATGTCAATAGTTCCACCTGATTGGCTCTGGCATCCGTGTCCAATGTCTTGTCTTGTAGTCAGTATTTATTCTTAAGGGGGGTCACCGGCTTTTTTTTTATCTTTCTCTCCTTTTCTCTCTTTTCCATGGCTTGTATCCATTCGGCCCCATTCAGCCAACTGTTTTAAGACGTTTATCCCCATCCAGGTGTCGATTTCTTCCTGGCGAGCGATAGCGAGCCAGCATTGTATGGAGAAATCCGGCTTCGCCGAAGACATTTTTCTATCGAAAAATGTACATACTGTATTTAGCTTGCTGTCAGAACAAAAATATATATATGCTGGCTCGCTACCGCTCGCCAGGAAAATATTGACACCTGGATGGGGGTAAACGTCTTAAAACAGGAGGTTGGATGGGGCCGAATGTATACAAGCCAGAGAGAGAGCAGGAGAGAAAGAGACAAAAAAGCGAGGTGGGCTCCCTTAACAAAGTTTTAAATAATCACGGTCGTACAAGTCAATCAGCTGGAGCTATTGCCATACAAGAGGACTGTAATTTTCTCAAGATTCGCTAACACCGCGTATAGAATTTGTATGAATGTGTTATTATAATGTTGTTCAATTTTATCTCCATTTCCTTTATATTATTTTCCTGAGCTTTAAACTGTAATCGTAGACTTCAGACAATCTGATAGTAGATTTAGGTAGTTTCTATTGTAGACAGAGAATTGTTACATATCTTAATTTATACTTGTACATAAGATTCTATATAACACAGATGCAGGAAGGGTTAGTTGATGATGATAAAGAGTTGGATCGATTACAATACAAATAAATACTTTGATTTACATAACCAAGAAATACATGTTTAAGGGGAGGTTTTTAGTGCGTTTCCTAGACTTCCATCAAGTTTGAAATTACACCCCCTTGACCCCCTTTTAAGCATAAATTTGTACATTTTTCGGTAGAAAAATTTCCCGGCCAAAGGCCGGTTCCTCTTAAATTAAAGGCTCGCTATCGCTCGCCAGGAAAAAAACGACACCTAAATGGCACGAAAGGTCTTAAAAGTGACATAAATGAGGCGCAAGTTCTTAAAATCGCCAAACTAATGGGATGAACGTCTTAAAAATCTCAAAATCAATGGGGCTAAACATGAGGGAGAAAGGGTTAAAGAAAAAATCCCTCAAGTGAAGATCTCCCCTTAACCCATTCAGTACCGGTGGCATCCTTTCCATTGTATTTGGGCAACTTTTAGACCATTGTATTCAGTTTAGAAAGGCCGTCTGTCTACCCATAATAAGGTTACAGACTGTCTCAATTAATCCTTTTACCTACCATTTATACTTTATTTATTTATTTATTTATGCTTCTCAAAATCGTCTATATATAGCATAAATCCATAAATCCATAGCATAAATTTAAAAAAAAAAAAAAAAAAAAAAAAAAAAAATCCAATACAAAAGACCTTCACCGGAACTGAGAGGGTTAACGAAATATATTGGTACGCAACACAAATGTCAAAATTACATCAACCAAATGTACAAAATATTTAGCAATAAACCAAATTATGTTACGGTACAGTACAGTCGCGCTAATAAGTGATGTCTCGGCACACAAATTATGTTTTCATCAATCAATGGTATCAGCAATATTTACACAGGAGGATTTCTTCTTTTTGCGAGTGAGCTATACTAACATGTTCCTGTACAGTTACCCACCCTATTCAAAACCTCGGACCGACATTAATACAGCACAGAGCGAGCCAAACGTAATGACAGCTGGGCCGTGACTTATTAGCGCGAATACATGGAACTAGAGAACGGCTGGCAGTGCAATATTTTAGAATAGTTATTTATTTTCCCTTCAGTTATTTCTTTCAGTTTGATCTGAATAAATGTTGACAAATATTATCCAGATTTTTTTCCATCCTCACCTTGATTGTTGACATTGAAAGCTTGAATGTATAATTATACCCTGTACACAAATTTAAGGGGAGATTTCCACTTGAGGGATTTTTTTCTTTGCCCCTTTCTCCCTCATGTTTAGCCCCATTGCTTTTGAAATATTAAGACGTTCGCCCCATTAGTTTGGCGATTTTAAGAAGTATCACCCCATTTATGTCACTTTTAAGACCTTTCGTCCCATTTAGGTGTCGATTTTTTCCTGGCGAGCGATAGCGAGCCTGTAATTTAAGAGGAACCGGCCTTCGGCCGGGAAATTTTTCTACCGAAAAATTTACAAATTTATCTTGAAAGGGGGTCAAGGGGGTGTAATTTCAAGCTTGATGGAAGTCTACGAAACACACTAAAAACCTCCCCTTAAAGGTTACTTCTAATGGCAATAACTATACTGTAGGTAGCGCCAATGAACTTGACAATAATCTGGACCCCTTAACTTCTTATAACTCGAAATTTATGAAAGCAATCGGGCTGACGTTTCTATCATTTGGGAAGAGTCCACCAGGAAATAGGTGTGGAAATGTACAGCCAGCTTCCTCAAGGTCATTTTGAGTTACGAAGAGGTCAGGGATCGAGATAATTGTCAAGTTGGTTGGCGCTACCTATAATTGACTTCGGACGACGAAAGAAGTAGAAGGAAGGAATTAAGATAATTTCTATCAGCCTCCTGGGAAGAAGCCCTCATAAGGCCGAAACAAGTAGAATCCGATATGAAGAGTGTAAATAATGACCACCTAAGCAGATATCTTAAGGGGAGTCACCGGCTTTTTTGGTTTATCTTTGTCTCCTTTTCTCTCTTTCCCTGGCTTGTATCCATTCTGCCCCATTCAACCAACTGTTTTAAGACGTTTATCCCCATCTAGGTGTCGATTTCTTCCTGGCGAGCGATAGCGAGCCAGCATTGTATGCAGAAATCCGGCTTCGCCGGAGAAATTTTTCTATCGAAAAATGTACAAATTTAGCTTGATGTCAAAACAAAAATATATACTGTATATGCTGGCTCGCTACCGCTCGCCAGGAAAATATTGACACCTGAATGGGGTAAACGTCTTAAAACAGTAGGCTGAATGGGGCCGAATGGATACAAGCCAAAGAGAGAAGGTGAGAAAGAGAAAACAAGCGAGGTGGGCTCCCTTAAATCAGCGAATGGCTAGCCACCTGAACCGCTAATTGGTGAAGTCCCAGCCTCCTGTTCGGAAGGAAATGCAGCTGAGGTTAAGGTGGGTGACCGTCTTTTTTTTCTCTCATTTTCTATCTTTCTCTGGCTTGCATCCTTTTGGCCCCATTCAGCCTACTGTTTTAAGACGTTTATCCCCATCCAGGTGTCAATTTCTTCCTGGCGAACGATAGCGAGCCAACATTGTATGGAGAAGTCCGGCTTCGCCGGAGATATTTTTCTATTGAAAAATGTACAAATTTAACCTGCTGTCAATTTTTTTGTTTGTTTAAATATGCTGGCTCGCGGGAAAAATTCGATACCTGGATGGGGGTAAACGTCTTAATACAGTAGACTGAATGAGGCCGAATAGATACAACCCAGAGAGAGAGAGAGGGAGAGAGAATGAAAAAAACGAGGTGGGCCCCCTTAAGCTAAAGTGCGGGAAGGAACTTTGTATCAATGGAATTTCTGGAGAATTACTGAAAGCTAGGGATGCAGTTGTGATCCGCGGGTTGCGTTCGGTCCTAACTGTCTTCAGAGAAACTTATGGGGATATTTCCAATTGAGGATTTTTTTCTGGACCTCTTTCTCCCTCATGTTTAGCCCTATTACTTTTGAGATTCTACGACCTTCGCCCCATTATCTTGGTGATTTTAAGAACTTTCGCCCCATTTCTGTCAATTCTAAGACCTTTCGTGCCATTTAGGTGTCGATTTTTTCCTGGCGAGCGATAACGAGTCTGTAATTTAGGAGGAACCCGGTCGAAAAATGTACACATTTATCTTGAAAGGGGATCTACGGGGTGTCATTTTAAGCTTGATGGAGGTCTAGGGAACAAACTAAAAACCTCCCCTTAATCATTCCTATGCTTGGAAAAGGAACTTAGTCGTTACGATTTAGAAAGATAAAGAGCTTTGCAAAAACTGCCGTGGTGTCACATTCCCTAGTGTTTTAGGTAAAGTCTTGTCATAGTTTGCTAATGCATATTCCAGACCGTTTGTCAAAATGTCAAAGACCTGAGTTTATTGCTTACAAAGTCAACACATGGTCGGAATGTAGCTCTCCAGGCCCTTGTGGAATGCTGCCTTGAATGTCGGCAATAACGGGTTGCAATCAATGTTGATCTCAACAAAGTTTCTGAATGAAAGCATAATGAGGCAATATGAAAACCTTTGCATCCTTAGCGAATACAAACGGCAAATATTGGCTTGGTGTCGGAAACAGATACTGCCGACAAGTTAGGTGGGAAAATATGCATCTTCTTCCCAGTGAATTCCGTATCAAGACAGACCTGTGTTCTTGGGCCTTCACCTTCAACACTTGCATGATGATACACTGCACGAGGAGACCAAGCTGCAACGTTTAAGGGGAGATGGGCGTATTTATTGGCTCTTTTATAAGTTTTGTTTACCATTCTTTTCGTTTCCTCCCTAGACCTCAATCAAGCTTTAACACCCCCCCCCCCCAAAAAAAAAAAAAAATAAAAAAATAAAAAAATAAAATAAAATAAAATAAAATAACCCTTCAAGATACATTTATACATTTTTCGATAGAAATATGTCCTGGCCGAAGGCCGGCTCCCCTTAAATAACAGACTTGCTATCGCTCGCAATGAAAAAATCGACCTCTTATATAATACGAAAAGTCTTAATATTGACAAAGCAATAGGGTGAAAGGTCATAAGATCGCCAAACTAATGACCCGAACATCATAAAATCTGAAAACTAATGGCGATTTGATGACCTTTCGTGCCATTTAGGTGTCGATTTTTCCTGGCGTGCGATAGCAAGATTGCAATTTAGGAGGAACCGGCCTTTGGTTTGAGCTTCACATTTATCTCGACGGGGGATCTTTGGGAATTTTGTTAAGGATTTATGGAGGTCTAAGGAAGAAACTAATGAAAAAAATATCATAAATAAATTAATAAATATATAGATATAAATATCCACCACCCTGTACATCATCTCTTCTGGTACTAAATGTCTGAACAGGATACCCACATGTCAATTTAGTGTGCTTTCGGGAACTCTACGGTTTGTGAACGCCAACTTCCAAAATATTTCTTCTTCCTTAACCCATTCAGTACCGGTGACATCCTTTTCATTATATTCTGGCAACTATTAGACAGTTTTATGCAGCTTAGGAAGGATGTCTACCCGTTGAAAGATTACAGACTATCTCAATTAATCCTTTTAGCTACCATATATCCTTCCTAAGCTTCATACAATCGTCTAAATGCAGCTGAAATAAAACAAAAAGACATCGCCGATACTGTAAGGGTTAACCCCTAGAGAATCATGACGCGTATTGACAGTATATTCAGGCTATCATTAGACGATTTTATACTAGCTTAGGAAGGATCTGTGGGAATTATAAGGGTAAACACTGTCTCAATTAACCCTCTGACGTCCCACATACCCTTCCCAATCTGAAGAAAATCGTCTTCTAATGTCCAGAATAACCTGCCAAAACGCGTCATAATACTCAACGAGGTATTGGTGGGCTTTTCTGGCCCCCCTTCTTCCTCAAGCTTAGCCCCATTGGTTTTCAGATTTTAAGATGTTTGGCCCATTAGCTTGGCAATTTCAAGTCCAGTCGCCCCATCTTTTTGTTAATATTATGGCCTTTCATGCAATTTATAGTAGGTGTCACATTGTTTCTGGTGAGCGAAAGCGAGCCTATAATTTAAGGTGAACTTGCCTTCGGCCGGGACATATTATTTCTATCGAAAAAAAAAATACAAATTTATTTTGAAGGGTAGTGTTTGGGGTGCTTTGTAAGCTTGATGGAGGTCTAGGGAGGAAACTAAAAAAAAATATATATATATAATAATAATAATAATACAAATATATAGAAATAAGCAAATAAATGCGCCTATCCTCCTTTAAGTAGAATATACCTTGAGAAGACTTACGGCTGAGGTCATTTAAGGGGAGAAGGGTCGCTTTTCTGGCCCCCCTTAGCCCTCATGTTTAGCCCCATTAGTTTTCAGATTTTAAGACGTTAGGTCCATTAGTTTGGCGATTTTAAGACCTTTCGTCCCATTTCGTTGTCAATGTTAAGACCTATTGTGCCAATTAGGTGTCGATTTTTTCCTGGCGAGCGACAGCGATCCAGTAATTGTAAGAGGACTCGGCCGGGACTTTTTTATACCGAAAAATGTAAAATTTATCTTGATTGGAGGGGGGGATGTTTTTCTACGTTTAAGGGGAGGTTTTTAGTGTGTTTCCTAGACTTCCATCAAGCTTGAAATTACACCCCCTTGACCCCCTTTCAAGATAAATTTGTACATTTTTCGGTAGAAAAATGTCCCGGCCAAAGGCTGGTTCCTCTTAAATTACAGGCTCGCTATCGCTCGCCAGGAAAAAAATCGACACCTAAATGGGACGAAAGGTCTTAAAAGTGACATAAATGGGGTGAAAGTTCTTAAAATCGCCAAACTAATGGGGCGAACGTCATAAAACTTCAAAAGCAATGGGGCTAAACATGAGGGAGAAAGGGGTCAAGAAAAAAATCCCTCAAGTGGAAATCTCCCCTTAAGGGATGTCTAGCTAGGAAACTAAAAATTCAATGAATGAATGAATTAATAGGCCACAAAAGCAGCCACTGTCCCCTTAAGGCGGCGTCACACCGAACACTTTTTTCCGGAACATAGGGAACACATTGCATAATAATATCGTAGAGTGCTGGACAGTCTACTTTAAAACACTTTCATTAAATACCTGAGTCTGGTTTTGTCTTCTCCTACGGTAAAATGCCATGTATTCATCCTTATTACTTGGTTATTACGAAGATTTACTACCAAAATATGTTGTTAATTATGAAAACTTGGCAACAATACGAGACAGAGACAGTATGCTTTCATATGTTGTCTTAGTTGTTGTTGTTGTTGTTGTTCCCCAAGCTGCCTGGCCGAACAGCCCCAAGGCCCCGAGCAATTCCAAGGCCATAACCGAGCGCCCCCACAGAACCCTCCCTGCCAACCACAATAAAGCCTGGGTGACCGAAGCCACTCCATGGCGGGGAGCTGAGGAGGGTGCAGAAATGCCCGGGAAACCAAAGCCCCACCCAGGGCCCTGTGCCCCTCAGCAATTATGAAGAGAAAGTTGAGGGGCAAGGGAAAAATGTGACGTTTTGGCTTCCAATCTTGGTAGATTGGGAGGTCAATCCACGGAAAAGACGCCATCACTTGAGATCTAGAAAATATATAAGTTAAAGGAACAGTCAGAGTAAGCTATGGGTATGGCAGAGATCGCTCAGTTCTCACTCTGATAGACCAGCCCATCACCACATGACTAGAACCCAATCCTCTCAGCATCAGCTAGGAAAGGCCCTAGAAAGCCGCCTTTGGCGGGGGGATAGCTCCCCTATTTCAACCCCTTTCGGGGTCGGGCACCCGCCGTGTTGTCTTAGTTATTGATTATTACCGCTAGCCACACAAACAAAATATACTGCATATAATATATATATAAAATATATGCAAAATAACACAGACTATAACCTTCAACGAAATAGCCTAGTAGGGATTAGTAGAACAGCTGTTGTTTACCTTTTTATATAATTATAAAAATATTCCGGGTGAGAGGATATAATCTACGGCACGCGCACATACTATTCAGCGCCGTTCCTCCAATCACGTGTCCAGTGTTAGGTTGGATGGAAGGGGTTTAGTTGGAGAGGGATTGCTTAAGGGGCAGGTAGTGGACTTTTTAGACCCCTTCACTCTCATGTTTAGCCACATTAGTTTTGAGATTTGAAGACGTTAGCTCCATTTTTTTGGCGATTTTAAGACCTTTTGTGCCATTTAGATGTCGATTTTATTCTGGCGAGCGATAGCGAACCTGTAATTTTAGGACGAACCGGCCTTCGGCTGGAACATTATTCTACCGAAAAATTTACAAAAAATACTAAATGTATGTAAGTACAATATAACAATACAACAATCCCCCAAATTCTCAAGAACCTCCTTCCCAACCTGCATTAAGTCATCATTGCGGTTGGAGTAGTAAGATGGCAGGTTCTGGCAATTATCTTTCATCCAATAATATTTGTCTGTATGATCCCTTAAGCTACATTATATTAGACAATCTAAATCATAAGGAAAGATAAAAATAATATATAAAACAGGTTTCCAAAATGTCAACAATCCCCAAGTTCTTGAGAAACTCCTTCCCAACCTGCATTGTCAACATATTATCTGGAGTAGCAAGATGGCGGCCATCTAAGAAAATAATCTATATCATGTTCAACCTTGATGACCCCTGGTCTCTGTATCTTCTCCTGGGTGACCAAGATGTGTGTGAATTTGTGTTTTTGTGTTCATTGTTTTCCTTTTGTTTTTCCTTTTTTTTCCTATTCGGGCTCTGTCTCGAGTCGGCCACCCCCAGTACAAAAACAACAAAAACCCAAAAATAAATAAATAAATAAACATAGGCCTATATAAATACAAACATGGGTTATAGGCCTGAGCAAATAGATAGATAGCTAGATTATATTTTTCGATATCTTAGTTCTATATATTTTGCTTCAATCCATATACAAAAATACTAAATATATGAAAATACAATCTAAAAATACAACAATCCACACATTCTCACGAACCTCCTTCCAACCTGCCTTAAGTCAACATAGTGGTTGGAGTAGCAAAATGGCGGCGATATAAAATACATTTTGTTTATATCATTTTCTATCCCAATATATTTTTTTCGAAATCTTAGTTCCTAATATTTTGTACTCAATCCCTATCATAATAATGTACAAATTATATAAAAGTATAAGCTAAATGTTCAACAATCCCCCAAATTCTCGAGAAACTCCTTCCCAACCAGCATTAAGTCAACATAGTGGTAGGAGTGGCAAGATGGCGGCCGGCGTCATAATTGAAGATGACCTGCCGATGACCCCGCCCAGTAATCGGCCTCTGCGGCGTGACCAACTAGACAACTGCCATCACACCCGCAGCGAGAGAGAGAGAGAGAAATAGAGAGAGGTGATAATGGGGAAAGAGAGATAAGTATTTTGACATGTATAGGCAGGAGATAGACAGAACGAAATATAGATACTAAGAAAATGAAGAGAGAGAGAGAGAGAGAGAGAGAGAGAGAGAGAGAGAGAGAGAGAGAGAGAGAGAGAGAGAGAGAGAGAAATACGTAAGAGATAGTTATAGAAGTTATAGGAAGAATAAATATGAGAACAAGACAAGAAGATTCCACCACAAAGCTAAAATAATATGGGGGAATGTGAAGCCTTGCATAAGGAATCCAAATAGCTCAGGTTCTTCAGATAAGAAAGGCACATTCTTTCAATAAATGTTTCGTTCAGCAATATACAAAAACGTGTTTTTTTTATGGAATGTTAGTGTTTTTGACAGTTGGTTGATTGTGAAAATGGGGTGATTTGTCTTAAGGGGGGTGACCTGTTATTTTGTTCTCTCCTTTTCTCTCTTTCCCTGATTTGTATCCTTTTTGCCCCATTCAGCTTGCTGTTTTAAGACGTGTATCCCCATCCAGGTGTTGATTTTTTCCTGGCGAGAGATAGCGACCCAGTATAGTATGGAGAAATCCGGCTTTGCCGGAGATATTATTCTATCGACAAATGTACAAATTTAGCCTGCTGTCAAAAACATTTGAAATATATGCTGGTTCGCTACTGCTTGCCAGGAAAAAAATCGACACCTGGATGGGGATAAACGTCTTAAAACAGTAGGCTGAATGGGGCCAAATGGATACAACCCAGAGAGAGAGGGAGAGAGAGAGAAAACAAAAACGAGGTTGGCCCCCTTAAAGGTTTGTTAACCCGTTTAGTACCGGTGCCGTCCTTTTAACTATATTCTGGCCACTATTACACCATTGTATTCTGTTTCACAAAGGCTTTTAGCAATTAACAGGCTTCGAACTATCTCACTTAGCCCATTTTACTACCACAAATCCTTCTTAAACTGCGCAAAAGCGTTTAAATATAGCTAGAACAAAATTAGAAAGACGTCGCCGGTACAGAAGGGGTTAAAAGTCTAGCGTATAAATGAAGGAAATTGTAGTATTATGTATGATACGGAATATAGTTAGAAACACCATATCCGATATTTACTGACTGGGAAAATGGTACCGGTATGTAGGCACACTATAACCAGTCCATTACAACCTGGCCAAAACTTTTGTTTAATCCCTTGAGGATCAGGACGTGTTTTGGCAGTGTGTTTTGGCTATCATTAGACGATTATATTCAACTTAAGAAGAACTTGTGGGAGCTAAAGAGTTAATTGAGATGGTAATTAACCCTTTTGATTCCCAGAGATCATTCCTAAGTTGCATAAAATCGCCTAATGATAACGTGCACAAACTGTCAAAACAAGTCATAATCCTGAAGGGGTTAATTCCAATGTCAATGCTGCAGAGGTGTGGTAAATGATATACACCATTATATATCACGCCGTGGTGTAGTGGACTAAAGCATCGACTCTCGTTTTGACTTTCGGTGGTAGTCTGACTGGAAATATATAAACCTACCATTATAAATTGAGAAGCGATATTGAAACAAGATGGATATAGTATTGTATTTTCATTGTTAAACCTTTCAGTGACGCTTTTATTACTATGAGGTAAAAGGGAACAAAATAAACGAGAAGAAATATAGTGCGAATAGCGGATGGTAAGGCGTGCAAGAAGAAGAAGAAGAAGAAGAAGAAGAAGGGGTGTGGTACAAAATGGAGTAATTCAAGCGGAGAGAGAAAGAGAGAGAAGGAGAGAGAGAAAGAGAGAGAGAAAGAGAGAGAGAGAGAGAGAGAGAGCGGGTGGAAGTGAGAAAATACAATACACATTAGCATCGAGTTGAAAAAAATATCAATTATGCAGTTGACGAATGATAGGGAAACTTATATATATACATTGTAGGTTATACGTTACGGGAACGTTACGTTACGTTAACAGGAAATAATCATAATATTGGAACATAGAATGGAACATGGAACATACAATAAATATGTTAGAAGAGAGCGTAATTGTTTCCATTAAATATACAGATAGATAGATAGATAAATAGACAGATAGATAGATAGATAGATAGATAGATAGAAAGATATAGATAGATAGAAAGATATAGATAGATAGATAGATAGATAGATAGAAAGATATAGATAGATAGATAGATAGAAAGATATATAGATAGATAGATAGATAGATAGATAGATATAGATAGTGGAATGGAATTTACATTACAATAGATTAATGGATGGTGAATGTATAAGATAAACCTGAAACTTAAATACAGACGGAGTATGCTAAAAAAAAAATGGAGAAGAGCATAAGCTGACACAGATCTTGAACCATATCTTAAGGTTGGGAAACGTAATGCTTAAGGGGAGGTATTTAGTTTGTTCCCTAGACCTCCATCAAGCTTAAAATTACACCCCATTGAGTCCCTTTCAAGATAAATTTGTAAATTTTTCGGTAGAAAAATTTCCCGGCCGAAGGCCGGTTCCTCTTAAATTACAGGCTCGCTATCGCTCGCCAGGATAAAATCAACACCTGAATTGCACGAAAGGTCTTAATATGGGGTGAAAGTTCTTAAAATCGCTAAACTAATGGGACAAACGTTTTATAATATCAAAAGCAATGGGGCTAAACATGAGGGAGATAGGGGTCAAGAAAAAAATCCCTCACGTGGAGATCTCCCCTTAAAGGACACCCGCTGATGGTAAATTGAATCCCCTAGCAACTGATTTATCGATACGCAATGGATAAATATGAATCTACTATGTCTCTGCGTCGTATTAATGCCAAGTTTTCATAATCAACAACACATTTCGCTGAAAAATATCTCGTGTTCCCAACTTAGACTCTTCTGAATTCTTAACTCTCCGCCTAATGCTTTCTTGTCACTCTCAAACTAAATATTTCTGAGCTGTTTATCTCTCCCCTAATTCTACTGACTATCCAAAATTCTTCGACTATCTAACTTCTAAAGTGGAACACATTCTATCCATCTCTCCTTTCGCAGAAATCTCCATCTTAGGAGATTTCAACGTTCACCACCGCCAATGGCTCTCCTCTGTTTCCACTGACCAACCTGGTGGATAAGCCTTTATCTGTTTTATCTTAAGCGACTTAGAGCATTTAGTCCAGCAACCCACCCATATCCCGGATCGCTTCAGAGATCGGTCCAACATTCTTGACTTATTTCTAACCTCTAACGCTTCCGCTTATACTATAAATCTTATTTCTCCTTTGGGCTCCGCCGACCATAAACTGATATCTGTCACCTGTCCTATCTCTCTGGTACAGCCACCTGATCCTCCCAACCGGCGGCGCTTGTGGCACTTTGGCGCTACCGACTGGGAGACTCTTCTTTGATTTCCCTTGGAATGACTTTTGCTTCCATGGCCGTGGACCCTCAGTGAGGGCTGAACGCAGAACCAAGGTAATCCTCTCAGGCATGGAAGCATACATTCCACTTTCTTTCTCTCAGCCTAATGCAAACAAAAAATTGGTTTACTCACGCTTGTTCTACTGCTGTCCCAACAAAGAGGAAGCATTCAAACGGAACCGACGCCTTAAAACTCAAGATTCTCATTCTTCCTATGTTTCAGCTCGGAATCAAGCCAAATCGGTTCTTCAACTTGCCAAGCACTCTTTCATCAATAATAAATGTACTGAACTACACAACTATAGTTCTTCCAAAGCTTTCTGGCATCTAGCCAAAAACCTCTCCAACAATTTCTCTTCCTCGTCTTTCCCTCCCATTTTCCACTCTGATGGCACAACCATCACTTCTTCCTCTTACAAAGCTGAACTCTTCACTCAAATTTTTGCTAGAAACTCCACTTTGGATGATTCCGGTGCTATTACTCCCTCTCCACACCCCTCTCTCTTACTTATGCCTAATATCCTAATATCTTCTAAAGATGTACTTTCTACCCTCTCTGGGCTTAATACTAAGAAGGCTTACGGTCCGGACGGTGTTCCTCCTGTTGTACTAAAAAACTGTGCTTCCGTGCTGACTCCCTGCCTAGGCAAACTCTTTTGTCTCTGTCTCTCCTCTAACGTCTTCCCTTCTTGCTGGAAGTATACTCTCATCTCTTGTATCTCTTAAAGTTTTTGAAACTATTCTTGCTTCTAAATTACTTAAGCATTTCTCTTCTCATAATCTACTCTCAGATCGCCAGTATGGCTTCCTTAAGGGTCGCTCTACTGGTGATCTTCTTTCATATCTTACTAACTCTTGGTCATTCTCCTTTTTGGGACTACGGTGAGACCTCTTCTATTTCACTAGACATATCGAAGGCCTTCGATAGAGTCTGGCACAAATCTATAATTTCTAAACTACCCTCCTTCGGTTTCTATCCCTCCATATATGCCTTTGTGTCTAATTTCCTTTCCGGCCATTCCATAGCTGCGGTTGTGGACCACCATCGCTCACTTCCTCATCCTATCAACTCCGGTGTTCCTCAGGGCTCTGTCCTATCTCCCATTCTCTTTCTAATTTTCATAAATGATCTTCTCAACTGTAACTCCATGCCCTTCCATTCATACACAGACGACTCTACCTTACACTACTCAATTAGTTTTCCAGAACGCCCCAGCCAGCAATCTCTCAAAAACAAACGTAATGAAGCCATAGAACACTTATCCACTGATCTAACTACTATTTCCAATTGGGACAGAGAAAACCTCATTGCCTTTAATGCTTCCAAAACCCAATTTCTCCACTTTACTACCTGTCCGGAACTCCTAGAGGGCTTTCCCTTATAATTCAACAATACAAAAATCAATCCTTCATCTTTTCTCAATATTCTTGGTGTCTCGTTTTCTTCTGCTCTCACGTGGAAGGACTATATTACTAGTCTTGCTAAGGCAGCCTCCTAGAAGCTGAGTGTGCTCAACCGCCTCAAGGGGTTCTTTACTCCTGCGCAGCTTCTTGCTCTTAACCCCTTCGTAATACGATGACGCACTTCTTTTCTGTGTTCTGGGTATTAGTAGACGATGATACTCATATTAGTAAGGGTATATGGAAGTCAGAGGGTTGATCAAGATAGTTATTGCCTTTCTACTTCGCACATGTACTTCCTAAGCTGTATACAATATAAAGAAAATAAATGTATTGTACATTAGAACTCAGTGTGATATTAGTGCATCTTTGGGCCAGTCACAGGAACGGATGCGTTGTGCTTTAGCAGACATAGTTAAAAAGAGCCGAAGATAAACCTTATAACTGGTGCATAGGATACATTGGAATACACGTGGACTGTGGGGGCCTTGGGGTGGATAGAAAACAAATGCATTTCTGAACGTATTTTGGTTTTAGTTTCGTAGGAAAAGTGACGGAGCCCTTTGATCGAGGGAACACAAAATTACAAGAACGGGAAACGGGAAACTTTGGAAACTAACATGTTGGTCCCCTTCATTGTTCAGGGGAAAATGGGATTCTGGTAAAACTTTTGTTTCCAGGCACCAATTTCCACCGGTTGACTGGAGAAAAACCAGCTCATATGAACCGCCCTTAACGGAATAACGAATGGATATGCTGGCGAAGCTTGGTTTGTGATACGTATGTGAAAACTATTTCTAAATTGTTAGGTTAACCCTTTGAAGATTGTGACATATTTTGATTGATAGTTTATTCTGGCTATTATAAGACGATATTATACAGTTTAAGAAGGATCTGTGGGGACAATAAGGGTAAACATTATCTCAATTAACCCTCTGACTACCATATACCCTTCCTAATCCGAAGAAAAGCGTCAAATACTAGCCGAAAAACAGAAAAGAAGTGCGTATTGGATCTTGAAAGGGTAAATAATTGTCGAAGGTGTATGGGTATTTATATTGATATGAATGTGTTTATTGTACAGTTGGTCAAAGTTCCAGCTGACCCACCCTCGCTCTGGGGCTCGCAGAATTATCTGGCAATACTGGTGTAGGAAGGAGGTGTGTCTTACAAAGATTGGGATTGGTAGATCTGATTTCGGCTATATCATTGTTAGAACATATACTAAACAAGGGAAAGTAAGCTTATCTCAAATAAAAATGCATACATCGCTATGTATGATCCCGAACATGCACCCAAAGTTCGTAGATTTGCTTAAATACTAAAGTTATTATATTCACTGATTGGCAACGCATATAAAACCTGCTGGCTGCCACAACATACTTTACTCGATTTTATAAGAATACATATTTCTATTTTATTGGTGGCTGCTTAATGAAGGAGCATTTAGTCTTCACAACGTGAACGTTGCATAGTCTAATTTGCATTAATATACAGGACAGACACAGGTAACACATTAATGGCAAGTGGTATCCCTGCACCACTACACCAGTATTGCCAACTAATTCTGCGAGCCCCAGAGCGAGGGTGGGTCAGCTTGAACTTTGACCAACTGTAAATATATCACGCTGAGAGGCTGAGATTATACTTATTAGAACTCGTTTACTACTAGCCATAATGCAAGAAAATGGATATAATTATACTAAGGAATTACTCGGTGCATTTTTAAAGCCCTTATGAAATTGTTCACCTAAGCTGAATACATTAATTTAGTGATAACCACATCACAATAAAACTGACCACATCGTAACAGTAGGAGATAATTATTGACCCTTTCCTAGTGAAAGTGTTAAATAAGATACTACTCATTAAGGGGAGATCTTATTTCTTTCTGGACCCTCTTCTCCTTCAAGTTTAGCCCCCTTAGTTTTAAGATTTTAAGACATTCGCCCCATTAGTTTGGCGATTTTAAGACATTTCGGCCTCATTTCTTACCCAATATTAAGACCTTGCGAGCCATTTATGTGTCGATTTTTTCCCCTGGGAATTTAAGAGGAACCAGGGACATTATTTTAACGAAAAATATACAAATTTATCTCGAAGGGAGGTCTTGGTGGTGTTTTTTAAGCTTGATGAAGGTCTGCGGAGGAAATTTTAAAAAGTAACAAATAAATGAATAAATAAACAATCAAGTAAACATAATACCTCCCGTTATTGATGCCTGAAAACTTTAAATAATGGCTGCAAAAAAAAAAAAACGACGAATTCTAGAGTTCTATCGGCATTATTAAGTGATGGGTACGGGTGAAAGGAAGCACTTTTATCGGTCAAGGATATATTTTGTAGAGGAATGGGATGCCTTGTTGACTAGGTTGATATAAGCTACTATGACTGCTATGGAAAGTAGGGGTGATTAGGATGACTGATGAGGAAGGATTGGTATGACTATAGGTTTATAAAGATTTACATAAAGACACTGACCACATAGACCGTAAGCTTCAAGTGTGATGGTGAGTATTAAACAAAAATATAGGCAAGTGGAAGTAATAGATAGCAAAGCAGAGAGAGAGAGAGAGAGAGAGAGAGAGAGAGAGAGAGAGAGAGAGCGTGGCAATACAAGCATGTTTGTTTTCAGATTGTGTGCTAACGTGATCAAAATTTCCGCAAAATTTCACATCCCTCGATAATAATAGGAGAATTGATCATAATGTGTAGCCCCAAAATCAACAATCTATGGAGTTTCTGAACTTCGGTACAGAACAATACATAGTCTGTTCTTACTTCGAGGTCACATAAGACTATTGGTGATTTAGAAGTTGCTTAAATGCCTTACATACGCAGATGGAAAGTCTACTAGAAACGTGGAAGGACATTTTGTCTAACTCAAGCTAGGACTGCACTAGACTTTTTCCCCGTCATGTTAGCAAAAAAAACAAAAACACAAACAAAAACACGAATAAATAAATAAATATAATAAAATAATGTGTTACGTACTTTCAGTGGGATCTGAACCTTTGCCGCCAAATCTGGGCGATTTTGATATATACAGTATATTAGTTGCACTAAACCTTTGGGATATTATGAGTATATATGTTTACGTGCGAGCTATACCCTATTCCAAGTAGGTAGGCCAGAGATCGCGTACACTAACCTCTGTAACTAAAAAATGGCTAGAGCCTTCCCAAATTGTAGAAATATTAGCTTGATTACAATACTCGTTTGTGAGTGTTACGATCCAGGTTCTACAAGACACAGGGCTCTTCTTCATTGGACTAGATAAGGCTAAATGCAACAACGGTAACACTAGTTCCAACCCCTGCCTGAACCACTGGAGAACAAAACACCTATACCGCCCTGAGTCGTGCCTGGACAACGAGGTATCCTATGACTCGGTAAAAGGTGCACACTATAGGCTGATGATCACTGAAGCAGCCTATACTCATACAACATACGATTACTTTATTAAAGTATACAAGGAAAAAGATAGATAGCGTAATTAAATCGTAGCAACGATTTAATAGCAAACTAGAAGAAGGATAATTAACGTTACGTTAAATAATCAGTAAACTGTCACTCCTGTCTGAAAGAAAGTGAAACAAAGAAAGTCCTAAAGCATCATGCCAGAATCTTCTGCAAAAGTCAGATGAAACTAAGAAATACGTATCGGATTCTGAACTGTGTATTATTACTGTGGGAACATATATAGTGTAGGGACATACGGTGTTATCTGGCACAGGTGTAATTATAAAACAGTCGGCAGTCTAAACTCTAACCACAAAAAGATGTGCTTTCTCCCACCAGACACAAGCCTGCTCTGGTTGGGTCTCTCAGCAACAATCACGACTTACCATAAACATAAGGAACAATAATGCTGCACACATATACACAATGAGATTATAAACCCTAATCGGGGGTCTGCCAGGTGGACGAAGTCTAGCAGGGGAGTCGTAGGCTAAGCTACCTGGGCCGAGCCACCTGCTCGGTAGCCTAGTGTCGTTCTCAAGTCTGTGCGAGTAGTTACATTAAATGACGGGGTGCTCTCTTGAGAGATCCAGGTCTCGTGTACCTGGTTCTCTCCTGGCGACCCTCCTAAGTCAAAAGCTAATGAGCTAGCACAGTGCTGGGTGGACTAGGCCAACGCCCTCACGCCAACACAGTGCTAGGCTCTAAGGTACACAGACAAGAAAATTACCTAGGCCTCCGCAGGTATCCGGTACAGTTGCATAGGCTCAACGAAGTCTATGCTCATAGGAAACTGCAACCTGATAGCCTCTCCCCAGTCTAGCATCGACTAACCTGGCAGACAGCCAAGAAAATAAAGTTGGGGCAACACAATGAGTATGTCAAACCTCCCCAAGCCAAAATGGATAACCCTCGGATCCAAAATGCCTAACTAATTACATAAAATATATCTGAGAGCTCGCTGTATAATACAGTGACGGATATATGAAATCAACATCAAGGGGAAGGGCAGTTAATTAATAGTAGGATATATAGAGAGAAGAAGGTAAGCAGTGGTAGAGAAAGTTCGCAATAGGGGGGTGAGGTGGGCTGATAGATTGCAAAGGGATGTTAGCGTTACAGCGCTACGAGGAGCTCTAAGGGAGACACAAGGACAGGAGCCCGCACCACCGTCCCAGGACCGCGGCCGCCAATCACAGACGACTACGTCACCAGGCAGCAGGGCTACAGAAGGCGCCAGGAGCCACCAGCCAATCAAGGGCGCGGGAAAGCGCGCGAGCGGGTAAACACCTCGAGTGAGGGAGGCAACACATACCTACGCACGCACATATTACCACCACGCTTGCGCTATTCTCTCTTTCCCTCCACAATGCATCTTATATTCTACTAATGATATAAAATACTTCCCGTTGTCACAGACGAAAGTAAAGACCACCACGGGACTGTCTGTAACAACACGAACACTATGAAAGAAAGAACAACATTCTCTGATAACTGTAGCCCATTTCACTGCCTGGGGAGAGGGGAGAAGAGGATAGGGAGCCACCCGCTGCCCCCTCGCGGTCGCTGGGGAGCTGATGTGCGTCACATGAGTTATAGAGGGTAAATTCCAAGAGTTTTGGCCCACTTATTTGGAACAGGGTATAATACATGTCTGTGTGTATACATTTTACGTGTCTGTGTGTTTTGCTTTTGACGTCCTTGTTTCAATACCCCATTCAAGATGCCTCACAAATTGATAGTGAGAGTGTGTGTATGCTTATATGTGAGTGAGAGGGAATGTGTATGTTTTTTTTGTTTTTTTTCTATATTCCAACTTACTTCCTCTCGGGCATAGGCTGAGAGCCTTAACATTCGCCGCTTTACAATGAACAGTGAAGCCTGTGAGGTCTTGTTCCAGTCTAGGGAGTGAGACATGTGAAGCACGTAGAGTACAACGAGCACCTGCCATCTTGCCTTCACATGAGGCACGGTGCTCACTCATGGCCCGAAACGACCCCATCTCTGAAGCCACCTCGTTCCCGTGCTTCACTGTCTCACTCCCTACACTCGGACTCTCACACTTACACACACACAACGCCACCTGTTGAGCAGATAACTCACCAGTGTTTACCTTTTGTGTGTGTGTGTTGAAACTGACGTCCTTGTTCCCTTCCCTTTCAAGTTGTCACCCCTTACGATATCCGATATCCGTGGTATCCTCAGCTTCAGGAATCCGGCCCCTACCCCCCTTGTGTAAATATGCCTAATGAGCCGACCTACTACCTGTCAATATAAGCCGGTCCTGAGGAGAGAGTCGCTTTAGGAAACAGGACCTTGACAATAATTAAGAACATATGAAAATAAGAAGACGGGAGTCTGCAGAGAGCCGACTGGACCTCATAAGTCAGATCCCTTTCACATCCAACCCTTCTCGTCCATATGCCTATTTCATTTTATCTTGTTCTCTATTGTTCTTGATCCTACTATAGCACTGGTAGCTTACTCCACATATCTACAACTTAATACCAAACCAATATTTGCCTATATCTTTTCTGAAACGAAATATATCTAATTTGAAACCATTTGTTCGAGTTCCTTCGCTATCACTGAGTTTTAGTATATCTTTTCTGTCCACTTAACCCACTAACCCACTTGAACATATCTATCATATCCCCTCAAACTCTACGTCTCTCTAACAAATGCAGGCCTACTTTCTTCAACCTTTCTTCAAATGGAAGATTTTTAATATTATGGATAATTTTTGTCATTCTTCAGTGTACTCTCTCCAAGGAATCTAAGTCCATTCTGAAATAAGGACACCAAAATTAAATAGCATAATCCATATGTGGCCTCACTAACGCTAGATAAAGTATATTAAGATTACGTCTGCTGTTCTATTATCCACACTTCAAGATATAAATCAGAGAACTCTATTTCCGTATTTCGAACACTGATGCATTGATTTCTTGCTTTTAAATCACAGTTGACGATGACTCCCAAATATTATTCGTTATCTGAGTTACTTATATCCACGTTATATAATTCATATCCTGCATTTTCTGTCGATTTACCAAATTTTACTACACTGCATTTATCTACAGCTCGGTTGTCATTACTGACCTACAGTTCAATTCTAAGTGCACACACATATATATTAACCCTCTGAAGATTATGACGCATATTCACAATCTATTCTGGCTAATATAAGATGATTTTGTACAACTTAGGAATGATCTATGGGAATTTTGAAGGCAAAGAATATCTCAATTAACCCTCTGACTTGCATATAATTTCTATTAGTCATATATTTTTTTTTAGAGACAATAAATAGAGGAAGGAAATACAAAACAAAAAAGGTCCACGTGCCTATAGGCATCCTCCATTAATAAAATGTTTGTAACAACTGAACTTAAACAGTTCTGGGTTGTAGATTTGTGGAAAGCAACTCCAATGAAGTGAATTCCAGAGAGTAGAAATGTTGTGGATAAATTAATTTTGATAAGTGGAAGTTCTACATTGTGGAGAAGTGAGTGTGAAATCATAGGCATATCCAGCTGCCCTAGTTCTGCGGGGAAAGAGATAAGTTCCACGGAACATTTACTGTGGAAATATATGTAGAGCAATGCAATGGATGCAACATCTCTTTGTATGATGATCCTGCAAGATTACAGGGTTATTGATTAATCTAATTGATATATTTTTAATTTTGTCCAACTGCCTCAATGCAACCACTCCCACATCCATTCCGCAAGAGTGAACAGTACAACATCTGAGAACGAATATGAATTCCATATATAATCTTTATTTTTATTAATCTCACCACAACACCAAACACCCCCAATAAAATTAATTAAAGTATATATGATCCACCGGGATTCGAACCCGGGTTATCACACACACATTTTTGGCTAACTGCTCGTTAGTGAAGAATTCTCGAATTCTGTATAAAAGTCTAATGTTATTATAGGCATTATTAACAATGGATCTAACATGAGGTGTCCAGCTCTAGCTTGTATTTACTGTTATTCCAAGAATAGGAGTAATTAATATTAGGTGGGAGTCAGAAATATTATGTCTGTTAGAAAATTGTAAGTACTTGGTTTTATATGCATTAAAGGAAACTAGATACTTTTGATCCCATTCAGTAAGTTTAGATAGGTCCTAGTTCAGAGAAATTGCAGTGTTTAATTTGGTATTGATATTGTCAGGCTGCGTGAAAGAAGTGCTACATGTAAAGGAACTGTGGAGTATTGAGTCATCTGCATGGAAATGTATTAGCTTATGAGTGATGGATAGGAGATCATTAACCCTATCCGATATATGACGCAATTTTGAGCCTATTAGGGGTACTTTAAAGCCTTTGTTACCATCAGGGGTATTTAGAAACCTTTAGTTTAGTTACTTCAACCTCTGCAGTTGTCTTTGAGTTAGCTGTGGGCAGAAAACTAATTTTGGAGAGGTAATTATAAGAGTGAGAGAACTCTATTTGTTATTGCTAATCTGGCAACCTCTGCGTCATATGAGTCTGAAAGGGTTAATATGAATAAGGGACAGATTTGGGGCTAAAACTGCTCACTGAGGAACGCCAGCATTTATGGAATAAACTTGAGAATATAGGCCATTTACCATTACACATATTATTCTGTTATGAAGATATACCGGTACCTTTCCTAATATGAATAAAATATTCTAAGAATAGCCAGAAAACAGAACAGAAATGCGGGTTACCATACTCTTAAAGGGAAGTATTTGTGTTATTTTTCTGAACCCCCTTCTCCTTCATGTTTAGCCCCATTAATTTTCAAATATCTCAATATTAAGACCTTACGTGCCATTTAGGTGTCGATTTTTCCCTGACGAGAGAAAGCAAGCCTGTAATTTAGAATGAGGCGGCCGTCGGCCGGGACATTTTTCTACCGACAAATGTACAAAAGTATCTTGAAGGGGGATCTAGGGGGCGTTTTTTACAACTTGATGGATGTCGAGCGAGGAAATTCAATGAAGAAAATACAATAATAATAATGAAAAAATATAATAATACAAAACTAAATAAACCGACCAAAATATACTGTAAACCCTATCCCCTTAAGGGGAGGTATTTAGTTTGTTCCCTAGACCTCCATCAAGCTTAAAATCACACCCCCTTGAGTCGCTTTCAAGATAAATTTGTACATTTTTCGGTAGAAAAATGTCCCGGCTCTTAAATTACAGGCTCGCTATCGCTCGCCAGGATAAAATCGACACCAGAATAGCACGAAAGGTCTTAATATGGGGTGAAAGTTCTTAAAATCGCTAAACTAATGGGGCAAACGTTTTATACTATGAAAAGCAATGGGACTAAACATGAGGGAGAAGAGGGTCAAGAAAAAAATCCCTGGAGTGGAGATCTCCCCTTAACCCCTTCTGTACCGCGACGTCTTTTTAACTTTATTCTTGCTACTATCAGACCATTTTATTCAGTTTAAAAAGGTACCCCAGCAATCAACAGGCTTCGAACTATATCACTTAACCCTTTCTACTACCTCAGATCCTTTTTAAACGGCACAAAATCGTCTAATTATAGCAAAAATAGAATTAAAAAGACGTCGCCGGTACAGAATGGGTTAACACAGGCTACTCTTAACCCTCTCCGACATACGACGCGATTTTGAGCCTATTAGGGATACTTTAAAGCCTTTGTTACTCAGGGGTATTTAGAAACCTTTAGTTTAGTTACTTCAACCTCTGCAGTTGTCTTTGAGTTAGCTGTGGGCAGAAAATTAATTTTGGAGAGGTAATTATAAGAGTGAGATAACTATTTCTTATTGCTAATCTGGCAACCTCTGCGTCATATGTGCGTGAAAGGGTTAACTTACCCCTACGATGTACTATGTTGAGCCTTCAGCGGGTTCGGACGTAAGCTTCAAATAATGGACAGGCAAAGTGACGTTGGTAGGGAATTTATCTTGGGTAATACATTTTTAATCCGAAAAAAGAAAAAAAAAAAAAAAAAGTCCTGGGTGGAATTCTGATGAGATAACGGTGCCCCATAAAAAAGAGAAATGAGTGAAATGTGAAAAGTTGAAAGAGGAGGAGCTCTTTTTCCGTCAATTTTTACGGGCAATTTGTTTTCAATGTGTATGAAGGAACAAAAGGCAGGTTGTCTGTAACGAGTGTTTCCCCCAAAGCCAAAAGAGTGACAGAGCCAAATTCAGGGGACGTTGGGGTCGAAATACATGGACACACAAAGATTAAAGCAGTTTAAGTCATAGTATGAAGGAAAGATTAATTGAGGAAGAGAGTTCCAGAGTTCACTTGTTGAGTAGAAGAAAGACTGAACAAATTTGCCAATTCTTGGATTGTAATCTGACAACATTAAAATAGAGGTTTCATAGGAATTAAGGGGAGGTTTTTAGTTGATTCCCTAGACTTCCATCAAGCTTAAAATTACTCCCCCTAGACCCCCTTTCAAGATATATTTGTACATTTTTCGGTAGAAAAATGTCCCGGCTGAAAGCCGGTTCCTCTTATATTACAGGCTCGCTATCGCTCGCCAGGATAAAATCGAAACCTACATGGCACGAAAGGTCTTAAAATTGACAGAAATGGGTCGAAAGTTCTTAAAATCGTCAAAATAATGGGGCGAACGTCTTAAAATTAGAAAAGCAATGGGGCTAAACATGAGGGAGAAAGGAGTCAAGAAGAAAAAACTCTCAAGTGGATATCTCCGCTTAAACAACCTAACACAACCTTGGGTAAGACAATTTGTCGTCCCAAATTTTAAAACCTCCTGGGCGAAATTCTGATTAGATAAGGTTGTCCCCATAAAGCGGAGAAATGAGTGAAATGCGATTCTTTTCCGCAACTTTGATCTGGTCGATTCAGAAATTTGTCTTGATGGTGTAATGGTTAGAGCGTGTAAGTCCTGGGTTCGAATCCTGGGAATATCGCATTTTTTCATCAATTTTAATTTTGGGGGTTATTGGTGTTAAGAACGATGTTAATTAATACACTGGTATGAGATTTCATTTACCTATGATAAAATACCTTCCATATAGAAACCAATGTCAGCGTAAAATAGTCTCGATATGTTGCCAAAATTAAGTTATAGGTTCAAAATTGCCAGTAGAAGTTATCGTGTGTAAATCTAGTGGAAGGGAAGCGTGAGAAGAAGAGGGTGGCTAACAAAGAGAAGATGTATAAGGCAAGAATGAGGAAGTGTTGGAAGGGAGAAGGAAGGTATAACCCTTTCTGTTTTATATTTTGGCTAGCAGTAGCCGATTTCATTTAAGAACATAAGACAATGTGATTCTGCAAAAAACCCGGCAGATCCCCCTCACACCCAACCCATCTCGTCCATATGCCTATCTATGTTGTATTTTAACCCTCTCCGACATATGAAGCGATTTTGAGCCTATTGGGGATACTTTAAAGCCTTTGTTACCATCAGGGGTATTTAAAAACCTTTAGTTTAGTTACTCCAACCTCTGCAGTTGTCTTTGAGTTAGCTGTGAGCAGAAAACTAATTCTGGAGAGGTAATTATAAGAGTGAGAGAACTCTATTTCTTATAGCTAATCTGGCAACCTCTGCGTCATATGTGTGTGAAAGGGTTAAAGCTCTCTTTCGATCCTACTATAGCCTATTCCACATATTTACAACTCTGTTATCAAACCAATATTTAACTATATCTTTTCTGAAGCGAAATTTATACAATTTGAAACCATTTGTTGAGTTTTCTTGCTATCACTGAGCTTCAGTACATCTTTCATGTCGCCTTCATTAATTCCATTAACCCACTTGAACACCTCTATCATATCCCCTCTAACTCTGTGTCTCTCTACAGTCTACACACTAGACTATTCCAAACATACCCTGCAACTCCCACTCATTGTCACTCATCAGAACTGTATCATCAGCAAACAGCAGTACAGGCAACTTCCACTCATTTCCTTCCCTTATCAGCGGTACACCAACATCCGCTGTTCTTGCTTGTATTACTGTCATGACTCCATCCATATATAATATATGGTTCCATGTAATCTCAACCAGTAGACCATTTCAACCAGTAGCTCTCAACCAGTGCCAAATTAACCCAGACCAACCAAACCAGTGCCAAAATATAGTACTAACCTAACCTAACATAACATAACATAACATAACATAACCGTATTGGTTGATTTGATACTGGTTGAGAGCTACTGGTTGAAATGGTCTACTGGTTGAGTTGACCGGTCACCATAATATATTGAACAGCCATGGGGACATCACACACCCTTGCTTTAACCCAACGTTCTAATGCAAAAACTCGCCTTTCTTAACTATATTTTGCCTCTAAATAGACAGTATATTTAGTCAAGAGACACGTAACAGTAGAATTCATGAAACATAATAGAACACATTAACTAAATGGGAAACAATAACCCAAGGGAAAACTAAGTTAACCAATCATGCAAATTATAACATTTTCATGAATAACTTAAACTTGGCCTAGTAGATAACCAACTACTATATTCCTCCTGATCTATAATGACATGGCCAAAAATATGAAGATAATTATTAGGCTACAAAGGATGTAAAAATGGAGCGAAGATTAATCACAGGCGAGAGCTATCGCACCAGACTTGGAAATAAGCTTGTAAGTGGATGTGTACAAAATGCATTAAGGGGAGAGGGGTCGTTTTTCTGGTCCCCCTTCTTCCTCATATTTAGTCCCATTAGTTTTCAGATTGTATAACGTTCCAACCATTAGTTTGGCGATTTTAAGATCTATCGCCCCTTTTCTGTGTCAATATTTATACCGGTACTTTTCGAGTCAAGTAGGTGTCGATTTTTTTCTTGGCGAGCGATAGCGAGCCTATAATTTTAGAGGAACCGGCCTTCGTCCGGGACATTTTTCTATCGAAAAAATTAAAAATGTGTCTTGTAGGAGGGTCGGGGGGGGGGGGGGGGGGGGGGTTATAAGCTTGGTGGTGGTCTAGGGAGGAGACTAGAACAAATTATGACAAATACAGTACATATAAATGAGGAAATAATTACGTCCATCCCCCCTTAATCTAACCATACCTTGCAGCCAATGCAGACGTCAAGGCAGCACTCCTCTATCCATCAGGTCCAACTGCAAATGTAAAACACACATGGTTTACACAAGGAGCACATAAAGGCCATAAGAGAACAACCCTCAGTCCCAAAATTATATCATCAGTATACACACACATATATATAAACATGCCTAGAATACAGATTATAATCAATTTAGCATAACCGAACATTATCATTAGCTCATCCGACGTTTAAGGGGAGGTATTTAGTTTGTTCCCTAGACCTCCATCAAGCTTAAAATTACACCCCCTTGAGTCCCTTTCAAGATAAATGTGTACATTTTTCGGTAGAAAAATGTCCCGGCCGAAGGCCGGTTCCTCTTATATTACAGGCTCGCTATCGCTCGCCAGGATAAAATCGACACCTGAATGGCACGAAAGGTCTTAATATGGGGTGAAAGTTCTTAAAATCGCTAAACTAATGGGGCAAACGTTTTATAATATCAAAAGCAATGGGGCTAAACATGAGGGAGAAAGGGGTCAAGAAAAAAATCCCTCAAGTGGAGATCTCCCCTTAAGTGTTATATTATGGTACTTTTGGAATGTTATACTTGAGGGTTTTGGTATATTTTGCCATTTACAAGCAACGTATGATTTACTTTGGACACTGATCTAGGAGGAAACAAACAAAAAACAAAAAACAATCTAAATATGTACCGAACAAGACCCCTTGATGATGGTAATGTGAGGACTTTCAAAACACTAGATGTCAGCCTCATTCTCAAGCATATTAAGGGGAGATATCCACTTGAGTTTTTTTCTTGACTCCTTTCTCCCTCATGTTTAGCCCCATTGCTTTTCTAATTTTAAGACGTTCGCCCCATTATTTTGACGATTTTAAGAACTTTCGACCCATTTCTGTCAATTTTAAGACCTTTCGTGCCATGTAGGTGTCGATTTTATCCTGGCGAGCGATAGCGAGCCTGTAATATAAGAGGAACCGGCTTTGAGCCGGGACATTTTTCTACCGAAAAATGTACAAATTTATCTTGAAAGGGGGTCTAGGGGGGAGTCATTTTAAGCTTGATGGAAGTCTAGGGAATCAACTAAAAACCTCCCCTTAATCCATTCAGTAATGGTGTCGTCCTCTTAACTTTATTCTGGCGATTTTATTCAGCCATTAAAAGGCTTCGAAAAATCTAACTCAACCCTTTTTACTACCCACACCTTTCTTAAACTGCACACAATCGTCTAAACATAGCTAGGATAAATTTGACAAAGACGTCGCCTGTACAGAAGGGCTGAACAATGCACTTACAGTACAGAGCATAAATGGCGACGCACTCATTCGAATCAGTATCGAACGCAAAAGAGACAATAGCATGCTTTATTATAACCCAGATGCTTCAAAACTTGGCTTTAAAGGTTCACAGATTCAAATTGTCGTAACTTTAGCTAAGCTCACGACTGTACAGGCTGTTCTCTTTTACTGAAATTGTGAGTTCATGAGCTTAAATTAACTGTTTTCTTTTTTGAGAGAGAGAGAGAGAGAGAGAGAGAGAGAGAGAGAGAGAGATAAGGAGAGAGAGAGAGAGAGAGAGAGAGAGAGAGAGAGAGAGAGAGAGAGAGAGAGAGAGAGAGAGAGAGAGAGAGAGAGAGAGAGAGAGAGAGAGAGAGAGAGAGAGAGAGAGAGAGAGAGAGAGAGAGAGAGAGAGAGAGAGAGAGAGAGAGCCGTACAAATTATGAGGCACGGTGCTCCACTTGTTCTCCTCACCGTAACCCACCCCTTTGAGTCCCTCCATCCGGACCTGTCACACCAGATGGATTACTGACAGAGTATAGTGGAGTCAAGGGAGAGAGAGAGAGATTTAAGAGTTTGAGAATTAGTGAAAGAAAAGAGAGAGAGAGAGAGAGAGAGAGAGAGAGAGAGAGAGAGAGAGAGAATCATAACGGCGAAGGTGATAAATATGGAAGAGAGGAGGGCTGGCCGGTATGTCAGATTTTTTTTTTTTTTTTTTTTTTCCCTATGTGATTGAGGGAGGCAAAAGGCAGAATTGCCTATAGCGAGTGCCTCCCCCATAGTTGAAAGAGTGACAGGGCCAAAATCAAGGGACGTTCGAGCCAAAATGACGTAGTATGTCAGAGTTTACAGTCGGTTCGTTTTCAGCTGATGGTAAATGACTGGGATGGAATTTAATCAGTACTAATTTTCAGACCATAAAAGAAGGAAGAGGCTGGGTCCATTCCGAGTTTGGTGAACGGGGAAAGGTTATGTCTGTTATCTTTCACGCTCAAATTTCAATCTTCGCGCGCTGGAAATATATACAGCGCTCTACAGTATACCCTTACACTAGCGAACTATACGAGAATTTACACCGGCACACACACACACAGACACAGACACAGACACTCACACACACACACACAGACAGACACACACACACACAGACACACACAGACACTCTCACACACACACACACACAGACACACACACACAGACACAAACACACAGACACAGACACACACACACACACACACATACAGACACACACACACAGACACACACACACTCAACACGACTTCCTCAGTGGCACAAGAATCCGGATTGATAATTACAGTAGTGGATTTCTCACTAATCCTGTAAAGCCCCCCCCCCCCCCCCCCGCCTTCCTTTCTCTCCCCCCCCCCCCCCACCCCCCCCACCAGAACCACGAGTGAAGGAGACCAAAGAGGTCCACCTTTCCGTGCTTCGAAAAACCTGTAATACATTTATTTGCAGTATAAATAAAATGTAGCGGAGTACGCTAGGTGAGGTCAAGGGGGGGGAGGGGGGGAAGAGAGAGAAAGAGAGATGCAGACAGACAGATAGATATATATATACTGTATATAGAGAGAGAGATAGATAGATAGATGAATAGATAGATAGATGTAGATAGATGTACTGTATATATATATATATATATATATATATAGTATATACTTACATTAGATAGATAGACAAGTATAAAGTTAATATATATATCAAAGAAAATACAGGTGGGTTGGACGCACAGGTAAAGCCAATAAGGAATCTAGGAAACAAGTTCACAATAATTATTATGGCATAGATAGAGAGAAAGAGAAAGAAAGGGAAAGAGAAAGAGAAAGAGACAGACAGACAGACAGAGACACACAGACAGACAGACAGATAGCTAGATAGACAGACAGACAGACAGCCAGCCAGCCAGCCAGACAGACAGACAGATAGCTAGATAGATAGACAGACAGACAGATAGACAGACAGAGACAGACAGACAGATAGCTAGATAGACAGACAGACAGACAGACAGACAGACAGACAGACAGACAGCCAGACAGCCAGATAGATAGATAGATAGAGAGAGATTAGAAAGATAGATCTTAAATATAAAGTTAATAAAGCCATATCAAAGTAATATCGAAAATACAGGTAGGTTGGACACACAGGTAAAGCTAATAAGGAATCTAGGAAACCAGTTCACAATAATTAGCCACGACGAGGGACCAACAAGGAAGCAGAGGAAAGCAGAGCCCAGTAGAGACAAATAGTATAAGAGTGAGTTTAATGGAGGCGTGGTCAAAATGGCCACACTCTTAAGTGGCTTTAACTAAAACTGTCATAACCAAAACGGCCACAATGCTTAGCAGCTCTAAAAATATATATATATATATATATATATATATATATATATATATATATATATATATACAGTATATATATAAATAAAAAAAAAAAAAAAAACAGTATTTAGTAGCTCACAAAGGCCAGAATCCCAGACGACTACAACGAGACCTTCCCCAACTAAAATGGCTACAGTATTAAGCAGCTAAAAAGAGACAGAATTACATACGACTGCAACGAGAACTTCCATAACTTAAACGGCCACAGAGTTAAGCAGCTCAAAAAGTCTTAAAATCGCCTAACTAATGGAGCGAATTTCTTAAAATTTAAAAACTATTGGGGCTAAGCATGAGGGAGAATGGAGTCCGAAAAATGCCCTTAAGTGAAAATCTCCCCTTAATAACATTTCAGTGGGATCGTAGTAAAGCTCTGAATCAACTGAAAGTTCAGTAAATATATAATTTCAATACCTATCTTCTACCGGGATTCGAACCAGCATTCATTTGATTATATGCCTAGTACTTTAAGGGGAGGTTTTTAGTTGATTCCCTAAACTTCCATCAAGCTTAAAATTACACCTTCTAGACCCTTTTTCAAGCTAAATTTGTACATTTTTCGGTAGAAAAATTTCCCGGCCGAAGGCCGGTTCCTCTTAAATTACAGGCTCGCTATCGCTCGCCAGGAAAAAATTGACCCCTAAATGACACGAAAGATCTTAAAATTGACAGTAATGGGGCGAAAGTTCCTAAAATCGCCAAACTAATGGGGCGAACGTCTTAAAATTTCAAAATCAATGGGGCTAAACCTGAATGAGAAAGGAGTTCAGTAAAAAAATCCCTCAAGTGGAAATCTCCCCTTAATTACATATCCAGCACTTCCCCTATAGTATGCCGATATCTATTAGTAAATGTAATCAACCCTTTCAATTAGATGGCAAATTACTGTACTCGAGCCGGTGTCACACGAGCGCTTTTTTCCGGCAATTTTGGATAAGCAAGTTTTTCTTTGGCTATTTTGAGGCTCTTTCGCATTAGATTCGGCAACTAAATCAAAGGTAGATGATGATGCTAGGTAGTTTAATCAAAGGTAGATGATAATGCTAGGTAGTTTAATCAAAGGTAGATGATAATGCTAGGTAGTTTAATCAAAGGTAGATGATAATGCTAGGTAGTTTAATCAAAGGTAGATGATGATGCTAGGTAGTTTAATCAAAGGTAGATGATGCTAGGTAGTTTAATCAAAGGTAGATGATGCTAGGTAGTTTAAATCAAAGGTAGATAATGATGCTAGGTAGTCTAATCAAAGGTAGATGATGATGCTAGGTAGTTTAATCAAAGGTAGATGATAATGCTAGGTAGTTTAATCAAAGGTAGATGATGATGCTAGGTAGTTTAAATCAAAGGTAGATGATGATGCTAGGTAGTTTAATCAAAGGTAGATGCTGCTGCTAGGTAGTTTAAATCAAAGGTAGATAATGATGCTAGGTAGTTTAATCAAAGGTAGATTATGATGCTAGGTAGTTTAATCAAAGGTAGATGATGCTAGGTAGTTTAAATCAAAGGTAGATGATGATGCTAGGTAGTTTAAATCAAAGGTAGATGATGATGCTAGGTAGTTTAATCAAAGGTAGATGATGATGCTAGGTAGTTTAATCAAAGGTACAAAGGAGTACAAAGGAGTACAAAGGAAATCAAGCAACAACAGGTCTAGTGACCCTTCTAGGTTGCTTGTCCTCCAAAACACTGAGGATCAAGTGTCCAAACAGTGGTTTAGAGTGGGTAAGGGAACATTGGAAAGGGAACTACTGCCCTGCCACTAACGTGGCAGGACTAGGAAGTTAGTAGGGGACATATGGGTTAGTAACTGAGGGGAGGATAAAGTTATTCATTTACAAACGCAGTCAGTTCGCGGGTTTGATGCGAGATATTTGTCTAGGCGGAATTTAAATGAATCAACGGTGCTGCAGTCTATAACGTCTCGGGAAGCCCATTCCACAAGTTGACAACTCGATTGAAGAAGAAATTCTTAGATTCGTGCGAGTTAAAAGATTTACCAATAATTTTGCAACCGTTTCCCCGCGTGTAATTAGATTGGTCGATAGTGAAGTACTTACTACAGTTCATATTGTCGATGCCTTTGATGATTTTGAACACTTGAATTAAGTCGCCTCTTAATCTGCGCTGGGTTAAAGGAAATAGATTTAATTCTCTAAGACGCTCTTCGTATGGTTTGTTCTTTAGGCTAGGTATCATTTTGGTAACTCTACGTTGAACTCGTTCTAGCTTGTTTATATCTTTTTGGTAATAAGGGCACCAGGATTGAACGCAGTATTCCAGAAGAGGGCGGACTAAGGAATTGTAAAGGGTTAGGATAACTTCTTTGGATTTATGCTCAAATGACCTGCCTATAAAGCCAATTATTTTGTTTGCCTTCTTAACAACTTCTGAACATTGTTGACTCGGTTTTAGGTTACTCGATATTGTTACTCCCAGATCAGTTTCTCTGTTTACATTCTTAAGCTGAGTGCCATTCATCGAATAGTTTGCTTTCTCATTTAGGTATCCGACATGTAGTACTTTACATTTATCCGCATTGAAACTCATTTGCCAAATTTGGGCCCAACATGACAATTTATCTAGATTGTGTTGCATATCGTCAACTTGTTCTTTTGAGAGTACGCTATTTGCAATTTTTGTATCGTCAGCAAATTTTGAGATTGTGCAGGTGAGACCCTCATCTATGTCGTTGATGTAAATTAGAAAGAGAATTGGTCCTAGTACCGATCCCTGGGGTACCCCGCTACTTACATTGGTCCATTTAGATGCCTTACCGTTTATGACTACCCTTTGCTTTCTGTTGTTGCTGAGCCAATTTTCTATCCATTTCAACACACCGTCTTGTATTCCATGCGCTTTTAGTTTTAGCAGTAAACGTTTGTGGGGAACTTTGTCAAAGGCCTTTTGAAAATCAAGGTATATAATATCTACAGCTTTACTCTCATCGTAGAGGTTGAGGATATCGTGGAAGAAGTCTAAGAGGTTTGTTAAACAGGAACGTTTTTTACGAAAGCCGTGTTGAGTATCTTTAAGTATGTTATTTTCCTCTAAGTGATTTACGAGTCTGTCTCGTATGACCGTTTCTAGCATTTTACATACAACTGAGGTTAAGCTAATTGGACGATAGTTACTGGGTAGGGATTTGCTGCCTTTTTTGAATATCGGTGTTACGTTGGCTAGCTTCCACTGATCAGGCATAGTTCCAGACTGCAAGGATTTATTGAATAGTAATGTCAGTGGTTTGGAGAGCTCATTCTTAGCTTCCTTTAGAACTCTAGGCGAGATTGTATCAGGTCCTGGCGTTTTATTTACCTTGAGTTTATCTAAACAATTCAATACTTCTCTCTCTGTAACGGTGATATTGCTTAGAACATCTGAATTATCAATCTGAATCGGCGATGGTGTAGGGATATCACTGAGGTCTTCTGTTGTAAAAACTGATGCAAAGAAGGTATTGAGGGCATTACTCATTTGTACTTCGTCTTTGGTGTATTCTCCTTTTTCATCGACTAACGGTCCAACAGTTGAAGTAACTACTTTTTTCTTTCTGATATAACTATAGAATTCTTTCGGGTTTGTTTTACTTTGATTCGCAATATGTAACTCTAAGGTCTTTTTACTTTGCTTAATTAACTTTTTGGCTTTGCGTCGTAGCTCTACAAATTTCACCCGTTCTTCGTCATTTTGTGAGGATTTTAATCTATCATTAGCAAATTTTTTAGCAAGCAGGCAGTTTGAAATATCTTTATTCCACCATTTGGGCTTATTATTATGGCCTGGACGCCGTATTTTCGATGGTATGCAGTCTTGCACTGCTTTTAGGTAAGTGGTTTCGAATAACTTCCAAGATGTATTTATGTCGTTATTGTTAATTAAAAAGCTCCAGTCAGTTTCTTTAAACATAGCTCTAAGTTTATGGAAGTTTGCTTTCTTGAAATTAGGGACTTTTTCGATGCTACTATTTGGTTCGTTACTAGTAAACTTTAAAGTGAAAGTTATCGTACGATGGTCGCTGTTACTGAATTCATCACCAACATTCAAATTCTCTATCAATTCTTCTTTTGTTGCAAGCACAATGTCAAGAACGTTATTACCACGGGTCGGCATTCGAACAAATTGATAAAGCGAACTCTCTTGCAAGTTCGTATACAAGTCATGTCCGGAGTGTGAAGTAAGAGTATCGCCCCACTTGGTCACAGGTAAATTAAAGTCGCCAAAAATTACGGTATCTTGTGAGTTACTTACATCTGCAATTTGTTCGTAAATTTCTCGGTCAGTTTGCACTGATTGAGCTGGAGGTCTGTATATTAACGCAAGTATTATTTTTGTACCTTTATTATTCTTTATTAGCACAAAAGATGTGTCGACGTTCACAATTTGAGATTTTGACACGAGGGTCGGGTTAAGACTTTCTTTGATATAAAATAAAACGCCACCTCCATTTTTATTTATTCGGCTGTTCTCAAACATTACATAACCGGGAAGTGAATACTCTGCTAAAAAGTCTCTATCTTGTGTATTGAGCCAAGATTCAGTTATGCCAATCACATCATAATTTTCTGTAAACACTAGTTCCTCTAAATCTGAAAATTTATTGCGTATGCTACGAGCGTTTGCATAGAAAACCTTTAAAGTTGCGGTTTTAGAACTCGCAGATCGTTCTTTCATCGAATTTTTGGTTCTGGTCGGATCTACATTTACATTCATGGCTATCCTCGGTCCTCGGTCGTTATCCCTGACGGTTTTGAATTTGGGTCGTGTTGGTGGAGCTTTATCCAAATTCGCGGTTCTTGACGGATTAGTATTTAATTCCTTAAGGTAGATGATGCTGCTAGGTAGTTTAATCAAAGGTAGATGATGATGCTAGGTAGTTTAATCAAAGGTAGATGATGCTGCTAGGTAGTTTAATCAAAGGTAGATGATGATGCTAGGTAGTTTAAATCAAAGGTAGATGATGCTGCTAGGTAGTTTAATCAAAGGTAGATGATGCTGCTAGGTAGTTTAATTCGTACGAAGCCTATATTTTGAAGCTGCCAGACAACGATTGACGGTAGAAATCGCCGTAAAAAAAAAATTGTCACCTTTATGATTGCATGCAACTCAGGTTAAGATATCGGGTTGAGAAATGTACAGTTGCCCACATAAGTTCTGTTCCTCGTCGTGATCTAGTGTATGAAAGTCAAATAGTAGGAATGAATTGCGAGTGTGTTTTCATTTAATTATCAGTTGACTAATCAGGTGAGGTAAGGGGAGGTATTTAGTTTGGTCTCTAGATATCCTTCAAGCTTAAGATTACACCCCCTTGAGCCCCTTTCAAGATAAATTTGTACATTTTTCGGTAGAAAAATGTCACGGCTGAAAGCCGGTTCCTCTTAAATTACAGGCTCGCTATCGCTCGCCAGGATAAAATCGACACCTAAATGGCACGAAAGGTCTTAAAATTGACGGAAATGGGGCGAAAGTTCTTAAAATCGCCAAACTAATGGGGCGACTGTCTTAAAATCTCAAAAACAATGGGGCTAAACATGAGGGAGAAAGGAGTCTAAGAAAAAAATCCCTCAAATCGATATCTCCCCTTATTAACCACTGCATGCGAAACTACCCTGGTAATTCAATAAAGCGCATCATGATATTGCCCTGTATAAGATCACGGAGAGGAACAGAACTTATGCGGGCAACTGTACATCGGTCATTTATGCTGGGATTTAACGCCCTTCAGCACCTCGACGCATATTTACCTTTGATTCTGGCTAAAACTAGATGATTTTATGCAGTTTAAGAAGGACCTATGTTACTAAGAGGGTTTGTGGAGATCGTATATACCCATTTGAGTCGTATAGGTAGAACACAAACTAAAGAAAATCGTCTAATGGTAACCAGAATATGATGAAAATTACGTCATGGTGGTGAAGGGGTTAAGGGGAGGTATTTAGTTTGTTCCCTAGACCTCCATCAAGCTTAAAATTATACCCCCTTGACTCCCTTTCAAGATAAATGTGTACATTTTTCGGTAGAAAAAATTCCCGGCCGAAGGCCGGTTCCTCTTAAATTACAGGCTCGCTATCGCTCGCCAGGAAAAAATCGACACCTAAATGGCACGAAATGTCTTAAAATTGACAGAAATGGGGCGAAAGTTATTAAAATCGCCAAACTAATGGGGCAAACGTCTTAAAATCTCAAAAGCAATGGGGCTAAACATGAGGTAGAAGGAAGTTCGAAAAAAAATCCCTCAAGTGGAAACCTCCCCTTAAAAATACACTCCCTAGAGCCTAGACCCCCTGATCTATATGCATTTGTACTTTTCGGTAGAAAATATCAAGCCCTTTCTGTATTAGTGACTTAGTATTTATTTAATTTCAGACACATTTAGACGATTTTATGCAGCTTAGGTAGGATTTGTGGGGATTTAAAGGGCAACGAGTATCTAAATAAACCCTCGGACTTCCAAATACCCGTCTTTATCTAAAACAATAATCGTCTAATAATAGCCAGAAAGCAGAACATAAATATGTAATAGTCTCTTGCCAGGGTTAAGGTATTCTTAATCGAGATTCCGATATGCGAAAGATTCAAGAAATGTTGCCTAATATAATTCTGCCATGTAACCCGTTCAGTACCAGGGACATCCTTGTCATCACATTCTGGCAACTATTAGACGATTGTATTCAGCTTAGGAAGGACCTCTAGCAATAATAAGGCTTCAAACTATCTCAACCAACCAATTTTAACTACCCCAGATTCTTGCTAAGCTGCTTACTATCTCCTAAATATAGCTAGAATATAATAGAACACACACGTCGCTGGTACTACAAGGGGTAATAATGTTAATAAAAAGCTTTCCCGTAACACACACCCCGCCGTACACTCGGATACCATAATTATACTTTAACCCCCTCGTAAAACAATTCGTCGACCCCCTATGTTTTTCTTATAGAGGGGGTTGGTTATTTTTTCTGGCACCCCCTCTCCATCATGTTTAGCCCCTTTAGTTTTGATATTTTTAGACGTTCAGCCCATTACTTTGGCGATTTTAAGACTTTTCGCCCCATTGTTTTCCAATATTAAGACCTCTTATACAATTCAGGTGTCCGGGATATTATTCTATCGAAAGGTGTACAAATGTATCTTGAAGGAGGGTCTGGTAACCCCCCCCCCCCCCAGGACCCTCCTTCAAGATACAGCTTGATGGAGGTCTAGGGAGGAAACTAAACAAATATGAAAAAAGATTAATACATAAGCAAATGTATCCGCCCAACCCCCTCCCCCTAAAGCCCAGTTCTGAAGCATCTGGGCTATAATAAAGCATTGTATTGTCTCGTTTGCGTTCGATACTGCTTCGACATTTATGCTCTTAACTGTGGTGCTGTAGATCACATTACCACAAAGCTCCCTCGATTTGTTATATATCTGGTTTCATAATCCACTGTTAAGGGGAGATTTCCACTTAAGGGATTTTTTTCTTGACCCCTTTCTCCATCATGTTTAGCCCCACTGCTTTTGAGATTTTAAAACGCTTGCCCCATTAGTTTGGTCATTTTTAGAACTTTCGCCCCATTTCTGTCAATTTTAAGACCTTTCGTGCCATTTAGATGTCGATTTTTTGCTGGCGAGCGATAGCGAGCCTGTAATTTAAGAGGAATCGGCCTTCGGCCGGGACATTTTTCTACCGAAAAATGTACACATTTATCATGAAAGGGGGTCAAGGAAGTATAATTTGAAGTTTGATGGAGGTCTTGAGAACAAACTAAATACCTCCCCTTAAAGAGCTCTACCAACTGAGCTACGTTTTTTGTTTTACATATTTTATTTATTTACTTATTAATTTAATTTGTCTTTTGCCAGACGCCGTAATTCCCGAGAAGGGGTGGCCATGAACATTAGGCGTTGTCAGGAATCGCTAGGTCAAGTTGCCCGGGCTTGACATCTACCAATAACATTTTGACAGGTGTGGGCTCAATCGAGGCCACCTAGAGTACTCTCGGTGGCCGTGGCTCAATCCGCCGACCCTTTGATCAGCAGCCGATGCTCTACTGACTTATGCCACGGCTACGTACAATCTTTAATCATCATGATTATATTCAGCACTTACCAAAGATCTGGACGTAAGCAAACTGTGTTACAATAGATTCTGTGTTAAAAAAAAAAACACTAAGTCAAAGCATAGTTGTGGCTATATTTAAGGAGAGGTTTTTAGTTTGTTCCTTAGACCTCCATCAAACTTAAAAAAACTCCCCCATTTTTCGGTAGGAAAATGTCCCGGCCGAATGTCCCTTAAATTACAAGCTCGCTATCGCTCGCCAGGAAAGAATCGACACCTAAATGGCACGAAAGGTCTTAAAATTGACATAAATGTGGCGAAAGTTCTTAAACTCACCAAGCTAATGGGACAAAACGTCTTAAAAATCTCAAAAACCAATGGGGCTAACCATGAGGGAGAAAGGGGTCCAGAAAAAAATCCATCGTGCAAATCTCCCCTGTTAGAAAGTCAAAAATAAACAATAAGTTATTCTCATTGAGTTACTCGATTCCATGTTTAAACCCCTTCTGTACCGGCGACGTCTTTTCGATGTTAATTTTGCTATATTTGGACGATGTTGGGCACTATAAGGGGAGACGAGTCGTTTATCTGGTCCCCTTTCTCCCTCGTGTTAAGCCCCATTTGTTTTGAGATTAAAAGACGTTCGGTCCATTAGTTTGGCGATTTTAAGACCTTTCGCCCCATTTCTTTGTCAATTTTATGACCTGTCGTATCATTTACTGTATGTTTCGATCTTTTCCTGGCTAGCGATAGCGAGCCTGAAATTTTAAGAGAAACCGGCCTTCGGCCGAGAAATTTTTCTATCGAAAAATGTACAAATTAATCTTGAAAGAGGGTCTAGGTTTTTTTTTAAGCTTGACGGAGGTCTAGTGAGGAAACTAAGAAATAAAGGAATGAATGACCAAACAAACGACTCGTCTCCCCTTAAAAAGGATCCGAGGCAGTGAAAAGGGTCGAGAGGTATAGTTCGAAGCCTGTTAATTGCTAGAGGTCCTGTGTAAGCTGAATAAAATCGTCTAATAGTAGCCAGCATACAGTTACTGAACGGGTTAAGCGAGTTTGGTAACCTCAAATAAAGTTAAATTGAAAAATATTGCAAAAGCTCCGGTTGTTTGATCATACTAAATAATGGGCCTACAATATTGGAGATTTATAAACAGTAATGATAGAAACTAATATACTGCTTTCTGGTTTTCATTATAGGTAAATGGATAATTTCAACCAATATAGAACTCCGATCATTGTGGAAAAAAAAGGCTTAATTACACTTTCCAAATGGCAAAATTAAGACGGAATTAAAAGCATTTATATGAAAGATTTACCGATATCGTGCCTTGCGAACACCAACAGACTCGGCCGATAACCGCCGCCCAAAATATATATATATATATATATATATATATATATATATATATATATATATATATAAAGGCCGTGTAGACAAAATAAGACAAAAAAACTAAATCTCGTTTGATAAATAACGATAACTGCAGATAGTGAGAGCAGATAAGTGGGTGAGGGGAAAAGAAGAAAATTGCCGACTATCATGTTCTAATAAGTAGCGCCGAGAGCAGGGCAGGAACGCACAGACAAAAAAAATATATATATTAAAGCAACATTTAAGGAGAGATGGGTCGTTTTTCTAGATCTCCTACTTAATGTTTAGACCCATTTGTTTTCAGATTTTAAGATGCTTGCCCCAATAGTTTGTCGATTTTAAGACATTCCGCCCCATTTCCTTGTCAATATTAAGAGTTTTTGTGCTATTATCGATTTTTTTTCCTGGCGAACGGTATTGAGCCTGTAATTTTGGAAGAACCGGCCTTTGGCCGAAAAAAATGTCTACCGAAAAATGTACAACTTCATCTAGAAGGGGGATCTAATGGATTTTGTTTTAAGTTTGATGGAGGTCTAGGAAGAAAACTAGAAAACATCATTAATAAATGAAAAACTCAACCAAAAAGTGAACCATCTCCCCTTAAACCAACAAGAAGGGAAAACAAATATTGCAGCAGCACTAAGGGGGTAGTGGTTATTTTCTTATATATTAATTAATGTATTTATATATTTTATAGTAACCTCGCTAAAGCTCCATCAAGCTTAATAAACAACTCCCTAAACCCTCCCTTTAAAATTAATTTGAACATTTTTCGGTAGAAAAATTTCCCGGCCAAAGGCCGGTTCCTCTTAAATTACAGGCTCGCTATCGCTCTCCAGGAAAAAATGGACACCTAAATGACGCAAAGTCTAAATATTGACAAATGAAAGGGTTGAAAGGTCTTAAAATCGCCAAACTAATGGGCTGAACGTCTTAAAATCTGAAAACTAAAGGAGTTAAGCACGAGGGAGAAGGCAGTCCAGCAAAACGGCCCATCCCGCCTTAAACCAACAAGAAGGGGATAGAAATTTCGCAGCAGCATTAGCCCCTGCTGTACCGGCGAGGTCTTTGTCATTTTATTCTGGCTACTATTAGACGATTTTATTCAGTTTATACAGGGCCTCCCGCAATTAAGAGGCTTCGAAGTATCTCGCTTAACCCTTTTTACTACCTCAGATCCTTCTTAAACTGTACAAAAGCATCTCAATAGAGCAAGGATAAACCTAAAAAGACGTCCCCGGTACAGATGGGGCAAAGGGGGTAGTGGGTATTTTCTAGTCTGTTTATTTATTTATAAATTTATTTATTTTATAGTAACCTCGCTAAACCTCCATCAAGCTTAAAAAAATGCCCCGCTATACCCTCAAGATAAAATTTTTAATTTTTCGGTAGAAAATTGTCCTGGCCGAAGGTCGGTTCCTTCTAAATTATAGGCTCGCTTTCGCTCGCCAGGGAAAAAAATCGACACCTAAATGGCACGAAAGGCCTTTATATTGACAACAAAATTAGTCGAAATGTCTTAAAATCGCCAAGCTAATGGAACGAGCGTCTTATAATCTCAAAGCCAATGGGACTAAACATGAGGGAGAAAAAGCAACTACCTTCCCCTTAAACCAACAGGAAGGGAAACAAATGTTGAAGCAGCATTAAAGGAACGTTATTTTATTTATTTATTTATTTTGTATTATTACCGGTATATACAGTATACTGTATCTATCTCTCTCTCTCTCTCTATATATATATATATATATATATATATATATATATATATATATATATATATATATATATTAGTGTAGCCATATATTTTCTTTCAGGCAGGTGAGATATTTTAATCTCACCTGCCTGAAAGAAAATATATATATAGATATATATATTTGTTTTAATTTGTTCCCTAGACCTCCATCAAGGTTAAGAAAAGCATTCTGTTAATTGCTGTTAAACTGAATATAACCGTCTAATAGTAGCCAGGTTAAAGTTAAAAGGACAGCACCGGTAAACAAAGGGTTAAACCAACAAATGAAGGAAAGAAATGTTGCAGCAGTATTAAACCAACAACATCAGGAAGGTTAAACATAATGGAGGCACTGACTATTGAGGTCATGCTAGTGCCCAGATGCCTTGCTTATACTGTATAATATTATGCTATTTATGCGATAAATACTGAAGGGGGGATGGGCGTATGTATTTCCTCATTTGTATATGTTTTTTATTTATTGTGTTTGATTTCCTCATTAGACCTCCATCAAGCTTAACAAAAAAACAAAAAACAGGACCTCCTTCAAGATAAATATGTAGGCTACATTTTTCGATAGAATAATGTCCTGGCCGAAGGCCGGTTGCTCTTAAATTACAGGCTCGCTATTGCTCGCCAGGAAATCGACACCTAAATTATATGAAGTCTTAATAATGACAAAGAAATGGGGTGATATATCTCAAAATAGTCAAACTAATGGACCGAACATGATAAACTCTGAAGATTAATGGGACTACACATGAGGTAAAAGGGGGACCAGAAAAACTACCCATCTACCTATAACCCGTTCGCACATAACGATGCGATTTGCGCCTTTTCGGGGATACTCAAATCCCTTTGTGACCATCAAGGGTATTTAGTAACCTTTAGTTTAGTTACTTCAACCTCTGCATTTGTCTTTGAGGGAGCTGTGGGCATAAAACGAATTTTGGAGCCGTAATTATGATATTTAGACAATTCTATTTCTGAATACTAATCAGTTCCCGGTGAATGATTGGGTTCATCAAGTATGATCATTTACATACCGGTAATAATACCACTGGACTGGTAATTCAATGGACCCGGGTTCGAATCCCAATATGTCAATGGGAAGATATTATTGGGATGGAATTTGTGCTGTACCTAGTTTCAGTGTATTACCACAGCGTACCGAAATGACAAAAAAATACCCACATTGTTCCCTGATTAAATAACATTGTATGAATATTCCAATATTCAAAAATATGCTACAGGGGGGCAATGCCTAGTGAGTTAATTGCTCAATAGGTGGCGTTCTGAGAGTGAAGGTCCGAATCAGAGGGATGAGACAGTGAAGCGCAGAGGCGAAGCAGCTTCAGAGATGGGGTTGTTTGGAACCGTGAATGGGTGCTTCGTATGTCTCACTCCCTAGACTGGACCAAGACCTCACGGACCTCACCGTGTTCAGCGGTGGAGTGTACAAGCTCTCAGCCTATGCCCGAGAGGGAGTAGTTGGAATATAGAAAAACAAAAACAAAAAAATAAAAAAATATATAGATAAATAAATATAATAAATAAATAAATAAATAAATAAATAAATATATATATATATATATATATATATATATATATATATATATATATATATATATACCGGTATATATATATATATTGTTATACCGAAAGAAAGGCAAGCCGCCCACGACAACCAACCACCTACAACCCCCAAACCGACCACCACACCAAAGCCAACAGAACCAGGCACAACCCTACAGCCGGGGTCACCTACAGTAGGCGCACCAACGACCTAACCCCGTACGGCACCAAAACAACTAGAGGCATCGCCGTCCATTGGAGTCTTACAATACCGAAGCCCGTCCTTCAACCGTTCTCTCTCATACGAAACGGGCTCGGTATAGGGAAGTCCCCCCGAGGACAGGTGTAACAACCACCCACCATCACAGATCAAACAAGCTGCAGGGAACTACTTTGCATACGAGAGAGAGGTTCCACGGTCCTACGCCGCCAGATGTGACTTCACCACTACAAGCTGACCCAGGGTTGGCCGACGGCCAGGTCAACCCAGCTAACTAGGACGACGCAGCGCCGCCCCCACACACTCACCTCTAGAGTGGGCCACCTGGGACAAGGTGTGTAGAGGTGGCCTGGCCTGGGAGGGGATATGGAAGCAAATATTGCGGGTCCTACCTTTGCTATTCCCCCTTCCCCAATCGCCGGAGCGATAAGGGCCTATGTCAGTGTTAGGAATGGCCAAAGGCGCCCTTTTTCTGTGCAGCCAATCAAGGCCTAGGAAGCCCTAAGGAGTGAATAGGTACTCAGACCAGGTTAGGGAAAGTATCTCACCTTCCCTCCTGAGCTGAGTGTACAAGAGCTCCCTAGGTGCTCCAAAGCCCAAAGTCTCAACATGGTAGGAAAATTAAGGAGTATTAAATATCTCATGGTCCCTCTGCAAGCATCACTGCAGAAGCCATTCGTTGTTGGACGCAAAGAGTATCTAATTAACTCTGCCAGCCTCACTGCAGAAGTTATCCGTGGTCAGTCCATCAGGCCCCGTATTAACGTAACTTCAATTTGATCAGTTTTTGTTTAACCCTTTCCCTGCGGGAGACGTTCTGGAACGCATAGGCAATTTACAGCAATTTCCAGGCTTTAAAAGCCTGTAAAAGCCGTAGATATCGAGTGTCAGTGGGCGGGAGCGGGAGGGACCTCCGTCCGACCCTCAGAGCAGCCAGCCGCTCCCTGAGGGAGACTGTGGTCTCGCGCGGCTGTCTCGACAGTGTTGCCGAGCAAGCGAGAGCTGATAATTAGCGAGTTTTCCCTTATGTCTATGGCAACGCTGCGGGTGAACCCCGCCACCTACAAAGCTCGATCTGGTGTCATTTTTGCCTAGTTTTCGGCAGAATACAGTTCATTTAATGCAGATACTTGATTAATCATTCAGGAGTGCCTGAATATGCCCTAAATAGCGCAAATATAACAGTAGCCTGAGGGTTAAAGTCGAACCCTCAGTACGCTATCAGTAATTAATATCGTTATCCTATGAGTAGATTGTTACATGTTGGAACGACCTCTCAGTCGCCTGACCGCTGCCTACTCATAGATAACTAACTGCCTTATCTAATATCATAATAGACTCCAACTAGATTTCCCGCTCCCCCCCCCCCCCTTACATTCCAACCACACTCACTAGCATCATTCTTGATTATTTAATATATATCATCCTGGTCTAATTCTGTGTACATCGTGTATATATATATATTAGTTGTCCTATTTCCTTGTTCATGTACAGGTAGAGAGAATAAAGTTGATACCTGATTGCTTGCCAATTGTACTCTGTTAATTCGGGTAACCTCTTAAAGGTAGACCCAGTGTATAATAAAATACCCCATTCTATATCATGCCATGTTGGGATTATTACGACCTATAATTCTACTCCTATTATATATAATAAATTTTGAAACCTGATTCGACTACTCACTCCGATACCTCTCCCTTAGCAAGTAAAGACCCACATCATACAGCACAGTTTATGCAGCCCTAACTCCTCCACATCTATAACAAGGGCTGGTATTTTATATATATTATTTGTTTATTACTACTTCGAGTTTATTTCAGTTGCACCTTTCAGTATTAGTACGCTTTTTTCTAGTTTTTTCTTCATATTCTTGAAATCTACTATTAAATATTGTATAATTCTTGTTTTTTGCCTGATAAGCCTGTTGGCTTATAAAAGGTCTTGCCTATATTATATTCTTAATTATTTTATAGTTTTTAAATGTATAATGTATCATGGCAATATTAATGTGATTAGAGTGTTTGAAGTGTATAAGTCATTATATTCTACCAATTGAAGATTTAGTTCAGCTTAGGAAGGATCTTTAGTGGGGTAAATTATATCATGGTTGTCCCCCCAACTCCCACACACCCTTCATAAACTTAATTACATCGTCTAAGAATATATATAGCCTAAACAAATAACAAATCAATAAAGAACGCACCCCGGTATGCAGAAATGGTTAAGGGGATAGGGTTTATATTTTCGTTCGGTATATTGTTTTACTTATTGTGTTTTTTTTTAGTTTGCTCGCTAGACCTCCACCAATCTTTAACAAATACAAATATAAACCAATAAATACATAATAACCCCCCTAGACCACCCTTCAAGATAAATTCGTACATTTTTGGTAGAAAAATGTCCCGGCCAAAGGCTGATAACTTAATGAAATTACAAGCTCGCTATCGCTCACCAGGAAAAATAGACACCTAAATGGCACGAAAGGTCCCAGTATTAACAAATAAATGGGGTGAAAGGTCTTAGAATCGCCAAACTAATACGGCGAACGTCTTATAATCTCAAAACAAATTGGGCTGAGCATGAAGGAGAAGGGGGTCTAGAAAAGCGACATACCTCCCCTTAACCCTCTAATCCTCAAAAGTCCTTCCTAAATAAAATCGTCTGAATATGTAATCAAATGTTCATGTGTATTAGACTGAACACAGAGATAATAGAAAATACATATACGGATACTACAGCCGGTATCACACGAGAGCTTTTATACTCAACATTCGATAATAAACATTTGTCTGGCAATATTTTTGGAGTATTTTGCCCTTAAGGAAGTCGGAGGGTAAATTGAGACCGTCTTTACCATTGTAGCTCCCACAGATCCTTCCTAAGCTGTATATAATCGTCTAATGATAGCCAGAATTAACTGTCAAAATGCGTCATGATCCTCAAGGGGTTAGCACAATAGCGAAGGATTTAGTACTCGGCCAATTTCTCCAACTAAAATATATATCACACGATCAAATTATTAGTAGGGCTATAAACTGCTGGATCGTGCAAAAATAGAAACATGAACGAGGATTTATGGTAAAGAAACTGCCAGGTGCAAAAAGTCTAACCAACCTTTGTACCGGCGACGTCTTTTTAATTATATGTTAGCTATATTTAGACGCATATATGAAATTTAAGAAAAGGGTCTGTGGTAGCAAAAATGGTGAAGTGAGATACTTCGATGCATGTGAATTGTTGTGGGCCTATTTTAAACTGAATACAATAGTCTAATAGTAGCCAAAATACAGATCAAAAGAAGTCACCGGTACAGAAGAGGTTAACGAGCAAATTACTCTAGCCCGCCCTCACACGGCTGTCCACGTAAACCCAGCGGCCTTGACGGGAATGGGGAAGGTACTGAAATTACCCGCAGATATTTTTGAGGGAACCACACGCGGAAGTATATACACACTGGCATACATACACACACGGACATGCGTACATATGCACGCACACATGCGCACACACACACACACACTCTACGATGAGAGAAAAGCTGTAGATATTATATACCTTGATCTTCAAAAGGCCTTTGACAAAGTTCCCCACACACGTTTACTGCTAAAACTAAAAGCGCATGGAATACAAGACGGTGTGTTGAAATGGATAGAAAATTGGCTCGGCGACAAAAAGCAAAGAGTAGTCATAAACGGTAAGGCATCTAAATGAACCAACGTAAGTAGCGGGGTACCCCCGAGATCGGTACTAGGCCCAATTATCTTTCTAATTTACATCAACGACATAGATGAGGGTCTCACCTGTACAATCTCAAAATTTGCTGACGATACAAAAATTGCAAATTGCGTACTCTCAAAAGAACAAGTTGACGATATGCAACACAATCTAGATTAGTTGTCATGTTGGGCCCAAATTTGGCAAATGAGTTGCAATGTGGATACATGTAAAGTACTACATATCGGATACCAAAATGGGAAAGCAAACTATTTGATGAATGGCACCCAGCTTAAGAATGTAAACAGAGAAACCGATCTGGGAGTAACAATATCGAGTAACCTAAAACGAGTCAACAATGTTCAGAAGTTGTTAAGAAGGCAAACAAAATAATTTGCTCTATAGGCAGGTCATTTGAGCATAAATCCAAAGAAGTTATCCTAACCCTTTACAATTCCTTAGTCTGCCCTCTTCTGGAATACTGAGTTCAATCCTGGTGCCCTTATTACCAAAAAGATATAGACAAGCTAGAACGAGTTCAACGTAGAGTTACCAAAATGATACCTAGCCTAAAGAACAAACCATACGAGGAGCGTCTTAGAGAATTAAATCTATTTCCTTTAACCCAGCGCAAATTAAGTGGCGACTTAATTCAAGTGTTCAAAATCATCAAAGGCATCGACAATATGAACTGTAGTAAGTACTTCACTATCGACCAATCTAATTACACGCGGGGAAACGGTTGCAAAATTATTGGTAAATCTTTTAACTCGCACGAATCTAAGAATTTCTTCTTCAATCGAGTTGTCAACTTGTGGAATGGGCTTCCCCGAGACGTTATAGACTGCAGCACCGTTGATTAATTTAAACTTCGCCTAGACAAATATGTCGCATCAAACCCGCGACTGACTGCGTTTGTAAATTAATAACTTTATTTTACCCCCCTCCCCCCCCCCCCTCTCAGTTACTAACCCATCTAACTTCCCTAACCCTACTAACTTCCTAATCCTGCCACGGACATTAGTTCCAGGGTAGTAGTTATCTTTCCAATGTTCCCTTACCCACTCTAAACCACTGTTTGGACACTTGATCCTCAGTGTTTTGGAGGACAAGAAGCCTAGAAGGGTCACTAGACTGTTGTTGCTTGATTTCCTTTGTACTCCTTTGTACTTTGTACTCCTTTATACTTTGTACACACACACACACACACACTTGTAATTTAGGAGTAACCAGCCTTCGGCCATGACATTTTTCAACCCAAAAATTTAAAATTTTATCTCGAAGGGGGGTTTTGGGTGTATCTTATTAAGCTTCATGGATGTCTAGGGAGCAAACTGAAAACACAATGTATAATTACAATAGAGTAATATGAAACCAAAACATGAAAAATAAACTTAACATTCATGACAGGTTATTTTACGGTATTAAGGAGAGTATATGGATTTATGCACATACACTTAAAAAAGGTAAGCAAGTAAATTCACCTTCAAACTACATATACTGTACATCTGTTAAAGCATTTAATCTGCTTATATATTTACATAATTGGTCCAGGTGCATGTCTTGGGAACTGTACATATGGACAAATAAGTCGTGTCTCCCCTGTCATTAAGTTTTGCTCACTATGTGCTGTATTAATGTCTGTCAGATGTTGAATAGGGTGTGAATAGATCGGAACATGTTTGTATATATCATTCGAAACGATGAATTAATGCCTAGATAGAGCTGATGTCAATTATTGATCGAAATATAGTTGGTACCTCGACATCACTTATTTGACCGATTGTACATATGACAACACTTATACCTTGTTCAGAATAGGTAGGACAGAAATCATAACTGCTAACTTCTGTCACTCAAAAATGGTTAGAGCTATTGGACTGTAAATTTCCACACCAATCTCCTGGCTGACTCTTCCCAAATGGTAGCAATATTAGCTCGATTACTCGGGTCGTTTTTTAGTCATGAAGGTTAGTGCTCAATATTTTGGTCTACCTATAATGAACAAAGTATAGATTAGTCTAATTTACTTTAACGTAATCCACGTCTATATGATAATAATAGTTAATAATAATAGATAATACATAACGCATAGTAAATATTAAATGATAATAATAATAATAGATAATACATAATAATAATAATAGATAATAATAATAGATAATACATAACACATACTAAATATTAAATGATAATAATAATAGATAATACATAATAATAATAATAGATAATAATAATAGATAATACATAACACATACTAAATATTAAATGATAATAATAATAGATAATACATAATAATAATAGTTAATAATAATAGATAACGCATAGTAAATATTAAATGATAATACATATTAATAGATAGTTAACACCTTGAGGAATATGCCGTGTTCTGACAGTTCATTCTGGCTTTATTAGACTCATTTATGCAGCTTAGGAAGGATCTGTGGGAATTAAAAGAGTAAAGACTATATCAATAAATACCCTCTAATTTCCATATACCCTTCCTAATCTGAACAAGATCGTCTAAAAGCCAGAAGACGGAAGGAAAAAGTGTTATCGTATCCTGAAAGGGTTAAACAAATAACACAGGTGCGCTGCTGTATGCATGTAAAGAGTCAATCAGACGAGACAGGGAAGAACAGAGATGCATAGATAAACTTGAGGAAGGGTGAGTTAATGTGTGCGAGAGAGAGAGAGAGAGAGAGAGAGAGAGAGAGAGAGAGAGAGAGAGAGAGAGAGAGAGAGAGAGAGAGAGAGAGAGAGAGCTACAAAGAATTACAAGGAATAGTAGTATGTCAGAGACCTTGCGGTCCATTCCGAGGAGATATTCGAAGTGGAAGGAGAGAGACTGTTTAGTGCACTACACTCGTTAAGAAGTGTGCAAAATATTATCTACTCTCTTTTTTAACTGCTCTACTGCATGAAGAACTGTTTACAACTTCGGAGGGAATTTTTTTCCAGGTAGAACAAATTGTGTATGAAAAACTTTCCACAAATACTAGTGATGAATCTTTTTCATTCAAATTTACAGCCATGGTTGCGTGTGGTATTCATATTGAGGCAATTGTTTTTGCTATACTCGGGGGGAGAGAGAGAGAGAGAGAGAGAGAGAGAGAGAGAGAGAGAGAGAGAGAGAGAGAGAGAGAGAGAGAGAGAGAGAGAGAGAGAGAGAGAGAGAGAGAGAGAGAGAAGAAGAAGCTGTCAACGCGCCTGTCTCGTAGGTTTATTGCCAGGTGTATAAAAGTCGCCTTTCATTATTACCGAGACCCTGAGAAAGTGTGGGAGTTTGTTCAGGTGCGATCAGTAGTCACCTATCACCTTTGGATATATCTCAAAATAAAAGGAATGTATGTACGTATGTATATACTATGTATATATGTATACGTATGTATACACCTCCATAGCTGGAGGTGACCGACTCGGGACAAAGCCCGAACGGAAGCAACATTTAAAGTTCCTATTCTTAGGGTCCGGGATCAGTTTCGCGTTCCCTCGCACTTGCTAGCACCTTCCTCTGTCTTGCCTAGGAGGTGAATTTGACAAGGGGAGGATTCCTAGCCCCCTGAAGAAAAAGTAGGACAGTAAAAGAGACAGACAGAAACGGCTTTTCTTAACTCATTCATTACCGGCGACGGCTTTATAATATTATTCTTGCTATATTTTGACGATTTTGTGCAGTTTAAGAAGGATCTGTGGTAGTAAGAAGGGTTAGGTAAAATAGTTCGAAGCCTGTTAATTGCTAGAGACCCTTTTTAAGCTGATTAATTGTCTAATAGTAGCCCAAATAATGATAGAAGGACGACACTGGTACTGAATGGGTTAATTATAGCTGGTGTCAAGCGATTTGTATTAGCCTTTAGAATAACAGCCTGGATTAAGGGGAGTCACTGGCTTTTTGTATCTTTCTCTCCTTTTCTCTTTTTCCCTGGCTTGTATCCATTCGGCCCCATTCAGCCAACTGTTTTAAGACGTTTATCCCCATCCAGGTGTCGATTTTTTCCTGGCGAGCGATAGCTTGCCTGTAATATTGGAGGGACATTTTTCGATAGAAAAATGTACACATTTATCTATAATGAGGAAACAATACAAAGCTATGCGAAGGGTACCTGCTATAAGGAATTTTGATAGCAGATGTGCTCGGTGGGGGGAGATAAACACAAGAACTATTTAACCCCTTCTGTACCGGCGACGTCTTTTATATTATATTCTGGCAACTATTAGACGAATTTAATCAGTTAGGAAGAACGTCTACCAATTAAAAGGCTACACACTATCTCAATCATCCTTTTAGCTACCATACAGCCTTCCTAAGCTTCATAAAATCTTCTAAATGTAGCTGAAACCAAATAAAAAAAACATGACGACGGTACAGAAGGGGTTACACACAGGCTTGTTAGTAGCGGGGTTTCTTGGATGAATAAATCGCCAGCAAAATAGTACCGTTAACCCATTCTGTACCTGCGACGTTTTTTATAATTTTCTTCTAGCTATATTGAGACAAGTGTGTGCAGCTTAAGAAGGATCTGTGGTAGTAAAAAGGGTTAAGTGAGATAGTTCGAAACTTGATAATTTATGGATTAATTTTGTTCACCGGCAGACTCGTCTAATAGTAGCCAGAATAAAGTTAAAAGGACGGCACCGGTACTGAATGGTTAAGGGGAGGTATTTAGTTTGTACCCTAGACCTTCATCAAGCTTAAAAATTACACTCCCTAGACCCCCTTCAAGATAAATTTGTAAATTTTTCGGTAGAAAAATGTCCCAGCCGAAGGCCGTTTCCTCTTACATTACAGGCTCGCTATCGCTCGCCAGGAAAAAATCGACACCTAAAAGGCACGAAATTTCTAAAAATTGACAGAAATGGGGCGAAAGTTCTTAAAATCGCCAAATTAATGGGGCGAACGTCTTAAAATCTCAATAGCAGTGGAGTTAAACATGAGGGAGAAAGGGGTTAAGACAAAAATCCCTCAAGTGGAAATCTCCCCTTAATGTACTGGAAAGGGAAAGATATCAGGAAGCAATTAATGGCTGTATGAAATTATGGTGTGTAAATATATTTGAATAACGTGCCATATGGATGAATGTTGAAAATATCTATTAATGAAAATGGTAATAGAGATACGTAAAAGGATGTTAATGGATATTTACTTACATATCATTGTTATAACTAGATCTCTTTCTCTTTCTCTCTTTCTCTCTATCTATATATATATATATATATATATATATATATATATATATATATATATATATATATATATATATATATATTTATATATATATAAGAGACCCATCGTTAGCGTCATGAAAGGAGTCCATAAGCTGTAAGAGATAACACATAAGCAGCATATTTACTACCATTATACACCACACACGCCCATCAATACATCAAGGTGTCAGGGAGGGAGTATAAGCCCTTGTATACACCCTACTGCCTGCTTCGGACACCCACGTCACCTGGCTCACCTCAAGTAATGTCGATCTTTATCAAGCGTATATTAACTTTATATCACTCCCAGGTCAAGAGGCCAATGCGAGGCAGAAGATTTTACTTGAATCTGTCTAAAATGGCATATTTTTTTGTATATTAAATTACCAGAAGCCAATTTGGTTATGCTTAAAATATAATAAAACTCCTGCATTGGGAGGAAGATGCCCAATAGAAGGGAAGATAGGCAATGATGTCTCAAGGGACACATATACCGTAATTAAGTCCCTGCGAGAGTACAATCCCAATTCCTGGGTTCAAAATAGGTATCCCAAACCGAGGACCATGTGAACAAATATAAGACCTTAGCCTATCAGGACCTTTAGGAAATTGTCCTCGGAGGTGCAACAAGGTACAGAGAGAGAGGTAGGTGCGTGTGCGTGTGTGCGTGCGTGCGTGCGTGCGTGCGTGCGTGCGTGTGTGTGTACTTACTCTAGTTGTACTTACTCTAGTTGTATTGCGGGAGTGAGCATGCTCGTTATTTCCCGCCTCCTATATGTGTAGGTGTTATATGTATCGTTGGAATGGCTGTGGATGTGTGTGTAGTCTGTATTTTTAGCCAATTGGCGACATCGGAAACGAAGGCTTAGGGTGGATCTGTATGGTACCATTCTCACTATAGACGGTACCGTCTCGCCCGAAGGCTTAGGTAGCCATCAGCTTAGGTGAACCATATGATACCCATCTCGCCTTGTACCATTTTTGCCAACCCCAGATGGGACGTCACAACGTCGTCCACTTATTCCAGGTACCTATTTACAGCTAGGTGAACTGAGGCTAACACATGAAAGGAGACAAGCCCAATTTGTCTCCGCCCGGCCGGGGGATTGAACCCCCGACCCCTCGTGTGTGAGACGAGAGCGCTACCTACTAGGCTACGGGCTGTGTGTGTGTGCGTGTGTGCGTGCGTGCGTGCGTGCGTGCGTGCGTGCGTGCGTGCGTGCGTGCGTGCGTGCGTGCGTGCGTGCGTGCGTGCGTGCGTGTATTTTGGAGGGTGAGAGGATTACATGAGGGTGTGCTAATGCCAACATTAATGTATGGGTGCGAAACTATGGTATGGTAAAATAATTAAAAGGAGCCAGTGAGAGCCGTTGAAATGGATTTGCTAAGAAATCTCCGTGGAGTAAGAAGGGAGGCATGGGGAGTTAGGAAATATGTTGATCAATAGGTAAAAACAAAAAGTGTTATCAGATGCTATGGCCACATGACTACAGAAAGAGTAGTAAACATTATTTATAATCAAATTTATTAACTTCACTCCCAACACCAATCACCTTCCAATGAAATTAATGAAAGCATGTGATCTTCCCTGGATTCGAACCTGGGTTACCACATACAGATCTTAAACACTCTTAACCATTACACCATCAAGACAGTTAAAGGTTAAGTACATGACTACGATTTTATATCCATTTATCGAATACTGGATATCAATCTAATCATGTACTCAGACCCAGTTAAGTGGAAGGAAGAAGAAGACGTAGAAGCCCGAGAAGAAGATGGTATGATAACGTGTCTCAATGTGTGTCAAAGCCTGAAAAGAAATGAATGAAGCAAAATAAATTGCAAATGATAGGAATGAATGGAGGAAGTTTGTTAGGGAGAGAACATGAAGGTCTCTGTAAGGTACTCCTTTAAGGGGGGTGACCTGCTTTTTGTTATTTCTGTCCTTTTCTCTCTTTCTTTGGCTTGTATCCATTCGGCCCCATTCATCCAACTATTTTAAGACGTTTATTCCGATCTAGGTGTCGATTTCTTCCTGGCGAGCGATAGCGAGCCAGCATTATATGAAGAAATCCGGCTTCGCCGGAGACATTTTTCTATCGAAAAATGTACAAACTTAGCCTGCTGGTAAACAAAAATAAAAAATATGCTGGCTCGCTACCGCTCACCAGTACAAAATTTACACCTGGATGGGGATAAACGTCTTAAAACAATAGGCTGAATGGGGCCAAATGGATACAAGCCAGAGAAAGATAGAAAAGGACAGAACAAGAACAGGTCACCCCCCTTAAATGACAAAGCTGGAAGGTCTTCATCCCATATTGTGATGTGAAGCGACTCTGTTGTGGATAATATGTAGAGTCTGGTTTATTTCAACTGATGGTAAATTGCCATCTCACCATCCTGATTGTCCTTCTATTGCCAAGATCATATAGCGAACTATATGTTGCTACTTACGACAACTTGGCAATAATATGACGCAGAGACATAGCAGCGTCATATTTTACCATTAACTCCTTCTGTACCGGCAACGTCTGTTTACTTTTATTCTAGCTTTACTTAGACAACTTTATGCAGTTAAAAAAGAGCCTCCAGCAATTAACAGGCTTCAAACTGTCTCACTTAACCCTTTTTACTACCACAGATCCTTCTTAAACTGCACACAATCGTCTAAAATATAGGTAGAAATAATATTTAAGACGTCGCCGGTACGGAAGGGGTTTAAGAATTGAAAAAATCAGGGATTCAATTTACCATAAGCAGACTATTGTATCGGAGGTCTAGCCAGTGATTTGGGAGCTGGTAGATGAATGATGTTCCAAATGCTAGAATGCTTGTATTTTGACTTTTACAGGAGCGTAGACAAACATATACAAAGACAGGAAAGAGACTAACCCTTGTACTCTCAAATAATTATCTCCCTTCCCAGCGCCGTTAAGGGGAGGTTTTTAGTGTGTTTCCTAGACTTCCATCAAGCTTGAAATTACACCCCCTTGACCCCTTTTCAAGATAAATTTGTACATTTTTCGGTAGAAAAATTTCCCGGCCGAAGGCCGGTTCCTCTTAAATTACAGGCTCGCTATCGCTCGCCAGGAAAAAATCTACACCTAAATGGGACGAAAGGTCTTAAAAGTGACATAAATGGGGTGAAACTTCTTAAAATCGCCAAACAAATGGGGCAAACATCTTAAATTCTCAAAAGCAATGGGGCTAGACATGAGAGAGAAAGGGGTCCAGAAAAAAGTCCTTCAAGTGGATATCTCCCCTTAATGGACGAAATATCTTAAAAGTTGACACTACCTTTAGAAATGAGCATACATACTAATCCGGGTATTCTCTGTAAACAACACTCATCCCCACAGTATTCTCTGTAAACAACACTCATCCCCACAGTATTTGTTCGGTATAAAGCCGGTATCACACGAGATATTTTATAGTCAACATTCGATTATTCAAAAATGTCTAGCAACATTACTGGACTATTTTGCACTGGTATTGGACACTAGATTGTTGGTAGACGAATTTAGGTAACCGAAATATCGTTAATCTTGACCACATAAGCTGCCAGATCAGTGTTGAGGATAAAGGTTGAGTGAAAAAGCGTTCGTGTGATACCGGCTTAAGGCGCTGCGAAGGGAAATAATTGTTTCCGAATAATACCCTAAGAGAGCCCTGGTCACCCATCCAACTACTTATCATATGATCGTTTGTTCTAAGTCAACAAACCCAACCAATTGTACCAAGAAGGCAAATCAGATTAAGGGGAGGTATTTAGTTTGTTCCCTACGTTTTCATAAAGCTTAAAATTACACCTTTTAATTATTATCTTTTCAAGATAAATTTGTACATTTTTCGGTAGAAAAATGTCCCGGCCGAAGGCCGATTGCTCTTAAATTACAGGCTCGCTATCGCTCGCCAGGAAAAAATCGACACCTTAATGGCACGAAAGGTCTTAAAATTGACAGAAATGGGGCAAAATGTCTTAAAATGTCTAAACTACTAGGGCGAACGTTTTAAAATCTCAAAAACAATGGGGCTAAACATGAGGGAGAAAGGGGTCCAGAAAAAAATCCCTCAAGAGGAAATCTCCCCTTAATGTTATTATGCTATACATCAAAGCTAGGTCATGCTCGTCGGTCATGTCAAGAGTTTCTTGGGATAAGAATAGATGCAATTTAGAAGACAAGTTTGAGAAGCATCGGGCTTTCACGGCTTATACCCAATCGACTATCATATTTTATTGATGAATATATGCTTTAAAAAATATATATTTTGATTTGAAAAAGACAAAATCATGATTTCACTTTTTCTCTTGCCGGAATGTTCTCTGCTTTGTTGTTCGCAAAATATGTTGTTCAGTTAACCTTCGGAGCAAGGCTACATTCCCCTGACACCCGGGAATCCTGAAAGATGAGCCCTTCACAGCCAGATAACCGCTCGGGCCCAAAGTTATCGCAACATAATCATCCCATCGGAGTTGATAAATACTGCGACTTTACCTTGATCATTGTGTACCGGTATTATCATGAGTCAAGCAGAATACACATCACTTCTTTTTAAGGGAGGGATGGGCTGTTTATTTGCGAATTTATTTATATTTTTATAATTTTTAAGTGCGCTCCCCAGACCTCCATCAAGCTTAAAAAAACATCCTCTAGATCCCCCCTTCGAGACAAATTTGTACATTTTTCGGTAGAAAAATTTTCAGGCCGAAGGCCGGTTCCTCCTACATTTACAGGCTCGCTATCGCTCGCCAGGAAAATATCGACACCTAAATAGCACGAAAGATCCTTATATTGACGAAGAAATGGGGTGAAATGTCTTAAAATCGCCAAAGGAATTTATCGAACTTCTTAAAATCTGAAAACTAATGGGAGTAAAAATGAAGGAGAAAGGGACCCGGGAATACCAAACCTCCCCTTAAGCTTGATCATTGTGCCCCGGGTATTATTATTATCAGTCAAGCTGAATATACACGACTTATTTTCAACCGGACAGATCATCGGCCGTCGGGTAGTGTGTGGATTGTTGGGGTGATTGGCGTGCTATTGGTGGTGGTGGTAGGGGGGTGGGGGGGGGGGGGGGGAGCGAGAACCAGATAGGGGGGGGGACAACTATTTACAGTGACCGCCATATTGCTACTTTCCACTGCGAACCTGGGTGGGTGCCTAGTGCGAAGGATTTACGTGACTTAAATTGTTTCAAACTCCGTGTGTCCAGGCATTTTGGCTTGAACGTCCCTTGATTTTGGCCCTGTCACTCTTTCAACTCTGGGGGAGGTACTCGATACAGGCAGATCTGCCTTTTGTCTCCCCCACTCACATAGAAAAAAAAATAAAAATAAAAAGGGAGATTTCCACTTGAGGGAATTTTTGTCTGGACCCCTTTCTCCCTCATGATTAGCTCCATTATTTTTTAGATTCTAAGATATCCGCCTCATTAGTTTGGCGATATTAAGAACTTTTGCCCGATTTCTGTCAAATTTAAGACCTTTCGCGCCATTTAGGTGTCGATTTTTTCCTGGCGAGCGATAGCGTGCCTGAAATGTAAGAGGAATCGGCCTTCAGCCGGGACATTTTTCTACCGAAAAATGTACAAATTGATCTTGAAAGGGGGTCTAGGGGATGTAATTTTCAGCTTGATGGAGGCCTAGGTAACAAACTATAAAACCTCCCCTTAAGGAGATAATACCCATGCAAATAAACGAACATTATTGATATCGTAGCCTAGCTCAAGGTAAAGTTTTAGAGATACCTTAATTGTTTTATTAATTTACATTAGAAGTCCTAATATAGAATAATTTCCCTGACAACAGTACATTTATACCCTCTCATGCATTTAATGATTGCTTTTAAGTACTGCAGCTGTTGCATAGGAAGAATTTAAACAACACTGGATTTTTTGGGGGGTAATCGTATAATCACTTTTCCTAGTGTGATTTCAACCATTATTGATTAGAACTTATGAATTAAGACATTATAATTATTCAAGTATCATAAATAGTTTACCTTCACCCTAAGTTGTAGATATATACAATTATCATATGAGCCTCGAAATGTCAAAATAAAATACCTGTGAAAATGTTCTCAGCAATGCTATCGTCTTACACAACTATAAGAGGGGAGGGTGTATTTATTGGTGGATATACCGGTATATACTGTGTATATATATATTTATATATTATATATATATATATAATATATATATATATATATATATATATATATATATATATATATACAGTATATATATATACAGTATATATATATATATATATATATATATATATATACAATTATATATATTTCTTAGTTTTCTCCTTAGACCTATATAAAGCTGAATAAAACTTCCCCAAGATCTCCCTTCTAGATAAAATTTGTAAATTTTTCGGGAGACTCTTATATTACAGGCTCGCTATTACTCTCCAGGAAAAAAACGAATATCGGTCGCCAGGAAACAATCGAAACCTAAATGGCACGAAAGGTCTTAATATTGACACATAAATGGGTCGAAAAGTATTATAATCGCCAAACTAATAGGCCGAACGTCTTAAAATTAGAAAACTAATCGGGCTGAACATGAGGGAGAAGAGAGGCCAGAAAAATCAACCATCTCCCCTTAACAGAGATGACTGTGTGGGATATGCAATATGGCGTCTGTAAAACCTCAGATGGTTACACTTTCCTTTTATATAAATGGACCTTCCTGTGCCAGCTCCTCAATGCATTACCGGTATATTCGTTCAAGGTTCCGTTCGCCTCTATGTTGTTTTCCCCCTCACACAAGATTTACCATAAACTTGGAGAAGGTTTAATTAGTGAGTTAGGTTAGGTTAGTTTAGCTTAGGGTGAAGTTATATAAAGTTGGGTTGATTTAGGATCAATTGGTGAAGGCTAGGTTGGGTCGAGTCGAGACAATTCGGGTTACATTGGTTATGCTATGACACATTGACTGTTTTCTTCTTGTGTTAGGGAAAATAAGTTGAATGATGCCAAAGTTTGACTATACTCTGTTTCTTGTCAACTGACGGTAAACTGTCATGTCCCTATATGGATTATTTGGGCATTATGAATATTGTGTAGTGAAATATGTTGTCATTCGTAAAAACACCTGGCATTATGATGACGTAGAAACAGAGTAGTTTCATATTTGTCCATTGACTATCGAGAACTCAGCTACTAAGAGATTCATTTTAACGCCAGATGAAAATAAATAGAGTATAGGTTAGGTTTGGGTTACGTAATGCTTGGTTGGATTATGTTAGGATTTGTTAGATTTAAATAAGGTGAGAGTTACTTTTGGTTAGAGTAAAGCTTAGTTAGGTTTAAGTAAGTTAGATAAGTTAGGGTAAACCATTGTTAAGGTAGGAACAAGTTAGGTTTGATTGTGTTAAGCTAGATTAGTTTACACAAGAATGTGTTGAGTTAGGTTAATGCAATTTATGTTAAAGTTGGTTAGGTTTAAATAGTTTAGATGAGTCAGATTAAGGTAACAAGTTAGCTTATTTTAAGTTATGGTAAAGTTAGGGTAGGTTAGGTCAAGTCAAACTAGGTTAATTTATATATGTTGCGTTAGGTTACTGTAGTTTAAGGCAAAGTTGGGTAGGTTTAATTACGCTAGGCGAGTTAAGGGGAGGCAGTTTTTTTGTCTGGCCTCTCTTCTCATTCATGTTTAGCCCATTGGTTTTTAGAGTTTTAGACATTCGGCCCATTAGTTTGGCGATTTTAAGACTTTACGCCCCATTTCTTTGTTAATATTAAAACCTTTCGTGCCATTTGGGTGTCGATTTTTTCCTGGCAAGCGATAGCGAGCCTGTAGTTTTAAGAGTAACCGGCCTTGGGCTGAGACATTTTTCACCCGAAAAATTTACAAATTGTGTGTTTTTTTGTTTTGTTTTTAAAGTTTGATAGCGGTTTAGAGAGCAAACTAAACCCCCTCCTTAAACCATTGAGCCCAACCAGCAAATTATGCTGCACAATACCGTCTGAGCTCCCTTAAGGTAAGGTAATGTTAAGCTAGAATACTTTAGGTTAAAGTTAGGATAAATTAGATTAAGTGAGGTAAAGTTAATCAAAGCTAGGCAAAGTAATGTTATTGCAGGTTAGAGTAAAGTTGGCTAAGTCTATAAGTTTAAGTTGACTAAGTCTAGGTAAGTAGGCTTAGGTAATGTTAAGTTGGATAACTTTAAGTTAGGGTTAATGTAGGTTAAGTTAGATTTGACTAAACGTTATTAGTTTTACATAATAATAAGAATAGGCTAGGTTCCCTTAAATTAGGGTAAAGTTAGATCAGCTTAGGTAAGGTTATGATAGTTGCTAAAGTTTTGGGAAAGCTAGGTTAGGGTAAGGTACGAATAAGTACAAAAAATAGAATATATACATTATGTTTATTGACAACGTATTGCATATAGCGTAATGGCCTGGTGAAGCTATGTGCAAAACGATGTCAATAAAGTGCTCCTCCTCATATGGTGTTTACATTCAAGCATAAGTTAGGTAAGTCTAGGCTAGATTAGATGTGGGGGAAATAATTAACCCTTCCTGCACCAGCGACGTCTTATAATAATTAACCCTTCCTGCACCAGCGACGTCTTATAATAATTAACCCTTCCTGCACCAGCGACGTCTTATATATTTGATTGCAGTTACATTAAGGGGAGGTATTTAGTTTGTTCCCTACTTTTTCATCAAGCTTAAAATTACACCCCCTAGACCCCCTTTCAAAATAAATTTGTACATTTTTCGGTAGAAAAATGTCCCGGCCAGAGGCCGGTTGCTCTTAAATTACAGGCTCTCTATCGCTCGCCAGGAAAAAATTGACACCTTAACGGCACGAAAGATCTTAAAATTTACAGAAATGGGGCACAATGTCTTAAAATATCCAAACTACTAGGGCGAAGGTCTTAAAATCTCAAAAGCAATGGGGCTAAACATGAGGGAGAAAGGGGTCAAGAAAAAAGTCCCTCAAGTGGAAATCTCCCCTTAAGACGGTTTGGTGAAGCTTAGGAAGGATATATGGTGGCTAAGAGAATGAATTGAGATAGTCTGTAGTTTTTTTAATGAGTATGCGTCCTTCTCAAGCTGAAGGTAATCGTCTAATAGTTGCCAGAATATAATTAATAGGATGTCATCGGTACTGTAAGGGTTAAAGAAAAACAACCCCATCGGCGAAAAGACCGGAGAGTCCATTCTCGGCCCGCCCTGCCTTTGCTAAACTAAGGACTTGTGATTCGGACGTTTATTGGACTGTCATGGACTTTAAACTTGCGGACTTTATTTGTTTAAGGGGGGTTACCTACTTTGTTTTCTGTTTCTCTCCTTTTCTCTCTTTCTCTGGCTTGTATCCATTGGGCCCCATTCAGGCAACTGCTTTAAGACGTTTATCCCCATCCAGGTGTCGATTTCTTCCTGGCGATCGATAGTGAGCCATCATTGTATGGAGAAATCCGGCTTCACCGGAAACATTTTTCTATCGAAAAATGTACAAATTTAGCTTGCTGTCAAAACAAAAATACATAAATGCTGGCTTGCTACCGCTCGCCAGGAAAATATTGACACCTGGATGGGGGAAAAAGTCTTAAAATAGTAGGCTGAATGGGGCCGAATGGATACAAGCCAAAGAGAGAGGTAGAGAAAGAGAAAAAAAGCGAGGTGGGCTCCCTTAATAATTCCAAGGTGGTCGTCCCTGCTGTTCGCCCGGCCTTGTGCTTTTCATTTATTTTGTTATTGTTGTTGTTGTTGTTAGGCATTTGTTTGTTTATATCCAATTTAAGGGGAGGCAGACAGTTTGTTTGGTCTATTAATTCATTTATTCATATATGTGTTTAGTTTCCTCCCTAGACCTCCATCAAGCTTAGAAAAACACACCCTAGACCCCCTTCAAGATAAATTTGTAAATTTTTCGGTAGAAATATGTCCCGGCCGAAGGCCGGTTACTCTTAAAATTGCAGGCTCGCTATCGTTCGCCAGGAAAAAATCGACACCTTAATGGCACGAAAGGTCTTAAAATTAACAACGAAATGGGGCGAAAGGTGTTAAAATCGCCAAACTAATGGGCCGAACGTCTTATAATTTCAAAACTAGTGGGGCTAAACATTAGGGAGAAGGGGGTCCAGAAACACGGTCTTCCTCCCCTTCATTCGCTCAGTTTTTGTTTTTCATTTGTTCGCCTTTCTGCTTATCACGTATTTAGTTCCACTGTATTTCGGTGTGAGCATCCTAGGTTCGAATCCCTGGACTGCCACATGTATTTGTTGATTTCATTAATTGAGTTTAGGAGTAAAGTCGGTTGGTGGAGGTAACATAATAATATCTCTGCCAGTTCACAGTTCGTTTATTTTAGTTATCCAATGTGTTTGCTTTTCAACTTCTGTTCTTGTCTGCTATATTATTTTCTACTAGAGTTACCCTTCACTTTCACTTCGTATTTATTTGTTGCGTGGTAGGACATTAGTTTATCTTTTTGTTGTTGCGTGGTAGTATATTTTGTTATACTTATTTCTAGATTTCTCTATCCTATTCCGGTTTCTCTTATATATATTCCAAGTTCATTCGTCATTCTTCTTCGCAATTACTCGTTGTCTATTTGTATATTGTCATTATGATGTATTTCTTCGTAGCTTCGCACTTCGTTCCTTTCATTAATAATGTTTTGTTTTCTACTCAACTTCGGCTCACTTATTTCCTCATACTTAAGTTCGTTTGTCCGTTTGTTTATCGCTCTGTTGTTGTGTGGTAGATTCTCTGTTTGTTTTTTGTTTTTTGTTTTTTTACATATTAAGGGGAGGTATTTAGTTTCTTCCCTAGAACTCCATCAAACATAAAATGACACCCCCTACACCCCCTTTCAAGTTAAATTTGTAAATTTTTCGGTAGAAAAATGGCCCGGCCGAAGGCCGGTTCCTCTCAAATTACAGGATCGCTATCGCTCGCCAGGAAAAAATCGACACCTAAATGGCACGAAAGTTCTTAAAATTGACAGAAATGGGGCGAAACTTCTTAAAATCGACAAACTAAAGGGGGCGAGCGTCTTAAAATCTAAAAAGCAATGGGGCTAAACATGAGAGAAAGGGGTCCAGAAAAAATCCCTCAAGTGGAAATCTCCCCTTAAGCTTCCCTTTCTTTCGGGTTTCATTGTTTTGCTATGTTATCGTATTGTTTCCTACTTGCGAGGCTTTGATTTAGTGTTTTATAAAGAAAATAAATGATTATAGTCGTCATTATATTTTACCATACACAATTATTTCTTGCGTCTACGTTACAAAATGTGCAATCTTCCCTGAATAATTCCACCTCTCTCCGTGGTTTCCTTCCTCTGTCTACAATATGTACACTCTAAGACACAAGTCATCGCCCTTTCTGAATCCTCAAACTGCTCAACTGAACCCACAAAATAGGCATATTAGGTTAAGTTAAGGGGAGGTTCTTAGTTTGCTCCCAAGACTTCCATCGAGCTTAAAATTACACTCCCTTGACCCCCTTTCAAGATAAATGTGTACATTTTTCGGTAGAAAAATATCCCGGCCTTGGTTCCTCTTAAATTACAGGCTCGCTATCGCTCGCCAGGAAAAAATAGACACCTAAATGGCACGAAAGGTCTTAAAATGGACAGAAATGGGGCGAAAGTTCTTAACATTGCCAAACTAATAGGGCAAACGTCTCAAAATATCAAAAGCAATGGGGCTAAACATGAGTGATAACGGGGTCAAGAAAAAAATCCCTCAAGTGGAAATCTCCCCATAATAATGAATGAGAGATTCGATTCCGTTCAGGGTAGCTTCGAAGACTTTAGACCACGAGTTATGTCCTAAAGTGTACAGTCGAGGTTAATAGGTGTTGTCAGATATTTCACAAAGCTTCGGACACTGACTAATACTCTGAGGGATAACCACTTTTCCCAGTAACTATAAAGATACCAATAACACTTTTTGAGCGAAGACCACTGGAATCTATGACAACACTTAATACCCCCGATTGTACATTCTAGACTGAAACGCATTCATTTGACATACTTACGAGTAAAACCAAATACCCTGCAAACACTGAATGCTTAATTGCAAACCAAATACCCTGCAAACACTGAATGCTTAATTGCAAACCAAATACCCTGCAAACACTGAATGCTTAATTGCAAACCAAATTATACACAAAGCTCGTGTTTCACAGTTTATGTGTGTCCTCTTTTGAACGCGTAAATGATTAAGGGGAGATTTCCACTTGAGGGAGTTTTTTCTTGACTCCTTTCTCCCTCATGTTTAGCCCCATTGCTTTTCTAATTTTAAGACGTTCGCCCCATTATTTCGATGATTTTAAGAACTTTCAACCCATTTCTGTCAATTTTAAGACCTTTCGTGCAATTTAGGTGTCGATTTTATCCTGGCGAGCGATAGCGAGCCTGTAATTTAAGAGGAACCGGCTTTCAGCCGGGACATTTTTCTACCGAAAAATGTACAAATTTATCTTGAAAGGGGCTCAAAGGGGTGTAATCTTAAGCTTGATGGATATCTAGGAAACACACTAAAAACCTCCCCTTAAAGGGGAGATGATCGTTTTTCTGGCCCCCTCTTTTCCTTCATGCTTAGCCCCATTAGTTTTCAGATTTTAAGACGTTTGGCCCATTAGTTTGGCGATTTTAAGATCTTTCGCCCCTTTTATATTTAATATTAAGACTATTTGTGTCATTCAGGTGTCGATTTTTTCCTGGCGAGCGATAGCGAACCTGTACTTTAGGAAGAGGCGGCCTTTGGTCGGGACATTTTTCTACCGAAAAAAAATATATACAAATTTATCTCGAAAGTGGGTCTTGGAGGCATTGTTTTTAAAGCTTGATGGAGGTCTAGGGAGCAAACTTAAATCCTTCCCTTAATCAGGCTGTATGGTAATGTAAAGCCTGTATCACATGAGCGGTTTTTCCGGCAATTTTCGATGAGCAAGTTTTTTCTATTGACATGTTGAGTCTCTTACACAATGGCTTCGGAAACTAGACTGAAGGTAGATTATGCTATGTGGCTAATTTCTTATAACACTTACATTTCAAGGTGTCAAACTACAATTGCCCGTAACATTTGACGGAAAAATAGCTCGTGTGACACCGCCTTAACTTTTCACTAATCCTCTAACCAAACTTAACTCTCTCTCTCTCTTTTTCTTTTTTTTTTTTTTTTTTTTTTTTACCATCTTATCATAATCTCCTCTGAAAAAAAAATCGTCATAATTTTCCCTGCCCACGATAAGCTTTCCACAAAATCCTTTACGAAATTTTTACTTAAGGGGGGTCACCTGCTTTGAGAGCGATCGACAAAGGACTTCCGTCCTATGCAACGCTTGTTTCATTATATTATTTACCCTTCATTATATGCTCCCGAGATTAGTTGCTGCCATTCTGACTTTGCTTCGCAAGGATTAAGATTGTTTTCCTTCCTCTCACATACGGTACGTAACATATTCTCCTTATCTCAATATTGCATTCACTACCCAACCTTTTTTTTCCTATGTGGATGACGGAGACAAAAGGCAAAACTGCCTGTGACGAGTGCCTCCACCCAGTGTTGAAAGAGTGACAGGGCCAAAATCAAGGAGAGTTCGAGCCAAAATGCCTGGACAACTATCTCTTTTTATGCTCTCTCTCTTTCCTCAGTCTCTCCTAACGTCCATTTTTCTTTACGATCTTCAACTAGTCGTAACCCTTCTCCTCACACTAACCAATTATTAACCCTTTGAAGAGCATGACGCACTAAAAAGTTTATTCTCGTGTTGATTAGACGATCTTATACAGCTTAGGAAGAATTTGAGGGAGGTAAAAGGGCAAAGACTGACCCCGCTCAATCCTGACATCCATATCAGAATCAGTCTTTCCCTCCTCCTATGACTTAAATTGCTTGAAACTCCGTGTGTCCAGACATTTTGGCACGATTGTCCCTTGATTTTGGCCCTGTCACTCTTTCAACTATGGGGGAGGCACTCGCTACAGGCGGTTCTGCCTTTTGTCTTCCTCACTCACATAGAACACAAATATTTATACCCATATCATACTCTGAATAAAATCATCTAATGATAGCCAACATAACCTGTCAAAATGCGGCATAACCCCCAAAGAGTTAATGGCCTCCACACTAACTTCCCTATTATCTTCACATGTCATACCTGTTCTCTTCACAAACTATTCCTCCGCAATTTTCTATATATATATATATATACCTTCCTACCAAATGCCTCCTTCCTTTATCTTACGATTTTTCCCAACTCTCCTCTCATCACGATCTTACTCAGTTTCATAATCACCTATTCTTCTGTCTTCGTGGTTCATCCTTTCCCGTCACATTATTCACCTTACACCCCTCCTTCCCTTTCCCTTCTTGGTCACCATCTTCATCACTGTCTGGATGGTATAATGGTTAGAGCGTGCAAGTTCTGTGTATGTGATATCCTGGGTTCGAGAATCACAAGCTGTCTTTAATTTCATTTGGAGTGTTATTGGTGTTAAGGGGAGGTTTTTAGTATGTTCTCTAGACCTCCATCAAAATTAAAATAACACTCCCAAGACCCCCTTTCAAGATAAATTTGTAAATTTTTCGGTAGAAAAAATGTCCCGGCCGAAGGCCGCTTACTCTTAAATTACAGGCTCGCTATCGCTCGCCAGGAAAAAATCAACACCTAAATGGCATGAAAGGTCTTAAAATTGACAGAAATGGGGTGAAAGTTCTTATAATCGACAAACTAATGGGGAGAACGTCTTAAAATATCAAAAGCAATGGGGCTAAACATGAGGGAGAAAGGGGTTCAGAAAAAATCCCTCAAGTGGAAATCTTCCCTTAAGAACGGTGTTATAAATTATCATTCCAGACAACCCTATCCGTCTCATAACCATCTTTACCTTATCTATCCCTTTATCAAGAAATATAGAAAAAAATGAGAGAGAGAGAGAGAGAGAGAGAGAGAGAGAGAGAGAGAGAGAGAGAGAGAGAGAGAGAGAGAGAGAGAGAGAGAGAGAGAGAGAGAGAGACAGAGAGAGACAGACAGACAGACAGACAGACAGACAGACAGACAGACAGACAGACAGACAGACAGACAGACAGACAGACAGACAGACAGACATATACATATATAGATAAGATAGATAAATATACCTGTGAAGTAATTTCTTAATTACACTTTAAACATTGTGTTCATATGTAATAAAAAGATACAAGTCATAAGCGTTTCAATTGTGTATATGTAAAACTAAGCACACAAACAATTTAACACTTTTATGTGAACTCATTTTGTAAAATGTATAAGTTATATTTTTAATATGTATTCTTGTCGGTTATTATTACTTTATGCTGGCTACTATTAGTCGATAGTATGCAATGTTAAAAGGGCCTCCAGTAATTCACAGGCTTCGAACTATTTCACCTAACCCTATTTTTACTACTACATATCCTTCTTAAACTGCATACAAATCAATAAATATAGCTAGCATATTAATAAAAAGACGTCGTTGGTACAGTAGAGGGTTAAGTTAGGTTAGCTACAAACAGCCTCGTACGGATCAGTAGACCTGTTTGTTTGTTTTTTTATTTGCATCCTTTTGTACTCCTTTGTACTCCCACTCACGATTCTCCCACCTGCTCCTCTTCCTCCTCCCACTCTCAACCCACCAATTTGCACGCCCCCCCCCCATCACACACACACACACGTATCAAGACAGTTATACCCTGTTCCAAATAAGTAGGCCTACATTCTTGACCACTAACCTCTATAACTCACAACAAACTAGAACAATCGAGCTAATATATATATCTATCGTTTGGGAAGGGTCAGCCAGGGAATAGGTGTGGAAATCTACAGCCTCTTTGCTCAAGCCCTTTTTGAGTTACAGCGGTTAGGGTTCACGATTTCTGACCTATTTGGAAAAGGGCATAGAACATTTGCACACATAGATAGTAGATAGATAGCTCTGTACATTTATCTGAAATAACAATGTATCATAATAGAGATAGAGAGCTTATAAGCATATATTAAGCCATGCAGTACCAGGGACGTCCTTTTCTTCATCATATTCTGGCAACTATTAGCCGATTTTATTCAGCTTAGGAAGGACCTCTAGCAATAATAAAGGCTTCAAGCTATCTCTACCAACCCTTTTGACTACCACAGATCCTTCCTAAGCTGTATCATATCGTCTAATTAACGCTAGAATGAAATATAACACGTCGCCGGTACAGAAAGGGTTAACTATCCAAACCACTGGCCAAGGCTAAATGGTTTACACACTATGGTGTACCGGTACTCATAAACATTTATATTAACATCAACCAGTATCTTTATTGCAGGTAATTGCAGTTCCTCCTATATTGCAGGCTCGCTATCGCTCGCTAGGAAAACTCGACACGTGAATGACGCGAAAGGTCTTAAAACTGACCAAAAATTGGGGCGGAAGGCCCTAAATACCGGCAATACCGACAAATCAAGGCAGAATACATTTGTTCCTACTTATCGTGAACAGAATATAAGCGAGATGAAAACATTTAAGGGTGAAAGTTTTTTTTTATTAGTATGTTTATTAATCTATAATTATAATTTGTTTCGTTTTCTAGTTTGCTCCGTAGAGTTCTAGGGTATGTATGCATGTATACTGTATACTAAGGCTATGGGGTATGTGCCTGTGTATATGCATACATACATACCCTAGACCTCCATCAAGCTTAAAAAAGAAACCACCCTTAAGACCCTTTTTGAGGTAAATTTGTACAGTATTTTCGTAAGAAAAATTTCCTGTCCAACGGCCAGTTCCCACTAAATTACAGGCTTGATATCGCTCATCAGGATAGAAATCGACACTTAAATAGCACGACAGAGAAGTGTGGCGAAAGATCTTAAAATCGCAGCTAATTGGGCGAACGTCTTAAAATATCATAACCAATGGGGCTAAACATGAGGGAGAAGGGGATCCAAAATTATAATCTCCCCCCCCCCTCCCCTTTAAGTGGACAATTCACAGAACCTTTAATAAACCTTGATCTCCCTGAAGAGGCCTCAAGATGAACTGAAATTGTCGTGTCTTTACAATCGTTATTCTTTTCAATACACTGTACAGGTATATACAAACTTTAATATCCGACCACCCCCGCCACCACCAAAAAGTAGATACGAGGTGCCGTTGTAAAGACTCATTATCCCTCAATACCTTCATATCCCCCCCCCCCCCCCGCTAAAAAAAAATAAATAAATAAATAAAAAAATAAAATAAAAAAGGGTATGTGCCTGAGTAGATAGCGAGAGAGAGAGAGAGAGAGAGAGAGAGAGAGAGAGAGAGAGAGAGAGAGAAGAGAGATTAGATAGATAGATAAAGATTAGATAGATAGATAAAGATTAGATAAATAGATAAAGATTAGATAGATAGATAGATACATATAGATATAGATAGATAGATAGATATAGACCTGACCTGACTTCCCCGCCCAATATTCTAGCGAGGGAAGGGTGTGCGTGTGTGGGTGGTTAGCGTCCCATGAATTAAGCTTGCCAGGTGTTAAACAGCCTTGGGGGGAACAAGCAAAGATTTTGTTTTCCCCAATTTTTTAGCCTCCCCACACCCCTTCAAGCTAAATAAAAATAAATAAATAAATAAATAAATATATAAATATATAAATAAATAAACAAAATAAAATAAAATAAATGCACCGAAGTTCACCTTTCCAATTAAATGTGTGCGTTTGTCGATAGAAAATTGTCCCATTAATGTCGTGACAATAATAATTATAGTTACATATCCTTTCAATTTTATATTTTTAACCTCTTGAGGATCATGACGTGCTTTGAAAGTTAATTCTAGCTCTCATTACACGATATTATACAGCTTAGGAAGGATCTGTGGGCAATAAAAGGGGAAATACTGTCTCCACTAATCCTCTGACTGCCATATGTCTTTCCTAATCTAAATAATATCGTCTAATGATAGCCCGAATAAACTGCCAAAACGCGTCATAATCTTCAAGGGGATAAATATGCCGACAATACTCTGATATGATAGATAGGGAAAACAGAATGCCACACACTTCTAGGACTTAAGGGGGTAGTGGTTATATTTTGGTCTATATATTTATGTATATATATATATATATAATATAGTTTATTGTTTCCTCCCTAGATCTCCATGAACCTTAAGGAGAGATCTCCACTTGAGGGATTTTTTTCTTGACCCCTTTCTCCCTCATGTTTAGCCCCATTGCTTTTGAGATTTTAAGACGTTTGCCCCATTAGTTTGGCGATTTTAAGAAGTTTCACCCCATTTATGTCACTTTTAAGACCTTTCATCCCATTTAGGTGTCAATTTTTTCCTGGCGAGCGATAGCCAGCCTGTAATTTAAGAGGAACCGGCCTTGGGCCGGGACATTTTTCTACCGAAAAATGTACAAATTTATCTTCAAAGGGGGTCAAGGGGGTGTAATTTCAAGCTTGATGGAAATCTAGGAAACACACTAAAAACCTCCCCTTAAGGAGGCATGGGTTGTATTTATTTGCTCCTTTATATATATTTTCATATTGTTTTTAGTGTCCTCCCGACATCTCCATCAAGCTTAAAAACAAAAAAATCAACTAAATCACCCTTCTAGGTTTATTTGTACATTTTTCGGTAGAAAATTTTCCCGGCCAAAGGCCGGTTCTTCTTTACAGGCTCACTATCGTTCGCCAGGAAAAAAATTGACACCGAAAAAGCACGAAAGACCTAAATACTGGTTTGACAAAGAAATGGGGCGAAAGGTCTTAGAATCGACAAACTAATGGGACAAACATCTTAAAATCTGAAAACTAATGGGGTTAAACGTGATGGCAGGGAGTCTAGAAAAACGACCCATGTCCCCCTAAAAAAAAAAAAAAAAAAAAAAAAAAAAAAAAAAAAAAAAAAAAAATCCCTTCAAGATATATTCCACCAACCAATGGGATGAGCCAGTCGGTTGGGTAACAGGCTTTTCAACCCCTTCACCGCCATGACGCCTTGTTACCTTTGATTCTGGCTAAAATTAGACGATGTAATGCAGGGGGGTGACCTGCTTTTTTGAAATTTCTGTCCTTTTCGCTCTTTCTCTGGCTTGTATCCCTTCGGCCCCATTCAGCCAACTATTTTAAGGCGTTTATCCCCATCTAGGTGTCGATTTTTTCCTGGCGAGCGATAGCGAGCCAGCATTATATGAAGAAATCCGGCTTCGCCGGAGACATTTTTCTATTGAAAAATGTACAAATTTAGTCTACTGTCAAACAAAAATAAAAAATATGCTGGCTCGCTATCGCTCACCAGTAAAATTTGACACCTGGATGGGGATAAACGTCTTAAAACAGTAGGCTGAATGGGGCCAAATGGATACAAGCCAGAGAAAGATAGAAAAGGACAGAACAAAAACAGGTGACCCCCCTTAAGAAGGACCTATGTTACTAAGAGGGTTTATTGAGATATTATTTACCCATTTGCGTCGTATGGGTAGAATACTAACTAAAGCAAATCGTCTAAAGCCGGTATCACACGAGCGTTTTTCACTCAACATTTATCCTGAACACTGGTCTGGCAGCTTATGAGGTCAACATTTAATATATTTCTTATGCCTAAATTCATATATTTTCAGTCTAGTTTCCGATACCAGTGAAACATATTCTACAAATGTTGCCAGAAAAATGTTGATCATCGAATGTTGACTATAAAAGCTCTCGTGTGATACCGGCTTAATGGTAACAAAATTATGGTGAAAATTACGTAATGGTGGTGAAGGGGTGAATAGAGGGAGAGTGTACCATCTTCCCCGTCATGTTCAGCCCCATTAATTTTGAGATTGTAAGACATTCTTCTCATTAGTTAAGCAATTTGTATACCTTTCGTGCCATTTAGGTGTCTATTCTTTCCTGGCGAGCGATAGCGAGCCTGAAATTTAAGAGGAACTATAGGCCAGGACATGTTTCTACCCAAAAAATACAAATTTATCTCAAATTTACAAGTTCCCGAATTGTATGTTCCTCCGACTTTCACTCACTACTATAGTCCATTCATTATAGAAAGGCCAAAAATATCGTGACCTCTAACCTCTGTAACTCAAAAACGCTTAGGAGTAATCGAGCTACTATTTTCACCATTTGAGAAGAGTCAGTCAGGAAATAGGTGGAGAAATTTACACCCCATTTGCTCTAGCCCATTTTGAGTAACAATTTGCGGCCTACCTATAATGAACAGGATATATAATTATACAGTACAGTATATCCTCCCCAATATTCGTCAACAATACTGTAGATCATCAACCCTTACCAGAAGTTATAGGAAATTTTTCCACATTTTTCCCAGTTCCAAAATCATGCAAGTCACTCACTCACTCACTCACTCACTCACACTCTCTCTCTCTCTCTTCCCCCCCCCCCCCCGCTAACTCCGTGATCGTCCCCCGTGTTTTCCACCCCAACAACTAGCCCTCTTCAACTGGTCCTGCCTAGAACTTAGTCGTGTGGTTTCCTATTTTCTTAACAGAGACAGGTATATTTTTAAATCAAATATTTCACTTATTTATTATATTTTCAGTGTCCTTCCCATTCCTCCATCAAAGTAAAAACAAAAAAATACTAAAAATAATATTGAAACAAAAAAAACCTAAGATTCTCCTTCTAGATTTATATATATATATATATATATATATATATATATATATTTGTTTTTTCGGTAGAAAAATGTCCCGGCCGAAGGCCGTCTACTCCTTAATTATAGACTTGCTATCGCTCGCCAGACACAAATCGACACCTAAATCACACGGAAAGTTTAATATTGACAGAGATATGGGGTGAAAGGTCCTAACATTGCCAAACTAATGGGCCGAGCGTCTTATAATCTGAAAATTAATGGGGCTAAGCATGAGGGAGAAGGGGATCCAGAACACCAACCATCGCTCGCCAGGAACAAATCGACACCTGTATGGGGATAAACGTCTTAAAACAGAATTGGGTCGAATGAATACAAGCCAGAGAAAGAGAGAAAAAGAGAGACAAAAAGCAGGACACCCCCTTAACATACAAAAGTAAAGAGTGCTGATAGTTCAAGGTCAAGTCAGTACAGCCACATTCCTGACCGGCCACAGTTCATTGCCATTAAGATACAAATATGAAGAGTGCTGATAGTGCAAGGTTAAGTCAATAGGGCCACACTCCTAACCGGCCACAGTTCATTGACATTATAATAAAAGATAAGTCAATACAGCCACATTCCTAACCGGCCGCACTTGCTTGCTATCAAAATAAATGAATAAAGAGTGCTGAGAGTGCAAGGTCAAGTCAGTACAGCCACATTCCTGACCGGCCGCACTTGCTTGCTATCAAAATAAAAGAATAAAGAGTGATGAGAGCGCAAGGTTAAGTCAGTACAGCCACATTCCTGACCGGCCACAGTTCATTGCCGTTAAGATACAAACATGAACAGTGCTGATAGTGCAAGGTTAAGTCAATAGGGCCACATTCCTGAGCGGCTAGAACCAGAAAGGCCCCAGCCAAAGCAGCCTCAGACCAAATTGGCCACAGTAATCTAACCCTTTACTTTTATTTTGTTTTATGTGTATGAAGGAGACAAAGGGCAGAGCTGCAAGTGTGTACATTTTCGATTCCTCGCTATCGCTCGCCAGGAAAATATCGACACCTAAATGACACGAAAAGTTAATATTGGCAAAGAAATGGGGCGAGAGGTCATAAAATCGCCAAACTAATGGGCCAGACGTCTTAAAATCTGAAAACTAATGTGGCTAAACATGAGGGAGAAAGGGGACCAAAAATACGAACCAAATTCCCATAAGAGCATCATTTTCTGGAGCCCGAACTTTCACAACCCAACTGAAGGTCCTAACATTTTGGGTAGGTTCCACAGAGGCTCGTCTTAAGGGGAGGTGCGGGTTTTTCTGGACTCTCTTCTCCCTCATGTTTAGCCCAATTAGTTTTGACATTTAAAAACGTTCACTTCATTAGTTTGGTGATCTTAAAATCTGTTATGCCATTTAGGTGTTTATTTTCTTCCTGGCGAGCTATAGCGAGCCTGCAATTTAAGAGGAATCGATCTTCGGCCAGGACATTTTGTTGCCGAAATATGTACACTCGCTCCAAGAAGTATCTGTACCCCTACGCTGATCATCTGGTGTGTACAGCTCGGTAGGGTTGGCACCTCTGCCTGCAACTATATCCAATATGTCAGAGAGGATCCTCTCTGACACATGGATATAGTTGCAGGTAAAGGTGCCAACCCTATCAAGCTGTACACACCAGATGTTCAGCGTAGGGGTGCAGATACTTCTTGGAGCGAGTGTACAAATACATCTCGAAGGGGGGGTCTTTGGGATGTTTCTTATTATAGGAGTCCAACTCGCTTTGTTTTTTCGTTCTCTCCCTCTCTCTTTAGCTTGTATCTATTTGGCCCCATTCAGCCTACTGTTTTAAGACGTATACCCCCATCCAGGTGTCAATATTTTCCTGGCGAGCGGTAGCGAGCCAGCATATACTGTATATATATATCTTTGTTTTGACAGCAAACTAAATTTGCACATTTTTCGATAGAAAAATATCTCCGGAGAAGCCGGATTTCTCCATACAATGCTGGCTCGCTATCGCTCGCCAGGAAGAAACCGACACCTGGATGGGGATAAACGTCTTAAAACAGTTGGCTGAATGGGGCCGAATGGATACAAGCCAGGGAAAGAGAGAAAAGGAGAGAACAAAAAAAGCCGGTGAACTCCCTTAATTAAGCTTGATCGAGGTCTAGGGAGCAAAGTCAAACATATACTGTATAATATACTGGACGGTATAATTATATTATATACCGGTAAGAATGACCAATAAATATATAAATACAATAACGATCCCTTAATCTGATTGTTCTCGAGCCCTGGACCGGGGATCGTAATGAGAGACTCGCGGGGCCTCTAATTGTTACCCAGCACGGCCGGGAAATATGTTATTGGGGTAGTTAGAGGTAGTTAGAGATAGAGAAGGGTGGTTAGGGAGAGAGAGGGAGGGAGGGGACAGAGAGAGAGAGAGAGAGAGAGAGAGTGTGTGTGTGTGTGTGTGTTTGTGAGGTAGTTAGAGAGAGGGGGTAGGTGAGGGAGGGGAGGGAGGTAAAGAGAGAGAGAGAGAGTGTGTGAGTGTGTGTGTGTGTGTGTGTGTGTTTGTGGGGTAGTTAGAGAGAGGGGGTAGGTGAGGGAGGGGAGTGAGGTAGAGAGAGAGAGAGAGTGTGTGTGTGTGTGTGTGTGTGTGTGTTTGTGAGGTAGTTAGAGAGAGGGGGTAGGTGAGGGAGGGGAGTGAGGTAAAGAGAGAGAGAGAGAGTTAAAGTGTGTGTGTCTGTGTTTAACCATAGATATGCTATTACCACCTTCGCCATTATATTAAGCGTTAGGTGAATAGCTATATAAACTTTGCTTCCCATTTTAACCCATGCAATACCGGTGACATCCTTTTCATTATTATGGCAAATATATATCAATTAGATGGAGTTAGCAAGCCTTATAAATTGACTACCTGCGATCATGAGGGTTAGCAGAGAGTTCAAGCTTCAGACAACGATATTTAACCCCTTCAGCACCATGACGCCTTTTTACCTTTGATCCTGGCTATCTTTAGACGATTTGATTGCAGTTTAAGAAGGACCTATATGTTACTAAGATGGTTTATTGGGATCTTATTTATAATGTGAATCGTATAGGTAGATTACAAACTAAAGAAAATCGTCAAATGGTAACCAGAATATGATGACAATTACGTAATGGTGTTGAAGGGGTTAATGATCTATAAATTTTAATCCGTTTGTAATACACATACAGGTGTAGTAATTACAGTATATCAAAATTGAACATTACTTTCGTCCAAACAAAACCACATACGTTTTCTAATGTTGTTTTCTTTCATAGTTACATATTAAGCTTTTTCTAATGTTGTTTTCTTTCATAGTTACATATTAAGCTTTTTCTAATGTTGTTTTCTTTCATAGTTATATATTAAGCTTTTTATAATGTTGTTTTCTTTCATAGTTACATATTAAGCTTTTTCTAATGTAGTTTTCTTTCATAGTTACATATTAAGCTTTTTCTAATGTTGTTTTCTTTCATAGTTACATATTAAGCTTTTTCTAATGTAGTTTTCTTTCATAGTTACATATTAAGCTTTTTCTAATGTTTTCTTTCATAGTTACATATTAAGCTTTTTCTAATGTTTTATTTCATAGTTACATATTAAGCTTTTTCTAATGTTGTTTTCTTTCATAGTTACATATTAAGCTGTTTCTAATGTTGTTTTCTTTCATAGCTACATATTAAGCTTTTTCTAATTTTGTTTTCTTTCATAGTTACATATTAAGCTTTTTCTAATGTTGTTTTCTTCCATAGTTACATATTAAGCTTTTTCTAATGTTGTTTTCTTTCATAGTTACATATTAAGCTTTAATTTGCTCTAATATTCTAATGGTCAATTGTCTGCCCATTTTGATCTGCTCATTTTTTTCTATTATATTGTTTTCCCTTTTTTTCCTATTCTTTTTCTTCTGCTTTTCCTTATTCATTTGTATATATTTTGTTCCTTTATTCTTTTTCTTCCTTTTCGTTTTCCTTGTGTGAGCTTTCTTGCATTTTTTATTTGGCCATTCCCTATGACATATTATCTACTGCTGCTAATACTGTTACTATTATAAACTCACTTATCTTATATATTGATCGTGCCTACATACTAAAGTTCCTTATAACCCGAAACTAGCAATAAGCGCCTTCACACATGGGGTTACGGTGTTCGAGTCACGTGATCAGTGTCCTAGTGGTTTGAATAGAGACACAGACCCTTGCTGAGCGTCACCTAATATAACCAGGTAGAAATAGCAAGAACTTAACCCCTTCTGTACCGGCGAAGGCTTTCTAATTGTATTGTAGCTATATATTCGTAATATCGCCAACCCACCAGTTAACTTACAAATTAATCAACCAATGGGGGCATACGCCGTGACAGCGCGTGGCCGCACTTACAGCGCACTGACAGCGCATGGCCGCACTAGTGTTACACTGGGCTTAACACTAATAAGGCGTACGGTCCGGACGGTGTTCCTCCTGTTGTTCTCAAAAACTGTGCTTCCGTGCTGACTCCCTGCCTAGGCAAACTCTTTCGTCTCTGTCTATCCTCTAACGTCTTCCCTTCATGCTGGAAGTTTGCTCACATTCAACCTGTCCCAAAGAAGGGTGACCGCTCTCAACCCTCCAACTATCGTCCAATTGCTCTTATCTCTTGTCTTTCTAAAGTTTTTGAAACTATTCTTGCTTCCAAATTTCTTAAGCATTTCTCTTCTCATAATCTGCTCTCAGATCGCCAGTATGGCTTCCTTAAGGGTCGCTCTACTGGTGATCTTCTTTCATATCTTACTAACTCTTGGTCATCCTCCTTTCGGGACTTCGGTGAGACTTTTTCTATTGCACTAGACATATCGAAAGCCTTCGATAGAGTCTGGCATAAATCTTTAATTTCTAAACTACCCTCCTTCGGTTTCTATCCCTCCATCTGTGCCTTTGTCTCTAATTTCCTTTCTGGCCGTTCCATAGCTGCGGTTGTGGACGGCCATTGTTCACTTCCTCACCCTATAAACTCCGGTGTTCCTCAGGGCTCTGTCCTATCTCCTATTCTCTTTCTAATTTTTATAAATGATCTCCTTAACTGTACCTTAATTCCCATCCATTCATACGCAGACGACTCAACCTTACACTACTCCATTAGTTTTTCAGAACGCCCCAGCCAGCAATCCCTCAACGACAAACGTAATGAAGCCATAGAACTCTTAAATTCTGATCTAAATACTATTTCCAATTGGGGCAGAGAAAACCTTGTTAACTTTAATGCTTCCAAAACCCAATTTCTCCATCTATCTAACTGTCAGGATCTCCCAGCGGACTATCCCTTATTCTTCAACAATACAAAAATCAACCCTTCATCTTCTCTCAATATTCTTGGTGTCTCTTTTTCTTCTGCTCTCATTTGGAAGGACCATATTACCAGTCTTGCTAAGGCAGCCTCCCAGAAGCTGGGTGTGCTCAACCGCCTTAGGGGGTTCTTTTCCCCTGCACAGCTTCTTGCTCTGTACAGGGGCATAGTGCGCCCTTGTATTGAGTATTGTTCACATGTGTGGGGAGGTTCCTCTCACACCGCTCTCCTAGACAAAGTTGAAAGGAAGGCCTTTCGTATCATTAACTCCCGTCCACTCACCAACTCTCTGCAATCTCTCTCTCTCTCCGCCGCAATGTTGCATCTCTCTCGCTATTCTATCGCTACTATAATAATCAGTGTTCCTCAGAGCTATCCCAGTGCATACCACCTCCTTTACGTAGGGCACGTGGTACCCGTCTTGCAACTCAATCCCACCCCTACTCTGTGCAACTCTCCAACCCAAGAGTGAAACGTTACTCTCAAACTTTCTTCTACTCAACATCTGAGCTCTGGAACTCTCTCCCAGAATCAGTCTTTCCCTCTTCCTATGACTTAAATTGCTTCAAACTCCGTGTGTCCAGGCATTTTGGCTCGAATGTCCCTTGATTTTGGCCCTGTCACTCTTTCAACTATGGGGGAGGCACTCGCTATAGGCAGTTATGCCTTTTGCCTCCCTCAATCACATAGAAAAAAAAAAAAAAAAAAAAAAAATATACCTAATTAATGAATTAAATTAAATTAATGAATACATGTGGTACTCTCAGGATTCGAACTTAGGATACTCCCACCGAAATCCAGCGACGATTTTGAAGAGTTTAAGAAGGATCTGTGATACTAAAACAAATTAAGTAAGAGACCCTTTTTAAACTAAGTAAAAATCGTCTAACAGTAGCCAGACTAAAGTTAAAAGGACGGCACCGGTACTGAAGGGGTTAAATAACATGGATAGGCCCTGGCAAGGTTTTTGGATTGATTGCAAAGTCACACACTGTATTCCTATCCATTCATCAATCCAACGAATCCGAACTGAAATATCGGACACTTGGCTGCTGTGAAGGCGCTTATTGGTTCCCCCTCCGCCCCACTCTCACCACAACGTTTCCACAAGCCATCGGATCATGAGTAGCGAGGTATTTTGAGAGAGCCTATGGTCATTAAGGGGGTAGTGCTTGTTTTGAGGTCTATATATTTATACAGCAATGTATTTTTGAGTTTCCTCGCTAGACCTCCATCAAGCTTAAAGACAAATCCCCTAGACCCCCTATCAAGATACATTTGTATGTCCCGGCCGAAGGCCGGTTCCTTCCAAAATTACAGGCTCGCTATCGCTCGCCAGGAAAACATCGACATCTAAATGGCACAAAAGGTCTTAAAATCGCCAAACTAATGGAGCGAACGTCTTAAAATCTCAAAACTAATGGGGCTAAATATAAGGGAGAAGGGGGTCCATAAAAAGAGACTACCTCCCCCATAAAACTCATTCAGGGTGGTCATGGCGTATCGGCAGTCAGGCGTACCTGCTACTATTGGTTTACTCTCTTATATGCTATGTTATTTGATTTTAAATTTGTTTTATTTTTTTATTATTATCTTTATCATTATATACTTGAATTTATTTGTCTTATTTATGTTTTTATCACCATTATTATTCAGTATATATATATATATATATATATATATATATATATATATATATATATATATATATATATATATATATTTTTTAGTTTATGGCTTGGATCGTGTTTGGAGCCGTAGCGAAATATTAAACGGAGCAATGAAGGCCCTTTAGAACGCAGTGACTAGAATACAATAGCCGAAAGCTATTTGTGCCCCTGGTATAATTACTCATAAAGAAAATCGTGACCCTCATCTAGTTCTAATTATGGAAGTACATCTCTGGAAGCGAATTATGGAAGTATATCTCTGGAAGCGAATTATGGAAGTATATCTCTGGAAGCGAATTATGGAAGTATATCTCTGGAAGCGAATTATGGAAGTATATCTCTGGAAGCGAATTTATGACTCTGATTTCCTATACATCAGCTACAAAACAATATATATACTATTTATTGAAAAGCAAGGTCCATCCAAAACTCAATCCAGATGGTTGTAATTGCATAACAAAACAAAAACCATATGGGTCCTTGATTTTGTATACTTGACTGTACTGTACACTCCCAAGGCATAGTAATTAGATCCATTTATTTTTATTTTATTATTATTATCTTTATTTTTAGTATTATTATACTTATTATTATTAATAGTAGTAGGATTCATATATTAATTTATTATAATTTTTTGAAAGGACCAGACCAGATGGCTGGAGTAAAGTAGGAAAGAAGATCAATTGACCACTTGCGAGTTTCGTTCTATAAGGAAGTTGAAGCTGTAGACATCGATATTTAACAGAATTTACAGCTAAAATACGGTCGTAGTACATTTATTAAATACATAAAACCCAATTCAACATACCATTGATCCATCATAAACTTACATTATTATTGCATTTCGGTTTAATATCGATGTTTACGTCACCAACTTCCTTATAGCCTAAAACTCGCAAGTGGAGCTGAGAAGTGAGAAGTACAGTAGAAGACTAAAAGTTCTCGGGCTCAACCAAGGAACACTCTGGAGGATTTTGATATTGTTCGGTACTGCATGATCTCATTTGGGTTCTATACAGACTCACTGAGTATACATTTATCATGGATCGTTAGTATACATTTATCATGGATCGTTACTATACATTTATCATGGATCGTTACTATACATTTATCATGGATCGTTAATTCATCATGGATCGTTAGTATACATTTATCATGGATCGTTAGTATACATTTATCATGGATCGTTAGTATACATTTATCATGGATCGTTAGTATACATTTATCATGGATCGTTAGTATACATTTATCATGGATCGTTAGTATACATTTATCATGGATCGTTAGTATACATTTATCATGGATCGTTACTATACATTTATCATGGATCGTTAGTATACATTTATCATGGATCGTTAGTATACATTTATCATGGATCGTTACTATACATTTATCATGGATCGTTAGTATACATTTATCATGGATCGTTACTATACATTTATCATGGATCGATACTATAGGCCTATACTCTAGGATAATAATATATCATGATTCTTCTTGATCCTCGAACTGCTTAAGGGAGCCCACCTCGCTTTTTTTCTCTTTCTCTCCCTCTCTCTTCGGCTTATATCCATTCGGCCCCATTCAGCCTACTGTTTTAATTAGTTTACCCCCATCCAGGTGCCAATATTATCCCGCGAGCCAGCATATATATATATATTTTTGTTTTAACAGCAAGCTAAATTTGTAAATTTTTCGATAGAAAAATGTCTCCGGCGAAGCCGGTTTTCTTCATACAATACGGGCTCGCTTTCGCTCGCTCGCCAGGAAGAAATTGACACCTGTATGGGGATAAACGTCTTAAAACAGTTGGCTGAATGGGTCCCAATGGATACAAGCCAGGGAAAGAGAGAAAAGGAGAGAAAGATAAACAAAGCCGGTGACCCCCCTTAACCCTTTCAAGATCCGATGACGCATTTTTTTCAGTTTAATTCCAGCTGACGTTAAATTGCCATGTTACTTTTTTTGTCTATGTGATTGAGGGAAACAAAAGGCAGAACTGCCTATAGCGAGTGCCTCCCCATAGTTGAAAGACTGACAGGGCCAAAATGCCTGGACACACGGAGTTTGAAGCAATTTAAGTCATAGGAAGAGGGAAAGACTGATTCTGGGAGAGAGTTCCAGAGCTCAGCTGTTGAGTAGAAGAAAGTTTGAGAGTAACGTTTCACTCTTGGGTTGGAGAGTTGCACAGAGTAGGGGTGGGATTGAGTTGCAAGACGGGTACCACGTGCCCTACGTAAAGGAAGTGGTATACACTGGGAAAGCTCTGAGGAACACTGATTATTATAGTAGCGATAGAATAGCGAGAGAGATGCAACATTGCGGCGGAGAGAGAGAGATTGCAGAGAGTTAATGATACTAAAGGCCTTCCTTTCAACTTTGTCTAAGAGAGCGGTGTGAGAGGAACCTTCCCACACATGTGAACAATACTCAATACAAGGACGCACTATGCCCCTGTACAGAGCAAGAAGCTGTGCAGGGGAAAAGAACCCCCTAAGGCGGTTGAGCACACCCAGCTTCTGGCAGGCTGACTTAGCAAGACTGGTAATATGGTCCTTCCAACTGAGAGCAGAAGAAAAAAAAGACACCAAGAATATTGAGAGAAGATGAAGGATTGATTTTTGTATTGTTGAAGAATAAGGGATAGTCCGCTGGGAGTTCCTTACGGGTAGATAGATGGAGAAATTGGGTTTTGGAAGCATTAAAGGTAACAAGGTTTTCTCTGCCCCAATTGGAGATAGTATTTAGATCAGAATTTAAGAGTTCTATGGCTTCATTACGTTTGTCGTTGAGGGATTGCTGGCTGGGGCGTTCTGAAAAAACTAATGGAGTAGTGTAAGGTTGAGTCGTCTGCGTATGAATGGATGGGAATTGAGGTACATTTGAGGAGATAATTTATCAAAAATTTAAAAGAGAATAGGAGATAGGACAGAGCCCTGAGGAACACCGGAGTTTATAGGGTGAGGAAGTGAACAATGGCCATCCACGACCGCGGCTATGGAACGGCCGGAAAGGAAATTAGAGACAAAGGCACAGATGGAGGGATAGAAACCGAAGGAGGGTAGTTTAGAAATTAAAGATTTGTGCCAGACTCTATCGAAGGCTTTCGATATGTCTAGTGCAATAGAAAAAGTCTCACCGAAGTCCCGAAAGGAGGATGACCAAGAGTTAGTAAGATATGAAAGAAGATCACCAGTAGAGCGACCCTTAAGGAAGCCATACTGGCGATCTGAGAGCAGATTATGAGAAGAGAAATGCTTAAGAAATTTGGAAGCAAGAATAGTTTCAAAACTTTAGAAATACAAGAGATGAGAGCAATTGGACGATAGTTGAAGGGTTGAGAGCGGTCACCCTTCTTTGGGACGAGCAAACTTCCAGCATGAAGGGAAGACGTTAGAGGATAGACAGAGACGAAAGAGTTTGCCTAGGCAGGGAGTCGGCACGGAAGCTTGATTACTCGGTTATTACGAAGATTTTGTAGCAAAATATGTCGTTAATTACGAAAACCTCGCAAAAATATGATGCAGAGATATATTAGTTTCATATATTCCCATTAATTATCGATCAATCAGTTTACAGTCATCAGAAATATAACCGACTACCGACTATATTATTCAGATTAGGAAGGGTATGTGGACATCAGAGGGTTAATTGAGATAGTCTTTACCCTTTAAATTCACACAGATCCTTCCTAAGCTCGATACAAGCGTCTAATAATAGCCAGAATTAACTGTCAATATGCGTCATAATCTTCAAAGAGTTAAATGAACCCCGGAATTTTATATAATTGGTAAATAATTAGGATGGTTCAATTTCGTTCGGGATTGCTTCGAAAATTTAAGGGGGGTCACCGGCTTTGTTTTATCGTTCTCTCCTTTTCTCTCTTTCCCTGGCTTGTATCCATTCGGCCCCATTCAGCCAACTGCTTTAAGATGATTATCCCCATCCAGTTGTCGATTTCTTCCCGGCGAGCGATAGCGAGCCCGCATTGTATGGAGAAATCCGGCTTCGCCGGAGACATTTTTCTATCGAAAAATGTACAACTTTGGCTTGCTGTCAAAAAAATATATATATATGCTGGCTCGCTACCGCTCGCCAGGAAAATATAGACACCTGGATGGGGGTAAAGTCTTAAAACAGTAGGCTGAATGGGGCCGAATGGATACAAGCCAAAGAGAGAGGGAGACAAAGAGAAAAAAGAAAAAGAAAAAAAACGAGGTGGGCTCCCTTAATACCACGACTAACTGTATATCTTAGAGCGTGTTTTCTATTTTGTCCAGTTTAGAGGCAGTCCAAATTAATATAATAATTCTCTAACAAAATAATTATAAGTATTTGTATCTGCAATTGCAATAATTACTGAAAAGGGGAAGAACATCGTACGTGATACCAAACGTTTTTAGTTTGTTCCCTAGACCTCCATCAAACTTAAAATTACACCCCCTAGACCCCCTTTCAAGATCATTTGTACATTTTTCCTATTAAATTACAGGCTAACTATCGCTCGCCAGGACAAATTCGATACCTACATGGCACGAAAGGTCTAAACATTTACAGAAATGGGGTGAAAGTTCTTAAAATCGCCAAACTCATGGATTGCACGTCTTAAAATCTCAAAGGCAATGGGGCTAAGCATGAGGGAGAAAGGGGTCCAGAACGAAATCCCTCAAGTGGAAAGCTCCCCTTAAATCTGACCGAAATAATACCAATCACCAAATGTAATTATTAGCATACAATAATTCCAGTGTATTAACCCCTTCTGTACCGGCGACGTCTTTTGAATTTTATTCTAGCTATAGGGGAGATCTCCACTCGAGGGATTTTTTTCTGGATCCCTTTCTCCCTCATGTTTAGCCCCATTGCTTTTGATATTATAAAACGTTTGCCCCATTAGTTTAGCGATTTTAAGAACTTTCACCCCATATTAAGACCTTTCGTGCCATTCAGGTGTCAATTTTATCCTAACGAGCGATAGCGAGCCTGTAATTTAAGAGGAACCGGCCTTTGGCCGGGACATTTTTCTACCGAAAAATGTACAAATTTATCTTGAAAGGGACTCCAGGGGGTGTAATTTTAAGTTTGATGGAGGTCTAGGGAACCAACTAAAAACCTCCCCTTAAGACGATTTAGTGCAGCTTAAGAAGGATCTGTGGTATTAAAAAAGGGTTAAGTGAGATAGTTCGAAGCCTGTTAATTGCTGGAGGCCCTTTTTTTAATCGACTAAAATCGTCTAACAGAAGCCAGAATGGAGCTGAAAAGACATCGCCGGTACTGAAGGGGTTTAGAACTATTCCTTTGCAAACCAATGCTGAATATAATTAGGAGTTAAGGGGAGATTTCCACTTGCGGGACTTTTTTCTTGACCCCTTTCTCCCTCAAGTCTAGCCCCATTGCTTTTGAGATTTTAAGACTTTCTCCCATTAGTTTGGTGATTTTTAAGAATTTTCGCCCCATTCGGTAAATTTTAAGACCTTTCGCGCCATTTAGGTGTCGATTTTATCCTGGCGAGCGATAGCGAGCCTGTAATTTAAGAGTAATCGGCCTTCGGCCGGGACATTTTTCTACCGAAAAATGTACAAATTTATCTTGAAAGGGGGTCAAGGGGATGAAATTTTAAGATTGCTGGAGGAGTAGGAAACAAACTAGAAACCTCCCCTTAATGATATGCCATATTTTCACCGACCAGGCCTATATAAAACTCGTATAAACCTTTACCAAACTCGTATAAACCTTTACCAAACTCGTATAAACCTTTACCAAACTCGGCGAAACCTTTACCAAACTCGGCGAAACTATTTAAAATTATATATAAATCTTTCCTAAACTCTACAACACTATGTAAAACTCATATAGGCCTTTACTAAACTCTGAAAAACTCTATACAAATCTATAAACAAATATAAACCTTTTATAAACTCTACAAAACTCCATAAAACCCATATAAACCTTTACTAAATTCTACAAAACTCTATAAAGCCAATATAAACCTTTTCTAAACTCTACACAATTCTGTAAAACTCATATATAAAGCATTAATACACTCTACAAAGCTCACATATACCTTTACTAAACTCTACCAAGCTCTACAAAACAAATATAAACCTTAACTAAACTCTACTAAACTCTATAAAACTAATAGGTTACCTCTACAAAACTCTACAAGATTCCAATAAACCTTTTCTAAATGTCTATGTGTTTATATATCTAGTTCATCCCTCCCCCCCCCCCCCCATGGCTGGATGATGAACATTGTCTAATATCTAGCATCAACGGGATCTCCAAAGCTGAACCTGTCGAAATCGCAGAAAGAAAATGTCGGAACAATTGGACAAGAAAAAATGTAGTAGCCTTTGAACACGAACTTTTAAGGGGAGATTTCCACTTGAGGGATTTTTTTCCTTGACTCCTTTCTCCCTCATGTTTAGCCTCATTGTTTTTCTAATTTTACGACGTTTGCCCCATTACTTTGACGATTTTAAGAACTTTCAACCCATTTCTGTAAATTTTAAGACCTTTCGTGCCATTTAGGGGGAGGGGGGGGGGCGTATATATTTGTTTATTTATTTACCTTTTTTCCTATTGTTGTTTTAAAGTTTCCTCCCTAGATCTCCATCAAGCTTAAAAACACACCCAGAGATATATAAATATAAATATATATATAAATATAAATATATATCAATATAAATTTTTACATTTTTCGATAGAAAAAATTCCCGGCCAGAGGCAATTACTACTATATTACAGGCTCGCTATCGCTTGCCAGGAAAAAATTGACACCTAAATTGTATGAAAGGTCTTAATATAATAAAAGAAAATGAGGTGAAAAGTCTTAAGATCGCCAAACTAATTGCCTGAACGTCTTACAATCTGAAAACTAATGGGGCTAAACATGAGGGAGAAGAGGGGCCAGAAAAACTAACCATCCCCCTTAAGGCGGAGTCACACGAACGATTTTTCCGTCAGTTTTTACGGGCAATTGTAGTCTGGCAGGTTTAAAATACAAGTTCCATAAGATTTAAACTACCTAACATAATCTACCTTCGATCTAGTTTCCGATATCAACGCGAAAGTGCCTCAAAATGTTGTATGAATAAACTTGCTCATGGAAAATTGCCGGGAAATGCGCTCGTGTGACACCGCCTTAACCCCTTGAGGTTGAGGACGCATTTTGACAGTTACTTCTGGCTACTATTAGACGATTTAACTCAGATTACGACGGGGATAAGGAAGTCAGAAAGGTAATTGAGATCGTCTTTAGCTTTCAAATTCTATCATATCCGTTCTAAGCTGCATAAAATCGTCTAATAATAGCCAGAATAACCGGTCAAAATGCGATATAATCCTCAAGAGGTTAATTCCACATGAAACACACGCAAGAGATCCTACGAGCAATATGTTAGGGGTAATTGGCCGTTTTTTGTCCCCCCCCCCCCCCCCCAGGTGAATTGCTTTTGGTTTAACACATCTGGACGTCCTTCTCCCTCATGCTTAGGCCTATGCATTTTTATTTTATTTATTTATGATTAAAAGATATTTGCCCCATTAGTTTGGCGATTTTGAGACCTTTTGATTAAGGTGTCTTTTTCTGGCAAGCGATAGCGAGCCTGCATCTTAGGAGAAACCGGCCTCCGGCCGGGGCATTTTTCTACCGAAAAATGCACAAATTCATTTAGAAGGGGGTTCTTGGGTGTAATCTTTTAAGCTTAATGGAGGTGTAGGAAGCAAAAAATAAAGTAATAATAATAATACAAAGAAATACAAATAAGATAATAATTCTCTATATTGATAGTGCCAACATATTAAACTTCTTCGCAACCCGAAACTAGCTATATAAAAAATAAGTAGGTATAGTAAAATAAAGTAAAAATATAAATACACCTGTACACACGCAAGAAATATAAATACACCTGTACACACGCAAGAAATATAAATACACCTGTACACACGCAAGAAATATAAATACACCTGTACACACGCAAGAAATATAATACACCTGTACACACGCAAGAAATATAAATACACCTGTACACACGCAAGAAATATAAATACACCTGTACACACGCAAGAAATATAAATACACCTGTACGCACGCAAGAAATATAAATACACCTGTACACACGCAAGAAATATAAATACACCTGTACGCACGCAAGAAATATAAATACACCTGTACACACGCAAGAAATATAAATACACCTGTACACACGCAAGAAATATAAATACACCTGTACACACGCAAGAAATATAAATACACCTGTACACGCAAGAAATATAAATACACCTGTACACACGCAAGAAAAATACACCTGTACACACGCAAGAAATATAAATACACCTGTACACACGCAAGAAATATAAATACACCTGTACACACGCAAGAAATATAAATACACCTGTACACACGCAAGAAATATAAATACACCTGTACACACGCAAGAAATATAAATACACCTGTACACACGCAAGAAATATAAATACACCTGTACACACGCAAGAAATATAAATACACCTGTACACACGCAAGAAATATAAATACACCTGTACACACGCAAGAAATATAAATACACCTGTACACACGCAAGAAATATAAATACACCTGTACACACGCAAGAAATATAAATACACCTGTACACACGCAAGAAATATAAATACACCTGTACACACGCAAGAAATATAAATACACCTGTACGCACGCAAGAAATATAAATACACCTGTACACACGCAAGAAATATAAATACACCTGTACACACGCAAGAAATATAAATACACCTGTACACACGCAAGAAATATAAATACACCTGTACACACGCAAGAAATATAAATACACCTGTACACACGCAAGAAATATAAATACACCTGTCCCCACCCGAGAAATATAAATACACCTGTACACACGCAAGAAATATAAATACACCTGTACACACGCAAGAAATATAAATACACCTGTACACACGCAAGAAATATAAATACACCTGTACGCACGCAAGAAATATAAATACACCTGTACGCACGCAAGAAATATAAATACACCTGTACACACGCAAGAAATATAAATACACCTGTACCCACGCAAGAAATATAAATACACACGCAAGAAATATAAATACACCTGTACGCACGCAAGAAATATAAATACACCTGTACGCACGCAAGAAATCTTTCGAGCAAAATGTTAGGGATAATTGGCCATTTTTTATGAGTTAATTGTTGATGGTTCAGCTCTTACAAAACACCTGCTGTAGAATTGGATTGAAGAGGTGGTTTCTGAACCCCTTCTCCATCATGCTTTGCCCCATTAGCTTTGAGTTTTAAAACACTCGCCCCATTAGTTTGGCGATTTTAAGACCTGTTGTTCCATTTAAGTGTCATTTTTTTCAGATAGCGAGCCTGCAATTCAAGAGGAATCAGCCTTCGGCCAGGGCAATTTGTTCTACCAAAAAATGCACAAATTTATCTCGAAGGAGGTTCTCTGGGATATTATTTTAAGCTTGATGTTGGTCTATGAAGCAAACTGAAATAAAAAAGATAATACAAATAAAGAACACGCAAGAGATCCTAAGAGCATAACGTTAGGGATGATAGGCATTTCTTTTCTAGTTAATTGCTTTTCGTTTAGCTCGTACAAAACACCTGCTGATAACATCTGTAGAATTTTATTTACGGGAGGGGGGGGGGGGGGGAGTGAATCTGGACCCCCTTGTCCTTCAGGTTTAGCCCCATTAGTTTTGAAACTCGAAAGAGTAGAACCAAAAGCATTTCGCCTCATCAACTCACTTCCTCTTCATAGTTCCCTACAATCTATGTATACACGCCGCAATGTTGAATCTCTTTCACTCTACTATTGCTATTACAACAATCAGCGTTCTTCGCCTTACGGCTAGTGCGAGGCACCCGCCTTGCAAAACAGTCCCACTCCTATTCTGTCCAGCTCTCCAACCCAAGAATTGACACATTTTCTAAGTCTTTCTTCTACTCAACAAGTCAACTCTGGAACTCTCTCCCTCAATCAACCTTTCTTTCATCCAATGACTTAAACTGCTTTAAATTTCTGTTGTACAGGTATTTTGACCCCAACGTCCTTTGAATTTGAATTTGAATTTACTTTTTTGGCTTTGAGGGAGACACTCGTTACAGGAAACCTGCCTTTTGTCTCCTCACACATAAAACAAAATCGCTCCACTAGTTCGGTGATTTTAAGACTTTTCGAGCCCTTTAGGTGTCGACTTTTTCCTGGCGAACGATAGCTAGCCTGCAATGAAGGGGGAACCGGCCTTCGGCCGGGGCATTTGTCTACCGAAAAATGCATAAATTAATTTCAAAATTAATTACGTCTTGGGGCGTGTTTTTTTTAAGCTTGATGGAAGTCTAGTGTGGACAAATAAGTAAAACATAAATATAACAATTAGCTTTAAAAAATAAATAAAACAATAAACTTTAATAAATACTGTATATATAAAACAATATTGAAAAATAAATATAACTATAAACTTTAAAAAACTAAATCAAATAATAAAGATTCCCTTAATCGGCTTGGTTTTTTGCCAGCGACGAATAGGGCAGGGCTATGACGGATACCTAGATCTTCCGGTAACAATAATTTGAAATGACGTATGTTTGAGGCTATTTAGAACTTACGGTGAACACTTTTATATATATATATATATATATATATATATATACCGGTATATATATATATATATATATTTTTTTTTTTTTTTTTTAGGTGGTAGGTGGGAGAGGTAGAACATAACAGTATATGCACACTTCTATTGCATTATCATTATTTTCACTTCAAGTATTTGTAATATTTGGTTTGCGTATGGTTAATGCATGGGTTTCATAAATATCACTTAATGTATTTTTAATTAACGAATATTCATATTATTTCTTACATGAATTTAAATATAACATTAAGTAATATTGTCATGTAATATAAAGTACGTGGTAATTTCTCATCGTTGCATATAATTGCCTGTGATATTTTGTTTTACTTCTCCATTTCTTTCTTTGCACTTTTTCTGTTTCTTCCTTCGTCATTTTCCACCCAACATTAGTTAATACGAAGGAAAGGCTTATGACATTTTGTCTACATATACTGTATGTGTAGCCTCAACATCTGTCAGACATTTTTACATAACAGAACAGAAACTAACTGGAATTTTCCTTAGCGATTATACACTTACTGTTGCGAATTACTGTTGCAAGGAACAAAGCCGAGGAAATACAAACAAATAATGGCATGCCAATTTGGGGAAAATAATTGTATACACCGAGTCGTTAATGGTTGGTGGAAAGTGTAGCACACCAGCAGGTAAAACTTTAGAAGATTATTTATGAATTATAGTTTACAAATACATTACGAAAAATGAGGGTATGTATGATCAACCAGTTTTTGTCAGTTGATTCTAAGTGGCAACAAAAATGAAGTTTTTGTTCCGAAAGGGAAAGAAAATAAGCAGTTGAAGTATACTGTTGTAAGGTAGCATAGAGTACAATGGATAATATTCGGCCTTTCTGAAGCGTACCATTTCCCCATGCAATATTCCTTGGTTGAGAGTGGTTGTTATCACTTTTTTGCTGCCATACATAACTACGGGGTTGGTAGGAAGTGGGTACCCTCTACTGGCTATACCCCTTTACCCACCTGCGGTAGTAGGTAGTGTACTAATAGCTGGGTGGCAAACCGGTGCAATGATGCTTACGGATGAGGTTAGTCTGAGAGGAAATACGGGATAATGTGCATGGAGTTGCATTATTTAGGCCATGGATGATCTCAGATTGGCCCTGAGGTACTACACAAGAGTCGGAGCTGTTGTGTTTATAATTATTTCTCTTGGACCAAAATCCAAGCATTTGGTGACTTACTGGATGATGCAGTGCAATCTGTTCGTACATGTGATGAGGAATTAGAAATCTTGGATAAATTAAGGGGAGACAGTTGGTTTTTCGAGTCTTCCTCCTCCCTCATGTTTAGCCCTATTAGTTATATGATTTCAAGACATTCGACCCATAGTTTGGCGATTTTCAGACATTTTGCCCCATTTCTTTGCCAATATTAAGACCTTTCGTGCCATTTAGGTGTCATTTTTTTCCTGGCGAGCGATAGCAAGCCTGTATTTGAAAAGGAATCGGCCTTCGGCCGGGTCATTGTTCTACCTTAAAATGTACAAATATACATCGAAGAGGAGTCTTGTGGGTGTTTCTTTTTAACTTTGATAGAGGCTTAGAGAGCAAACTATACTATAAACCATTGAGCCGAACCAGTAAATTATGCTGCACAATATCGTCTGAGCTCCCTTAACTTATTTTGGTAGTAAGTGGTGAGTCGGGCAGCGATGGGATTATGGATTCACTCAACAAGAATATATGAGGTTGTCGATACCTATGCATAAGGATGAAGCTGCGGATCTTCAAGACACTGGTGCTCCCTAGAGACGCTATAGTATAACAGAGATCGGACAGCCAGTTGTTCAACCTGTGTTTTGATTGGTC
>CM064573.1:61602905-61605405 GCA_032716605.1 Paralithodes platypus
GGTCTAAATATTGACGAAGAAATGGGGCGAAAGGTCTTAAAATCGACTAACTAATGGGGCAAACATCTAAACATCTGAAAACTAATGGGGCTAAACATGAGGGAGAATGTGGTCCAGAAAAACGGCCCATTTCTCTTTAAACTGCACCAAATCGTCTAACTTTAGCCAGAATAAAAGGGAACTAGGCGCAACTATGCTGAAGGGGTTAACCCTTTCAATACTGGTGAAGTTTATTTTGTTTGATTTCAGCTACATTTAGACGATTTTATGGAGGTTAGAACATAAGAACATAAGAAAATGGGAGTCTGCAAAAAGCCGATCGGCCCATACAAGGCAGATCCCTGTCACACCCAACAACAACAACAACAACAACAAGGCCCAATTATAGACCCATCTCACTAATACCTTGAGTGCTGACCTCACTGATATATGGTAGCTAATAGGATTAATTGAGATAGTCTGCAGCCTTTTCATGGGTGGACGTCCTTCCTAAGCTGAGTAAAATCGTCTAATATTCGCCAGATCATAATGAAAAAGGCGTCACCTGTACAGAAGGGGTTAAAGACAGCCAGGCTCTCATTGAACTCATTAAGGGGGAAGGGTTTATTTTTTTGGTCGATTTTGTCGTATATTTATCTATTTTCTTAATTTCCTCCCTAGACCTCCATCAAACTTAAAACGAACATCCATTAGATCCCCCTTCGAGATTAATTTGTAAATTTTTCGATAGAAAAATTTCACGGCCGAAGGCCGGTTCCTCCACAATTACAGGCTCGCAAAAATGGACATCTAATGGGCACGAAAGGTATTAATGTTGACAAAGAAATGGGGCAAAAGGTCTTAAAATCGACAAACTAATGGGGCAAACCTCTTAAAATCTCAAAACTAATGGGGATAAGCATGAAGGAGAAAGGGGATCAGAAAAACGGCCCATCTCTTCTTAACACAATCTGGTGCAGCGTCTTGGGGGTTATTATGATATCTGGTTAAATTATTATGGAGATATTTGTTTGTTTTTGCCTTTTGTGTTTGTCTTCAAGATATTAAAGCTATAGAACGGCGACATAACCCGCTCAAATGGTTTCAAGTTAGATAAGTTTAGATTTAGGAAAGATAGAGGAAAGCACTGGTTTGGGAATAGAGTTGTTAACAAGTGGAATGGACTGCCCAGAACAGTAATTAGCTCAGGAACAGTTGAAAGTTTTAAGCGTAAGTTGGATTCCCATATGGATGATATGGACTGGGTGTAAATAGGAGCTGTCTCGTGTGGGCCGCATGGCCTGATGCAGTTTCCCGCGATATTATGTTCTTATGTTCTACCAAAAACGCTTTCCCCGATTTCTTTCAAATAAAAAAATGCCCACCCGGACACCTTTCCAAAGCTAAAAGTCTCAATATACAATCTCAATGTGCCCTCTGAATAATATAGGTCCTTCTTAAACTGCATCAAATCGTCTAACTTTAGCCAAAATAAAAAGTAAAAAGGCGTCATCGTGCTGAAGGGGTTAAGGGGAAGGTTATATTTTTGTTTACCTTGTTTTCAGTTATTATTATTATTATTATTAATATATATATATATTTTTTTTTAGTTTCCTCCGTAGCCCTCCATCAAGCTTAAATAAACCTACCAACGATCCCCATTCTAGATAAATATTGTATTTGTTCAGTAGAAAATTATCCCAGCCCAAGGCCAGTTCCTCCTAAATAACACTAAATGGCACGAAAGGTCCTAAAATGGACATAAATGGGGCGGAAGGTCTTACAATCGCGAAATTAATGGGGCAAACGTGTTATCATTTTAGAGCAAATGGAGCTAAACATGAGGGAGAAGGGGGTTCAGAAAAAATACCTTAAGTGAAATTCTCCCCATAATCGACTTACGCATGACTTCTGCCCATCAGAGGGTAAACGCTTTAAGGGGAGATTTCCACTTGAGGGATTTTTTTCTTTACCCCTTTCTCCCTCATGTTTAGCCCCATTGTTTTTTTAGATTTTAAGACGTTCGCCCCATTCGTTTGGCGATTTTAAGAACTTTCACCCCATTTATGTCACTTTTAAGACCTTTCGTGCCATTAAGGTGTCAATTTTTTTCCTGGCGAGCGATAGCGAGCCTGTAATTTAAGAGGAACCGGCCTTCTGCCGGGACATTTTTTCTACCGAAAAATGTACACATTTATCTTGAAAGGGGGTCAAGGGGGTGTAATTTCAAGCTTGATGGAAGTCTAGGAAACACACTAAAAACCTCCCCTTAAAAGGAAGCCAGTAAAATTTGCTAATTGCATTTGGAAACATGCCACCATCCTGCCCGCGACATAAAGGACCATATAACTCAAACCTCGTCCCGAACGGCAGTCTTGTGAAGGGTCAAGGTAGGTTATACACCGTCAGTTCGCCCATCAGTTAGTGTATCTACTATAGTACATTCGTTATCAGTAAGCCAAAAATATATCTTCCACTAACCTCTATGCCTATAAAAGCGACTGAAGTAATCGAGCTAATA
>CM064573.1:61607905-61704942 GCA_032716605.1 Paralithodes platypus
ACAAAGAGGTGGATAGAGGGATAGAGAGACAGACAGAGATAGAGTGAGACAGGGAAGGGATGAGGATCAGAGAGACAGAGGGACAGGACAAGGATATAGAGTGAGACAGACAGAGAAGAGTGATAGAGGATGGGAGTACAAAGGAGTACAAAGGAAATCAAGCAACAACAGAGATAGTGACCCTTCTAGGTTGCTTGTCCTCCAAAACACTGAGGATCAAGTGTCCAAACAGTGGTTTAGAGTGGGTAAGGGAACATTGGAAAGGGAACTACTGCCCTGCCACTAACGTGGCAGGACTAGGAAGTTAGTAGGGGACATATGGGTTAGTAACTGAGGGGAGGATAAAGTTATTCATTTACAAACGCAGTCAGTCGCGGGTTTGATGCGAGATATTTGTCTAGGCGGAATTTAAATGAATCAACGGTGCTGCAGTCTATAACGTCTCGGGGAAGCCCATTCCACAAGTTGACAACTCGATTGAAGAAGAAATTCTTAGATTCGTGCGAGTTAAAAGACCCGCGTGTAATTAGATTGGTCGATAGTGAAGTACTTACTACAGTTCATATTGTCGATGCCTTTGATGATTTTGAACACTTGAATTAAGTCGCCTCTTAATCTGTGCTGGGTTAAAGGAAATAGATTTAATTCTCTAAGACGCTCTTCGTATGGTTTGTTCTTTAGGCTAGTATCAGAACGCAGTATTCCAGAAGAGGGCGGACTAAGGAATTGTAAAGGGTTAGGATAACTTCTTTGGATTTATGCTCAAATGACCTGCCTATAAAGCCAATTATTTTGTTTGCCTTCTTAACAACTTCTGAACATTGTTGACTCGGTTTTAGGTTACTCGATATTGTTACTCCCAGATCAGTTTCTCTGTTTACATTCTTAAGCTGAGTGCCATTCATCGAATAGTTTGCTTTCTCATTTAGGTATCCGACATGTAGTACTTTACATTTATCCGCATTGAAACTCATTTGCCAAATTTGGGCCCAACATGACAATTTATCTAGATTGTGTTGCATATCGTCAACTTGTTCTTTTGAGAGTACGCTATTTGCAATTTTTGTATCGTCAGCAAATTTTGAGATTGTGCAGGTGAGACCCTCATCTATGTCGTTGATGTAAATTAGAAAGAGAATTGGTCCTAGTACCGATCCCTGGGGTACCCCGCTACTTACATTGGTCCATTTAGATCATGCGCTTTTAGTTTTAGCAGTAAACGTTTGTGGGGAACTTTGTCAAAGGCCTTTTGAAAATCAAGGTATATAATATCTACAGCTTTACTCTCATCGTAGAGGTTGAGGATATCGTGGAAGAAGTCTAAGAGGTTTGTTAAACAGGAACGTTTTTTACGAAAGCCGTGTTGAGTATCTTTAAGTATGTTATTTTCCTCTAAGTGATTTTCTAGCATTTTACATACAACTGAGGTTAAGCTAATTGGACGATAGTTACTGGGTAGGGATTTGCTGCCTTTTTTGAATATCGGTGTTACGTTGGCTAGCTTCCACTGATCAGGCATAGTTCCAGACTGCAAGGATTTATTGAATAGTAATGTCAGTGGTTTGGAGAGCTCATTCTTAGCTTCCTTTAGAACTCTAGGCGAGATTGTATCAGGTCCTGGCGTTTTATTTACCTTGATTTATCTAAACAATTCAATACTTCTCTCTCTGTAACGGTGATATTGCTTAGAACATCTGAATTATCAATCTGAATCGGCGATGGTGTAGGGATATCACTGAGGTCTTCTGTTGTAAAAACTGATGCAAAGAAGGTATTGAGGGCATTACTCATTTGTACTTCGTCTTTGGTGTATTCTCCATTTTCAACGTTTTCTTTCTGATATAACTATAGAATTCTTTCGGGTTTGTTTTACTTTGATTCGCAATATGTAACTCTAAGGTCTTTTTACTTTGCTTAATTAACTTTTTGGCTTTGCGTCGTAGCTCTACAAATTTCACCCGTTCTTCGTCATTTTGTGAGGATTTTAATCTATCATTAGCACATTTTTTAGCAAGCAGGCAGTTTGAAATATCTTTATTCCACCATTTGGGCTTATTATTATGGCCTGGACGCCGTATTTTCGATGGTATGCAGTCTTGCACTGCTTTTAGGTAAGTGGTTTCGAATAACTTCCAAGATGTATTTATGTCGTTATTGTTAATTAAAAAGCTCCAGTCAGTTTCTTTAAACATAGCTCTAAGTTTATGGAAGTTTGCTTTCTTGAAATTAGGGACTTTTTCGATGCTACTATTTGGTTCGTTACTAGTAAACTTTAAAGTGAAAGTTATCGTACGATGGTCGCTGTTACTGAATTCATCACCAACATTCAAATTCTCTATCAATTCTTCTTTTGTTGCAAGTACAATGTCAAGAACGTTATTACCACGGGTCGGCATTCGAACAAATTGATAAAGCGAACTCTCTTGCAAGTTCGTATACAAGTCATGTCCGGAGTGTGAAGTAAGAGTATCGCCCCACTTGGTCACAGGTAAATTAAAGTCGCCAAAAATTACGGTATCTTGTGAGTTACTTACATCTGCAATTTGTTCGTAAATTTCTCGGTCAGTTTGCACTGATTGAGCTGGAGGTCTGTATATTAACGCAAGTATTATTTTTGTACCTTTATTATTCTTTATTAGCACAAAAGATGTGTCGACGTTCACAATTTGAGGTTTTGACACGAGGGTCGGGTTAAGACTTTCTTTGATATAAAATAAAACGCCACCTCCATTTTTATTTATTCGGCTGTTCTCAAACATTACATAACCGGGAAGTGAATACTCTGCTAAAAAGTCTCTATCTTGTGTATTGAGCCAAGATTCTGTTATGCCAATCACATCATAATTTTCTGTAAACACTAGTTCCTCTAAATCTGAAAATTTATTGCGTATGCTACGAGCGTTTGCATAGAAAACATTCAAAGTTTTGGATTTGGGATTCAAGGAACGGTCTTTATTCAAATTATTGGTTCTGGTCGGATCTACATTTACATTCATGGCTGTCCTCGGTCCTCGGTCGTTATCCCTGACAGTTTTGAATTTGGGTCGTGTTGGTGGAGCTTTATCCAAAAAATAGAGGGATAGACAGAGATAGAGTGAGACAGGAACACAGAGGTGGATAGAGGGATAGACAGAGAGGTACAGACAGAGATAGAGTGAGACAGGAACACAGAGGTGGATAGAGGGATAGACAGAGAGGTAGAGACAGACAGAGATAGAGTGAGACAGGGACAAAGAGGTGGATAGAGGGATAGACAGAGAGGTACAGACAGAGATAGAGTGAGACAGGAACACAGAGGTGGATAGAGGGATAGACAGAGAGGTAGAGACAGACAGAGATAGAGTGAGACAGGAACACAGAGGTGGATAGAGGGATAGACAGAGAGGTAGAGACAGACAGAGATAGAGTGAGACAGGGACAAAGAGGTGGATAGAGGGATAGACAGAGAGGTAGACAGACAGAGATAGAGTGAGACAGGAACAAAGAGGTGGATAGAGGGATAGACAGAGAGGTACAGACAGACAGAGATAGAGTGAGCAGGAACACAGAGGTGGATAGAGGGATAGACAGAGAGGTAGACAGACAAAGATAGAGTGAGACAGGAACAAAGAGGTGGATAGAGGGATAGACAGAGAGGTAGAGACAGACAGAGATAGAGTGAGACAGGGACAAAGAGGTGGATAGAGGGATAGCCAGAGAGATGGATAGATGGATGGATAGACAGAGGGATAGACAAAGAGATGAATAGAGGATAGGCAGAGAGGTAGAGACAGACGGAGATAGAGTGAGACAGGCACAAAGAGGCGGATAGAGGGCTAGCCAGAGAGGTAGACAGAGACACAGAGATAGAGTGAGACAGGGACAAATTTAAGAGGTGAATAGAGGGATAGGCAGAGAGGTAAACAGAGACAGACAGATAGAGTGAGACAGGAACAAAGAGGCGGATAGAGGGATAGACAGAAAGTTGATAGTCAAGCAGAGAAAGAGAGACAAAGAGATGGACACAGAGATAGAGAGAAGAGAAGGAGACAGAGAGAGAAGGGAAGGAGACAGAGGGGAAGGATACAGAGAGACAGGTAAGGAAGCAGAGAGACAGACAGAGAGAGAGAGAGCGAGAGAGAGACAGAAGGGAAGGAAACAGAGACAGACAGACAGAGAGAGAGAGAGTGAGAGAGAGAGCGAGAGCGAGAGAAAGAGCGAGAGAAAGAGCGAGAGAAAGAGCGAGAGAGAGAGAGCGAGAGCGAGAGAGAAAGAGAGCGAGCGAAAGAGAGCCAGCGAAAGAGAGCGAGAGCGAGAGAGAGCGAGCGAGAGAGAGAGAGAGCGAGAGAGGAAGAAGAGGGAGTTAACTATACGGTGCTAGGAACTTCAACCCCTTCTGTACCGGTAACGTCTTTTATATATAATTTCAGCTTCATCTACACGATTTTACGTAGCTTAGGAAGGATATAATATGGTAGCTAAACGGATTAATTGAGAGTCTGTAGCTTTTCAATGTGCAGACGTCCTTCCTAAGCTGAATTATTATGAATGTATTTTGTTATTATTATGTATTAATCGTTGTTACTATACCCTGTGTTTTATAGGTAGGCCAGAAATCCTAACCGCTATCATCGGTACGTCAAAAAGGGCTAGAGCAAATGGGTTGTCAAATTCTACACCAGTTCCCAATTTACCAGTTTACCAATTGGTAGACAAATGTAGTCTTTTTTTTTTTTTTTTTTTTTTTTTAGCTACAAAGGTTAAGGAGAGATTTTTCTGGACCCATTGTTTTATAGATGTTATGACGTTAACCCCATTAGATTGGAGATTTTAAGAACTTTCGGCCTATTTCTGTTAATTTTAAGACCTTTCGTGCCATTTAGGTGTCGATTTTTAACTGGCAAGCGATAGCGAGCCTGTAATTTAAGAGGAACCGGGCTTCGGCCGGAAAATTTGTCTATCGTAAAATGTACAAGTTTATCTTGAAGAGGGGTCTTGGGGGTGGGGGTGGGGGGTGTTTTTAAGGTTAATGGAGGTCTAGGGAGAAAACAAAAAAACAAACAAAAAATATAAAAAGATATATAGATGAGGAAATATATACGGCCATCCCCCCTAAAGAGTCAATATATGTGGCCTACCTACCTATACAGAGCAGGATATACTGTCTATAATATGTAACTCGGACCCCAGCTCTCCCTCTGACGTCACCATGAACGTGCCTAAAGCCGGTATCACACGAGAGCATTTATAGTCAACATTCGATACTCAACATTTTGCTGGCATCATTTCTGGAATATTTTGCACTGGTGTCGGAAACTACACTGACGCGAGTTAAATTGAGGTGACGGAAATATTAAAAACGTTGACCTCATAAGCTGCCAGACCAGTGTTAAGGATAAATATTGAGGGAAAAAGCGCTCGTGTGATACCAGCTAAAGGGCGGGTCACTCCTGCAGCGGCGGAGGAAGAGGGTTTACTGCACCGCAAGCGCCGTCGTGCATGGAGAAGGCAATTTCCGTGCGCTCAACTGCCCGCGTTCAGGTTAGCGTTAAGGGGAGATGGGTCTTTTTTGTGCTCATTTATGTATCTATTTAATATTTTATTAGTTTCCTCCCTAGACCTCCATCAAGCTTAAAAAACCACTCCCTAGACCCACCTTCAAGATAAATTTGTACATTTTTCGGTAGAAAATTTTCACGGTTCCTTTTAAAATTACAGGCTCGCTACCGCTCGCCAGGAAAAAAATTGATACCTAAATGGCACAAAAAGTCTTAACATTGACAACAAAATGGAGCGAAAGATGTTAAAATCGTCAAACTAATGGGCCGAACGTCTTAAAATCTCATAACTAATGTGGCTAAACACGAGGGAGAAAGTGGTCCAGCAAACCGGCCCATCTCCCCTTAAATCTCTCCACTAGAGCGCATCACAAAACTGGCTTCTCCACTCCATTCCACAACTACTTGGAAGTAATAGAAACTGGACAATATTGTATATCACTATGGCATTTTGGTTTAACATTATAACATACACCTCCATTAATCATAAAACAAATTCCCCCAAGAGATAAATTTGTAAATTTTTGGGTAGAAAAACGTACAGGCTCGCTATCGCTCGCCAGGAAATAAACTCGACACCTAAATGGCACTAAAGGTCTTAATATTGACAAAGAAATGGGGTGAAAGGTTTTAAAATCGCCAAACTAATAGGCCAAAAGTCTACATGAGGAAGAAAGGGGGCAAAAAAAAAAAAATAAATAAATCTCCTTAAATCTCTCCACTAGAGCGCGTCACCCTCCTACCAAGCTGGCTTCTCCACTCCACTCTTAACCCCTTGAAGCTCTGACGCGTTTTAGCAGTTTAGTTTGGCTATCATTAGACGATTTTATGCAGCTTAGGAAGGATCTGTGGGTATTAAGAGGGTAAATACTATCTCAATCAACCCTTTGACTTCCGTATAACGTTACTAATCTGAATAAAATCGTCTAATAGTAGCCAGAAAACAGAACAGAAAGGCGTATTGGAGCTTGAAAGGGTTAAGAACTACTTGGAAATAATGGAAACTGGACAATATTTTATTATTCATTATATTATTTTGGAAGTCAAACAATATATTTCGTAAACTATCCTTAAAATGTCACTAGATCCCTAAAAAAAAAAAAAAAAAAAACACACACACACACACCCCCAAGACCCACCTTCGAGATAAACTTGTACATTTTTCGGTAGCAAAATATCCCGGCCAACGGCTGGTTACTCCTAATGTGCAGGCTCGCGGAATAAACATCTAAATGACACGAAAGGTATAATTATTGACAAAGAAATGGGGCGAAATGTTCTAAAATCACCAAATTAATAGGACAAACTTCTTAAAGTCTCAAAACTAATGGGGCTAAACATGCGAGAGAACGGGGTCCCCATCTAAGACAAGGATAGAAAGGTAAATCACTATCAATATACCCAAGGTTGTGCAGGGGTAAAGGACACAAGGAGACGGTTGAGCCAAGATTGGTCGAAAATGAGACACCAAGAATATTGAGAGAAGACGAAGGGTTGATTTGCGTGTTGTTGAAGAATAAGGGATAGTCGTGTGGGAGATTGTGACTGGTAGATAGAGGAAGAAATTGAGTTTGGAAAGTATTGAAATGTACAAGGTATGCTCATATTTGTGATTAATTAAAGTTTTTCGACAGACACGAGAATAATAAACTTGTAGCCTTTCAGAATGGTGGTTCCCTTCTTTACATTATCCTTCCTGTCATTACACAACTTTATTCAGCTTACATTATATTATTATTATATTACTTATTACAATATATTAATTATTCAGCTCACATTCTACAGGTACATTTTAATTCGAGTCAATACTATTTTTCAATCTCAAGAATAGATCTGATCTCCCCCTCCCTCCCCGCCCCTCCTTCAATATGACGAAGTCTTTCTTCCTAATTGTATCTGGTTATCAATAGACGTGTTTATACAGCTTAGGAAGGATATGTTGGAATTAAAAGGGTAAAGACTATCTCAATCAACCCTCTGACTTCTATGTACCCTTCTTAATCTAAATCGTCTAATCGTATCCAGAAAACAAATATTAAATGAGTCATCGTATCTTGAAAGGTATAAAGGATTAAATGAAGTCGTATGGAAGTGTTTACTTACGAAAGGTCTTTCCAAAGCTTAAGGGGAGATTTTTGTTTTTATTTATTTATTTAGTTATTATATTTTGTATAGTTTAATCTATTAAGCTTTGAAAAATACCACCAAGACAAATTTATACATTTTTCGGACGAAAATTTGCTCGGCCAAACTCTTACATTGTAGGCTAGCTAACGCTCGTCAGGCAAACAAATCGACACCTAAATGCCACGAAAGGTCTTAAAATCGCTAAAGTAATGGGTCAAACTAATCAGGCTAAACATGAAGGAGAAGGGGGTCTAGAATATATAAATCCCCAAGTGGAAGGGTGTAATATTAACCTGAATAAAATAAGAGAACCCCTGTGAATCGCGAGGCAGACCATAATGTAGAAACTGGATCCTTGTCGATCATTTTAAGAATTCTTGGGGTGAAATTTCTGTGAAGGTGCAGCTAAAATAATACTGCTCGGATATCAAATTTTCGCTGATTGTAAGAAGTTATCCCTGACACAAATAATATAATTATTTATTTCACTCCCAACACCAAACACCTTCCAATGAAATTAATGAAAGTATGTGATCTTCCCGAGATTCGAACCTGGGTTACCACATACAGATCTTAAAACACTCTAACCATTACACCATCAAGACAGTTAAAGGTTAAGTACATGACTACTATTATATATCCATTTATCGAATACTGGATATCAATCTAATCATGTACTCAGACCCAACTACACACTGCATAGCCTATAATCTGGCAACTCTTACACGGTTTTATTCAGCTTAGGAAGTATGTCTAGCTGTTAAAAGACTACAGACTATCTCCTTTAATCCTTTTAGCTACCATATAGCCTTCCTAAGCTTCATAAAATCGTCTAATTGCAGCTGAAATAAATACAGAAATACGTCGCCGGTACAGACGGGGTTACATAACACTCCCCAGATCACCCTTCAAGCATTAATACGCAAACCAGATTCCCTCTTATATTTTGGGGTAGAAAAATTGTACAGCCATGTTTATTTTTGGTAGAAAAATGTCCCAGCTGAAGACCGGTTCCTTTTAAAATACAGGCTCGCTATCGCTCGCCAGGAAATTATCGGCACTTAAGTGACACGAAAAGTTAATATTGACAAAGAAATGGGGCGAAAGGTCTTAAAATCGCCAAAATAATGGGCAAAAAGTCATAAAATCTGAAAACTGATGTGGCTAAACATGAGGGAGAAGGGGACCAAAAATACAAAACGACTCCCCTTAAGAGCAGGATTTTCTGGGGCCCGACTTTCACAACCCAACTGAAGGTCCTAACATTTTGGGTAGGTTCCACAGAAGCTGTAATGAATTGAATATAACCTATATAATACGTCACATAGATAATTATGTATTACTAACACTATTGGTATCCCGGTGATGTTATTTTCAGAAATATCGTTAACCCCTTCTGTACCTAGACCTCCATCAAGCTTAAACAAACACCCGCCCAAGACCCTCCTTCAAGATAAATTTGTACATTTTTCGATAGAAAAATGTACCGGCCGAAGGCCGGTTCCTTTAAATTCCAGGCTTTATTACAGGTTTTATGTATATTTATGATAATTTGCAGCCATTTATTGAAGCCCAAATTATCTTTATTACGCACCCATAGTTTACAGTAAAGAAATATATATATATATATATATATATATATATATATATATATATATATATATATATATGGGAATTGTTTGGGAATAGAGTTGTTAACATGTGGAATGGACTGCCCGGAGCAGTGGTTAGCTCAGGAACAGTTGAAAGTTTTAAGCGTAAGTTGGATTCCCATATGGATGATATGGGCTGGGTGTGAATGGGAGCTGTCTCATGTGGGCCGCATGGCCTAATTATGCAGTTTCCCGCAATCTTATGTTATGTTCTTATGCTTACCACTCAGTACAAGTCCCTACACTTTGGGGAACGTTGTTGCTGAAAGTCATACACCATATTATCATATATGCAGAACTATACAGGAACAACGGAAAACATGGGCTGGGTGTTCTTTTTTTAATTTAATTTCTCTTGTTTTTTCTTTTCCTCCTTTCTCTCTTTCTCTGGCTTGTATCCATTCGGACCCATTCAGCCTACTGTTTGAAGACGTTTATTCCCATCCATCCAGGTGTCGATTTCTTCTTGGCGAGCGATAGCGAGCCAGCATTGTATGGAGAAATCCGGCTTCGCCGCAGACATTTTTCTATCGAAGAATGTACAAATTTAGCCTGCTGTCAAATTGTTTTGTTTTTTTAAATATGCTGGCTGGCTACCGCTCGCCAGGAAAAAATCGACACCTGGATGGGGATAAACGTCTTAAAACAGTAGGCTAAATGGGGCCGATTGGATACAAGCAAGAGAGAGAGAGAGAGAAAAAAAAACGAGGTGGGCCCCCTTAACGTAGATACAGTCGCCTGCCCAAGTATATACCACACTATTGTATATTATGAACTTGGAACAGTGAATAATAAATGGTGGAAAGCACAGCCGTGGGTATGTGTCGCAAGGGAATGTTTCAGTGTCATCAGCATCTTCGAATTACTCAATGGTTCACTTTTTGGTAGATAGTTTCATTTATTTATTATCTTTTTTTTACTTTCCTCCCTAGATCTCCATCAAACTTAAAAAAACATCCATCAGATCCCCTTTCTAGATTAATTTGTACATTTTTCGGTAGAAAAATTTCCCGGCCCAAGGCCGGTTACTCCTAAAATTACAGGCTCGCTATCGCTCGCCAAGAAAAAATCGACACCTAAATGGCACGAAAGGTCTTAACACTGACAACGAAATGGGGCAAAAGGTATTAAAATCGCCAAACTAATGGGCCGAACTTCATACAATCTGAAAACTATTGGGGGTAAGCATGAGTATGAGGAGGGACCAGAAAAACGGCCCATGTCCCCTTAAATTGTACCACCATTTACCGAAGGAGACTGTACGCAAGATTCTCGTAGGCTATTCGCTGTATTCTTAAGGGGAAAATTTTCACTTGAGGGATTCTTTTCTGGACCCCTTTCTCCCTTATGTTTAGCCCCAATGTGTTTTTTAGATTTTAAGACGTTCGTCCCATTAGTTATTATGTTCCTTCCAACAACCAACTATACTCCTAAAATCGATTAATGAAATTTACAAACACATGTGGCAGTCCGTGGATTCGAACCCAGGACGCTCACACCGAAAATCAACACCTTATGCATCGCACCACGAAGACAGTTTGTTTGTGATTTTAAGAACTTTAGCCCCATTTCTGATAATTGTTTAGACCTTTCATGCCATTTAGGTGTCGATTTCTTCCTGGCGAGCAATAGCGAGCCTGTAATTTAAGAGAAACTGGCCTTCGGCCGGAAACATTTTCTACCGAAAAATATATAAATATATCTTGAAAGGGGGTCTAGGGGGTGTAATTTTAAGCTTGATGGAGGTCTTGGGAACAAACTAAAAACTTCCCCTTGAACCTCTCCACTGCCACGACATCTTCAAATATTCATTTGATAAACGACAGGCTATTACAAGAAATATATTATGAAGATAAGAAATGACACAACGTAACTACCATTAAGTTAAGTTTATATAGTACTAGTAAATGGAAAATTATTTTATCATCTTCAAAAGGAACTCTCATAACGTAAGGATTTTGAATTATATAAAGTTATCTGATTACTCGAAACTACAGACCAGGATCATGGCCATATAACCCTTCCAGTACCAGCGACGTCCGTTATATATAATGTTATCTATATTTAGACGATTTTAAGCAGTTTATATAGGATATATTGGTAGCTAAAAGGGCTAATTATGTTCTCTCCACCAACCAACTTTACTCCTATACTCGAATAATGAAATTAGCAAACAAACTGAGATAGACTGCAGCCTTTTAATGGGTAGACGTCCTTCCCGAGCTTTTTTTTTTTTTTTTTTCTATGTGAATGAGGGAGTCAAAAGGCATAACTGCCTGCAGCGAGTGCCTCCCCCAGATTTCAAAGAGTGACAGGGCCGAAATCAAGGGAAGTTCGAGCTAAAATGCCTGGACACACGGAGTTTGAAGTAACTTAAGTCATAAGAAGAGGGAAAGACTGATTCTGGGAGAGAGTTCCAGAGCTCAGCAGTTGAATAGAAGAAAGCCTGAGAATAGCGTTTCACTCTTGGGTTGTAGAGTTGCACAGAGTAGGGGTGGGACTGTGTTGCAAGGCGGGTACTACGCACCCTACGTAGAGGAGGTGGTATACACTGGGAACGCTCCGAGGAACACTGATTATCGTAGTACCGATAGAATAGCGAGAGAGATGCAACATTGCGGCGAAGAGAGAGAGATTGCAGAGAGTTGGTGAGTGAACGGGAGTTAATGATACGAAAGGCTTTCCTTTCTACTTTATCTAGGAGTGTGGTGTGAGAGGATCCTCCCCACACATGTGAACAATACTCAATACAAGGACGCACTGTGCCCCTGTACAGAGCAAGAAGCTGCGCAGGGGTAAAGAACCCCTCGAGGCGGTTGAGCACACCCAGCTTCTGGGAGGCTGCCTTAGCGAGACTGGTAATATGGTCTTTCCAAGAGAGAGAAGAAGAAAAAGAGACACCGAGAACATTGAGAGAAGATGAAGGGTTGATTTTTCTATTGTTGAAGAATAAGGGATAGTCCTCTGGAGATTCCTAACGGGTAGTAAGATGGATAAATTGAGTTTTGGAAGCATTAAATGCAACAAGGTATTCTCTACCCCAATTGGAAATAGTATCTAGATCAGAAGATAAGCATTTTATGGCTTCATTACGTTTACTTTTGAGGGACTGCTGGCTGGGGCGTTCTGGAAAACTAATTGAGTGGTGTAAGGTAGAGTCATCTGCATATGAATGGATGGGACTGGATGTACAGTTGAGATCATTTATGAAAATTAGAAAGAGAATAGGAGATAGGACAGAACCCTGAGGAACACCGGAGTTGATAGGATGAGGAAATGAGCGATGGCCGTCCACAACCGCAGCTATGGAACGGCCGGAAAGGAAATTAAAGACAAAGGCACAGATGGAGGGACAGAAACCGAAGGAGGGCAGTTTGGAAATTAAAGATTTGTACCAGACACTATCGAAGGCTTTCGATATGTCTAGTGCAACAGAAAAAGTCTCACCGAAGTCCCGAAAGTTGGATGACCAAGAGTTAGTAAGATATGAAAGAAGATCACCAGTAGAGCGACCCTTAAGGAAGCCATACTGGCGATCTGAGAGTAGATTATGAGTAGAGAAATGCTTAAGAAATTTGGAAGCAAGAATAGTTTCAAAAACTTTAGAGACACAAGAGATGAGAGCAATTGGACGATAGTTGGAGGGTTGAGAGCGGTCACCCTTCTTTGGGACAGGTTGAATGAGAGCAAACTGAATAAAACCGTCTAATAGATGCCAGAATACAATGAAAAGGACATCACCGGTACAGAAGAGGGTAAGAGTAATACATATAATGTGGTAAGAGTTAATGAAATAGCGCCGTTAAGTTAACATTACTATCAGTTTAATCACCTCTGTTCGAAAGTGGGATGTGGTTCACCTTGATGGGTGTCTCACTTTTGTTTTTCTATGTTCATGAAGGAGGCAAAAGGCAAAGCTGTCTGGAACAAGTCTCTCTCTCCCCCCCCCCCCCAAAGGTTGAAAGACTGGTGGAGAACCAAAATCAAGGTACTACATTGGAATTAATTTATGTGTGTTGGAAAGAAGTGTGGTGTGCTTGTTAAGAGTAGTGAAATTAATAAAAGGAGGAAGTGTTTGCAAGAGTATGCTGGATTACTCTGCGTGTAAGTGAGGAACAAATAGAAACAGTGGGGGAATACAGGCAAATAAAACAGGAGTTCCAGCAACTCATTATATGGCCTCCCCTGGGTACTGCCCTGCTCGATTGGTGACTACAATCTTCAAATTGTTTCTAACACTGGGTAGGTCACGCAAGACCATCACATTCGCCCTAACCCTCGTATGCCTAACCCCTTCAGCACCATGACGCCCTTTTACCTTTGATGCTGGCTAAAAATAGAGGATTTTATGCAGTTTAAAAATGACATATGTAACTAAGAGGGTTTGTTGAGATCGTGTTTACCCATTTGAGTCGTACAGATATATTACAAACTAAAGAAAATCGTCTAATGGTAACCTGATTATGATGAAAATATTACGTAATGGTGGTGGTGGTGTGTGTGTGTGTATATATTTGTGTGTTTTATTTGTCCTATGTGTATAAAGAAGACGACGGGCAGGCAGGCTGTAACGAGTGTCTCCAGAGTACACCGATTCACATGCCCATTCCTAAAGATTTATTTATTTATTTTTTTTTGTAGGTTATTTAGTCCATTATCGGCGTTGCGAAGAGAAAGAAATATAAAGGCGATAGTCCGTTCCTTATTAACCCCTTCTGTACCGGCGACGTCATTTTAACTATATTCTGGCTACTGTTACACGATTATATTCATTTATAAAGGGCCTCCAGCAATAAACAGGCTTCGAAATATCTCACTTAACCATTTGTACTACCACAGATCCTTCTTAAGCTGCATAAAACCGTACAGCTATAGTTAGAATATGATTCAAATGACGTCACCGGTACAAAATGAGTTATAAATAGACCACGAATCTAAAATCTAACCCTTTGAAGTTCAGGAAGGGCTGGAGCAAACAGGCTGTAATTTGTCACACCTATTAACGGATTCACTCAATTACTGAAGTCCTTCTTTAGTTATGAGAGCTTGGGATCGGAATTTTTGGCCTGTGTGTGTGTGTGTGTGTGTGTGTGTGTGTGTGTGTGTGTGTGTGTGTGTGTGTCAGACTTGCGATGTATGTGTGACTGTGTGTGTTGTGTCGGCCATGCCATGTGCGTGTGCATGTATGTATGTGTGTGTGTGTGTGTGGTTGTCCATCCTGCAATGTGTGTGTGTGTGTGTGTGTGTGTGTGTGTGTGTGTGTGTGTGTGTGTGTGTGTGTGTGTGTGTGTGTGTGTGTGTGTGTGTGTGTGTGTGTGTGTGTGTGTGTGTGTGTGTGTGTGTGTGTGTGTGTGTAGTTGTCAGTCCTGTTATGTGTGTGTCTATGGGTGTTAGTGTGTCGGCCCTGCCATGCATGTGTGACTGTGTGTATCGGTCTTTTCCGGTGTGTAAATTTGTATGTATCTCGGTCTTGCGTGCGTGTGGTTGTGCGTCGGTCCTGTCATGCGTGTGTGAGTGTGTGTGTGTGTTTGTCGGTCATGTCGTGCGTGTGTGTCTGTGTAGGCTGACCACGGTGAAGCATGTGTGATTCCTGCCTGCCACTGACATAAGCAGGATTTTCTGTACATATACTGAGAATCTCTCTCTGTATGTATGTGTGTGTGTGTGTGTGTGTGTGTGTGTGTGTGTGTGTGTGTGTGTGTGTGTGTGTGTGTGTGTTGTGCTTTCAAAAATGCGTGCGTGTACCGACTTCCCCGTAAACTTTTCCCACGGCATCAACCCTTCCCTTACCAAACTTTCGAAAGCTCCGCAGTAATTCGAGAATCCTCACCTCTCCATTGTGTAAGTAGGAAATTGTACACCTGCCCCCTCCACTGTGCCACCCGGGTATAACGTGCTGTCTGTCTGTCTGTATGTAGCAGTGTATTGATGGATGGCTGAGTGCTGAGTGATTGGGGAAGAGAGAGAGAGAGAGAGAGAGAGAGAGAGAGAGAGAGAGAGAGAGAGAGAGAGAGAGAGAGAGAGAGAGAGAGAGAGAGAGAGAGAGAGGGGGGGGTGGGGGGGGATATTTGAGAGCATTATTTGGCATTACTTCTGAGCAAGCATTTGAGTTCCATTTTTATTCGTTCGTTACTTTGATTGAACGGAGTCGAATATTGACCACTTACGAGTTTCGTTCTAAAAGGAAGTTGGAGTTGTAGACGTCAATATATGGCAGAAATACCAGCTAACATGCGGTTGTATTTTATATATAAATACATTAAGGGGAAATATACACTTGAGGGATTTATAAATACATTAAGGGGAAATATACACTTGAGGGATTTATAAATACATTAAGGGGAAATATACACTTGAGGGATTTATAAATACATTAAGGGGAAATATACACTTGAGGGATTTTTTCTGCTCCCCTTACTCCCTCATGTTTAAGACATTCGCCCCACTAGTTTGGCGATTTAAGAAAGTTTCGCCCCATTTGTTAATTTTAAGTCTTTTCGTGCCAATCAGGTGTCGATTTTTTCCTGGTGAGCGATAGCGAGCCTGTAATTTAAGAGGAACTGGCCTTCGGCCTGGACATTTTTCTACCGACAAATTTACAAATATATCTTGCAAGGTGGTCAAGGGGGTGTAATTTTAAGCTTGATGGAGGTCTAGGGAACAAACTAAACCCTCCTCTTAACCCCAATTCGACATAGTATCCATCAGAAACCTACACTATTATTGCATTTCCGTATTCTGTGGATGCTTACGGCTCCAACTTCCTTATAGCCTGAAACTTGCAAGTGGTCCGTTAACCCCTTCGGTACCGGCGACATCTTTCTCATTTGATGTCAGTCACAGTTAGACGATTTCATTAAGCTTAGGAAGGATATACTGTATAGTAGCTAAAAGGATTAAGTGAGATATGACGTAGCCTTTTAACGGGTAAACGTCCTTCCTAAGCTGAAATAATCGTCTAATAGTTGCCAGAATAAAATGAAAAGGGCGTCGTCGGTACAGAAGGGGTTAACCTTCATAACCCCTTCGGTACCGGAAACATCGATTTCATTATATGTTGCCAACTATTAGACTATTCTATGAAGCTTAGGAACGACGTGTACCAATCATAATGCTCAAGACTATTTCAGTTAATCTTTTTTACTACCCCAGATCCTTCTTACGGGGAGACGGTCGGGTTTCTGGTCCCCTTTCTCCCTCTTGTTTAGTCCCATTATTTTGTAGATTTTTAGACGTTCGGCCCATTTGTTTGGCGATTTTAAGACCTTTCGTCCCATTTCGTTATACATTTTAAGACCTATCGTGCCATGTAGGTGTCGATGTTTTCCTGGCGAGCGATAGCGAGCCTGTAATTGTAAGAGGAACCGGTAGGACATTTTTCTACCGAAAAATGTACAAATTTAGCACGAGGGGGGGGGGGGGGGTCTAATGGATGTTTTTCTAAGTTTGAGAGATGTCTAGCGAGGAAACAAAAGAATTTATGAATGAATGAATTTATAGGCCAAAAAAGCAGTCAGTGTCCCCTTGAGCTCCACAAAATCGTCTAAATATAGCTATAATTAAATATAAAACACGTCGTTGGTACAGAAAGGTTTAATAATATCACCCAAAGATAGCTAGCTAGTATAGACCAAAATATTAAATCGATATATCAAATACCATAACAGCGCCACCGTAAACAAGGAGTTACTTGTCATTTTCTGGGCCCCTTCTCCCTCATGCTTAGCCCCATTACTTTGGCGATTTTTAGACCTTTTGTGCCATTTAAGTTTCGATTTTTTCCCTGGAGCGATAGCGAGCCTGGACATTTTTCTATCGAAAAATGTACAAATATATCTCGAAGGGGGGTCTTGGGTGTATTTCTAAAAGCTTGATGGAGATCTTGGGAGGAAACTAAAAATAATAAATAACATATTAAATTAATTAAAACATATATACTAATAAATAAAATGATTCCCTTAAACACCAAGTCATCAGGGATGTGTAGTAATCGTCCTTAGCACAACAGAGTATTGCTGGACACATGCATTGTAAGTAAGCCAGACATCGTGAGTCCTAACTTCTGTAACTCAAAAGATACTAGAGGAAATGGTCTGTAAAGTTTCCTACCCATTCCCTGGCTGACACTTCCCAACTGGTAGAAATATTAGGTCGATTGCTCTGGTCGTTTTACAGTATAGTTAAAGAAGTTAGGGGCCGGAATTTCTGGCCTACTTGTAATGAATGAACTGTATATTTCTCACATACTATGAAGTAGGTGTGCAGTTTTCGCATTACCAAAAAAATAAAAAAAATAAAATGCATACGCAACTCTGCGACCTAGAATTATTCCGCAAATAGCATTGAATCTCTTAGGTAAAATCGGTTCATATACAGTATATATATATATATATATATATACTAAAAAACAAAATTATGCTCACAGCGGGACTTGAACCACCGACAGTCAGAACAACCCATACTTTAATCCACTATACCACAGCGTGATAGAGGATACTTGTGTGTAGTGGATTAAAGTATGGACACTCGTCCTGACTGTTGGTGGTTCATGTCCGCCTGGAAGTATATATATATAATTACATTTAAGATCACATTGAATCTTAACCATTGGAATATTTATCTATAATAAGGTCCGCGAAACACTATTTTGTAGCATTTTGAATATGGTGAAATTCAAATTTAAAATATAAATAAGAAAGAAATAGTGACCATAATATGTGACCTTCAACATTCACCTTGACCTTTGAATAACAAAAACACAAAATTTGGACAATCGTTGCATTGACCAACCAAATTTGCCAGCAAAATTTGGTGACGATACGTAACCCGTTCAGTACAGTTCTGTCGGTTTTATTTCATACTGGATATTAGGACGATTTGATTTAGTTTATGAAGGGCCTCCATAAAATTAGCAGGCTTTCAACTATCCTAATTAACCATTTTTACTACCACAGATCCTTCATAAGCTCCACAAAATCGTCTAATTATAGCTAGACTACAATACAAATGACGTCACCGGTATACAAAGAGTTAAACAGTTTAGGAAGAGTTTAAAGACAATTATTAACACTCTTCTTTTGTTCTTTGACCTTGACCGTTAACCTTAAGTATTATATACTGTATACTGTATATATAAATATATATATATTTGAAATATATGTCGGTGGGTGGGTGTGGATGTCGGTGGGTGGGTGTGGATGTCGGTGGGTGGGTGTGGATGTCGGTGGGCGGGTGTGGATGTCGGTGGGTGTGGATGTCGGTGGGTGTGGATGTCGGTGGGTGGGTGGGTGTGGATGTCGGTGGGTGGGTTGGGGTGGATGTTGGTGGGTGGATGTCGGTGGGTGGGTGTGGATGTCGGTGGGTGGGTGTGGATGTCGGTGGGTGGGTGTGGATGTCGGTGGGTGGGTGTGGATGTCGGTGGGCGGGTGCGGATGTCGGTGGGCGGGTGCGGATGTCGGTGGATGATGGTGGGTGGGTGTGGATGATGGTGGGTGGGTGTGGATGCCAGTGGATTGATGTGGATGAGCTTGCTTAGGTGGATACGGATGGGTATAAATGTGACAAATACAAAATCACAAAAAAAAACATAGAAAGGAAAATGAGTCCAATGCCAGAAGAAAAAAAAAACATTTAACGCCAGAAATAAACTCCAAAACAATAACCTACCTTGCGGAAGTGAGGGAGGCAGCCAACTCGGAAGTCCAGTCAGCACAGGGCAATATCACCGCCGCCATCACCACCTACGAAGAACGGAAGAGTCAAGCCTTAGTCCAGAACGGTCACTTCACTAGTTACTCTGCTACAGTCACGCACACGTACATGGAGAACACACGTAACCTAGTATCCGGATGACCCACACGCAAGCTAGTATCCAGGTGAGGTTGCAAGCCATTAAACGCACACGCAAACAAATAAAGCACACACATTCTAAGAGACACACGAGGCACGGCCCGGGGAAACATGCGAGTGAGAGGGGGAGAGGCAGGAGGCTGGGAGGGTGGAGCTTCCGGTCTGCCAACCATTCACGGGAGACGCAATGAAATACACACACATTAGTCTTCACGTGAATTAATATTTTCCATCAGTTAAATATAAAACAAATGTTACTCTTGTTTTTACTCTCATACGTGGGTACTAAATATGGAACAACGTAGAGGTTATGGTACAAATGACTACGGTAGGTAAGAGGTGACTATCATACGTTTAGTTGGTACCCGTGCTTGCCCGATCATGCGCACATCAACAACCCCACCTTATGTTGCTACTTCATCTAATCTGGTACCGATTTAAATGGATACCGGGCATATAAACCAAACCTACGAACGCTATTTATCGTCTATAGCAAACTTTATACTACATTTAAGTTATAAAAGAACGATTTCTCAAGGCTAAAATGGTTAGTATTTACACTGGCCATTCAATAGGGTAAGCACAGAGAGAATACCAAAAGTGAGATGAGATATACGGCTTATGCAGACGGGACAAGGAATAGTATAATCATATATACAAGAACATTTAAGTAATAATATTATACGCTACGGGTATATACATTAACACATATATAGACTTACCTAAATTAATTATACCGAACGCGAGATTATAAACGTAAAATAGCAATACGCTACACTACGGATAAATACAATTACATGTATTGGCTCAAGTGAAAGATGGAGAAAGCGAAAATATATATAAAATGTGGAGGAAAACGTTATTGACACCACGACAAGGCATGCAAGCATTTACACATGAGTACAGTTACGTCTTTTTAATTTTATCCCAGCTATATTTAGACAAATGCATGTAGCTTAGGAAGAATATATGGTAGCTATAAGGATTAATCATATTTATCTATTTCACTCCCAACACCAAACACTTCCCAATGAAATTAATGAAAGCATGTGGACCTATAGTCTGCAGCCTGTTAATGTGTAGATATCCTTCCTAAGGTGAACAAATTCGTCTACTAGCAGCCAGAATATAATAAAAACAATGTCACCGGTACCGTACTGCATGGATTAACTAACAATGTCACCGGTACCGTACTGCATGGATTAACTAACAAATCGAAGTAAATGTGATCTAAATGTCTCAAGCAGTTTTCCAAAATAGTTCGACCGTGCGTCCTTACTGTGTCTCTAAAAAAAATGTCTAGAATGTCTTGATCACGATTGTACAGTCACGAGCATAAATACTGCGGCATCAACCAGATAACGCTAACTCCTCCATCACGAGAAATTTATACTCACGAGAGGTTTATACCAAGCTGAATCAAATCGTTTGGCAGTAGCTAGAATGATATATAGAAATCATTGTGAGTTTGAATACAAAGTTTCGCAATACCTTTGGAGACGAAGGGGCAAATATCATCTGGTTGGTGTCGCAGTATTTGTACTCGTGACTGTACCTGTATAAGACAAAATACTAAAGTTATTGATGCCGTTCTTATAACCCCACGTTCTCTTTGATAGTAAAAAGTGAGAGAAAACGGATTGAAGTTCAAGCCTAATGTTTCGAAGCAGTTTCAATCAGTGATTGAACCTGATCCACGGCTTACAAATGGTAATACTTACCCAATATCCAATGGATTATATTATATACTAGCAGGGGTACACGGCGTTGCCCGGGTACTACCACCACTACTACTACCATAATCAATCACTACTACCACAATCATCACAATACTGCTACTACCATAATCACCGGCCTCGACCTCCCTGTCCCCGCCAATGGGGAGCCACCTTGTCGAGGTGGCGGGGCTTGAAGCAGGGTCGTTGGTGTCACTCTCTTTAGGGCACGGATTCAATCGGCGTCATGGACAAGGTGACCCCCCGTTGTCATTGGGGTAAGCGGAACCTCCCGGTGATGACGTTTTTCGTGTTCCCATTTTTGGTTTTAATTTTGCGGAGGATTTCCTCCCTATTTTAACTAAATTGTGCCGGCTAGGCTCGAGAGCCTTCCCTCGCTGAGTCTGGAGTCCTGGCTCCTCTCCGTTTACAGGGGCCGTGGCGGTCTAGCTCACCGCCCGAGGGGCTGGTCCCGGGAGCGGCGACGTGGTTGCCTGCGTTGATGCCCCTGGGGTCGCCCATCAGTGGGGACCGGTCTCGGTTCCAGGGGTCCGTTTTCCCTTCCTGGTGGGTTTCCTGGCTGTGTCCGGCTGCCCTCCATTACGCACAGCTTGGGGATGATTGTAATTAACTTTGCCCTCGGTCCCAGTATAGCGGTTTTGCCTAAGCTTGGCCTCTCTGTGCGTTTTGGTGCTATCCCCCCTAGTCTAGGGGGGTAGGGTATGAGGATGAGCCCCCTGGAGACCTGCCCCTGTTTGCGCCACCGGTATAGAGGCTGGGGCTCCCTGACTCACGACGGAGGGTTCTCTGTTGGCCCTTCTGGTATGTTCTTTATTTATTGTTTTGTTTCCTATTTTTCTTTTTCTTTCTTTTTTTTCCCTCGGTTATGTTTTTCTTTCTTTTTTGTTTTCCGATAAAATGAAAATAGAATAGTAAAAACAACTAGGGTCATCATGGATCAGCCATGCAAACCTCCTCCCCTGGATCCAGCTTTGGCGCCCTCGGTACTTGACCTTTGCATTCCCCTGGACTCTCCATCTGACCTTCCTCTGCCCTCCGAGTCTACCACCTTGGACACCTCCCCTCCGAGTTGTTCCGAGTCTGATGCTCTCTCACGCTCTGATACTAAATTACCTGCTTCTACGACTAAGGATTCCCGTCCTCCATCTGTGGACCCTAGAATGGCCCCTGTTCACATCGACTCTCCACAGAGCCCAACTACACCTGCCGCTCATGATTTAAATGTCCCTCCCCTCTCCCAAGATAAGAGAGACCCTCCTTGTATTGAATCTCCTGTTCAAACCATAGACCTTGGCGTGCCGGGTTCTCTTGACATGCCCTGCTCCTCAGCACTACCCATTAACCGACTTACAGTTTCCACTGACCTCCTGCAGAGTGACACCAGTGTTGGTGACCCTTCACCTCCCATCGACACTGTTTCTCCACCATTTCAGCCGATTGTTAGTTCAGCTACTACCTCCACCTCACTCGTTGCAACTCTGGAGCCTCACATGCCTCATTCCGGCCCCCAACATCGGCGGAAACCTTGGCATCAGTTTATCCCCAATGCCACCCTCCGGTACTTCGATTCACTTTTTGGCGATGATGACTGGCCGCGTTTCCTCGTCATACGACCGGCTTCCTACATCTCGGGGGCTAAGTTAGAGAACCTCCTCCTCTCGGCGCATGCAACTTCGGACTTATCGTTCCGTGAGACTGGTAATAATTATTGGAGTGTAGAAACCACTACTCGTGCCCAATCTGAGACATACATATCTCTTACTACCTTGGACGATATCCCTATTACTGTCACGAAACATAATGACCTCAACTACATGCTCGGTACTGTTATTCTACCCTCAACTTATGACCATGACGGACTCCCTGATAAGTCGACCCTCCTGTCGTCGTTGCGCTTGCGTTGTCCAAATGTGCACGACGTTGATTTGTATAGTATCCCAAACAAATCAACTCCTTCTCATCCTCTCCGCATAGCTCGCATTAAGTTTAGTGGATGTTCCCTCCCATGAGATGTCAGGATCGAAGGACAAAGGCGTGAAGTACGACCTTATGTCCCCAAACCGTTACAATGTACAAACTGTTCCAGCTTTGGTCACTCAGCTGGTAGGTGCAAGAAGGTTCGGGTGTGTGCCTGCTGTAGCTCCGTTAAACATGCTACCCGTTGGAATTGTGGCACTCCAAAGTGTGTTAACTGTGGCCTTGAACACCATGCTCGCTCAAAGCAATGTGTGTTCTACATGTAGAATGCTGAGTTAAAGCTTCTCATTAGTCAGTCAGGCATGTCTGTCAGGGAAGCTAAGCAAGAACTGAGAGTAAGAGATGTTAAAGATCCCTCTAGAGATATGACTTACAGTGCTAGACTTTGTGCACCTACAACTGACGTTTCTCCCGGTAGTCGACGACGTGAGGACAGTGATGCTGTGTTGGATTCACCCCTTCCTAGTCCAGCCACTGTTCCCCTCTCCAACTGGTTTCATGCACTGAATACCCCTCCCCCTGTTTATGAAGCCTCCACCCCAAAAGCATCCGCGTCCCCTTCACCCGTAACTGATCTTCAATCCTTGCCTCTTGCCCCGACTCCCTCTACCGATGTTGACGATGTCATGGATTCTACCCCCTCCACCAGTAAATGCCGATCTGATGATCTACATTCTCCCTCCTCAGATCGTCAATCTCCCTCCGTAAAACGTAAGACCCTCACAGCCCGACCTATGCCTCCCAAACCTCAACGTGTCCCTCCTCGCTGTCACATCTTCCGCTCTGATATGGGTTCTCCATCCCAGCCTCCCTCACTCCACACCCCCTCTACGCCTGCGTCCCCCCCGCCTACTCGTCCTCGACCTCATGCACCTATCAATGCTACCGCCTCGGGCTCCCATGCACCCCACTGCGGCTGTCATGACTGCTTTGTGCGTGAGTATCGCCGGACGCCTACCCGCACTAAATCCACTGTTGCTGCGTTGATACGCTCCTTTCTCCGTGACCAACGTTTACCAACCCCTGATAACACCACCTCTCATAACTCTTCGTGCTTATGCGCTTTTCACTTAAAGTCACGTTCAGATCTTTCACACTCCAAGATAGCTACTATCCTCCATGACCTGTCCTCTAATGTGTCCCCCCACCGTCCACGTCTAAACTCCCTGCCTTCTCATGACCCTCCCCCCAGACCCATTCCTCTTCATCTCCGACAGCCGAACAGTGCTGTTAATTTACGTAACCTGACGTCTCTCACTTAACCTGTTCAATCCCTATATACTACAATGGAATTGTAATGGTCTCTCATCTAGAGTCCATCTAGGTGAGATCCAGCGTTTACTCCGTATCTATAATCCAATGTGTATTTGTTTACAACACATTGGAAATTATGATAAATCCATCACCAACTACCACCTTGCGTGCTGTTCTCTATCCCCTGATGGAGAATATGGCACAGCAATTTATGTCCATCATCGAGTAACTTTTGACTTATTTCCCATTCGTACAAGTTTCCTACAGCACTCTATCCTTACTCTTCATATCCCCGATGGTGACTCTGTTACCATTTGCAATATCTATAACCAACCTGCTTACAATTATGACCTTTCCTTGCTTTCTCAGTTTGTCTCTACACTACCCTCTGCCATCTTACTGTTGGGTGACTTTAATGCCCATAGCCCTATATGGGACCCTACTTCCTCCAATCCTGATACAGCCGGTTCGCAGATTGAACATTTGCTTCTGAACCGTGACCTTTGCTGCCTTAATGAGGCCGACTCACACACTTACTTTTCTGCTTCCTATCATACTTATTCCTCTGTTGATGTCACCCTGTGCTCCACAGCAATTGTTGATAAGTTCGAGTGGCGGGTCTGTGTTGATACGTTCTCAAGGATCACTTTCCTATCATCCTGTCTTCCTATCATCCTGTCTTACTTGCAATTCCGTCCATGTCCTTCGCTCCCTCGCTATAACTTCCACAAAGCTGACTGGGACGCATATGTCCTCCACACCAGACAAATCCTGCCTTTTAATCCCTTCCGGGATCCTGATGAAACGCATTCAGTCCTCGTTATTTGTTTTACTAATGCAGCTACTAAGTCTATACCCCAGACGACTTCTTCTAATTCACGCACCGAAGGTTCGTGTGAAGTTTGGTGAAAATCCGTCAAACGGTCTAGGAGTTCTCTGACAGACAGACAAACAGACAGACATTTCGGTTAGCATGTACCACTATACGGGGGGCGATACCACTCTGCTTACGCAGAGTTGATAAATAAATAAAGTAGACGTGCCGTTTCGCCCATACTCTCATACCCAACTCTGCGATTGGTCACCATCATCACTACTAGTCACTATCATCATTACTACTGTCAACATCACTACAACTTTCACCGTCATCACTACTACTCACCATCATATCTACTACTGTTATCATCATCACTACCATCAATCACTACTGTCATCATTATCACTAAATCTATAACCATCATCACTGCTATAATCACCATCATCACTACTATCAACATTATCCCCACTATTACTACCATCACTTCTAATGTCAACTAAACTAAATTAGACGTGCCGTTTTGCTCAAAATCAAAACGGCATACCCAACTCTGCGATGGGTCACCATCATCACTACTAGTCACTATCACCATTACTATCATCAACACTACTACTATTATAGTCATCACTACTCTTACCATCATCACTACTACTCTCATCATCACTACAACTTTCACCATCATAACCACTACTCACCATCATCACTACTACTGTCACCATAGTCACTACCATCATCACTAATGTCATCATCACTACAACTATCATCATTACTTGTCACCATCATCAATACTATCATGACCATCATCATTACTACCAGTACTGTCACCATCATATCTATTACTGTCATCATCATCTCTACCATCATCATCACTGCTGTCATCATCACTACAACTACAACCATCATCACTACTATTATCACCATTATCACTACAATTACCATCATCACCAATATTATCACCATTATCACTACAATTACCATCATCCCCACTATTACTACCATAACTTCTAATGTCAACTAAACTAACTTAACCTAACAAATGCGGGGCGAGATGTTTCCACCCCCAGAACGCCATCATAGCAGACAGGGGGGGGGGGGGGGGTAAAACCATATTTTGGATCTAAAATCATAACTTGCACAAATTCAAAAAATCTTTTTTGACTGACGTTCGCATTCACCCAACAAATGCTTGTGTGAAATTTGGTAAAAATCCGTCCAACGGTCTAGGAGTTTCGGGACAGACGGACAACGACGACGACATCATTTTTTTCTCCAGTGGTACCCACTTTATGGGGGGGCGATACCAAACTCTGCTTACTCAGAGTTGTGTGTGTGTGTGCCCCTACAGGGCACACACACACACAGGGAATAGTTACAGGGTGGGGTGTGGGGTTCCTGAAAGGGGGGGGGGGGAACCATTTTTAGGACCTAAGATCATAACTATTGCACACATTTTAAAAAAAAAAATTAATTACCGTCGAATTCACGCACCGAAGGTTCGTGTGAAGTTTGGTGAAAATCCGTCAAACGGTCTAAGAGGAGTTCTCGGACAGACAGACATTTCGGTTAGCATGTACCACTATACGGGGGGCGATACAACCCTGCTTACGCAAAGTTGATTATTCCCTTAAACACCAATTCATCAGGGATGTGTAGCAATCGTCCATAGCACAACAGAGTATTGCTAGACACATGCATTGTAAGTAAGCCAGACATCGTGAGTCCTAACTTCTGTAACTCAAAAGATACTAGAGGAAATGGTCTGTAAAGTTTCCTACATATTCCCTGGCTGACACTTCCCAACTGGTAGAAATATTAGGTCGATTGCTCTGGTCGTTTTACAGAATAGTTAAAGAGGTTAGGGGCCGGAATTTCTGGCCTACTTGTAATGAATGGACTGTATAATTTATTTCTCACATACTATGATGTCCCGCTTCTACTATAGCTAATAAGGGATGCTATACGTCCGAGGGTATTGTATCCTCATCAGTTATAGCAAAGGTATGCCATACTATGGGCGGAGTATAATAGCACTATACCACCGTGATATAGACAGTTTATAATGTGTATTTTACAGAGCACCAACACATCGATATTCATCACTTAAAATGTGCAATTATAATATTCTTCTCTTTTATATCACTATAAAAAACTAATACGATCTGACATAATCTGATGCGAGACTATCTATTAACCCCATCAATATTTCTACATTAATTAACTGATGAAAATACTCATACCATTCTATTATCTGAATTAAAAGTTATGTTTACAACTGCCACAGTAGCTAGGGAGGGGTAAGGTCTGTCAGCTCCCCCAATTGGGGCTTTGGGCTTTTACACCCTTTCTCATGTGGGCTTTTACACCCGGGCTTTGTAGGCTTTTACACCTTATTCTTCACTGTGTCTTGACAGACTGACCGTGAGGCCAACCTAACCATGTAACAATCCATCACTCCCCAGAATGAACTTCACAACAGTCCACTAACACTGGGTCCCTATTTACTGCTAGGTGAACAGAGGCAACGGGTTTAAGGAGATTGCCCATCCATCTCGTCCTGCCCAGGATTCGAACCTAGGATCTTTCGGTTGTGAGCCGACTGCGCTAACCACTGCGCCACAGGATACCCGCTCTATAAGAGGAAAGTGAATGAATCCGTTGGTACTGGCTGGGGTGAAGGACATATAACTTGTCAGTTCATACATAGTGGAATAGTACTGCATGTTAAGAGACTTTATAGTAACATTGAATATTGTGAAGGGATATTCCGGTGTCTGAGTTTTGGAATGCACGCATGTACAGTATGTGAATAATGTTTTTCGCTGGAGTTTACATACAGAAAATAGATCAGATAAATACACGGATATGACTCCTTTTCTCATAATATAAAAAGTGTCTCTTTGTTTTGTCTGTAATGACAATAAAAGAAACATCTCAATTCATATTTTGAACAAGGAAGTTTCATTTGATTTGCCAAAATCAAAGTGACAGCCACTTTCCCATAATATGTGTTTCTCATGCACATCCTCTTCAAATCACTTCACTAATTTAAACAATATTGAAGTAGGGAATTGTAATGCTACCTGAAATAAGGTTACATTAATCATAGTTTTCAATTATATAGTAAATTTTCAAAGGAAGGGTCCTATGCAATTCTGGTTTTACTGGAAAATAATGGTTTCCCGTGCATGTATTAAAGCATTGCCATATATAAGGATGTACCGGCAATATACTGTATATCACGTCATACCAAGATAGGAACATTTTGGGTGGAAGACGTTCTGATTCAATACTTTATAGTTCACTTCCATCACTCTAAGCAAAATCAATGTCAAGCATGAAAAATGGATAAATGCGAACGAATTGCCTCGGAATATGGAGGCCCTTCCTTCGTGTTCACCCCCTCAGAGATAAAGGCGTCTAACTATAGATATATACTGTAGATAGCTCTGTTAATGCCAATGGTTCCTGACATGGACCAATCCGTGCATGTATTAGAATTATCGTAACTTTAGATCTACACTTCACCTTATTTCGACCCATGAGCCTTTACCACCTCCCCCGAATATCTTGCTCTCCTCCATGTACTTGCTTCGGCAGTACATATACTAAAATTGGAACGATACAGAGAAGATTAGCATGGCCCCTGCGCAAGGATGACACGCAAAATCGTGAAGCGTTCCACATTTATAGCCGCAGAGGTTATAACTAACAATTACAATATTCCACCGGCGGCTGCAGCTTCACAAGTAAATGAAACAGTACTTAAATTAGCTTTTAACCCACTGCCCTGCCCCTACAGTAAATCGCAGCGCGTGATCGAATCCCGCTCGAAGCATACTAATAACTCCGAAAGGAAATATGTGTTAACATTTTGTATATATATTCCAGAATTTCCAAATATATATGCCTGTTCATGAACGAAAAAATACAACCGCTATTAATTATCCATTGAAAAACATTTAAGTTTTTAAAGTTATGAGTGAGAGCAGCATGCCTCAGAAATGCCGCGGGTAGGTTCTCGTTGTCTACACCCTGAACACCTCCAGGTAAACAGGTAGTGTACACCGGCGGTAAACTAAAGGGTGACTGATGTAAACTTGGCGTCATAAAAAAATCAAAAGTTTCCCAAAATGATTTCATATTCCTTCCAAAAGTAGGAGAACATAATATTATGTGTGTACATCCTGATATATTTTCTTAAATGATAATGTATCATGCATACATATTTTATTTAAATATGTGGAGATGTATGACGTAAGTGTGCCTGCGTGTATGTACAGTACACATGCGTGAATACTGCACATTAACAGAACATAAGAACTAGGAAATCTCCGTCAGGCCGTCAGATCCCATTCACACCTATTCCATATCATTCATATGACTATCCAGTTTGCCTTTAATGCTTGCAAAACCCAATTTCTCCATCTATCTACCCGTCCGGAACTCCCAGCGGACTATCCCTTATTCTTCAACAATACACAAATCAGTCACGCACTAGCTGATAGGTAAGGGATAGTTTTTTATCCCACCTACTAGGTTAGATTAGGTTGAGTCGTTTGGCTAGGTTAATCTCAAAACACTAGTACTCAGAAGTAATAACCATTAATAAAATGCTTAGCACACCTTTGGGTGTTCTTTAATGTAAGTGACCCGGTAGACCGCACGCTAAAGCGGCACCACTAATCCTTACCTACCAGCTAGTACGGGTTCTAGTACCCAGTATAAAGTATAGGTGGGATACAAAACTAACCCTCACCTACCCACTAGTGTGGGTTCCTAGTACCCGGTCAAGACCACCTCTACTGTAGAGGTCATGGTATAAAGACTAGTATTAGTCTCTTTACCATGGTAGAGGTGGCCTTTACCCAGTAGGTACTCGGTAGCAAGTAGACCACGGGCACACCCTAAAGCAGCACCCACGTTTTCCTGTGCATGTATGGGAGTATTGTCACATTTATGGATACGTTCCGATTTAAAAAGCACTGGATTGGGAACAGAGTTGTAGAAGTGTGAAATAGATTGCCTAGTGCAGTGATTAACTCAGGAACGGTAGAACATTTTAAGTGCAAACTGGAGTCATACTAGTGATATGGGTTGTGTGTGAATGGTGTCTGTCTCGTGTGGGCCGGTCGGCCTTATGCAGATTTCCGGTTTCTTAGAACATGAGAACATAAGAAAATGGGAGTCTGCAGAAAGCCGATCGGACCACACAAGGCAGATCCCTGTCACTCCCAACCCCAATTACAAGGCCTAATTATAGACGCAACTCACTAATACCTTGAGGACTGACCTCACCAAAACGGTCAGAGATCAACACAAGATTACGGGGGTCTGCAGAGCGCCAATTTGCCCACACCGGGCAGATCGCCCCTCATACCCAACTCATCATCGTCCATATGCCTATCTAATTTTATCTTAAAGCTCCCTAACGTACTCGATCCTACCATATCACCCGGTAGCCTATTCCACGTGTCTACAACTCTGTTACCAAACAATATTTGCCTATATCTTTTCTGAAACGAAATATATCTAATTTGAAACCATTTGTTTGAGTTATTTCGCTATCACTGAGCTTCAGTACATCTTTCATGTCCCCTTTATTAATCCCACTAACCCACTTGAACATTTCTATCATATCCCCTCTAACTCTGCGTCTTACTAACGAATGTAAGCCTAATTTTTTCAACCTTTCTTCATATGGTAGATTTATATAATTATGAACCATTTTTTTCATTCTTCGCTTTACTCTCTCCAACGAATCTATGTCCATTCTGTAATAAGGACACCAAAATAGGACAGCATAATCCATATGAGGTCTCACTAATGATAAGTAATGTTTTAAGATAATATCGGCAGTTCTTACGATCATATATACTGTATATCACTTCATACCTAAATACGAGGATATTTGAGTGGAGGACGGTCTCATTAGTTACTTTTTGAGTCCCTTTCATCACACAAAGCAAAATCAATATCAGGTATGACAATTTGGTAATAAACGAACTAATTGCCTCGGAATACGGAGGCTCTTCCTTCGTGCCTCGGGGAACAATCTATAGATAGGGAGACCTATCTATAGATAGGTCTGTAAATGCCATTGGTTGCTGACATAGACCAATCAGTGCATGTATTAGAATTATCGTAACTTTAGATCTATGGTTCACCTTATTTCGACCCATCAGCCCTTACCACCACCCCAGAATATCTTGCTCTCCTTCATGTACTTGCTTCGGCAGTACATATACTAAAATTGGAACGATACAGAGAAGATTAGCATGGCCCCTGCGCAAGGATGACACGCAAAATCGTGAAGCGTTCCACATTTTTAGCCGCAGAGGTTATAAGTAACATATGCAATATTCGACCAACGGCTGCAGCTTCAATAATAAAAGAAACACAAGTTAAATTAGCTAAAACTAGGCTTGCTCATTTACTCTCTACCCTACAGTACATTTAGCGCGTGATCGAATCCAGCTCGTAGCATACTAATAACGGCAGAAGCAATTATATTTTTATAAATATTTCCAAAACTTCCAACTTAATATGCCTATTGAAGAACGGATAAAAAATACAACTACTATTGCTTATCAATTGAAAAAAATTGTGTTTCTAAAGTAATGAGTGAGAGCAGCATGCCTCAGAAATGCCGCAGCTAGGTTCTCGTTTTCTACACCCTGAACACCTCCAGGTAAACAGGTACACTGGCGGTAAACTAAAGGATGACTGAGGTAAACTTGGTTTCCTAAATAATTCAGGAATTTTCCAACGATAGTTAACTTAGCTTTCAATAATATTATATGATCTTCTGTGGGTTCATCCTGATTTATTGTTAAATATATTAGTCATACATTCTGATTTACATTTATGAAGATGGACGGACGCTGTGCCATTATAAAAGCCTAGCTTCCCGCTCAACAACAACAACAAAAACAACAACTTGTGCCTGCGTGTATGTACACATGCGTGGATACTGCACATGCATGTATTTCTACATGTGGTAGAACACAATGCAAGGCCAAAAGCATTTGTTGTTGTTTTTACAATTAAGCAGTTATGTAGGCAACTCATGTTCCACATTGTTTACGCCTTACTTTCTTACACAGAATACTGTATATATAAATTTGTCAATGTGGCTTTCAGCAACAACAATTCCCAGGTGTTGGGGATTTTACTTAAATATTAGTACAAAATATAATATATTTTATATATATGTAAACAATTGACATATGTATTAGCTGTCCCTTGGATCTATATTATAATATAAGTGAGTAATAATATTTTCGACAATCATAAAATGCGTTCAACGAAGGAGAGTCACTGTGTATCCTTTAAGTGGGTAGAGGGGACGTCTTGATATATTTATTTATTTTTAGTTTCCTCGCTAGACCTCCCTCATGCTTTAAAAACACCCTTTAGACCCCCTTTGGATATAAATATTTAAATTTTTCGAAATAAAAATTTCCAGATTCCACCTAAAGTTACAGGCTCGCTATCGCTCGCCAAGAAAAAATTGACAACTAAATGGCACGACAGTTCTTTACACCGACAAAGAAATGGGGTGAGAGGTGTTAAAATCGCCAAAATATTGGAACGAACGACTAAACATAAGGGAGAAAAAGAAACTACCTCCCCCTTAACCCAACATATTCCTTTATAGTCTGAAACTCGTAAGCCGTCTATTAACCCTCAGACTCCTATATAAGTCTTAATAAAATCATCCGAAGATAGCTAGGTAAAACAAAAACAAATACAAAAATACAATAATAAAATGGCGCCACTGTAAACAAGGGGTTACTCTCAGATCTCTTAGTGGTGATTGGTTATAAGCACTCACTCTCTCTTTCTCTCTCCTGGTCAGTCATTGGTTCCCCTTATCTATGAAAGATAAACGTCGACTTAAACGGCCATTCATCGGGTGGGTATCCACTTGGATGCCATACATATTCGGAGACTTCACCTATTTCTATATATGAATAAACTTTTCTATACATAAACTACTAAAATATAATTATATACTATCTAATGAAAACCAAGTTCTATCCAAAATTCAAATCCAGATAGTTATAAGGGTTCACAAATTAGTACGAATGGGCTAGATACTAAGGCACCCGACTGTACCAACCGTCCACAGCACAACATAGTACTGTATGGCTTCGTGTATTATGAGTAGGCCAGGAATCGTGAGTCCTAATTACCCCTGTAACCCAAAAGATGCTAGAGGATATGGTATGTAAATGTTCACACCTATTCCCTGGTTAAACCTTCCCAAATGTTAGAAAACTAAAAATATTAGGTAGATTGTTTTTAGCCTTTTTTAGTTAAAGAGGTTAGGGGTCATAATTTCTGGCCTACTGTACTTGTAATGTGTGGACTGTATATTCCGCCCATACTATGATGCCACGCTTCTGCTATAGCTAATAAGGATGCTATACGTTCGAGAGTATAGCATCCTCAACGGTTATAGCAAAGGTATGACATCATACTAGCAGTGTGGTATGAACTGATGGAACTCACCCCAGCCGCAGGGCTGTATTGGCTTTAGAATCGGCATTATACAGAGCAACAACACACCGATATTTATTGTCACATTTAAAATGTGCAATTATGGATGACGAATATTGTCTGCATGAACCCTCGTTCACTTTTATCTCACTAGCAAGATCACATGCCCGACCTTCCCCTGACGACCCCTCAAAATGTTCTGGACCACCGCGGCCTGTCACTCTTACTATCAACCTTTGCAATATTCACGGCCTTTCCTCTAATTTTCACTGTCGAACACCATCTCTCCTCCTCCATACCTGATCTTCTTTTCCTCACCGAAACCCAGGTATCTGAAACAACTTCCAGCAGACCCTTCTCTGTATCCTCCTACTTTCTCTATCCTAGTTTCAAAGCCAAAGGCGGATGTTATGCATACGTGCACAACAAACTCACTTGCTCTCGTGTTCCCGATTTAGACTCCTCTGAATTCTCAACTTTATGGCACAAACTATTCTGTCATTCTCATACTAAATATTTCTGCGCTGTCTATCTTTCCTCTAACTCTACCGACTTTCCCAAATTCTTCGACTATCTAAACTCTAAAGTGGAACACATTCTATCTATCTCTCCCTTCTCTGAAATGACCAAACTGACCAACCTGGTGAACAAGCCTACATCTTTTCTATCATAAATGACCTAGAGTAGCTGGCCCAGCAACCCACCCGTATCCCGGATCGCTTCGGAGATCGGCCCAACATTCTTGACTTATTTCTGACTTCTAACCCTTCCTCTTATACTGTCGATCTTTTCTCTCCTTTGGGCTCCTCCGACCATAAACTTATCTCCGTCACCTGTCCTATCTCTTCAGTACGGCCATCCGATCTTCCCAGCCGGCGGCGCTTGTGGCACTTTGGCGCTGCCGACTGGGAGGCTCTCCGGCAGTACTGCTTTGATTTCCCATGGAATGACTTCTACTTCCGTGGCCGAGGACCCTCGGAGAGTGCTGAAAGTATTACCGAGGTAATCCTCTCGGGCATGGAAGCGTACATTCCATTTTCTTTCTCTCAGTCTAATGCAAAAAAATCTTGGTTTACTCACGCTTGTTCTACTGCTGTCCACAACAAGGAGGAAGCATTCAAACGGTACCGTCGCCTTAAAACTCAAGAATCTCATTCTTCCTATGTTTCTGCCCGGAATCAAGCCAAATCTGTTCTTCGACTTGCCAAGCACTCTTTCATTAATAATAAATGCACTGAACTATCCAACTCTAGCTCTTCCCAAGCTTTCTGGCATCTAGCCAAAAATCTCTCCAACAACTTTTCTTCCTAGTCTTTCCCTCCCCTTTTCCACTCTGATGGAACAACCATCACTTCTTCCTCTGACAAAGCTGAACTCTTTGCTCAAACTTTTGCCAGAAACTCTACCTTGGATGATTCCGGTGCTATTCCTCCCTCTCCACCCCCCTCTCTCCTACTTATGCCTAATATCCTAATCTCTTCTAAAGATGTACTTTCTACCCTCTCTGGGCTTAATACTAAGGTGGTGTACGGTTCAGATGGTGTTCCTCCTGTTGTTCTTAAAAACTGTGCTTCCGTGCTGACCCCCTGCCTAGGCAAACTCTTTCGTCTCGTCTCTCCTCTAATGTCTTTCCTTCTTGCTGGAAGTTTGCTCTCATTCAACCTGTCCCAAAGAAGGGTGACCGCTCTCAACCCTCCAACTATCGTCCAATTGCTCTCATCTCTTGTATCTCTAAAGTTTTTGAAACTATTCTTGCTTCCAAATTTCTTAAGCATTTCTCTTCTCATAATCTGCTCTCAGATCGCCAGTATGGCTTCCTTAAGAGTCGCTCTACTGGTGATCTTCTTTCATATCTTACTAACTCTTGGTCATCCAACTTTCGGGACTTTGGTGAGACTTTTTCTGTTGCACTAGACATAACGAAGGCCTTCCATAGAGTCTGGCACAAATCTTTAATTTCCAAACTGCCCTCCTTCGGTTTCTGTCCCTCCATCTGTGCCTTTGTCTCTAATTACCTTTCCGGCCGTTCCATAGCTGCGGTTGTGGATGGCCATCGCTCATTTCCTCATCCTATCAACTCCGGTGTTCCTCAGGGTTCTGTCCTATCTCCTATTCTCTTTCTAATTTTCATAAATGATCTTCTCAATTGTACATCCAATCCCATCCATTCATATGCAGATGACTCTACCTTACACCACTCAATTAGTTTTCCAGAACGCCCCAGCCAGCAGTCCCTCAAAAGTAAATGTAATGAAGCCATAACATTTTTATCTTCTGATCTAGCTACTATTTCCAATTGGGGTAGAGAAAACCTTGTTGCATTTAATGCTTCCAAAACTCAATTTATCTATCTTACTACCTGTCAGGAACCTCCAGAGGACTATCCCTTATTCTTCAACAATAGAAAAATCAACCCTTCATCTTCTCTCAATGTTCTCGGTGTCTCTTTTTCTTCTGCTCTCACTTGGAAAGACCATATTACCAGTCTCGCTAAGGCAGCCTCCCAGAAGCTGGGTGTGCTCAACCACCTCAAGGGGTTCTTTACCTCTGCGCAGCTTCTTGCTCTGTATAGGGGCACAGTGCATCCTTGTATTGAGTATTGTTCACATGTGTGGGGAGGATCCTCTCACACCGCACTCCTAGAAAAAGTAGAAAGGAAAGCCTTTCGTATCATTAACTCCCGTCCACTCACCAACTCTCTGCAATCTCTCTCTCTCTTCGCGGCAATGTTGCATCTCTCTCGCTATTCTATCGCTACTACAATAATCAGTGTTCCTCGGAGCTCTCCCAGTGTATACCACCTCCTCTACGAAGGGTACGTAGTACCCGCCTTGCAACACAATCCCACCCCTACTCTGTGCAACTTTCCAACCCAAGAGTGAAACGCTATTATCAGACTTTCTTCTATTCAACTGGAACTCTCTCCCAGAATCAGTCTTTCCCTCTTCCTATGACTTAAATTGCTTCAAACTCCGTGTGTCCAGGCATTTTAGCTCGAACGTCCCTTGATTTCGGCCTCTCTTTGAAATCTGGGGGAGGCACTCGCTGCAGGCAGTTATGCCTTTTGTCTCCCTCATTCACATAGAAAATCAAAATATACGATCTGACATAATCTTGACTGATAATCTGTTAACTCTATCAACATTAATTGATAATACTCATTCCATTCTCCAAACTAAAAGTGATGTTTACAACTGCCACAGTAGTTAGGAAGGGGTAAGGCCTGTCAGCTCCCCCAATTGTGTAGGCATGCACCTTGGATTTGTGGGCTTTTACACCCTTGGCTTGTGGGCTTTTACACCCGTCTTTGTAGGCTTTTACACCTCTCTTGTGGGGCTTTTACACCCTATTCTTTGTAGGCTTTTACACCTCTCACTTGTGGGCTTTTACACCCTATTCTTTGTAGGCTTTTACACCTCTCTCTTGTGGGGCTTTTACACCCTATTGGTAGGCTTTTACACCTCTCTCTTGTGGGGCTTTTACACCCTATTCTTGACAGACTGACCGTGAGGCCAACCTAACCATGTAACAATCCATCACTCCCCAGAAGGAACTTCACAACAGTCCACTAACACTGGGTCCCTATTTACTACTGCTAGGTGAACAGAGGCAACGGGTTTAAGGAGATTGCCCATCCATCTCGTCCTGCCCAGGATTCGAACCTAGGATCTTTCGGTTGTGAGCCGACTGCGCTAACCACTGCGCCACAGGATACCCGCTCTGAAAGAGGAAAGTGAACTATTCCGTTGGTACCGGCTGGGGTGAAAGAAGTTTAACTTTTAAGTTGAATAGTGGAATAGTTATGTACGTTAAACAACTTTATAGTGCCATTGAATACTGTGAAGGGATATTCCGGTGTCTGAGTTTTAGAATGCATGTATGTAAATGCATAATATTTTTCGTTGGAATATATATAATATAAATAATAAAGAAGAATATATCATACACGGTGATGGATTCCATTTTCTCATATATATATATATATATATATATAAACGTCGTATTGTTGTGCGTGTTTGCAAGAAACAAAACACCTTTATTCATAGTTTAAATAAGGAAGTCACATTATTGTCAAAACACAAAGTGACAGCCACTTTTCCGTAATGTGCTTCTTACGCTCATCCTCTTCAAATCACTTTACTAATTTAAACAATATTGAAGCATGAAATTGTAATGCTACCTGAGATAATGATACATTTGTTATTGTTTTCATCGATATAGTTCATATTGAAAGGAGGGGTTTTACTGAGTCCATGTTTTGCTGGAAATAGACAAACGTTTTCCTGTGCATGTATTGGAGTATTATTACATATAAGGATATATACTGTATATCACATAATACGTAGATACGATGACATTTGGGTGGAGGACTAAGCAAAATCAATATCAGGCATGAACATATGATAATAAACGAACGAATTGCCTAGGAATATGGAGGCCCTTCCTTCGTGCCCACCCCCTCGGGGAACAAGGCGTCTAACTATAGGTCTATAGATAGGTCTGTAAATGCCATTGGTTGCTGACATAGACCAATCAGTGCATGTATTAGAATTATCGTAACTTTAGATCTATGGTTCACCTTATTTCGACCCATCAGCCCTTACCACCACCCCAGAATATCTTGCTCTCCTTCATGTACTTGCTTCGGCAGTACATATACTAAAATTGGAACGATACAGAGAAGATTAGCATGGCCCCTGCGCAAGGATGACACGCAAAATCGTGAAGCGTTCCACATTTTTAGCCGCAGAGGTTATAAGTAACATATGCAATATTCGACCAACGGCTGCAGCTTCAATAATAAAAGAAACACAAGTTAAATTAGCTAAAACTAGGCTTGCTCATTTACTCTCTACCCTACAGTACATTTAGCGCGTGATCGAATCCAGCTCGTAGCATACTAATAACGGCAGAAGCAATTATATTTTTATAAATATTTCCAAAACTTCCAACTTAATATGCCTATTGAAGAACGGATAAAAAATACAACTACTATTGCTTATCAATTGAAAAAAATTGTGTTTCTAAAGTAATGAGTGAGAGCAGCATGCCTCAGAAATGCCGCAGCTAGGTTCTCGTTTTCTACACCCTGAACACCTCCAGGTAAACAGGTACACTGGCGGTAAACTAAAGGATGACTGAGGTAAACTTGGTTTCCTAAATAATTCAGGAATTTTCCAACGATAGTTAACTTAGCTTTCAATAATATTATATGATCTTCTGTGGGTTCATCCTGATTTATTGTTAAATATATATTAGTCATACATTCTGATTTACATTTATGAAGATGGACGGACGCTGTGCCATTATAAAAGCCTAGCTTCCCGCTCAACAACAACAACAAAAACAACAACTTGTGCCTGCGTGTATGTACACATGCGTGGATACTGCACATGCATGTATTTCTACATGTGGTAGAACACAATGCAAGGCCAAAAGCATTTGTTGTTGTTTTTACAATTAAGCAGTTATGTAGGCAACTCATGTTCCACATTGTTTACGCCTTACTTTCTTACACAGAATACTGTATATATAAATTTGTCAATGTGGCTTTCAGCAACAACAATTCCCAGGTGTTGGGGATTTTACTTAAATATTAGTACAAAATATAATATATTTTATATATATATGTAAACAATTGACATATGTATTAGCTGTCCCTTGGATCTATATTATAATATAAGTGAGTAATAATATTTTCGACAATCATAAAATGCGTTCAACGAAGGAGAGTCACTGTGTATCCTTTAAGTGGGTAGAGGGGACGTCTTGATATATTTATTTATTTTTAGTTTCCTCGTTAGACCTCCCTCATGCTTTAAAAACACCCTTTAGACCCCCTTTGGATATAAATATTTAAATTTTTCGAAATAAAAATTTCCAGATTCCACCTAAAGTTACAGGCTCGCTATCGCTCGCCAAGAAAAAATTGACAACTAAATGGCACGACAGTTCTTTACACCGACAAAGAAATGGGGTGAGAGGTGTTAAAATCGCCAAAATATTGGAACGAACGACTAAACATAAGGGAGAAAAAGAAATTACCTCCCCCTTAACCCAACATATTCCTTTATAGTCTGAAACTCGTAAGCCGTCTATTAACCCTCAGACTCTTATATAAGTCTTTATAAATCATCCGAAGATAGCTAGTTAAAACAAAAACAAATACAAAAATACAATAATAAAATGGCGCCACTGTAAACAAGGGGTTACTCTCAGATCTCTTAGTGGTGATTGGTTATAAGCACTCACTCTCTCTTTCTCTCTCCTGGTCAGTCATTGGTTCCCCTTATCTATGAAAGATAAACGTCGACTTAAACGGCCATTCATCGGGTGGGTATACACTTGGATGCCATACATATTCGGAGACTTCACCTATTTCTATATATGAATACACTTTTCTATACATAAACTACTAAAATATAATTATATACTATCTAATGAAAACCAAGTTCTATCCAAAATTCAATCCAGATAGTTATAAGGTTTCACAAATTAGTACGAATGGGCTAGATACTAAGGCACCCGACTGTACCAACCGTCCACAGCACAACATAGTACTGTATGGCTTCGTGTATTATGAGTAGGCCAGGAATCGTGAGTCCTAATTACCCCTGTAACTCAAAAGATGCTAGAGGATATGGTATGTAAATGTTCACACCTATTCCCTGGTTAAACCTTCCCAAATGTTAGAAAACTAAAAATATTAGGTAGATTGTTTTTAGCCTTTTTTAGTTAAAGAGGTTAGGGGTCATAATTTCTGGCCTACTGTACTTGTAATGTGTGGACTGTATATTCCGCCCATACTATGATGCCACGCTTCTGCTATAGCTAATAAGGATGCTATACGTTCGAGAGTGTAGCATCCTCAACGGTTATAGCAAAGGTATGACATCATACTAGCAGTGTGGTATGAACTGATGGAACTCACCCCAGCCGCAGGGCTGTATTGGCTTTAGAATCGGCATTATACAGAGCAACAACACACCGATATTTATTGTCACATTTAAAATGTGCAATTATGGATGACGAATATTGTCTGCATGAACCCTCGTTCACTTTTATCTCACTAGCAAGATCACATGCCCGACCTTCCCCTGACGACCCCTCAAAATGTTCTGGACCACCGCGGCCTGTCACTCTTACTATCAACCTTTGCAATATTCACGGCCTTTCCTCTAATTTTCACTCTGTCGAACACCATCTCTCCTCCTCCATACCTGATCTTCTTTTCCTCACCGAAACCCAGGTATCTGAAACAACTTCCAGCAGACCCTTCTCTGTATCCTCCTACTTTCTCTATCCTAGTTTCAAAGCCAAAGGCGGATGTTATGCATACGTGCACAACAAACTCACTTGCTCTCGTGTTCCCGATTTAGACTCCTCTGAATTCTCAACTTTATGGCACAAACTATTCTGTCATTCTCATACTAAATATTTCTGCGCTGTCTATCTTTCCTCTAACTCTACCGACTTTCCCAAATTCTTCGACTATCTAAACTCTAAAGTGGAACACATTCTATCTATCTCTCCCTTCTCTGAAATGACCAAACTGACCAACCTGGTGAACAAGCCTACATCTTTTCTATCATAAATGACCTAGAGTAGCTGGCCCAGCAACCCACCCGTATCCCGGATCGCTTCGGAGATCGGCCCAACATTCTTGACTTATTTCTGACTTCTAACCCTTCCTCTTATACTGTCGATCTTTTCTCTCCTTTGGGCTCCTCCGACCATAAACTTATCTCCGTCACCTGTCCTATCTCTTCAGTACGGCCATCCGATCTTCCCAGCCGGCGGCGCTTGTGGCACTTTGGCGCTGCCGACTGGGAGGCTCTCCGGCAGTAGTGCTTTGATTTCCCATGGAATGACTTCTACTTCCGTGGCCGAGGACCCTCGAAGAGTGCTGAAAGTATTACCGAGGTAATCCTCTCGGGCATGGAAGCATACATTCCATTTTCTTTCTCTCAGTCTAATGCAAAAAAATCTTGGTTTACTCACGCTTGTTCTACTGCTGTCCACAACAAGGAGGAAGCATTCAAACGGTACCGTCGCCTTAAAACTCAAGAATCTCATTCTTCCTATGTTTCTGCCCGGAATCAAGCCAAATCTGTTCTTCGACTTGCCAAGCACTCTTTCATTAATAATAAATGCACTGAACTATCCAACTCTAGCTCTTCCCAAGCTTTCTGGCATCTAGCCAAAAATCTCTCCAACAACTTTTCTTCCTAGTCTTTCCCTCCCCTTTTCAACTCTGATGGAACAACCATCACTTCTTCCTCTGACAAAGCTGAACTCTTTGCTCAAACTTTTGCCAGAAACTCTACCTTGGATGATTCCGGTGCTATTCCTCCCTCTCCACCCCCCTCTCTCCTACTTATGCCTAATATCCTAATCTCTTCTAAAGATGTACTTTCTACCCTCTCTGGGCTTAATACTAAGGTGGTGTACGGTTCAGATGGTGTTCCTCCTGTTGTTCTTAAAAACTGTGCTTCCGTGCTGACCCCCTGCCTAGGCAAACTCTTTCGTCTCGTCTCTCCTCTAATGTCTTTCCTTCTTGCTGGAAGTTTGCTCTCATTCAACCTGTCCCAAAGAAGGGTGACCGCTCTCAACCCTCCAACTATCGTCCAATTGCTCTCATCTCTTGTATCTCTAAAGTTTTTGAAACTATTCTTGCTTCCAAATTTCTTAAGCATTTCTCTTCTCATAATCTGCTCTCAGATCGCCAGTATGGCTTCCTTAAGAGTCGCTCTACTGGTGATCTTCTTTCATATCTTACTAACTCTTGGTCATCCAACTTTCGGGACTTTGGTGAGACTTTTTCTGTTGCACTAGACATAACGAAGGCCTTCCATAGAGTCTGGCACAAATCTTTAATTTCCAAACTGCCCTCCTTCGGTTTCTGTCCCTCCATCTGTGCCTTTGTCTCTAATTACCTTTCCGGCCGTTCCATAGCTGCGGTTGTGGATGGCCATCGCTCATTTCCTCATCCTATCAACTCCGGTGTTCCTCAGGGTTCTGTCCTATCTCCTATTCTCTTTCTAATTTTCATAAATGATCTTCTCAATTGTACATCCAATCCCATCCATTCATATGCAGATGACTCTACCTTACACCACTCAATTAGTTTTCCAGAACGCCCCAGCCAGCAGTCCCTCAAAAGTAAATGTAATGAAGCCATAACATTTTTATCTTCTGATCTAGCTACTATTTCCAATTGGGGTAGAGAAAACCTTGTTGCATTTAATGCTTCCAAAACTCAATTTATCTATCTTACTACCTGTCAGGAACCTCCAGAGGACTATCCCTTATTCTTCAACAATAGAAAAATCAACCCTTCATCTTCTCTCAATGTTCTCGGTGTCTCTTTTTCTTCTGCTCTCACTTGGAAAGACCATATTACCAGTCTCGCTAAGGCAGCCTCCCAGAAGCTGGGTGTGCTCAACCACCTCAAGGGGTTCTTTACCTCTGCGCAGCTTCTTGCTCTGTATAGGGGCACAGTGCATCCTTGTATTGAGTATTGTTCACATGTGTGGGGAGGATCCTCTCACACCGCACTCCTAGAAAAAGTAGAAAGGAAAGCCTTTCGTATCATTAACTCCCGTCCACTCACCAACTCTCTGCAATCTCTCTCTCTCTTCGCGGCAATGTTGCAGCTCTCTCGCTATTCTATCGCTACTACAATAATCAGTGTTCCTCGGAGCTCTCCCAGTGTATACCACCTCCTCTACGAAGGGTACGTAGTACCCGCCTTGCAACACAATCCCACCCCTACTCTGTGCAACTTTCCAACCCAAGAGTGAAACGCTATTATCAGACTTTCTTCTATTCAACTGGAACTCTCTCCCAGAATCAGTCTTTCCCTCTTCCTATGACTTAAATTGCTTCAAACTCCGTGTGTCCAGGCATTTTAGCTCGAACGTCCCTTGATTTCGGCCTCTCTTTGAAATCTGGGGGAGGCACTCGCTGCAGGCAGTTATGCCTTTTGTCTCCCTCATTCACATAGAAAATCAAAATATACGATCTGACATAATCTTGACTGATAATCTGTTAACTCTATCAACATTAATTGATAATACTCATTCCATTCTCCAAAGTAAAAGTGATGTTTACAACTGCCACAGTAGTTAGGAAGGGGTAAGGCCTGTCAGCTCCCCCAATTGTGTAGGCATGCACCTTGGATTTGTGGGCTTTTACACCCTTGGCTTGTGGGCTTTTACACCCGTCTTTGTAGGCTTTTACACCTCTCTTGTGGGGCTTTTACACCCTATTCTTTGTAGGCTTTTACACCTCTCACTTGTGGGCTTTTACACCCTATTCTTTGTAGGCTTTTACACCTCTCTCTTGGGGCTTTTACACCCTATTGGTAGGCTTTTACACCTCTCTCTTGTGGGGCTTTTACACCCTATTCTTGACAGACTGACCGTGAGGCCAACCTAACCATGTAACAATCCATCACTCCCCAGAAGGAACTTCACAACAGTCCACTAACACTGGGTCCCTATTTACTACTGCTAGGTGAACAGAGGCAACGGGTTTAAGGAGATTGCCCATCCATCTCGTCCTGCCCAGGATTCGAACCTAGGATCTTTCGGTTGTGAGCCGACTGCGCTAACCACTGCGCCACAGGATACCCGCTCTGAAAGAGGAAAGTGAACTATTCCGTTGGTACCGGCTGGGGTGAAAGAAGTTTAACTTTTAAGTTGAATAGTGGAATAGTTATGTACGTTAAACAACTTTATAGTGCCATTGAATACTGTGAAGGGATATTCCGGTGTCTGAGTTTTAGAATGCATGTATGTAAATGCATAATATTTTTCGTTGGAATATATAATATAAATAATAAAGAAGAATATATCATACACGGTGATGGATTCCATTTTCTCATATATATATATATATATATATATATATATATATATATATATATATATATATATATATATATATAAACGTCGTATTGTTGTGCGTGTTTGCAAGAAACAAAACACCTTTATTCATAGTTTAAATAAGGAAGTCACATTATTGTCAAAACACAAAGTGACAGCCACTTTTCCGTAATGTGCTTCTTACGCTCATCCTCTTCAAATCACTTTACTAATTTAAACAATATTGAAGCATGAAATTGTAATGCTACCTGAGATAATGATACATTTGTTATTGTTTTCATCGATATAGTTCATATTGAAAGGAGGGGTTTTACTGAGTCCATGTTTTGCTGGAAATAGACAAACGTTTTCCTGTGCATGTATTGGAGTATTATTACATATAAGGATATATACTGTATATCACATAATACGTAGATACGATGACATTTGGGTGGAGGACTAAGCAAAATCAATATCAGGCATGAACATATGATAATAAACGAACGAATTGCCTAGGAATATGGAGGCCCTTCCTTCGTGCCCACCCCCTCGGGGAACAAGGCGTCTAACTATAGGTCTATAGATAGGTCTGTAAATGCCATTGGTTGCTGACATAGACCAATCAGTGCATGTATTAGAATTATCGTAACTTTAGATCTATGGTTCACCTTATTTCGACCCATCAGCCCTTACCACCACCCCAGAATATCTTGCTCTCCTTCATGTACTTGCTTCGGCAGTACATATACTAAAATTGGAACGATACAGAGAAGATTAGCATGGCCCCTGCGCAAGGATGACACGCAAAATCGTGAAGCGTTCCACATTTTTAGCCGCAGAGGTTATAAGTAACATATGCAATATTCGACCAACGGCTGCAGCTTCAATAATAAAAGAAACACAAGTTAAATTAGCTAAAACTAGGCTTGCTCATTTACTCTCTACCCTACAGTACATTTAGCGCGTGATCGAATCCAGCTCGTAGCATACTAATAACGGCAGAAGCAATTATATTTTTTATAAATATTTCCAAAACTTCCAACTTAATATGCCTATTGAAGAACGGATAAAAAATACAACTACTATTGCTTATCAATTGAAAAAAATTGTGTTTCTAAAGTAATGAGTGAGAGCAGCATGCCTCAGAAATGCCGCAGGTAGGTTCTCGTTTTCTACACCCTGAACACCTCCAGGTAAACAGGTACACTGGCGGTAAACTAAAGGATGACTGAGGTAAACTTGGTTTCCTAAATAATTCAGGAATTTTCCAACGATAGTTAACTTAGCTTTCAATAATATTATGATCTTCTGTGGGTTCATCCTGATTTATTGTTAAATATATATTAGTCATACATTCTGATTTACATTTATGAAGATGGACGGACGCTGTGCCATTATAAAAGCCTAGCTTCTCGCTCAACAACAACAACAAAAACAACAACTTGTGCCTGCGTGTATGTACACATGCGTGGATACTGCACATGCATGTATTTCTACATGTGGTAGAACACAATGCAAGGCCAAAAGCATTTGTTGTTGTTTTTACAATTAAGCAGTTATGTAGGCAACTCATGTTCCACATTGTTTACGCCTTACTTTCTTACACAGAATACTGTATATATAAATTTGTCAATGTGGCTTTCAGCAACAACAATTCCCAGGTGTTGGGGATTTTACTTAAATATTAGTACAAAATATAATATATTTTATATATATGTAAACAATTGACATATGTATTAGCTGTCCCTTGGATCTATATTATAATATAAGTGAGTAATAATATTTTCGACAATCATAAAATGCGTTCAACGAAGGAGAGTCACTGTGTATCCTTTAAGTGGGTAGAGTGGGTCTTGATATATTTATTTATTTTTAGCTTCCTCGTTAGACCTCCCTCATGCTTTAAAAACACCCTTTAGACCCCCTTTGGATATAAATATTTAAATTTTTCGAAATAAAAATTTCCAGATTCCACCTAAAGTTACAGGCTCGCTATCGCTCGCCAAGAAAAAATTGACAACTAAATGGCACGACAGTTCTTTACACCGACAAAGAAATGGGGTGAGAGGTGTTAAAATCGCCAAAATATTGGAACGAACGACTAAACATAAGGGAGAAAAAGAAACTACCTCCCCCTTAACCCAACATATTCCTTTATAGTCTGAAACTCGTAAGCCGTCTATTAACCCTCAGACTCCTATATAAGTCTTAATAAAATCATCCGAAGATAGCTAGTTAAAACAAAAACAAATACAAAAATACAATAATAAAATGGCGCCACTGTAAACAAGGGGTTACTCTCAGATCTCTTAGTGGTGATTGGTTATAAGCACTCACTCTCTCTTTCTCTCTCCTGGTCAGTCATTGGTTCCCCTTATCTATGAAAGATAAACGTCGACTTAAACGGCCATTCATCGGGTGGGTATACACTTGGATGCCATACATATTTGAAGACTTCACCTATTTCTATATATGAATAAACTTTTCTATACATAAACTACTAAAATATAATTATATACTATCTAATGAAAACCAAGTTCTATCCAAAATTCAATCCAGATAGTTATAAGGGTTCACAAATTAGTACGAATGGGCTAGATACTAAGGCACCCGACTGTACCAACCGTCCACAGCACAACATAGTACTGTATGGCTTCGTGTATTATGAGTAGGCCAGGAATCGTGAGTCCTAATTACCCCTGTAACTCAAAAGATGCTAGAGGATATGGTATGTAAATGTTCACACCTATTCCCTGGTTAAACCTTCCCAAATGTTAGAAAACTAAAAATATTAGGTAGATTGTTTTGAGCCTTTTTTAGTTAAAGAGGTTAGGGGTCATAATTTCTGGCCTACTGTACTTGTAATGTGTGGACTGTATATTCCGCCCATACTATGATGCCACGCTTCTGCTAATAAGGATGCTATACGTTCGAGAGTATAGCATCCTCAACGGTTATAGCAAAGGTATGACATCATACTAGCAGTGTGGTATGAACTGATGGAACTCACCCCAGCCGCAGGGCTGTATTGGCTTTAGAATCGGCATTATACAGAGCAACAACACACCGATATTTATTGTCACATTTAAAATGTGCAATTATGGATGACGAATATTGTCTGCATGAACCCTCGTTCACTTTTATCTCACTAGCAAGATCACATGCCCGACCTTCCCCTGACGACCCCTCAAAATGTTCTGGACCACCGCGGCCTGTCACTCTTACTATCAACCTTTGCAATATTCACGGCCTTTCCTCTAATTTTCACTCTGTCGAACACCATCTCTCCTCCTCCATACCTGATCTTCTTTTCCTCACCGAAACCCAGGATTCTGAAACAACTTCCAGCAGACCCTTCTCTGTATCCTCCTACTTTCTCTATCCTAGTTTCAAAGCCAAAGGCGGATGTTATGCATACGTGCACAACAAACTCACTTGCTCTCGTGTTCCCGATTTAGACTCCTCTGAATTCTCAACTTTATGGCACAAACTATTCTGTCATTCTCATACTAAATATTTCTGCGCTGTCTATCTTTCCTCTAACTCTACCGACTTTCCCAAATTCTTCGACTATCTAAACTCTAAAGTGGAACACATTCTATCTATCTCTCCCTTCTCTGAAATGACCAAACTGACCAACCTGGTGAACAAGCCTACATCTTTTCTATCATAAATGACCTAGAGTAGCTGGCCCAGCAACCCACCCGTATCCCGGATCGCTTCGGAGATCGGCCCAACATTCTTGACTTATTTCTGACTTCTAACCCTTCCTCTTATACTGTCGATCTTTTCTCTCCTTTGGGCTCCTCCGACCATAAACTTATCTCCGTCACCTGTCCTATCTCTTCAGTACGGCCATCCGATCTTCCCAGCCGGCGGCGCTTGTGGCACTTTGGCGCTGCCGACTGGGAGGCTCTCCGGCAGTACTGCTTTGATTTCCCATGGAATGACTTCTACTTCCGTGGCCGAGGACCCTCGAAGAGTGCTGAAAGTATTACCGAGGTAATCCTCTCGGGCATGGAAGCGTACATTCCATTTTCTTTCTCTCAGTCTAATGCAAAAAAATCTTGGTTTACTCACGCTTGTTCTACTGCTGTCCACAACAAGGAGGAAGCATTCAAACGGTACCGTCGCCTTAAAACTCAAGAATCTCATTCTTCCTATGTTTCTGCCCGGAATCAAGCCAAATCTGTTCTTCGACTTGCCAAGCACTCTTTCATTAATAATAAATGCACTGAACTATCCAACTCTAGCTCTTCCCAAGCTTTCTGGCATCTAGCCAAAAATCTCTCCAACAACTTTTCTTCCTAGTCTATCCCTCCCCTTTTCCACTCTGATGGAACAACCATCACTTCTTCCTCTGACAAAGCTGAACTCTTTGCTCAAACTTTTGCCAGAAACTCTACCTTGGATGATTCCGGTGCTATTCCTCCCTCTCCACCCCCCTCTCTCCTACTTATGCCTAATATCCTAATCTCTTCTAAAGATGTACTTTCTACCCTCTCTGGGCTTAATACTAAGGTGGTGTACGGTTCAGATGGTGTTCCTCCTGTTGTTCTTAAAAACTGTGCTTCCGTGCTGATCCCCTGCCTAGGCAAACTCTTTCGTCTCGTCTCTCCTCTAACGTCTTTCCTTCTTGCTGGAAGTTTGCTCTCATTCAACCTGTCCCAAAGAAGGGTGACCGCTCTCAACCCTCCAACTATCGTCCAATTGCTCTCATCTCTTGTATCTCTAAAAATTTTGAAACTATTCTTGCTTCCAAATTTCTTTAAGCATTTCTCTTCTCATAATCTGCTCTCAGATCGCCAGTATGGCTTCCTTAAGAGTCGCTCTACTGGTGATCTTCTTTCATATCTTACTAACTCTTGGTCATCCAACTTTCGGGACTTTGGTGAGACTTTTTCTGTTGCACTAGACATAACGAAGGCCTTCCATAGAGTCTGGCACAAATCTTTAATTTCCAAACTGCCCTCCTTCGGTTTCTGTTCCTCCATCTGTGCCTTTGTCTCTAATTACCTTTCCGGCCGTTCCATAGCTGCGGTTGTGGATGGTCATCGCTCATTTCCTCATCCTATCAACTCCGGTGTTCCTCAGGGTTCTGTCCTATCTCCTATTCTCTTTCTAATTTTCATAAATGATCTTCTCAATTGTACATCCAATCCCATCCATTCATATGCAGAGGACTCTACCTTACACCACTCAATTAGTTTTCCAGAACGCCCCAGCCAGCAGTCCCTCAAAAGTAAACGTAATGAAGCCATAACATTTTTATCTTCTGATCTAGCTACTATTTCCAATTGGGGTAGAGAAAACCTTGTTGCATTTAATGCTTCCAAAACTCAATTTATCTATCTTACTACCTGTCAGGAACCTCCAGAGGACTATCCCTTATTCTTCAACAATAGAAAAATCAACCCTTCATCTTCTCTCAATGTTCTCGGTGTCTCTTTTTCTTCTGCTCTCACTTGGAAAGACCATATTACCAGTCTCGCTAAGGCAGCCTCCCAGAAGCTGGGTGTGCTCAACCACCTCAAGGGGTTCTTTACCTCTGCGCAGCTTCTTGCTCTGTATAGGGGCACAGTGCATCCTTGTATTGAGTATTGTTCACATGTGTGGGGAGGATCCTCTCACACCGCACTCCTAGAAAAAGTAGAAAGGAAAGCCTTTCGTATCATTAACTCCCGTCCACTCACCAACTCTCTGCAATCTCTCTCTCTTCGCGGCAATGTTGCATCTCTCTCGCTATTCTATCGCTACTACAATAATCAGTGTTCCTCGGAGCTCTCCCAGTGTATACCACCTCCTCTACGAAGGGTACGTAGTACTCGCCTTGCAACACAATCCCACCCCTACTCTGTGCAACTTTCCAACCCAAGAGTGAAACGCTATTATCAGACTTTCTTCTATTCAACTGGAACTCTCTCCCAGAATCAGTCTTTCCCTCTTCCTATGACTTAAATTGCTTCAAACTCCGTGTGTCCAGGCATTTTAGCTCGAACGTCCCTTGATTTCGGCCTCTCTTTGAAATCTGGGGGAGGCACTCGCTGCAGGCAGTTATGCCTTTTGTCTCCCTCATTCACATAGAAAATCAAAATATACGATCTGACATAATCTTGACTGATAATCTGTTAACTCTATCAACATTAATTGATAATACTCATTCCATTCTCCAAACTAAAAGTGATGTTTACAACTGCCACAGTAGTTAGGAAGGGGTAAGGTCTGTCAGCTCCCCCAATTGTGTAGGCTTGCACCTTGGATTTGTGGGCTTTTACACCCTTGGCTTGTGGGCTTTTACACCCGTCTTTGTAGGCTTTTACACCTCTCTTGTGGGGCTTTTACACCCTATTCTTTGTAGGCTTTTACACCTCTCACTTGTGGGCTTTTACACCCTATTCTTTGTAGGCTTTTACACCTCTCTCTTGTGGGGCTTTTACACCCTATTGGTAGGTTTTTACACCTCTCTCTTGTGGGGCTTTTACACCCTATTCTTGACAGACTGACCGTGAGGCCAACCTAACCATGTAACAAGCCATCACTCCCCAGAATGAACTTCACAACAGTCCACTAACACTGGGTCCCTATTTACTACTGCTAGGTGAACAGAGGCAACGGGTTTAAGGAGATTGCCCATCCATCTCGTCCTGCCCAGGATTCGAACCTAGGATCTTTCGGTTGTGAGCCGACTGCGCTAACCACTGCGCCACAGGATACCCGCTCTGAAAGAGGAAAGTGAACTATTCCGTTGGTACCGGCTGGGGTGAAAGAAGTTTAACTTTTAAGTTGAATAGTGGAATAGTTATGTACGTTAAACAACTTTATAGTGCCATTGAATACTGTGAAGGGATATTCCGGTGTCTGAGTTTTAGAATGCATGTATGTAAATGCATAATATTTTTCGTTGGAATATATATAATATAAATAATAAAGAAGAATATATCATACACGGTGATGGATTCCATTTTCTCATATATATATATATATATATATATATATATATATATATATATATAAACGTCGTATTGTTGTGCGTGTTTGCAAGAAACAAAACACCTTTATTCATAGTTTAAATAAGGAAGTCACATTATTGTCAAAACACAAAGTGACAGCCACTTTTCCGTAATGTGCTTCTTACGCTCATCCTCTTCAAATCACTTTACTAATTTAAACAATATTGAAGCATGAAATTGTAATGCTACCTGAGATAATGATACATTTGTTATTGTTTTCATCGATATAGTTCATATTGAAAGGAGGGGTTTTACTGAGTCCATGTTTTGCTGGAAATAGACAAACGTTTTCCTGTGCATGTATTGGAGTATTATTACATATAAGGATATATACTGTATATCACATAATACGTAGATACGATGACATTTGGGTGGAGGACTAAGCAAAATCAATATCAGGCATGAACATATGATAATAAACGAACGAATTGCCTAGGAATATGGAGGCCCTTCCTTCGTGCCCACCCCCTCGGGGAACAAGGCGTCTAACTATAGGTCTATAGATAGGTCTGTAAATGCCATTGGTTGCTGACATAGACCAATCAGTGCATGTATTAGAATTATCGTAACTTTAGATCTATGGTTCACCTTATTTCGACCCATCAGCCCTTACCACCACCCCAGAATATCTTGCTCTCCTTCATGTACTTGCTTCGGCAGTACATATACTAAAATTGGAACGATACAGAGAAGATTAGCATGGCCCCTGCGCAAGGATGACACGCAAAATCGTGAAGCGTTCCACATTTTTAGCCGCAGAGGTTATAAGTAACATATGCAATATTCGACCAACGGCTGCAGCTTCAATAATAAAAGAAACACAAGTTAAATTAGCTAAAACTAGGCTTGCTCATTTACTCTCTACCCTACAGTACATTTAGCGCGTGATCGAATCCAGCTCGTAGCATACTAATAACGGCAGAAGCAATTATATTTTTATAAATATTTCCAAAACTTCCAACTTAATATGCCTATTGAAGAACGGATAAAAAATACAACTACTATTGCTTATCAATTGAAAAAAATTGTGTTTCTAAAGTAATGAGTGAGAGCAGCATGCCTCAGAAATGCCGCAGGTAGGTTCTCGTTTTCTACACCCTGAACACCTCCAGGTAAACAGGTACACTGGCGGTAAACTAAAGGATGACTGAGGTAAACTTGGTTTCCTAAATAATTCAGGAATTTTCCAACGATAGTTAACTTAGCTTTCAATAATATTATAAGAACATAAGAACATAAGAAAATGGGAGTCTGCAGAAAGCCGATTGGCCTAAGCAAGGCAGATCCCTGTCCCACACAACCCCAATTCAATTACAAAGCCCAATTATAGGCTTCACACTCTAATACCCTGAGGATCATCTTACCAAAACGGTTAGAGATTAACGCAAGATTATGGAGGTCTGCAGAGCGCTGATTGGCCCAACCCGGCTGATCCCCCTTCACACCCAACCCCTCTCGTCCATATGCTTATCTAATTTTATCTTAAAGCTCCCTACAGTTTTAGATCCCACTATAGCACTTGGTAGTCCATTCCACCCATCTACAACTCTGTTACCAAACCAATACTTGCCTATATCTTTTCTGAAACGAAATTTATCTAATTTGAAACCATTGGTACGAGTTCTTTCGCTATCACTGAGCTTTAGTACATTTGCCATGTCCCCTTTGTTAATCCCACTAACCCACTTGAACACCTCTATCATATCCCCTCTAACTCTGCGTCTCTCTAACGAATGTAAACCTAATTTCTTCAACCTTTCTTCATACGAAAGATTTCTAATATTATGGATCATTTTTGTCATTCTACGCTGTACTCTCTCCAATGAATCTAAGTCCATTCTGTAATAAGGACACCAAAATTGGACAGCATAATCCATGTGGGGTCTCACTAATGACAAGTAAAGTTTTAAGATAACATCAGCAGTTCTGTTACTCACACTCCTAGAGATGAACCCGAGAATCCTGTTTGCCTTATTACGAACGCTTATACACTGTTTTCTAGGCTTCAAATCATTGCTAACAAACACACCTAGATCTTTCTCGCAGTCTGAATTTTCTAATTCTAAATTAGCTAGTTTATATTTAACATTTGTTTGCATCTTCCCTATCTTTAATACCTTGCATTTGTCAATGTTAAACTTCATCTGCCAATTTACTGACCATTCATGTAAGGTATCTAGATCCCTTTGGAGGCACTCTATATCGCTATCTGAATCAATTGATCTCCCTATTTTAGTATCGTCTGCGAATTTACTTATCCTACTAGTTATACCTAAATCTAGGTCATTTATGTATATAAGAAACAACAGGGGACCTAATACCGATCCCTGGGGGACACCACTTTTGACTGCTCCCCATTCTGACTTGGTACCATTTATGCTGACTCTCTGCTTCCTACCAATTAGCCATGACCTAATCCATCCTAACAACGCCCCACCTATTCCATGTGCCTCAACCTTTCTCATCAATCTCTCATGAGGGACTCTGTCGAAAGCTTTACTGAAATATAAATATATAATATCATATGACTTGTCATTATCTACTGCTTCATATACCTCTGAGAAAAAACTAAGCAAATTAGTAAGGCAAGACCGTCCCTGAGTGAATCCATGCTGAGAAGAATTGATTAAGTTAAATGTTTCTAAGTGGTTTCTCATTTTCCTAGCAATAATTGACTCTAGTAGTTTTCCTATGATTGAAGTGAGACTAATGGGACGGTAATTGGATGCTATTGATTTATCACCTTTTTTGAAGATCGGAACTACATTTGCAAGCTTCCAAGCTTCTGGAACTATACCTGTTTCTAATGACTTGTTAAATAGAAATGTTAATGGATAACTTAACTCATCTCTGCATTCTTTTAATACTCTAGCATATACCTCATCAGGACCAGGCGATTTATGAGGTTTCAGTCTGTCAATTTCCTTAACCACATCATTTCTACTTATAGTAACCGTACTTAACCTATTTTCTATACTATCGCTGTATACCTTACGGACTTCTGGAAACTGTGCCAAATTTTCATTAGTGAAAACGGAAAGAAATTGACTATTTAATGTACTGCACATTTCTAAATCACTTTCTGTCAATTTTCCTATAGAAGTTTTAAGGGGACCAATTACATCTCTAACCTTGGATTTATATAGTTGGTAAAAAGCTTTAGGATTATTTTTTGAGTCATTGGCAACCTTAATTTCATAATTTCTTTTTTCTTTCCTAATATCCTTTTTTACCTGTCTTGATAGATTCTGATAGTAAGCAAGTAGGTGAATTTCGCCTTTTCTAATTTTTCTATATATTCCTCTCTTTTGTCCTAGAAGATCTAATAGTCTATTATTCATCCATTTGGGTTGGTTCTGTGTTGATCTAAATTTTCTTTTGGGGATATATTTATTTTGCGCATTGAATACTGACTTGATAAAATTATCGTATGTATCTACCAAGTTTGACGTCTCCTCCTGACTTAAGATGACAGGTGCCTGAGAAAGGATACACTCATTTGGACACCTGGATCGACTTAATTTTTTGACCATAGGGTCCATTATATGATCTTCTGTGGGTTCATCCTGATTTATTGTTAAATATATATTAGTCATACATTCTGATTTACATTTATGAAGATGGACGGACGCTGTGCCATTATAAAAGCCTAGCTTCCCGCTCAACAACAAAAAAAAAAAAAAAAACTTGTGCCTGCGTGTATGTACACATGCGTGGATACTGCACATGCATGTATTTCTACATGTGGTAGAACACAATGCAAGGCCAAAAGCATTTGTTGTTGTTTTTACAATTAAGCAGTTATGTAGGCAACTCATGTTCCACATTGTTTACGCCTTACTTTCTTACACAGAATACTGCATATATAAATTTGTCAATGTGGCTTTCAGCAACAACAATTCCCAGGTGTTGGGGATTTTACTTAAATATTAGTACAAAATATAATATATTTTATATATATGTAAACAATTGACATATGTATTAGCTGTCCCTTGGATCTATATTATAATATAAGTGAGTAATAATATTTTCGACAATCATAAAATGCGTTCAACGAAGGAGAGTCACTGTGTATCCTTTAAGTGGGTAGAGGGGACGTCTTGATATATTTATTTATTTTTAGTTTCCTCGTTAGACCTCCCTCATGCTTTAAAAACACCCTTTAGACCCCCTTTGGATATAAATATTTAAATTTTTCGAAATAAAAATTTCCAGATTCCACCTAAAGTTACAGGCTCGCTATCGCTCGCCAAGAAAAAATTGACAACTAAATGGCACGACAGTTCTTTACACCGACAAAGAAATGGGGTGAGAGGTGTTAAAATCGCCAAAATATTGGAACGAACGACTAAACATAAGGGAGAAAAAGAAACTACCTCCCCCTTAACCCAACATATTCCTTTATAGTCTGAAACTCGTAAGCCGTCTATTAACCCTCAGACTCTTATATAAGTCTTTATAAAATCATCCGAAGATAGCTAGTTAAAACAAAAACAAATACAAAAATACAATAATAAAATGGCGCCACTGTAAACAAGGGGTTACTCTCAGATCTCTTAGTGGTGATTGGTTATAAGCACTCACTCTCTCTTTCTCTCTCCTGGTCAGTCATTGGTTCCCCTTATCTATGAAAGATAAACGTCGACTTAAACGGCCATTCATCGGGTGGGTATACACTTGGATGCCATACATATTCGGAGACTTCACCTATTTCTATATATGAATAAACTTTTCTATACATAAACTACTAAAATATAATTATATACTATCTAATGAAAACCAAGTTCTATCCAAAATTCAATCCAGATAGTTATAAGGTTTCACAAATTAGTACGAATGGGCTAGATACTAAGGCACCCGACTGTACCAACCGTCCACAGCACAACATAGTACTGTATGGCTTCGTGTATTATGAGTAGGCCAGGAATCGTGAGTCCTAATTACACCTGTAACTCAAAAGATGCTAGAGGATATGGTATGTAAATGTTCACACCTATTCCCTGGTTAAACCTTCCCAAATGTTAGAAAACTAAAAATATTAGGTAGATTGTTTTTAGCCTTTTTTAGTTTAAAGAGGTTAGGGGTCATAATTTCTGGCCTACTGTACTTGTAATGTGTGGACTGTATATTCCGCCCATACTATGATGCCACGCTTCTGCTATAGCTAATAAGGATGCTATACGTTCGAGAGTGTAGCATCCTCAACGGTTATAGCAAAGGTATGACATCATACTAGCAGTGTGGTATGAACTGATGGAACTCACCCCAGCCGCAGGGCTGTATTGGCTTTAGAATCGGCATTATACAGAGCAACAACACACCGATATTTATTGTCACATTTAAAATGTGCAATTATGGATGACGAATATTGTCTGCATGAACCCTCGTTCACTTTTATCTCACTAGCAAGATCACATGCCCGACCTTCCCCTGACGACCCCTCAAAATGTTCTGGACCACCGCGGCCTGTCACTCTTACTATCAACCTTTGCAATATTCACGGCCTTTCCTCTAATTTTCACTCTGTCGAACACCATCTCTCCTCCTCCATACCTGATCTTCTTTTCCTCACCGAAACCCAGGTATCTGAAACAACTTCCAGCAGACCCTTCTCTGTATCCTCCTACTTTCTCTATCCTAGTTTCAAAGCCAAAGGCGGATGTTATGCATACGTGCACAACAAACTCACTTGCTCTCGTGTTCCCGATTTAGACTCCTCTGAATTCTCAACTTTATGGCACAAACTATTCTGTCATTCTCATACTAAATATTTCTGCGCTGTCTATCTTTCCTCTAACTCTACCGACTTTCCCAAATTCTTCGACTATCTAAACTCTAAAGTGGAACACATTCTATCTATCTCTCCCTTCTCTGAAATGACCAAACTGACCAACCTGGTGAACAAGCCTACATCTTTTCTATCATAAATGACCTAGAGTAGCTGGCCCAGCAACCCACCCGTATCCCGGATCGCTTCGGAGATCGGCCCAACATTCTTGACTTATTTCTGACTTCTAACCCTTCCTCTTATACTGTCGATCTTTTCTCTCCTTTGGGCTCCTCCGACCATAAACTTATCTCCGTCACCTGTCCTATCTCTTCAGTACGGCCATCCGATCTTCCCAGCCGGCGGCGCTTGTGGCACTTTGGCGCTGCCGACTGGGAGGCTCTCCGGCAGTACTGCTTTGATTTCCCATGGAATGATTTCTACTTCCGTGGCCGAGGACCCTCGGAGAGTGCTGAAAGTATTACCGAGGTAATCCTCTCGGGCATGGAAGCGTACATTCCATTTTCTTTCTCTCAGTCTAATGCAAAAAAATCTTGGTTTACTCACGCTTGTTCTACTGCTGTCCACAACAAGGAGGAAGCATTCAAACGGTACCGTCGCCTTAAAACTCAAGAATCTCATTCTTCCTATGTTTCTGCCCGGAATCAAGCCAAATCTGTTCTTCGACTTGCCAAGCACTCTTTCATTAATAATAAATGCACTGAACTATCCAACTCTAGCTCTTCCCAAGCTTTCTGGCATCTAGCCAAAAATCTCTCCAACAACTTTTCTTCCTAGTCTTTCCCTCCCCTTTTCCACTCTGATGGAACAACCATCACTTCTTCCTCTGACAAAGCTGAACTCTTTGCTCAAACATTTGCCAGAAACTCTACCTTGGATGATTCCGGTGCTATTCCTCCCTCTCCACCCCCCTCTCTCCTACTTATGCCTAATATCCCAATCTCTTCTAAAGATGTACTTTCTACCTTCTCTGGGCTTAATACTAAGGTGGTGTACGGTTCAGATGGTGTTCCTCCTGTTGTTCTTAAAAACTGTGCTTCCGTGCTGACCCCCTGCCTAGGCAAACTCTTTCGTCTCGTCTCTCCTCTAATGTCTTTCCTTCTTGCTGGAAGTTTGCTCTCATTCAACCTGTCCCAAAGAAGGGTGACCGCTCTCAACCCTCCAACTATCGTCCAATTGCTCTCATCTCTTGTATCTCTAAAGTTTTTGAAACTATTCTTGCTTCCAAATTTCTTAAGCATTTCTCTTCTCATAATCTGCTCTCAGATCGCCAGTATGGCTTCCTTAAGAGTCGCTCTACTGGTGATCTTCTTTCATATCTTACTAACTCTTGGTCATCCAACTTTCGGGACTTTGGTGAGACTTTTTCTGTTGCACTAGACATAACGAAGGCCTTCCATAGAGTCTGGCACAAATCTTTAATTTCCAAACTGCCCTCCTTCGGTTTCTGTCCCTCCATCTGTGCCTTTGTCTCTAATTACCTTTCCGGCCGTTCCATAGCTGCGGTTGTGGATGGCCATCGCTCATTTCCTCATCCTATCAACTCCGGTGTTCCTCAGGGTTCTGTCCTATCTCCTATTCTCTTTCTAATTTTCATAAATGATCTTCTCAATTGTACATCCAATCCCATCCATTCATATGCAGATGACTCTACCTTACACCACTCAATTAGTTTTCCAGAACGCCCCAGCCAGCAGTCCCTCAAAAGTAAACGTAATGAAGCCATAACATTTTTATCTTCTGATCTAGCTACTATTTCCAATTGGGGTAGAGAAAACCTTGTTGCATTTAATGCTTCCAAAACTCAATTTATCTATCTTACTACCTGTCAGGAACCTCCAGAGGACTATCCCTTATTCTTCAACAATAGAAAAATCAACCCTTCATCTTCTCTCAATGTTCTCGGTGTCTCTTTTTCTTCTGCTCTCACTTGGAAAGACCATATTACCAGTCTCGCTAAGGCAGCCTCCCAGAAGCTGGGTGTGCTCAACCACCTCAAGGGGTTCTTTACCTCTGCGCAGCTTCTTGCTCTGTATAGGGGCACAGTGCATCCTTGTATTGAGTATTGTTCACATGTGTGGGGAGGATCCTCTCACACCGCACTCCTAGAAAAAGTAGAAAGGAAAGCCTTTCGTATCATTAACTCCCGTCCACTCACCAACTCTCTGCAATCTCTCTCTCTTCGCGGCAATGTTGCATCTCTCTCGCTATTCTATCGCTACTACAATAATCAGTGTTCCTCGGAGCTCTCCCAGTGTATACCACCTCCTCTACGAAGGGTACGTAGTACCCGCCTTGCAACACAATCCCACCCCTACTCTGTGCAACTTTCCAACCCAAGAGTGAAACGCTATTATCAGACTTTCTTCTATTCAACTGGAACTCTCTCCCAGAATCAGTCTTTCCCTCTTCCTATGACTTAAATTGCTTCAAACTCCGTGTGTCCAGGCATTTTAGCTCGAACGTCCCTTGATTTCGGCCTCTCTTTGAAATCTGGGGGAGGCACTCGCTGCAGGCAGTTATGCCTTTTGTCTCCCTCATTCACATAGAAAATCAAAATATACGATCTGACATAATCTTGACTGATAATCTGTTAACTCTATCAACATTAATTGATAATACTCATTCCATTCTCCAAACTAAAAGTGATGTTTACAACTGCCACAGTAGTTAGGAAGGGGTAAGGCCTGTCAGCTCCCCCAATTGTGTAGGCTTGCACCTTGGATTTGTGGGCTTTTACACCCTTGGCTTGTGGGCTTTTATACCCGTCTTTGTAGGCTTTTACACCTCTCTTGTGGGGCTTTTACACCCTATTCTTTGTAGGCTTTTACACCTCTCACTTGTGGGCTTTTACACCCTATTCTTTGTAGGCTTTTACACCTCTCTCTTGTGGGGCTTTTACACCCTATTCTTGACAGACTGACCGTGAGGCCAACCTAACCATGTAACAATCCATCACTCCCCAGAAGGAACTTCACAACAGTCCACTAACACTGGGTCCCTATTTACTACTGCTAGGTGAACAGAGGCAACGGGTTTAAGGAGATTGCCCATCCATCTCGTCCTGCCCAGGATTCGAACCTAGGATCTTTCGGTTGTGAGCCGACTGCGCTAACCACTGCGCCACAGGATACCCGCTCTGAAAGAGGAAAGTGAACTATTCCGTTGGTACCGGCTGGGGTGAAAGAAGTTTAACTTTTAAGTTGAATAGTGGAATAGTTATGTACGTTAAACAACTTTATAGTGCCATTGAATACTGTGAAGGGATATTCCGGTGTCTGAGTTTTAGAATGCATGTATGTAAATGCATAATATTTTTCGTTGGAATATATATAATATAAATAATAAAGAAGAATATATCATACACGGTGATGGATTCCATTTTCTCATATATATATATATATATATATATATATAAACGTCGTATTGTTGTGCGTGTTTGCAAGAAACAAAACACCTTTATTCATAGTTTAAATAAGGAAGTCACATTATTGTCAAAACACAAAGTGACAGCCACTTTTCCGTAATGTGCTTCTTACGCTCATCCTCTTCAAACACTTTACTAATTTAAACAATATTGAAGCATGAAATTGTAATGCTACCTGAGATAATGATACATTTGTTATTGTTTTCATCGATATAGTTCATATTGAAAGGAGGGGTTTTACTGAGTCCATGTTTTGCTGGAAATAGACAAACGTTTTCCTGTGCATGTATTGGAGTATTATTACATATAAGGATATATACTGTATATCACATAATACGTAGATACGATGACATTTGGGTGGAGGACTAAGCAAAATCAATATCAGGCATGAACATATGATAATAAACGAACGAATTGCCTAGGAATATGGAGGCCCTTCCTTCGTGCCCACCCCCTCGGGGAACAAGGCGTCTAACTATAGGTCTATAGATAGGTCTGTAAATGCCATTGGTTGCTGACATAGACCAATCAGTGCATGTATTAGAATTATCGTAACTTTAGATCTATGGTTCACCTTATTTCGACCCATCAGCCCTTACCACCACCCCAGAATATCTTGCTCTCCTTCATGTACTTGCTTCGGCAGTACATATACTAAAATTGGAACGATACAGAGAAGATTAGCATGGCCCCTGCGCAAGGATGACACGCAAAATCGTGAAGCGTTCCACATTTTTAGCCGCAGAGGTTATAAGTAACATATGCAATATTCGACCAACGGCTGCAGCTTCAATAATAAAAGAAACACAAGTTAAATTAGCTAAAACTAGGCTTGCTCATTTACTCTCTACCCTACAGTACATTTAGCGCGTGATCGAATCCAGCTCGTAGCATACTAATAACGGCAGAAGCAATTATATTTTTATAAATATTTCCAAAACTTCCAACTTAATATGCCTATTGAAGAACGGATAAAAAATACAACTACTATTGCTTATCAATTGAAAAAAATTGTGTTTCTAAAGTAATGAGTGAGAGCAGCATGCCTCAGAAATGCCGCAGCTAGGTTCTCGTTTTCTACACCCTGAACACCTCCAGGTAAACAGGTACACTGGCGGTAAACTAAAGGATGACTGAGGTAAACTTGGTTTCCTAAATAATTCAGGAATTTTCCAACGATAGTTAACTTAGCTTTCAATAATATTATATGATCTTCTGTGGGTTCATCCTGATTTATTGTTAAATATATATTAGTCATACATTCTGATTTACATTTATGAAGATGGACGGACGCTGTGCCATTATAAAAGCCGCTCAACAACAACAACAAAAACAACAACTTGTGCCTGCGTGTATGTACACATGCGTGGATACTGCACATGCATGTATTTCTACATGTGGTAGAACACAATGCAAGGCCAAAAGCATTTGTTGTTGTTTTTACAATTAAGCAGTTATGTAGGCAACTCATGTTCCACATTGTTTACGCCTTACTTTCTTACACAGAATACTGTATATATAAATTTGTCAATGTGGCTTTCAGCAACAACAATTCCCAGGTGTTGGGGATTTTACTTAAATATTAGTACAAAATATAATATATTTTATATATATGTAAACAATTGACATATGTATTAGCTGTCCCTTGGATCTATATTATAATATAAGTGCGTAATAATATTTTCGACAATCATAAAATGCGTTCAACGAAGGAGAGTCCCTGTGTATCCTTTAAGTGGGTAGAGGGGACGTCTTGATATATTTATTTATTTTTAGTTTCCTCGTTAGACCTCCCTCATGCTTTAAAAACACCCTTTAGACCCCCTTTTGATATAAATATTTAAATTTTTCGAAATAAAAATTTCCAGATTCCACCTAAAGTTACAGGCTCGCTTTCGCTCGCCAAGAAAAAATTGACAACTAAATGGCACGACAGTTCTTTACACCGACAAAGAAATGGGGTGAGAGGTGTTAAAATCGCCAAAATATTGGAACGAACGACTAAACATAAGGGAGAAAAAGAAACTACCTCCCCCTTAACCCAACATATTCCTTTATAGTCTGAAACTCGTAAGCCGTCTATTAACCCTCAGACTCTTATATAAGTCTTTATAAAATCATCCGAAGATAGCTAGTTAAAACAAAAACAAATACAAAAATACAATAATAAAATGGCGCCACTGTAAACAAGGGGTTACTCTCAGATCTCTTAGTGGTGATTGGTTATAAGCACTTACTCTCTCTTTCTCTCTCCTGGTCAGTCATTGGTTCCCCTTATCTATGAAAGATAAACGTCGACTTAAACGGCCATTCATCGGGTGGGTATACACTTGGATGCCATACATATTCGGAGACTTCACCTATTTCTATATATGAATAAACTTTTCTATACATAAACTACTAAAATATAATTATATACTATCTAATGAAAACCAAGTTCTATCCAAAATTCAATCCAGATAGTTATAAGGTTTCACAAATTAGTACGAATGGGCTAGATACTAAGGCACCCGACTGTACCAACCGTCCACAGCACAACATAGTACTGTATGGCTTCGTGTATTATGAGTAGGCCAGGAATCGTGAGTCCTAATTACCCCTGTAACTCAAAAGATGCTAGAGGATATGGTATGTAAATGTTCACACCTATTCCCTGGTTAAACCTTCCCAAATGTTAGAAAACTAAAAATATTAGGTAGATTGTTTTGAGCCTTTTTTAGTTAAAGAGGTTAGGGGTCATAATTTCTGGCCTACTGTACTTGTAATGTGTGGACTGTATATTCCGCCCATACTATGATGCCACGCTTCTGCTATAGCTAATAAGGATGCTATACGTTCGAGAGTGTAGCATCCTCAACGGTTATAGCAAAGGTATGACATCATACTAGCAGTGTGGTATGAACTGATGGAACTCACCCCAGCCGCAGGGCTGTATTGGCTTTAGAATCGGCATTATACAGAGCAACAACACACCGATATTTATTGTCACATTTAAAATGTGCAATTATGGATGACGAATATTGTCTGCATGAACCCTCGTTCACTTTTATCTCACTAGCAAGATCACATGCCCGACCTTCCCCTGACGACCCCTCAAAATGTTCTGGACCACCGCGGCCTGTCACTCTTACTATCAACCTTTGCAATATTCACGGCCTTTCCTCTAATTTTCACTCTGTCGAACACCATCTCTCCTCCTCCATACCTGATCTTCTTTTCCTCACCGAAACCCAGGTATCTGAAACAACTTCCAGCAGACCCTTCTCTGTATCCTCCTACTTTCTCTATCCTAGTTTCAAAGCCAAAGGTGGATGTTATGCATACGTGCACAACAAACTCACTTGCTCTCGTGTTCCCGATTTAGACTCCTCTGAATTCTCAACTTTATGGCACAAACTATTCTGTCATTCTCATACTAAATATTTCTGCGCTGTCTATCTTTCCTCTAACTCTACCGACTTTCCCAAATTCTTCGACTATCTAAACTCTAAAGTGGAACACATTCTATCTATCTCTCCCTTCTCTGAAATGACCAAACTGACCAACCTGGTGAACAAGCCTACATCTTTTCTATCATAAATGACCTAGAGTAGCTGGCCCAGCAACCCACCCGTATCCCGGATCGCTTCGGAGATCGGCCCAACATTCTTGACTTATTTCTGACTTCTAACCCTTCCTCTTATACTGTCGATCTTTTCTCTCCTTTGGGCTCCTCCGACCATAAACTTATCTCCGTCACCTGTCCTATCTCTTCAGTACGGCCATCCGATCTTCCCAGCCGGCGGCGCTTGTGGCACTTTGGCGCTGCCGACTGGGAGGCTCTCCGGCAGTACTGCTTTGATTTCCCATGGAATGACTTCTACTTCCGTGGCCGAGGACCCTCGGAGAGTGCTGAAAGTATTACCGAGGTAATCCTCTCGGGCATGGAAGCGTACATTCCATTTTCTTTCTCTCAGTCTAATGCAAAAAAATCTTGGTTTACTCACGCTTGTTCTACTGCTGTCCACAACAAGGAGGAAGCATTCAAACGGTACCGTCGCCTTAAAACTCAAGAATCTCATTCTTCCTATGTTTCTGCCCGGAATCAAGCCAAATCTGTTCTTCGACTTGCCAAGCACTCTTTCATTAATAATAAATGCACTGAACTATCCAACTCTAGCTCTTCCCAAGCTTTCTGGCATCTAGCCAAAAATCTCTCCAACAACTTTTCTTCCTAGTCTTTCCCTCCCCTTTTCCACTCTGATCGAACAACCATCACTTCTTCCTCTGACAAAGCTAAACTCTTTGCTCAAACTTTTGCCAGAAACTCTACCTTGGATGATTCCGGTGCTATTCCTCCCTCTCCACCCCCCTCTCTCCTACTTATGCCTAATATCCCAATCTCTTCTAAAGATGTACTTTCTACCTTCTCTGGGCTTAATACTAAGGTGGTGTACGGTTCAGATGGTGTTCCTCCTGTTGTTCTTAAAAACTGTGCTTCCGTGCTGACCCCCTGCCTAGGCAAACTCTTTCGTCTCTTCTCTCCTCTAATGTCTTTCCTTCTTGCTGGAAGTTTGCTCTCATTCAACCTGTCCCAAAGAAGGGTGACCGCTCTCAACCCTCCAACTATCGTCCAATTGCTCCCATCTCTTGTATCTCTAAAGTTTTTGAAACTATTCTTGCTTCCAAATTTCTTAAGCATTTCTCTTCTCATAATCTGCTCTCAGATCGCCAGTATGGCTTCCTTAAGAGTCGCTCTACTGGTGATCTTCTTTCATATCTTACTAACTCTTGGTCATCCAACTTTCGGGACTTTGGTGAGACTTTTTCTGTTGCACTAGACATAACGAAGGCCTTCCATAGAGTCTGGCACAAATCTTTAATTTCCAAACTGCCCTCCTTCGGTTTCTGTCCCTCCATCTGTGCCTTTGTCTCTAATTACCTTTCCGGCCGTTCCATAGCTGCGGTTGTGGATGGCCATCGCTCATTTCCTCATCCTATCAACTCCGGTGTTCCTCAGGGTTCTGTCCTATCTCCTATTCTCTTTCTAATTTTCATAAATGATCTTCTCAATTGTACATCCAATCCCATCCATTCATATGCAGATGACTCTACCTTACACCACTCAATTAGTTTTCCAGAACGCCCCAGCCAGCAGTCCCTCAAAAGTAAACGTAATGAAGCCATAACATTTTTATCTTCTGATCTAGCTACTATTTCCAATTGGGGTAGAGAAAACCTTGTTGCATTTAATGCTTCCAAAACTCAATTTATCTATCTTACTACCTGTCAGGAACCTCCAGAGGACTATCCCTTATTCTTCAACAATAGAAAAATCAACCCTTCATCTTCTCTCAATGTTCTCGGTGTCTCTTTTTCTTCTGCTCTCACTTGGAAAGACCATATTACCAGTCTCGCTAAGGCAGCCTCCCAGAAGCTGGGTGTGCTCAACCACCTCAAGGGGTTCTTTACCTCTGCGCAGCTTCTTGCTCTGTATAGGGGCACAGTGCATCCTTGTATTGAGTATTGTTCACATGTGTGGGGAGGATCCTCTCACACCGCACTCCTAGAAAAAGTAGAAAGGAAAGCCTTTCGTATCATTAACTCCCGTCCACTCACCAACTCTCTGCAATCTCTCTCTCTTCGCGGCAATGTTGCATCTCTCTCGCTATTCTATCGCTACTACAATAATCAGTGTTCCTCGGAGCTCTCCCAGTGTATACCACCTCCTCTACGAAGGGTACGTAGTACCCGCCTTGCAACACAATCCCACCCCTACTCTGTGCAATTTTCCAACCCAAGAGTGAAACGCTATTATCAGACTTTCTTCTATTCAACTGGAACTCTCTCCCAGAATCAGTCTTTCCCTCTTCCTATGACTTAAATTGCTTCAAACTCCGTGTGTCCAGGCATTTTAGCTCGAACGTCCCTTGATTTCGGCCTCTCTTTGAAATCTGGGGGAGGCACTCGCTGCAGGCAGTTATGCCTTTTGTCTCCCTCATTCACATAGAAAATCAAAATATACGATCTGACATAATCTTGACTGATAATCTGTTAACTCTATCAACATTAATTGATAATACTCATTCCATTCTCCAAACTAAAAGTGATGTTTACAACTGCCACAGTAGTTAGGAAGGGGTAAGGCCTGTCAGCTCCCCCAATTGTGTAGGCTTGCACCTTGGATTTGTGGGCTTTTACACCCTTGGCTTGTGGGCTTTACACCCGTCTTTGTAGGCTTTTACACCTCTCTTGTGGGGCTTTTACACCCTATTCTTTGTAGGCTTTTACACCTCTCACTTGTGGGCTTTTACACCCTATTCTTTGTAGGCTTTTACACCTCTCTCTTGTGGGGCTTTTACACCCTATTGGTAGGCTTTTACACCTCTCTCTTGTGGGGCTTTTACACCCTATTCTTGACAGACTGACCGTGAGGCCAACCTAACCATGTAACAATCCATCACTCCCCAGAAGGAACTTCACAACAGTCCACTAACACTGGGTCCCTATTTACTACTGCTAGGTGAACAGAGGCAACGGGTTTAAGGAGATTGCCCATCCATCTCGTCCTGCCCAGGATTCGAACCTAGGATCTTTCGGTTGTGAGCCGACTGCGCTAACCACTGCGCCACAGGATACCCGCTCTGAAAGAGGAAAGTGAACTATTCCGTTGGTACCGGCTGGGGTGAAAGAAGTTTAACTTTTAAGTTGAATAGTGGAATAGTTATGTACGTTAAACAACTTTATAGTGCCATTGAATACTGTGAAGGGATATTCCGGTGTCTGAGTTTTAGAATGCATGTATGTAAATGCATAATATTTTTCGTTGGAATATATATAATATAAATAATAAAGAAGAATATATCATACACGGTGATGGATTCCATTTTCTCATATATATATATATATATATATATATATATATATATATATATATATATATATATATATATATATATATTTATATATATATATATATATATATATAAATATATATATATATATATATATATATATATATATATACACGTCGTATTGTCGTGCGTGTTTGCAAGAAACAAAACACCTTATTCATAGTTTAAATAAGGAAGTCACATTATTGTCAAAACACAAAGTGACAGCCACTTTTCCGTAATGTGCTTCTTACGCTAATCCTCTTCAAATCACTTTACTAATTTAAACAATATTGAAGCATGAAATTGTAATGCTACCTGAGATAATGATACATTTGTTATTGTTTTCATCGATATAGTTCATATTGAAAGGAGGGGTTTTACTGAGTCCATGTTTTGCTGGAAATAGACAAACGTTTTCCTGTGCATGTATTGGGGTATTATTACATATAAGGATATATACTGTATATCACATAATACGTAGATACGATGACATTTGGGTGGAGGACTAAGCAAAATCAATATCAGGCATGAACATATGATAATAAACGAACGAATTGCCTAGGAATATGGAGGCCCTTCCTTCGTGCCCACCCCTCGGGGAACAAGGCGTCTAACTATAGGTCTATAGATAGGTCTGTAAATGCCATTGGTTGCTGACATAGACCAATCAGTGCATGTATTAGAATTATCGTAACTTTAGATCTATGGTTCACCTTATTTCGACCCATCAGCCCTTACCACCACCCCAGAATATCTTGCTCTCCTTCATGTACTTGCTTCGGCAGTACATATACTAAAATTGGAACGATACAGAGAAGATTAGCATGGCCCCTGCGCAAGGATGACACGCAAAATCGTGAAGCGTTCCACATTTTTAGCCGCAGAGGTTATAAGTAACATATGCAATATTCGACCAACGGCTGCAGCTTCAATAATAAAAGAAACAAGTTAAATTAGCTAAAACTAGGCTTGCTCATTTACTCTCTACCCTACAGTACATTTAGCGCGTGATCGAATCCAGCTCGTAGCATACTAATAACGGCAGAAGCAATTATATTTTTATAAATATTTCCAAAACTTCCAACTTAATATGCCTATTGAAGAACGGATAAAAAATACAACTACTATTGCTTATCAATTGAAAAAAATTGTGTTTCTAAAGTAATGAGTGAGAGCAGCATGCCTCAGAAATGCCGCAGCTAGGTTCTCGTTTTCTACACCCTGAACACCTCCAGGTAAACAGGTACACTGGCGGTAAACTAAAGGATGACTGAGGTAAACTTGGTTTCCTAAATAATTCAGGAATTTTCCAACGATAGTTAACTTAGCTTTCAATAATATTATATGATCTTCTGTGGGTTCATCCTGATTTATTGTTAAATATATTAGTCATACATTCTGATTTACATTTATGAAGATGGACGGACGCTGTGCCATTATAAAAGCCTAGCTTCCCGCTCAACAACAACAACAAAAACAACAACTTGTGCCTGCGTGTATGTACACATGCGTGGATACTGCACATGCATGTATTTCTACATGTGGTAGAACACAATGCAAGGCCAAAAGCATTTGTTGTTGTTTTTACAATTAAGCAGTTATGTAGGCAACTCATGTTCCACATTGTTTACGCCTTACTTTCTTACACAGAATACTGTATATATAAATTTGTCAATGTGGCTTTCAGCAACAACAATTCCCAGGTGTTGGGGATTTTACTTAAATATTAGTACAAAATATAATATATTTTATATATATGTAAACAATTGACATATGTATTAGCTGTCCCTTGGATCTATATTATAATATAAGTGAGTAATAATATTTTCGACAATCATAAAATGCGTTCAACGAAGGAGAGTCACTGTGTATCCTTTAAGTGGGTAGAGGGGACGTCTTGATATATTTATTTATTTTTAGTTTCCTCGCTAGACCTCCCTCATGCTTTAAAAACACCCTTTAGACCCCCTTTTGATATAAATATTTAAATTTTTCGAAATAAAAATTTCCGGGATTCCACCTAAAGTTACAGGCTCGCTATCGCTCGCCAAGAAAAAATTGACAACTAAATGGCACGACAGTTCTTTACACCGACAAAGAAATGGGTTGAGAGGTGTTAAAATCGCCAAAATATTGGAACGAACGACTAAACATAAGGGAGAAAAAGAAACTACCTCCCCCTTAACCCAACATATTCCTTTATAGTCTGAAACTCGTAAGCCGTCTATTAACCCTCAGATTCCTATATAAGTCTTAATAAAATCATCCGAAGATAGCTAGTTAAAACAAAAACAAATACAAAAATACAATAATAAAATGGCGCCACTGTAAACAAGGGGTTACTCTCAGATCTCTTAGTGGTGATTGGTTATAAGCACTCACTCTCTCTTTCTCTCTCCTGGTCAGTCATTGGTTCCCCTTATCTATGAAAGATAAACGTCGACTTAAACGGCCATTCATCGGGTGGGTATCCACTTGGATGCAATACATATTCGGAGACTTCACCTATTTCTATATATGAATAAACTGTTCTATACATAAACTACTAAAATATAATTATATACTATCTAATGAAAAGCAAGTTCTATCCAAAATTCAATCCAGATAATTATAAGGGTTAACAAATTAGTACGAATGGGCTAGATACTAAGGCACCCGACTGTACCAACCGTCCACAGCACAACATAGTACTGTATGGCTTCGTGTATTATGAGTAGGCCAGGAATCGTGAGTCCTAATTACCCCTGTAACTCAAAAGATGCTAGAGGATATGGTATGTAAATGTTCACACCTATTCCCTGGTTAAACCTTCCCAAATGTTAGAAAACTAAAAATATTAGGTAGATTGTTTTGAGCCTTTTTTAGTTAAAGAGGTTAGGGGTCATAATTTCTGGCCTACTGTACTTGTAATGTGTGGACTGTATATTTCGCCCATACTATGATGCCACGCTTCTGCTATAGCTAATAAGGATGCTATATGTTCGAGAGTATAGCATCCTCAACGGTATAGCAAAGGTATAACATCATACTAGCAGTGTGGTATGAACTGATGGAACTCACCCCAGCCGCAGGGCTGTATTGGCTTTAGAATCGGCATTATACAGAGCAACGACACACCGATATTTATTGTCACATTTAAAATGTGTAATTATGGATGACGAATATTGTCTGCATGAACCCTCGTTCACTTTTATCTCACTAGCAAGATCACATGCCCGACCTTCCCCTGACGACCCCTCAAAATGTTCTGGACCACTGCGGCCTGTCAATCTTACTATCAACCTTTGCAATATTCACGGCCTTTCCTCTAATTTTCACTCTGTCGAACACCATCTCTCCTCCTCCATACCTGATCTTCTTTTCCTCACCGAAACCCAGGTATCTGAAACAACTTCCAGCAGCCCCTTCTCTGTATCATCCTACTTTCTCTATCCTAGTTTCAAAGCCAAAGGCGGATGTTATGCATACGTGCACAACAAACTCACTTGCTCTCGTGTTCCCGATTTCGACTCCTCTGAATTCTCAACTTTATGGCACAAAGTATTCTGTCATTCTCATACTAAATATTTCTGTGCTGTCTATCTTTCCCCGAACTCTACCGACTTTCCCAAATTCTTCGACTATCTAAACTCTAAAGTCGAACACATTCTATCTATCTCTCCCTTCTCTGAAATTACCAAACTGACCAACCTGGTGAACAAGCCTACGTCTTTTCCATCATAAATGACCTAGAGTAGCTGGTCCAGCAACCCACCCGTATCCCGGATCGCTTTGGAGATCGGCCCAACATTCTTGACTTATTTCAGACTTCTAACCCTTCCTCTTATACGGTCGATCTTTTCTCTCCTTTGGGCTCCTCTGACCATAAACTTATCTCCGTCACCTGTCCTATCTCTTCAATACGGCCATCCGATCTTCCCAGCCGGCGGCGCTTGTGGCACTTTGGCGCTGCCGACTGGGAGGCTCTCCGGCAGTACTTCTTTGATTTCCCATGGAATGACTTCTACTTCCGTGGACGAGGACCCTCGGAGAGTGCTGAACGTATTACCGAGGTAATCCTCTCGGGCATGGAAGCGTACATTCCATTTTCTTTCTCTCAGTCTAATGCAAAAAAATCTTGGTTTACTCACGCTTGTTCTACTGCTGTCCACAACAAGGAGGAAGCATTCAAACGGTACCGTCGCCTAAAAACTCAAGAATCTCATTCTTCCTATGTTTCTGCCCGGAATCAAGCCAAATCTGTTCTTCGACTTGCCAAGCACTCTTTCATCAATAATAAATGCACTGAACTATCCAACTCTAGCTCTTCCCAAGCTTTCTGGCATCTAGCCAAAAACCTCTCCAACAACTTTTCTTCCTAGTCTTTCCCTCCCTTTTTCCACTCTGACGGAACAACCATCACTTCTTCCTCTGACAAAGCTGAACTATTTGCTCAAACTTTTGCCAGAAACTCTACCTTGGATGATTCCGGTGCTATTCCTCCCTCTCCACCCCCCTCTCTCCTACTTATGCCTAATATCCTAATCTCTTCTAAAGATGTACTTTCTACCCTCTCTGGGCTTAATACTAAGAAGGCGTAGGGTTCGGATGGTGTTCCTCCTGTTGTTCTTAAAAACTGTGCTTCCGTGCTGACCCCCTGCCTAAGCAAACTCTTTCGTCTCGTCTCACCTCTAACGTCTTTCCCTCTTGCTGGAAGTTTGCTCTCATTCAACCTGTTCCAGAGAAGGGTGACCGCTCTCAACCCTCCAACTATCGTCCAATTGCTCTCATCTCTTGTATCTCTAATGTTTTTGAAACTATTCTTGCTTCCAAATTTCTTAAGCATTTCTCTTCTCATAATCTGCTCTCAGATCGCCAGTATGGCTTCCTTAAGAGTCGCTCTACTGGTGATCTTCTTTCACATCTTACTAACTCTTGGTCATCCAACTTTCGGGAGTTTGGTGAGACTTTTTCTGTTGCACTAGACATATCGAAGGCCTTCGATAGAGTCTGGCACAAATCTTTAATTTCCAAATTGCCCTCCTTCGGTTTCTGTCCCTCCATCTGTGCCTTTGTCTCTAATTACCTTTCCGGCCGTTCCATAGCTGCGGTTGTGGATGGTCATCGCTCATTTCCTCATCCTATCAACTCCGGTGTTCCTCAGGGTTCTGTCCTATCTCCTATTCTCTTTCTAATTTTCATAAATGATCTTCTCAATTGTACATCCAATCCCATCCATTCATATGCAGATGACTACCTTACACCACTCAATTAGTTTTCCAGAACGCCCCAGCCAGCAGTCCCTCAAAAGTAAACGTAATGAAGCCATAAAATTTTTATCTTCTGATCTAGCTACTATTTCCAATTGGGGTACAGAAAACCTTGTTGCATTTAATGGTTCCAAAACTCAATTTATCCATCTTACTACCCGTCAGGAACCTCCAGAGGACTATCCCTTATTCTTCAACAATAGAAAAATCAACCCTTCATCTTCTCTCAATGTTCTCGGTGTCTCTTTTTCTTCTGCTCTCACTTGGAAAGACCATATTACCAGTCTCACTAAGGCAGCCTCCCAGAAGCTGGGTGTGCTCAACCACCTCAAGGGGTTCTTTACCTCTGCGCAGCTTCTTGCTCTGTATAGGGGCACAGTGCATCCTTGTATTGAGTATTGTTCACATGTAGAAAAAGTAGAAAGGAAAGCCTTTCGTATCATTAACTCCCGTCCACTCACCAACTCTCTGCAATCTCTCTCTCTTCGCGGCAATGTTGCATCTCTCTCGCTATTCTATCGCTACTACAATAATCAGTGTTCCTCGGAGCTCTCCCAGTGTATACCACCTCCTCTACGTAGGGTACGTAGTACCCGCCTTGCAACACAATCCCACCCCTACTCTGTGCAACTTTCCAACCCAAGAGTGAAACGCTATTATCAGACTTTCTTCTATTCAACTGGAACTCTCTCCCAGAATCAGTCTTTCCCTCTTCCTATGACTTAAATTGCTTCAAACTCCGTGTGTCCAGGCATTTTAGCTCGAACGTTCCTTGATTTCGGCCTCTCTTTGAAATCTGGGGGAGGCACGCGCTGCAGGCAGTTATGCCTTTTGTCTCCCTCATTCACATAGAAAATCAAAATATACGATCTGACATAATCTTGACTGATAATCTGTTGACTCTATCAACATTAATTGATAATACTCATTCCATTCTCCAAACTAAAAGTGATGTTTACAACTGCCACAGTAGTTAGGAAGGGGTAAGGCCTGTCAGCTCCCCCAATTGTGTAGGCTTGCACCTTAGATTTGTGGGCTTTTACACCCTTGGCTTGTGGGCTTTTACACCCTTCTTTGTAGGCTTTTACACCTCTCTTGTGGGGCTTTTACACCCTACTCATTGTAGGCTTTTACACCTCTCACTTGTGGGCTTTTACACCCTATTCTTTGTAGGTTCTTGTGGGGCTTTTACACCCTATTTGTAGGTTTTTACACCTCTCTCTTGTGGGGCTTTTACACCCTATTCTTGACAGACTGACCGTGAGGCCAACCTAACCATGTAACAATCCATCACTCCCCAGAAGGAACTTCACAACAGTCCACTAACACTGGGTCCCTATTTACTACTGCTAGGTGAACAGAGGCAACGGGTTTAAGGAGATTGCCCATCCATCTCGTCCTGCCCAGGATTCGAACCTAGGATCTTTCGGTTGTGAGCCGACTGCGCTAACCACTGCGCCACAGGATACCCGCTCTGAAAGAGAAAAGTGAACTATTCCGTTGGTACCGGCTGGGGTGAAAGAAGTTTAACTTTTAAGTTGAATAGTGGAATAGTTATGTACGTTAAACAACTTTATAGTGCCATTGAATACTGTGAAGGGATATTCCGGTGTCTGAGTTTTAGAATGCATGTATGTAAATGCATAATATTTTTCGTTGGAATATATAATTTATAATATAAATAATAAATGGTGGTCAAGTGGTGAGCACGCTCGCGTGTGAATCTGAAAGACCCGGGATCGAATCCTGCCATGGCGGACATTTAGTGGGTGCGGTAGTACGTCCTAGCATGTTTCACATGCTTGCACCCAGTCAGGGGATATCCTGACGACGTATACAGACAAAACACACATAACAAAGCCACTCCAACACCTTCCTCTCTCTCCAACACCCCTTCTCCCCTCTCAACACTCTTCTCTGAGCTATTGCCGATAAAAATGGCATGTTCAGTCCTGTAAAGAATCGTAAGATTCAGAGTCGTAAAGATTCCAGGACGAGCTCATCAGCGGCGGATCCCCAGATCGACCGTGGTAATTGTCACCTAAACATCTACAAACCAATATCATACACGGTGATGGATTCCATTTTCTTATATACACATATATATATATATATATATATATATATATATATATATATATATATATATATATATATATATATATATACTGTATATATATATATCACAAATACATGTGAGCCACTAAATGTTTCCAAGCTCTCAGTGGGGTTCGAACCGTCGACCGTCAAACGATAGCGGCTCGCTTGGTGTAGTGACTAGCGTCTCGGACTTCCACCCAGAAGGCCCGGGTTCGCCCCCACGCTCGGCGCATTAAAGATTTTTCACAAGCACTGAGTCGTTACCATCCCTCATGAGCAAAGGGATGGGGTAGTAGTACAGGACCCCAATGGAAATACGCCTAATCGGCCTTATTGAGCTATCCTTAGCTAGCTTAGCATGCGCTAGCTTTAAAAACTATTATTATTATTATTATTATAGCCGACGTAGACTGCCGTGGTGTAGTTGATTAAAGCCGTCGGCTATCGTTTGACGGTCGATGGTTCGAACCCCACTGAGAGCTTGGAAACATATATATATATATATATATATATAAACGTCTTATTTTTGTGCGTGTTTGCGAGAAACAACACATTTATTCATAGTTTAAATAAGGAAGTCACATTATTGTCAAAACACAAAGTGACAGCTACTTTTCAGTAATGTGCTTCTTACGCTCATCCTCTTCAAATCACTTTACTAATTTAAACAATATTGAAGCATGAAATTGTAATGCTACCTGAGATAATGATAAATTTGTTATTGTTTTCATCGATATAGTTCATATTGAAAGGAGGGGATCTACTGAGTCCAGGTTTTGCTGGAAATAGACAAACGTTTTCCTGTGCATGTATTGGAGTATTATTACATATAAGGATATATACTGTATATCACATAATACGTAGATACGGTGACATTTGGGTGGAGGTCTAAGCAAAATCAATATCAGGCATGAACATATGATAATAAACGAACGAATTGCCTAGGAATACGGAGGCCCTTCCTTCGTGTCCACCCCCTCGGGGATCAAGGCGTCTAACTATAGATATATAGATAGGTCTGTAAATGCCAATGGTTGCTGACATAGACCAATCAGTGCATGTATTAGAAATATCCCTTTCAATAGCGGTGCCGTCTTTGTAACTTTATCATGGCTACTTTTAGACGATATTAATCAGTTTAAACAAGCCTCAGCAATTAACAGGCTTCGAAATATTTCACTTAACCTTTTTTGCTACCACAGATCCTTGTTAAACTTCACAGAAAACATCTAAATACAGCTAGAATTAAATATAAACTAACGTCACCGATTACAGATCTACGGATCAACATCTTTCGACCCATGAGTCTTTACCACCACCCCCGAATATCTTGCTCTCCTTCATGTACTTGCTTCGGCAGTACATATACTAAAATTGGAACGATACAGAGAAGATTAGCATGGCCCCTGCGCAAGGATGACACGCAAAATCGTGAAGCGTTCCACATTTTTAGCCGCAGAGGTTATAACTAACAATTACAATATTCGACCAGCGGCTGCAGCTTCACGAGTAAAAGAAAAATTACTTAAATTACACAAACCTCAAATTGTTTTTTTGGCCACTGCCCTTCCCCTACAGTACATTGCAGGGCGCGATCGAATCCCGTTTGTAGCAAAATAATAACTCAAACGGAAATTATTTATATTTTGTTTTCTAATATTTCTAAAATCTCCATATTATTATGCCTGCTCATGAATGAAAAAATACAACCACTATTGCTTATTCATCGAAAAAATGGATGATTATAAAGTTGTGAGTGAGAGCAAGGTTAAGAGATACAACGTTGTATCTCGATAACACTACACATGTAACTGATAGTAAAGATGAGAATACTGATAGAGTAGAATTTCCGTCTAGAGCTAGTAGTTCAACAGGAAATAATAAGTTAGCTAAACACAATAGAAAATTAGTTGCAAATAAAAGTAATAGGTTGAGGGTATATTATACAAATTGTAGGAGTTTATGTAACAAAATGAACGAACTTAGAGCACTTGTTAGCACAGAAAATATAGACATAATAGCGCTAACTGAAACGTGGATTAATACAGAATCTAGGCATTTTTTAGTAGAATTTGATATTCCAGGATATAGTGTGTTTAAATATGACCGAACAAGTAGGAGGGGCGGAGGTATAGCAGTGTTTGTCAGGAGTACATTAAAAAGCTGTATTAAATCAGGTATTAGACTAAATAATGATAATGAAAGTGTTTGGGTAGAGGTTAACGAAGGTAGTGAGACCATAGTTATTGGAGTTATATATAGACCGCCTAATATGAGTAGAAATGGCGGAACATCGTTATGGGAGGAAATTAAAATAGCATCAAGGTTTAGCAATGTGTGCATTATGGGAGATTTTAATTTTCCGAACATTGATTGGCAGCACCAAATAGGCGACTCCGATTCAGTAGAGTTTATTGAGGTAGTACAAGATAGTTTTTTATTTCAATTCATAGATACGCCGACTAGAGGTATTAATATTCTTGATTTAGTTTTCAGTAACAATGAACATATGATAAATGATGTAGAGATTGGTGACCACCTAGGAAATAGCGATCATAAATCTATTTATTTTAATATACAATGGACAGGGAATGCTAAAGAGAATACCGACACTTATCCCAGATTTCAGAAAAGCCGATTATGGTGGGTTAAGAAGAAACTTAAGGGTGGACCCTATTGTTAAGCAATTAAGTCAGGATATGCCAGAGTTAAACTTGCCACCTACATATAACCAGTTTATTGCTTCACTCCACAATGCTCCAAATAAATATATCCCTAAAAGAAGATTTAGATCAACGCAGAACCAACCAAAATGGATGACTAATAAGCTAATAGATCTTATAGGAAAAAAGAAAGGAATATATAGAAAAATAAAGAAAGGCGAAAATCATCTACATATATACTATCAGACTCTATCAAGACAGGTCAAAAAGGAAATCAGGAAAGCAAAAAGAAATTATGAAATAAGGATAGCCAGTGACTCAAAAAATAACCCTAAAGCTTTTTACCAACTATATAAATCTAAAGTTAGAGATGTAATAGGCCCCCTAAAAACTTCAATAGGAGAAATAACAGAAAATGATTTAGAAATGTGCAGTACATTAAATAGTCAGTTTCTTTCCGTTTTCACTAATGAAAATTTGGCACAGATTCCAGACGTAAATATGGTATATAGTGATAGTATAGAAAATTGTTAAGTAAAGTTAGTATAAGTAGAAATGATGTGCTTAAGGAAATTGACAGACTGAAACCTCAAAAATCGCCTGGTCCTGACGAGGTATATGCTAGAGTATTAAAAGAATGCAGAGATGAGTTAAGTAGTCCATTAGCATCTTTATTTAACAAGTCATTAGAAACAGGTTTAGTTCCAGAAGCTTGGAAGCTTGCTAATGTAGTTCCGATCTTCAAAAAAGGTGATAAATCGATAGCATCCAATTACCGTCCCATTAGTCTCACATCAATCATAGGAAAGTTGCTAGAGTCTATTATTGCTAGGAAATTAGAAGCCACTTAGAAAAATTTAACTTAATACATTCTTCTCAGCATGGATTCACTCAGGGACGTTCTTGCCTTACTAATTTGCTTAGCTTTTTCTCAGAGGTATATGAAGCAGTAGATAGTGACAAGTCATATGATATTATTTATTTAGATTTCAGTAAAGCTTTCGACAGAGTCCCTCATGAGAGATTGATGAGAAAGGTTGAGGCACATGGAATAGGAGGATCGTTGTTGGGATGGATTAGGTCATGGCTAATTGGTAGGAAACAGAGAGTCAGCATAAATGGTACCAAGTCAGAGTGGGAAGCAGTCAAAAGTGGTGTCCCCCAGGGATCAGTATTAGGTCCCCTGTTGTTTCTTATATACATAAATGACCTAGATTTAGGTATAACTAGTAGGATAAGTAAATTCGCAGATGATACAAAAATGGGGAGATCAATTGATTCAGATAGCGATATAGAGTGCCTCCAAAGGGATCTAGATACCTTACATGAATGGTCAGTAAATTGGCAGATGAAGTTTAACATTGACAAATGTAAGGTATTAAAGATAGGGAAGATGCAAACAAATGTTAAATATAAACTAGCTAATTTAGAATTAGAAAATTCAGACTGCGAGAAAGATCTAGGTGTGTTTGTTAGCAATGATTTGAAGCCTAGAAAACAGTGTATAAGCGTTCGTAATAAGGCAAACAGGAATCTCGGGTTCATCTCTAGGAGTGTGAGTAACAGAACTGCTGATGTTATCTTACAACTTTACTTGTCATTAGTGAGACCCCATATGTATTATGCTGTCCAATTTTGGTGTCCTTATTACAGAATGGACATAGATTCATTGGAGAGAGTACAGCGTAGAATGACAAAAATTATCCATAATATTAGAAATCTTCCGTATGAAGAAAGGTTGAAGAAATTAGGTTTACATTCGTTAGAGAGACGCAGAGTTAGAGGGGATATGATAGAGGTGTTCAAGTGGGTTAGTGGGATTAACAAAGGGGACATGACAAATGTACTAAAGCTCAGTGATAGTGAAAGAACTCGTACCAATGGTTTCAAATTAGATAAATTTCGTTTCAGAAAAGATATAGGCAAATATTGGTTTGGTAACAGAGTTGTAGATGGGTGGAATGGATTACCAAGTGCTATAGTGGGATCTGTACTGTAATGAAAACTGTAGGGAGCTTTAAGATAAAATTGGATAAGCATATGGACGAGAAGGGTTGGGTGTGAAGGGGGATCAGCCGGGTTGGGCCAATCAGCGCTCTGCAGACCCCCATAATCCTGCGTTAATCTCTAACCGTTTTGGTAAGATGATCCTCAGGGTATTAGAGTGTTGAGCCTATAATTGGGTTTTGTAATTGAATTGGGGTTGTGTGGGACAGGGATCTGCCTTGCTTGGGCCAATCGGATTTCTGCAGACTCTCATTTTCTTATGTTCTTAACCTTGAGTGAGAGCAGCATGCCTCAGGAATGCCGCGGGTAGATTCTCGTTTTCTATGCCCTGAACACCACCAGGTATACAGGTAGTGTACAGTGAGGTTTTTTTTTTTGGGGGGGGGGGGGGAAGGGAGGTGTAAACTAAAGGATAACTGACGTAAATTTGTGTACCGTACAAGTCAGGGTCCAGAGAATATATTCTCTGGAGTCCAAGGAATATATTCTCTGGACCCTGGTACAAGTAATTATATGGACAACGCATAACCCATATATTGGGGGTTGCTTTCCTGTATAGTTCTGTATATATTTGCATTGACTATGTACTGTATACTCTTAACATTGTATAATATGATGTATGGCCTTCAGCAACAACGTTCCCGAAAGTGAAGGAGCTTGTACTGGCTGGTAAATAAAGAATATTAAACAAAACCTCGGCGTCTTACCGACAATCATTCATAAATATCGCAAAAATTTCATAACTTTTTTCCAGAGATATACTTCCATATTTAATATAAGGTTAAATCCACGAATATTTATGAGTGGGTTAGATATTATGGTATCCGAGTGTACACATGCGTGGATACTGCACGTGTATGTATCTAATATGTATACATGTGGTAGAACACTGTGCAAGGACGAAACCATTTGTTGTCGTTCTTATAATTGAGCAATTTTGTAGATACTCATGCCCCAGTTTCTTAAAGCATGCTTTTTGGGAGAAAAATCAATTATCTATCTATCTATTGCCTGACACCGTAATCCCCGAAGGGGTGGCCATTAACGAACCGCCCCCATGCACCTCTGTCCCCAGTCAGTCGACGCCCCTCCTCCCAACCAGCACCGCCTTCATTCATATACTTCCTCACTCCATCCGTCCACCTCTCCTTCGGTGGACCTCTCCCTCTCTGTCCTTCCACCTCGCTCTCGTACACCCTCTTAGTCATTCTCTCGCTTTCCATGCATTCCATATGGCCGAACCATCTCAAGTTGTTCCTTTTCACACTTTCCAGCACATCTACCTCCTTCTTACTTCCTCATTCATCTGTCTATCCCTCCATATAACTCCGAACGCACTTCTCAAGTAACTCATTTCCACAGCTCTCACTCTTGGTCTGAGTCTCTTCCCGAACGTCCAAGCTTAGCTTCCGTAAGTTAGTGTCGGAATTACCACTGTCATAAGAACATAAGAACATAAGAAAATGGGAGTCTGCAGAAAGCCGATTGGCCTAAGCAAGGCAGATCCCTGTCATGCAAGGACTTCTTCACTTCCATACTGACCACCCTATTTCTTGTTACTTCTTTCAACATTCTTACAACCCCCTTCCCCTGTTGCAGCCTCTCCCGCGCTTCTTCATCCATAGTCCCATCTTTACTGAACACACTGCCCAGATACCTAAAAGAGCTGACAATCTCCATAGCCTGACCGTTCAACTTCACCTCACACTCTGTGACTTCACCCATTTCAAAGACCATAACCTTGCTATACTGTATGTATATATATATATATATATATATATATATATATATATATATATATAGTATATATATGCCAGTGTGGATTTCAGCAACAACGTCTACGAAAGTGTTTGGACGTTTATAAAATTGTATAAATCGTTTGTATAGACACATTTTTCATATCTATAATTACATTTCGCTAATAAAGATATGAAAAATATATATATGCAAACAATTTAGATCAATTGGCTCTCCCTTGGATCTATATGAATCTATATATTGGATCTATATATTAGATATGAATGGACTGCTCAGAGCAGTGATTAGCTCAGGAACAGTTGAAACCTTTAAGCTTAAGTTGAATTCCCATATGGATGAAATGGGCTGGGTGCGAATGGGAGCTGCTTCGTGTGGGGTGCATGGCCTTATGCAGTTTAGCGATTTTATGTTCTCTTATGTTCTTATATGGAAACATAAGTAAGCAATAATACTTTCAACAATCATAAAATGCGTTCAACTAAGGATAGTATAAACTTTAAGGGGGGTTACGTGCTTTTTTATCTTTTTCTCCCTTTCTCTCTTTCTTTGGCTTGTATCCATTCGGCCCCATTCAGCAAACTGTTTTAAGATGTTTATCCCCATCCAGGTGTCGATATTTTCCTGGCGAGCGATATCAAGCCAGCATTGTATGGAGAAATCCGGCGTCGCTGGAGACATTTTTCTATCGAAAAATGTACAAATTTAGCTTGCTCTCAAAAAAAATAAAATAATATATATATATATATATATATATATGATGGCTCGCTACCGCTCACCAGGAAAATATTGACACCTGGATAGGGATAAACGTCTTAAAACAGTAGGCTGAATGGGGCCGAATGGATACAAGCCAAAGAGAAAGGGAGAGAAAGAAAACAATAGAGGTGGGCTCCCTTAACCCAGATAATACCGTGAAAAGTAAGGCTTGTATCATTGTTGGTAGAAGACGAAATACCGCGATCATGGCGATATCCATAGTCGAATAAAAAAAAAAAAAATATATAAATATATACGGTATATATATATATATATGTATATATATATATATATATATATATATATATATATATATATATATATATATATATATATATATATATATAATATATATATACTGTATATAACACATACAACTAAATGTAGATCTCCTAATTTTGCACATATTAACTACTTTTCATACGCACATACAGTAGAATATTAATATTTTCTCTTTCAATACTCTTCTCAGTCAAATCACTTCCCATATAACAAAATTAAGTGCCATTCGGTGGAAAGATAGCGGCGTGTAAAAAGGATGGACCTAAGGAACCATATACACGAAGAAATTAATAAAGTGGTAATTACTATCAATAAAAATACAATTAATCTTACCTACCAAACTCCTATTGCAACGCTTGCCGCCTCGTCATCAACATGTCCGATTTTCACCTGGAGATGACAGAAGCACTCGCGCAACGCAAACAAAATGACGCACATACAAACACATCCGTACGTCACCGCAGCGGGAGGGAAGAGAGAGGAAAAAGGAAGCAGTGTTGCCAATTTAGCTAGATTACCGCTAGATCTAAAGGTATTTACTTCGATCTAGCGGCAAATGTTTACATCTATAGACATGAATTCGAGCAATATTCTGTAGATTTGAGCCATTTTAGAGATATATTGTCAAGATTGTGGCATTATTCTGGTGATTTTTGGCATGTATTTACTATCTAGCGAACATGATTTGGTAACCTTGAAAGGAAGGGAGACGGGCTACCTAGGTGGAAGGTCAACATTACGCCGAGATAAGTACACAACCCTAGATCTGTGTAACTCGTATCAGTCTTTAAAAGTAGCCGCCACTAGTGCATTTTCTCCACATCAGCTGCTCTAACGCACAAAATGACGCGAACAACCCTTACATAAATATCAATTGAACATTAACAAATATTTATAAAGAACGCGAGATACCGTGTTAATAAAAAGGATCTCGCAATCTTACGATATGTCTGGCATCAATCCTTATTGTCGAAGATGTCACACTACGGCCTTGCATCATTAGTTCCACTAATTTCTTCTTATCTTCATAACAGAAAAATACGTGTAATGGTAGATGGCCTTTATTCTCAATTTCACTCAATAAATGCTGGTGTTCCCCAGGGATCAGTTTTGGCCCCAATTCTGTTCCTCATTCATATCAATGATCTCATATCTACCACTCATAATCCAATACATTCCTACGTAGATGACTCAACACTCCACAGTTCCTTCACATTTACCAATTTTTCACCCAACCCGATCTTATAAATTCAAAAATAAACACTGCAATTTCTCTGAACCAGGACCTTTCTAGAATTAATGGATGGGGACAAAAGAATCTAGTTTCCTTTAATGCACAGAAAACCAAGTACATTCAATTTTCTAACGGACAGAATCTCACTGACTCCCATATATTTTTTAATGATGTAAATATTCCCACTTCCCCTAGTATTGACATTCTCGGTGTAACATTAACTACTAACTTGAGCTGGACACATTATGTTAGAAGCATTGCTAAGAATGCCTCTAAAAAACTGGGACTCCTGTACAGAGTTCGAGAATTCTTCACTGACGAGCAGTTGGCCGTGATATATAAAAGTCATGTGCGTTCTCAGATGGATTACTGTTCACCTCTGTGGGGTGGAAGTGGAGTGGTTGCATTGAGGCAGTTGGACAAAATTCAAAATAAAGCTATTAGATTAATCAATAACCCTGCAATCACACAGGACCTTCCTACATTATCCATACGAAGAAACGTTGCATCCCTTGCATTATTCTACAGATATTTTCACAGCAATTGTTCCGAGGAACTTGCTTCAATTGTGCCGCCTCTCCATATCTTTCCCCGTAGAACTAGGGCAGCTGAGAGCGCCCATGAATTTACACTTTCTCCTCCACAATGCAGAACTTCTGCTTATCAGAATTCATTTATCCCCAGAGCTACTACTCTTTGGAATTCACTTCCCTCGAATTGCTTTCCACAAACTTACAATCTACAAATGTTTAAATCCAGTTGTTACAAACATTTTATGAATGGAGGATGCCTTTAGGCACATGGACCTTTTTGTTTTATCTGTGTTTTTCCTTCCTCCGTTCATTGTCTCCTTAAAAAAAAAAAAAAAAAAAAAAATGTTCACCGGAAGTCAATACATATGGATCATATAGCACGTGCCTTGAATGGTAATACGGGCGAAATATTATGACAGACGAAAGCTTCAAAATATGGCGTACTTTGTAAATCCGCAATACTTTATCCGTGAATTGAATTGATACATAGCATGATATGTTAAAGGTTAGGTAGATATAATTAGTATAGTTAAATTACTATTATGTTTATATATGATGACGGTAGGTGATAATGAGAGGATAGATCATACGTCTGGCAGCTAGGTGTGGCCAGTGTTTCCCTCTCCCTACCCTCCTTGTATCCTCCTCCTCTCTTGTATCCCCCCCCCCCCACCCACCTCCCCTATTAGCAGCCGTTTCTCACGCACTACCTCCCCCTCTCCCTATTTCTCCCTCCTCGCCATCAGACATGGTTTGACATTATTTTGGCTAGTTTACAAAACTGATGGTCATAGTGATTATTATTTATTAACCCTATATATAATGAACTTATGAAAATATTAATTCACATTTTGTCAGCTCCCCCAAATTTAAGGTTCCCTAATTATTAAGTTTGTTTGTTTGTTTGTATTGAGGTTGACAGACCTTGAGGCCAACTAACCATGTAACAGTCCATCACTCCCCAGAAGGAACTTCACAACAGTCCACTAACCCTGGTTTCCCATTTACTGCTAGATGAACAGAGGCAACGGGTTTTTAAGTTAACAAATAGTGGACTATCTCGGTTAACGTCTTGCTAGTGACAATTGATATTATGGGGTTTGAATTCTGGAGCTTACATATGTAAATGAATAATATGCTTCCGAACAGAATATGGAAAAGAGGAATACGCAGAGGGAGAATTCGATTTGGTCCGTCTTTTGAAATGTATGAAGAACATGGGATGCCTGCATTGCATTCGAATCCGTTCCCTTAGCTTTGCAACCTCTGTACGTCCTAACCGGCCCAATAGTACTCACTGTGAACTCTCAGCTAATAACTTTTCACTGAATTATTTAATTACATTATATACTGCAGTTTTTTATAATTTCCTCCTATAATAATCTTCCGTCTTTGCATTTCAGCTAATTAATTCAGTTTTATATGCATGGAGCATGCACACCTGTTTTGCATGCGCACAACGTGGGTGCTGCACACATGTATGTATCTATATATGTGATATAGCATTATGTGAAGACGAAAATATTTGTTATACAAATTGTGTAAATATAAGAACATAAGAAAATGGGAGTCTGCAGAAAGCCGATTGGCCTAAGCAAGGCAGATCCCTGTCCCACACAACCCCAATTACAAAGCCCTATCTTTAATACCTTGCATTTGTCAATGTTAAACTTCATCTGCCAATTTACTGACCATTCATGTAAGGTATCTAGATCCCTTTGGAGGCACTCTATATCGCTATCTGAATCAATTGATCTCCCCATTTTAGTATCGTCTGCGAATTTACTTATCCTACTAGTTATACCTAAATCTAGGTCATTTATGTATATAAGAAACAACAGGGGACCTAATACCGATCCCTGGGGGACACCACTTTTGACTGCTCCCCACTCTGACTTGGTACCATTTATGCTGACTCTCTGTTTCCTACCAATTAGCCATGACCTAATCCATCCCAACAAAGACCCTCCTATTCCATGTGCCTCAACCTTTCTCATCAATCTCTCATGAGGGACTCTGTCGAAAGCTTTACTGAAATCTAAATATAAATATCATATGACTTGTCACTATCTACTGCTTCATATACCTCTGAGAAAAAGCTAAGCAAATTAGTAAGGCAAGAACGTCCCTGAGTGAATCCATGCTGAGAAGAATTTATTAAGTTAAATTTTACTAAGTGGCTTCTAATTTTCCTAGCAATAATGGACTCTAGCAACTTTCCTATGATTGATGTGAGACTAATGGGACGGTAATTGGATGCTATCGATTTATCACCTTTTTTGAAGATCGGAACTACATTTGCAAGCTTCCAAGCTTCTGGAACTAAACCTGTTTCTAATGACTTGTTAAATATAAATACTAATGGACTACTTAACTCATCTCTGCATTCTTTTAATACTCTAGCATATACCTCGTCAGGACCAGGCGATTTTTGAGGTTTCAGTCTGTCAATTTCCTTAAGCACATCATTTCTACTTATACTAACTGTACTGAACATATTTTCTATACTATCACTATATACCATATTGACTTCTGGAATCTGTGCCAAATTTTCATTAGTGAAAACGGAAAGAAACTGACTATTTAATGTACTGCACATTTCTAAATCATTTTCTGTTATTTCTCCTATTGAAGTTTTTAGGGGGCCTATTACATCTCTAACTTTAGATTTATATAGTTGGTAAAAAGCTTTAGGGTTATTTTTTGAGTCGCTGGCTATCCTTATTTCATAATTTATTTTGCTTTCCTGATTTCCTTTTTGACCTGTCTTGATAGAGTCTGATAGTATATATGTAAATGATTTTCACCTTTCTTTATTTTTCGATATATTCCTTTCTTTTTTCCTATAAGATCTATTAGCTTATTAGTCATCCATTTTGGTTGGTTCTGCGTCGATCTAAATCTTCTTTTAGGGATATATTTATTTGGAGCATTGTGGAGTGAAGCAATAAACTGGTTATATGTAGGTGGCAAGTTTAACTCTGGCATATCCTGACTTAATTGCTTAACAATAGGGTCCACCCTTAAGTCTCTTCTTAGCCCACCATAATCGGCTTTTCTGAAATCTGGGATAAGTGTCGTATTCTCTTTAGCATTCCCTGTCCATTGTATATTAAAATAAATAGATTTATGATCGCTATTTCCTAGGTGGTCACCAATCTCTACATTATTTATCATATGTTCATTGTTACTGAAAACTAAATCAAGAATATTAATACCTCTAGTCGGCGTATCTATGAATTGAAATAAAAAACTATCTTGTACTACCTCAATAAACTCTACTGAATCGGAGTCGCCTATTTGGTGCTGCCAATCAATGTTCGGAAAATTAAAATCCCCCATAATGCACACATTGCTAAACCTTGATGCTATTTTAATTTCCTCCCATAACGATTTTCCGCCATTTCTACTCATATTAGGCGGTCTATATATAACTCCAATAACTATGGTCTCACTACCTTCGTTAACCTCTACCCAAACACTTTCATTATCATTATTTAGTCTAATACCTGATTTAATACAGCTTTTTAATGTACTCCTGACAAACACTGCTATACCCCCGCCCCTCCTACTTGTTCGGTCATATTTAAACAAACTATATCCTGGAATATCAAATTCTGCTAAAAAATGCCTAGATTCTGTATTAATCCACGTTTCAGTTAGCGCTATTATGTCTATATTTTCTGTGCTAACGAGTGCTCTAAGTTCGTTCATTTTGTTACATAAACTCCTACAATTTGTATAATATACCCTCAACCTATTACTTTTATTTGCAACTAATTTTCTATTGTGTTTAGCTAACTTATTATTTCCTGTTGAACTACTAGCTCTAGACGGAAATTCTACTCTATCAGTATTCTCATCTTTACTATCAGTTACATGTGTAGTGTTATCGATACTACTATTACACATCACTATATCCGCACTATCTTGACTGATTATTTCTATTTTACTCACTGGTTTGTCACATGAAGTACCTGCTCCATATGGAGACAGTATTTTACTTACACACCCAGGTTTTTTAACGAAACCCCGCAACAATCTTGTCGAGTGAGCTGGCCAAGGTCGAAACTCCTAGTCGAGAGAGATGTACTCCATCCTGGGCATACAGTTCATCCTTACCATAAAAGAGGGACCAGTTATCCAGGAATGGAATAGTATTTGCCTTACAATACTTCTCCAGCCGGCTATTTACACCAATAGCCCTGGAGGACCATTCCTTCCTTACCCCTCTTCTAGGCAGGATACTGTTTACCACAGGAACTCCACCTTTTTCCTTGATCCTCTCCAAACATTTCCTGATACTTGGAGAGCAACTCCTCAGTCCTGCATCTCCATATGTCGTTGCTCCCTGCGTTGAGGAAGATGATGGGGTCCTCCCCACTCACTTCCATGACAGCATCTATCTTCTCAGCCACCCTCCCGACTCCGGCACCAGGCACGCAGACAACTTTACCAACCTGAGTGTTTGTTGCCCTGCCAAGGTATCTAACCAATGAATCACCGACAATGAAAACAGACTTAGCTTTTTCCTTTTGTCGGCGTGTAGCAGTAGTTGTTTCAGCAACAGCAGCAGACTCCCCCCCCTCCCCTCTCACTGCCTCGATGATCGCCACTTCATCGCCATCACTCTCATCAGCCAAGGTGCTGAAGTTGTTGTGGGTCTTGACTGGCTGCCTTTTCAGCTTGCAGGCCGTTGCACTAGTTGACACCACTTTCCAAGGGGCTTCACGATCCCTGGGAACACTTCCGGTAGCCTCACACTTCTTCTCCGCCATAGCTAGTCTCAAGGCCAAATTTTCATCTTTGAGACACTGAATCTCCTGCTCCACACTCTCCAGTCTTTCTTGCAAAGCAAGACAAAGCTGGAGAGTATGGGAGGAGACAGCAGACTCATCAACAACAGCCATCACTATGAAAGTTCACTAGGACCTCACTAAGGGTAAACCGGTACACTAGCGGTCACTGGGAACGTCCACACTAGTCACGGGTCAGAGGGCAACTCATGCACGGTTTGTTTGGTTTTGCTATTTGGATAATGTATATATTTTGATTGTTTAAATTTACTTTACACCATATAATTATAATGTATAATAAAATACAGCATGGAGCATAATACCCACATGGCAGATTTTTTTTTTTTTTTTTTTTTTTTTTTTTTTTAATCTTTCTTTCTGTCGAACTAGATGATTTCGTTTAGATTACGAAAAATCTCTAAGAGTCAATGGGAGAACTATCATCATAATTATCTTTTCCAGGAACTACGAAATCCTCCCCTTAACCCGCTGTCCCTTAGCACCACCCCTGATATCTTGCTCTCCTTAATGTACTCGCTTCGGCAGTACATACAGGTATACTAAAAATGGAACAATTCAGATAAGAACATAAGATCATACGACATATGAAATCTGCATGAGGCCGACGAGAGGCATCTTAACATGGCCCAATCCGCAGAGGTCATAAATAAACAATACACATAGTCGCTCGGTGGTTGCTGTTTAAGTAACAATAAACTTTACTTGAGTTTACCCTTTCTCCCACTCGCACAACCTAAATCCAACCCAAATGCTTACCTTTGTTTTAATGTTACTGATATCTAAAAATAACGTCAGGAGAGTACTCATATTCTCAGAGATGAATTCGAGAATCTCGTTTGCCTTGTTAAATATATATTATGTTATGTTAACAAACACTCAATCCTTGATTCTAAAGTAAAAGTGATGTTTACAACTGCCCACTGATGTAGAGTTAGGGAGGGGTAAGGCCTGTCAGCTCCCCCAATTGTGGTAGGGTGTAAGTTGTAGGTATTTACACCCTGGTTGTAGGTTTTGGAGTAGTTTAGGCGTTCTAAGTTTGAAAGGCTGACTGTGAGGCCAACCTTACAGATGGGACAGACTGACCGTGAGGCCAACCTAACCGATGGTGCGTGACAGTTTCATCACTCCCCAGAAGGAACTTCACAACAGTCCACTAACACTGGGTCCCTATTTACTGCTAGGTGAACGGTGAACAGAAGCAACGGGTTTAGGGAGATTGCCCATCCATCTCGTCCTGCCCAGGATCCGAACCTAGGATCTTTCAGTTGTGAGCCGACTGCGCTAACCACTGCGCCACAGGATACCCGCTCTGAAAGAGGAAAGTGAAACTATTCCGTTGGTACCGGCTGGGGTGAAAGAAGTTTAACTTTTAAGTGAATAGTGGAATAGTTATGTACGTTAAAAAACTTTATAGTGCCATTGAATACTGTGAAGGGATATTCCGGTGTCTGAGTTTTAGGGGAATGCATGTATGTAAATGGCATAATTTTTTCGTTGGAATATATAATATAAAATAATAAGAAGAATATATCATACACGGTGATGGATTTCCCATTTCTCATATATACAGTATATTATATATATATTGAGTATATTTACAAACACGTTAGCCACTAAATGTTTCCAAGCTCTCAGTGGGGTTCGAACCGTCGACCGTCAAACGATAGCCGACCGTAGACTGCCGTGGTGTAGTTGATTAAAGCGTCGGCTATCGTTTGACGGTCGACGGTTCGAACCCCACTGAGAGCTTGGAAACATATATATATATATAAAAGTCTTATTTTTGTGCGTGTTTGCAAGAAACAAAACACCTTTATTCATAGTTTAAATAAGGAAGTCACATTATTGTCAAAACACAAAGTGACAGCCACTTTTCCGTAATGTGCTTCTTACGCTCATCCTCTTCAAATCACTTTACTAATTTAAACAATATTGAAGCATGAAATTGTAATACTACCCGAGATAATGATACATTTGTTATTGTTTCATCGATATAGTTCATATTGAAAGGAGGGGTTTTACTGAGTCCATGTTTTGCTGGAAATAGACAAACGTTTTCCTGTGCATGTATTGGAGTATTATTACATATAAGGATATATACTGTATATCACATAATACGTAGATACGATGACATTTGGGTGGAGGACTAAGCAAAATCAATATCAGGCATGAACATATGATAATAAACGAACGAATTGCCTAGGAATATGGAGGCCCTTCCTTCGTGTCCACCCCTCGGGGATCAAGGCGTCTAACTATAGATATATGATAGGTCTGTAAATGCCAATGGTTGCTGACATAGACCAATCAGTGCATGTATTGGAATTATCCCTTTCAATAGCGGTCCCGTCTTTGTAACTTTATCATGGCTACTTTTAGACGATATTAATCAGTTTAAACAAGCCTCAGCAATTAACAGGCTGCGAAATATTTCACTTAACCCTTTTTGCTACCACAGATCCTTCTTAAATTTCACAAAAAGGTCTAAATACAGCTAGAATAAACTATAAACTAACGTCACCGATTACAGATCTACGGATCAACATCTTTCGACCCATGAGTCTTTACCACCACCCCCGAATATCTTGCTCCCCCATGTACTTGCTTCGGCAGTACATAATTATACGAAAATTGGAACGATACAGAGCGGATTAGCATGGCCCCTGCGCAAGAATGACACGCAAAATCGTGAAGCGTTCCACATTTTTAGCCGCAGAGGATATAACTAACAATTTACATATTTCGACCAGCGGCTGCAGCTTCACGAGTAAAAGATAAATTACTTAAATTACCCAAACATCAAAATTGGTTTTTTGGCCACTGCCCCTTCCCCTACAGTTACATTGCAGGGCGCGATCGAATCCCGTTCGTAGCAAAATAATAACCCAAAACGGAAATTATTTATATTTTGTTTTTCTAATATATCTAAAATCTCCAAATTATTATGCCTGCTCATGAATGAAAAAATACAAACCACTATTGCTTATTCATCGAAAAAAAATGGATGCTTAAAAGTTGTGAATGAGAGCAAGGTTAAGAGATACAACGTTGTATCTCGATAACACTACACCTGTAACTGATATTAAAGATGGAGAATACTGATAGAGTAAAATTTCCGTCTAGAGCTAGTAGTTCAACAGGAAATAATAAGTTAGCTAAACACAATAGAAAATTAGTTGCAAATAAAAGTCATAGGTTGAGGGTATATTATACAAATTGTAGGAGTTTTATGTAACAAAATGAACGAAACTTAGAAGCACTCGTTAGCACAGAAAATATAGGACATAATAGCGCTAACTGAAACGTGGATTAATACAGAATTAGGCATTTTTTAGCAGAATTTGATATTCCAGGGATATAGTTTGTTTAAATATGACCGAACAAGTAGGAGGGGGCGGGGGTTATAGCAGTGTTTGTTCAGGAGTACATTAAAAAGCTGTATTAAATCAGGTATTAGACTAAATAATGATAATGAAAGTGTTTGGGTAGAGGTTAACGAAGGTAGTGAGACCTAGTTATTGGAGTTATATATAGACCGCCTAATATGAGTAGAAATGGCGGATCATCGTTAATGGGAGGAAATTAAAATAGCATCAAGGTTTAGCAATGTGTGCATGTATGGGGGATTTTAATTTTCCGAACATTGATTGGCAGCACCAAATAGGCGACTCCGATTCAGTAGAGTTTATTGAGGTAGTACAAGATAGTTTTTTAGTTCAATTCATAGATACGGCCCGACTAGGAGGTATTAATATTCTTGATTTAGTTTTCAGTAACAAGGAAAAAACATATGATAAATGATGTAGAGATTGGTGACCACCTAGGAAATGAGCGTTTCATAAATCTATTTATTTTAATATACAATGGACAGGGAATGCTAAAGAGAATACGACACTTATCCCAGATTTCAGAAAAGGGCCGATTATGGTGGGCTAAAGAAAGAGACTTAAGGGTGGACCCTATTGTTAAGCAATTAAGTCAGGGATATGCCAGAGTTAAACTTGCCACCTACAATATAAAACCAGTTTATTGCTTCACTCCACAATGTCTCAAAATAAATATATCCCTAAAAGAAGATTTAGGATCGACGCAGAACCAACCAAAATGGACTAATAAGCTAATAGATCTTATAGGAAAAAAGAAAGGAATATAATTATAGAAAAATAAAGAAAGGGCGAAAATCATCTACATAATTATATACTATCAGACTCTATCAAGATAGGTCAAAAAGGAAAATTCAGGAAAGCAAAAAGAAATTATGACAAAAGGATAGCCAGTGACTCAAAAAATAAAACCCGAAAGCTTTTTCCCAACTATATAAATCTAAAGTTAGAGATGTAATAGGCCCCCTAAAAACTTCAATAGGAGAAATAACAGAAAATGAATTAGAAATGTGCATACCATTATATAGTCAGTTTCTTTCAGTTTTCACTAATGAAAAATTTGGCACAGATTCACAGAAGTCAATATGGTATATAGTGGATAGTTATAAGAAAAATATGTTAAGTACAGTTAGTATAAAGTAGAAATTATGTGCTTAAGGAAATTGACAGACTGAAACCTCAAAAATCGCCTGGTCCTGACGAGGTATATGCTAGAGTATTAAAAGAATGCAGAAGATGAGTTAAGTAGCCCATTAATCATTTTTATTAAACAAGTCATTAGAAACAGGTTTAGTTCCAGAAGCTTGGAAGGCTTGCAAATGTAGTTCCGATCTTCAAAAAAGGTGATAAATCGGATTAGCATCCCAATTACCGTTCCATTAGTCTCACATCAATCATAGGAAAGTTGCTAGAGTCTATTATTGCCACTTAGAAAAATTTAACTTAATAAATTCTTCTCAGCATGGATTCACTCAGGGACGTTCTTGCCTTACTAATTTGCTTAGCTTTTTCTCAGAGGTATATGATGCAGTAGATAGTGGACAAGTCATATGATATTATTTATTTTAGATTTCAGTAAAGCTTTCGACAGAGTCCCCTCATGAGAGATTGATGAGGAAAGGGTTGAGGCACATGGAATAGGAGGATCGTTGTTGGGATGGATTAGGTAATGGCTAATTGGTAGGAAACAGAGAGTCAAGCATAAATGGTACCAAGTCAGGAGTGGGGAGCAGTCAAAAGTGGTGTCCCCCCAGGGGATCGGTATTAGGTCCCCTGTTGTTTCTTATATACATAAATGGACCTAGATTTAGGTATAACTAGTAGGATAAGTAAAATTCGCAGACGATACTAAAATGGGGAGATCAATTGATTCAGATAGAGATATAAAGTGCCTCCAAAGGGATCTAGATACCTTACATGGATGGTCAGTAAATTGGCAGATGAAGTTTAACATTGACAAATTGCAAGGTATTAAATATATCCCTAAAGAGAAAATTTAGATCGCCGCAGAACAACCAAAATGGATGACTAATAAGCTAAATAGATCTTATAGGAAAAAAGAAAGGAATATATAGAAAAATAAAGAAAGGCGAAAATCATCTACATATATACTATCAGGACTCTATCAAGACAGGTCAAAAAGGAAATCAGGAAAGCAAAAAGAAATTATGAAAATAAGGATAGCCAGTGACTCAAAAAAAAAAAACTAACCCTAAAGCTTTTTACCAACTATATAAATCTAAAGTTAGAGATGTAATAGGCCCCCTAAAAACTTCAATAGGAGAAATAACAGAAAATGATTTAGAAATGTGCAGTACATTAAATAGTCCAGTTTCTTTCCGTTTTCACTAATGAAAATTTGGCACAGATTCCAGAAGTCAATATGGTATATAGTGATAGTATAGAAAATATGTTAATAGTTACAATTAGTATAAGTAGAAATGATGTGCTTAAGGAAATTGACAGACTGAAACCTCAAAAATCGCCTGGTCCTGACGAGGTATATGCTAGAGTATTAAAAGAATGCAGAGATGAGTTAAGTAGCCCATTAACATTTTTATTTAACAAGTCTTTAGAAACAGGTTTAGTTCCAGAAGCTTGGAAGCTTGCAAATGTTAGTTCCGATCTTCAAAAAAGGTGGATAAATCGATAGCATCCAATTACCGTCCCATTAGTCTCACATCAATCATAGGAAAGTTGCTAGAGTCTATTATTGCTAGGAAAATTAGAAGCCACTTAGACAAATTTAAATTAATAAATTCTTCTCAGCATGGATTCCACTCAGGGGGAACGTTCTGGCCTTACTAATTTGCTTAGCTTTTTCTGAGACCTTTATGAAGCAGGAGATACGGACATGTCATATGATACTATTTATTTACATTTCTGAATAGCTTTCGACAGAGTCCCTCATGAGAGATGATGAGAAAGGTTGAGGCACATGGAAATAGGAGGATCGTTGTTGGGATGGATTAGGTCATGGCTAATTGGTAGGAAACAGAGACGTCAGCATAAATGGTACCAAGTCAGAGTGGGGAGCAGTCAAAAGTGGTGTCCCCCAGGGATCGGTACAAGGTCGCCTGTTGTTTTCTTATATACATAAATGACCTAGATTTAGGTATAACTAGTAGGATAAGTAAATTCGCAGACGATACTAAAAATGGGGAGATCAATTGATTCAGATAGAGATATAAAGTGGCCTCCAAAGGGATCTAGGATACCTTACATGGATGGGTCAGTAAAAATTGGCAGATGAAGTTTAACATTGAACAAATGACAAGGTATTAAATATATCCCTAAAAGAAAATTTAGATCGCCGCAGAACCAACCAAAAATGGATGACTAATAAGCTAATAGATCTTATAGGAAAAAAGAAAGGAATATATAGAAAAATAAAGAAAGGCGAAAATCATATACATATTACTATCAGACTCTATCAAGACAGGTCAAAAAGGAAATCAGGGGAAAGCAAAAAGAAATTATGAAATAAGGATAGCCAGTGACTCAAAAAATAACCCTAAAGCTTTTTACCAACTATATAAATCTAAAGTTAGGAGATGTAATAGGGCCCCCTAAAAACTTCAATAGGGGAGAAATAACAGAAAATGATTTAGAAATGTGCAGTACATTAAATAGTTGCAGTTTCTTTCCGTTTTCACTAATGAAAATTTGGGGCACAGATTTCCAGAAGTCAATTATGGTATATAGTGATAGTATAGAAAATATGTTAAGTACAATTAGTATAAGTAGAAATGATGTGCTTAAGGAAATTGACAGACTGAAAAAACCTCAAAAATCGCATGGTCCTGACGAGGTATATGCTAGAGTATTAAAAGAATTGCAGAGAGAGTTAAGTAGCCCATTAGGCATTTTTATTTAACAAGTCTTTAGAAAACAGGTTTAGTTCCAGAAGCTTGGAAGCTTGCCAATGTAGTTCCGATCTTCAAAAAAGGTGATAAATCGATAGCATCCAATTACCGTCCCATTAGGTCTCACATCAATCATAGGGAAAGTTGCTAGAGTCTATTATTGCTAGGAAAATTAGAAGCCACTTAGACAAATTTAACTTAATAAATTCTTTCTCAGCATGGATTCACTCAGGGACGTTCTTGCCTTACTAATTTGCTTAGCTTTTTCTCAGAGGTATATGAAGCAGTAGATAGTGACAAGTCATATGATATTATTTATTTAGATTTCAGTAAAGCTTTCGACAGAGTCCCTCATGAGAGATTGATGAGAAAGGTTGAGGCAACATGGAATAGGAGGATCGTTGTTGGGATGGATTAGGTCATGGCTAATTGGTAGGAAACAGAGAGTCAGCATAAATGGTACCAAGTCAGAGTGGGGAGCAGTCAAAAGTGGTGTCCCCCAGGGATCGGTATTAGGTCCCCTGTTGTTTCTTATATACATAAATGACCTAGATTTAGGTATAACTAGTAGGATAAGTAAATTCGCAGACGATACTAAAATGGGGAGATCAATTGATTCAGATAGCGATATAGAGTGCCTCCAAAGGGATCTAGATACCTTACATGAATGGTCAGTAAATTGGCAGATGAAGTTTAACATTGACAAATGCAAGGTATTAAAGATAGGGAAGATGCATACAAATGTTAAATATAAACTAGCTAATTTAGAATTAGAAAATTCAGACTGTGAGAAAGATCTAGGTGTGTTTGTTAGCAATGATTTGAAGCCTAGAAAACAGTGTATAAGCGTTCGTAATAAGGCAAACAGGATTCTCGGGTTCATCTCTAGGAGTGTGAGTAACAGAACTGCTGGATGTTATCTTAAAACTTTACTTGTCATTAGTGAGACCCCATATGGATTATGCTGTCC
>CM064573.1:61705042-61870042 GCA_032716605.1 Paralithodes platypus
CACTTCTCAAGTTAACTCATTTCCCACAGCTCTCACTCTTGGTCTGAGTCTCTTCCCGAACGTCCAAGCTTAGCTTCCGTAAGTTAGTATGTCGGAATTACCACTGTCATAAGAACATAAGAACATAAGAAAATGCGGAGTCTTTTGCAGAAAGCCGATTGGATATAGCAAAGGCAGATCCCTGTCATGCAAGGACTTCTTCACTTCCATAAGGGACCACCCTAATTTCTTGTTACTTCTTTCAACATTCTTACAACCCCCTTCCCCTGTTGCAGCCTCTCCCGCGCTTCTTCATCCATAGTCCCATCTCTTACTGAACACACTGCCCAGATACCTAAAAAGAGCTGACAATCTCCATAGCCCTGACCGTTTCCAACTTCACCTCACCACTCTGTGACTTCACCCATTTCAAAGACACATAACCTTGCATATACTGTATGTATATATATATATATATATTATATAGATATATATAGATATATATCATATTATAGTATATTATATGGCCAGTGTGGATTTCAAGCAACAACGTCTACGAAAGTGTTTTGGACGTTTATAAAATTGTATAAATCGTTTGTATAGACCACATTTTTCATATCTATCAAGTACATTTCGCTAATAAAGATATGAAAATATCTATATATGCAACACAATTTAGATCAATTGGCGTCTCCCTTGGATCTATATGAATATATATATTGGATTCTATATATTAGATATGAATGGACTGCTCAGAGCAGTGATTAGCTCAGGAACAGTTGAAACCTTTAAGCTTAAGTTGAATTCCCATATGGATGAAATGGGCTGGGTGCGAATGGGAGCTGCTTCGTGTGGGGTGCATGGCCTTATGCAGTTTAGCGATTTTATGTTCTCTTATGTTCTTATATGGAAACATAAGTAAGCAATAATACTTTCAACAATCATAAAATGCGTTCAACTAAGGATAGTATAAACTTTAAGGGGGGTTACGTGCTTTTATCTTTCTCTCCTTTTCTCTCTTTCCCTGGCTTGTATCCAGTCGGCCCCATTCAGCCAACTGTTTTGAGATGTTTATCCCCATCCAGGTGTCGATATTTTCCTGGCGAGCGATATCTAGCCAGCATTGTATGGAGCAATCCGGCTTCGCCGGAGAAATTTGTCTATCGAAATATGTACAAATTTAGCTTGCTCTCAAAAAAAAATAAAATAATATATATATATATATATATATATGATGGCTCGCTACCGCTCGACAGGAAAATATTGACACCTGGATAGGGATAAACGTCTTAAAACAGTAGGCTGAATGGGGCCGAATGGATACAAGCCAATGAGAAAGGGAGAGAAAGATAAAAAAATAGAGTTGGGCTCCCTTAAACCCAGATAATACCGTGAAAAGTAAGGCTTGTATCATTGTTGGTAGAAGACGAAATACCGCGATCATGGCGATATCCATAGTCGAATAAAAAAAAAAAAAAATATATAAATATATACTATATATATATAATTATATATATATATATATATATATATATATATATATATATATATATATATATATATATATATATATCTATATAATATATATATACTGTATATAACACATACAACTAAATGTAGATCTCCTAATTTTGCACATATTAACTACTTTTCATTACGCACATACAGTTAGAATATTAATATTTTCTCTTTCAATACTCTTCTCAGTCAAATCACTTTCCCATATAACAAAATTAAGTGCCATTCGGTGGAAAGATAGCGGCTGTGTAAAAAGGATGGACCTAAGGAACCATATACACGAAGAAATTAATAAAGTGGTAATTACTATCAATAAAAATACAATTAATCTTACCTACCAAACTCCTATTGCAACGCTTGCCGCCTCGTCATCAACATGTCCGATTTTCACCTGGAGATGACAGAAGCACTCGCGGCAACGCAAACAAAATGACGCACATACAAACACATCCGTACGTCACCGCAGCGGGAGGGAAGAGAGAGGAAAAAGGAAGCAGTGTTGCCAATTTAGCTAGATTACCGCTAGATCTAAAGGTATTTACTTCGATCTAGCGGCAAATGTTTACATCTATAGACATGAATTCGAGCAATATTCTGTAGATTTGAGCCATTTTAGAGATATATTGTCAAGATTGTGGCATTATTCTGGTGATTTTTGGCATGTATTTACTATCTAGCGAACATGATTTGGTAACCTTGAAAGGAAGGGAGACGGGCTACCTAGGTGGAAGGTCAACATTACGCCGAGATAAGTACACAACCCTAGATCTGTGTAACTCGTATCAGTCTTTAAAAGTAGCCGCCACTAGTGCATTTTCTCCACATCAGCTGCTCTAACGCACAAAATGACGCGAACAACCCTTACATAAATATCAATTGAACATTAACAAATATTTATAAAGAACGCGAGATACCGTGTTAATAAAAAGGATCTCGCAATCTTACGATATGTCTGGCATCAATCCTTATTGTCGAAGATGTCACACTACGGCCTTGCATCATTAGTTCCACTAATTTCTTCTTATCTTCATAACAGAAAAATACGTGTAATGGTAGATGGCCTTTATTCTCAATTTCACTCAATAAATGCTGGTGTTCCCCAGGGATCAGTTTTGGCCCCAATTCTGTTCCTCATTCATATCAATGATCTCATATCTACCACTCATAATCCAATACATTCCTACGTAGATGACTCAACACTCCACAGTTCCTTCACATTTACCAATTTTTTCACCCAACCCGATCTTATAAATTCAAAAATAAACACTGCAATTTCTCTGAACCAGGACCTTTCTAGAATTAATGGATGGGGACAAAAGAATCTAGTTTCCTTTAATGCACAGAAAACCAAGTACATTCAATTTTCTAACGGACAGAATCTCACTGACTCCCATATATTTTTTAATGATGTAAATATTCCCACTTCCCCTAGTATTGACATTCTCGGTGTAACATTAACTACTAACTTGAGCTGGACACATTATGTTAGAAGCATTGCTAAGAATGCCTCTAAAAAACTGGGACTCCTGTACAGAGTTCGAGAATTCTTCACTGACGAGCAGTTGGCCGTGATATATAAAAGTCATGTGCGTTCTCAGATGGATTACTGTTCACCTCTGTGGGGTGGAAGTGGAGTGGTTGCATTGAGGCAGTTGGACAAAATTCAAAATAAAGCTATTAGATTAATCAATAACCCTGCAATCACACAGGACCTTCCTACATTATCCATACGAAGAAAGGGATGCAAGGGATGCAATATCCCTTGCATTATTCTACAGATATTTTCACAGCAATTGTTCCGAGGAACTTGCTTCAATTGTGCCGCCTCTCCATATCTTTCCCCGTAGAACTAGGGCAGCTGAGAGCGCCCATGAATTTACACTTTCTCCTCCACAATGCAGAACTTCTGCTTATCAGAATTCATTTATCCCCAGAGCTACTACTCTTTGGAATTCACTTCCCTCGAATTGCTTTCCACAAACTTACAATCTACAAATGTTTAAATCCAGTTGTTACAAACATTTTATGAATGGAGGATGCCTTTAGGCACATGGACCTTTTTGTTTTATCTGTGTTTTTCCTTCCTCCGTTCATTGTCTCCTTAAAAAAAAAAAAAAAAAAAAAATGTTCACCGGAAGTCAATACATATGGATCATATAGCACGTGCCTTGAATGGTAATACGGGCGAAATATTATGACAGACGAAAGCTTCAAAATATGGCGTACTTTGTAAATCCGCAATACTTTATCCGTGAATTGAATTGATACATAGCATGATATGTTAAAGGTTAGGTAGATATAATTAGTATAGTTAAATTACTATTATGTTTATATATGATGACGGTAGGTGATAATGAGAGGATAGATCATACGTCTGGCAGCTAGGTGTGGCCAGTGTTTCCCTCCCCCTACCCTCCTTGTATCCTCCTCCTCTCTTTTATCCCCCCCCCCCCCACCCACCTCCCCTATTAGCAGCCGTTTCTCACGCACTACCTCCCCTCTCCCTATTTCTCCCTCCTCGCCATCAGACATGGTTTGACATTATTTTGGCTAGTTTACAAAACTGATGGTCATAGTGATTATTATTTATTAACCCATATAATAATGAACTTATGAAAATATTAATTCACATTTTGTCAGCTCCCCCAAATTTAAGGTTCCCTAATTATTAAGTTTGTTTGTTTGTTTGTATTGAGGTTGACAGACCTTGAGGCCAACTAACCATGTAACAGTCCATCACTCCCCAGAAGGAACTTCACAACAGTCCACTAACCCTGGTTTCCCATTTACTGCTAGATGAACAGAGGCAACGGGTTTTTAAGTTAACAAATAGTGGACTATCTCGGTTAACGTCTTGCTAGTGACAATTGATATTATGGGGTTTGAATTCTGGAGCTTACATATGTAAATGAATAATATGCTTCCGAACAGAATATGGAAAAGAGGAATACGCAGAGGGAGAATTCGATTTGGTCCGTCTTTTGAAATGTATGAAGAACATGGGATGCCTGCATTGCATTCGAATCCGTTCCCTTAGCTTTGCAACCTCTGTACGTCTTCCCAACCGGCCCAATAGTACTCACTGTGAACTCTCAGCTAATAACTTTTCACTGAATTATTTAATTACATTATATACTGCAGTTTTTTATAATTTCCTCCTATAATAATCTTCCGTCTTTGCATTTCAGCTAATTAATTCAGTTTTATATGCATGGAGCATGCACACCTGTTTTGCATGCGCACAACGTGGGTGCTGCACACATGTATGTATCTATATATGTGATATAGCATTATGTGAAGACGAAAATATTTGTTATACAAATTGTGTAAATATAAGAACATAAGAAAATGGGAGTCTGCAGAAAGCCGATTGGCCTAAGCAAGGCAGATCCCTGTCCCACACAACCCCAATTACAAAGCCCTATCTTTAATACCTTGCATTTGTCAATGTTAAACTTCATCTGCCAATTTACTGACCATTCATGTAAGGTATCTAGATCCCTTTGGAGGCACTCTATATCGCTATCTGAATCAATTGATCTCCCCATTTTAGTATCGTCTGCGAATTTACTTATCCTACTAGTTATACCTAAATCTAGGTCATTTATGTATATAAGAAACAACAGGGGACCTAATACCGATCCCTGGGGGACACCACTTTTGACTGCTCCCCACTCTGACTTGGTACCATTTATGCTGACTCTCTGTTTCCTACCAATTAGCCATGACCTAATCCATCCCAACAAAGACCCTCCTATTCCATGTGCCTCAACCTTTCTCATCAATCTCTCATGAGGGACTCTGTCGAAAGCTTTACTGAAATCTAAATATAAAATATCATATGACTTGTCACTATCTACTGCTTCATATACCTCTGAGAAAAAGCTAAGCAAATTAGTAAGGCAAGAACGTCCCTGAGTGAATCCATGCTGAGAAGAATTTATTAAGTTAAATTTTACTAAGTGGCTTCTAATTTTCCTAGCAATAATGGACTCTAGCAACTTTCCTATGATTGATGTGAGACTAATGGGACGGTAATTGGATGCTATCGATTTATCACCTTTTTTGAAGATCGGAACTACATTTGCAAGCTTCCAAGCTTCTGGAACTAAACCTGTTTCTAATGACTTGTTAAATATAAATACTAATGGACTACTTAACTCATCTCTGCATTCTTTTAATACTCTAGCATATACCTCGTCAGGACCAGGCGATTTTTGAGGTTTCAGTCTGTCAATTTCCTTAAGCACATCATTTCTACTTATACTAACTGTACTGAACATATTTTCTATACTATCACTATATACCATATTGACTTCTGGAATCTGTGCCAAATTTTCATTAGTGAAAACGGAAAGAAACTGACTATTTAATGTACTGCACATTTCTAAATCATTTTCTGTTATTTCTCCTATTGAAGTTTTTAGGGGGCCTATTACATCTCTAACTTTAGATTTATATAGTTGGTAAAAAGCTTTAGGGTTATTTTTTGAGTCGCTGGCTATCCTTATTTCATAATTTATTTTTGCTTTCCTGATTTCCTTTTTGACCTGTCTTGATAGAGTCTGATAGTATATATGTAAATGATTTTCACCTTTCTTTATTTTTCGATATATTCCTTTCTTTTTTCCTATAAGATCTATTAGCTTATTAGTCATCCATTTTGGTTGGTTCTGCGTCGATCTAAATCTTCTTTTAGGGATATATTTATTTGGAGCATTGTGGAGTGAAGCAATAAACTGGTTATATGTAGGTGGCAAAGTTTAACTCTGGCATATCCTGACTTAATTGCTTAACAATAGGGTCCACCCTTAAGTCTCTTCTTAGCCCACCATAATCGGCTTTTCTGAAATCTGGGATAAGTGTCGTATTCTCTTTAGCATTCCCTGTCCATTGTATATTAAAATAAATAGATTTATGATCGCTATTTCCTAGGTGGTCACCAATCTCTACATTATTTATCATATGTTCATTGTTACTGAAAACTAAATCAAGAATATTAATACCTCTAGTCGGCGTATCTATGAATTGAAGTAAAACAACTATCTTGTACTATCTCAATAAACTCTACTGAATCGGAGTCGCCTATTTGGTGCTGCCAATCAATGTTCGGAAAATTAAAATCCCCCATAATGCACACATTGCTAAACCTTGATGCTATTTTAATTTCCTCCCATAACGATTTTCCGCCATTTCTACTCATATTAGGCGGTCTATATATAACTCCAATAACTATGGTCTCACTACCTTCGTTAACCTCTACCCAAACACTTTCATTATCATTATTTAGTCTAATACCTGATTTAATACAGCTTTTTAATGTACTCCTGACAAACACTGCTATACCCCCGCCCCTCCTACTTGTTCGGTCATATTTAAACAAACTATATCCTGGAATATCAAATTCTGCTAAAAAAATGCCTAGATTCTGTATTAATCCACGTTTCAGTTAGCGCTATTATGTCTATATTTTCTGTGCTAACGAGTGCTCTAAGTTCGTTCATTTTGTTACATAAACTCCTACAATTTGTATAATATACCCTCAACCTATTACTTTTATTTGCAACTAATTTTCTATTGTGTTTAGCTAACTTATTATTTCCTGTTGAACTACTAGCTCTAGACGGAAATTCTACTCTATCAGTATTCTCATCTTTACTATCAGTTACATGTGTAGTGTTATCGATACTACTATTACACATCACTATATCCGCACTATCTTGACTGATTATTTCTATTTTACTCACTGGTTTGTCACATGAAGTACCTGCTCCATATGGAGACAGTATTTTACTTACACACCCAGGTTTTTTTAACGAAACCCCGCAACAATCTTGTCGAGTGAGCTGGCCAAGGTCGAAACTCCTAGTCGAGAGAGATGTACTCCATCCTGGGCATACAGTTCATCCTTACCATAAAAGAGGGACCAGTTATCCAGGAATGGAATAGTATTTGCCTTACAATACTTCTCCAGCCGGCTATTTACACCAATAGCCCTGGAGGACCATTCCTTCCTTACCCCTCTTCTAGGCAGGATACTGTTTACCACAGGAACTCCACCTTTTTCCTTGATCCTCTCCAACATTTCCTGATACTTGGAGAGCAACTCCTCAGTCCTGCATCTCCATATGTCGTTGCTCCCTGCGTTGAGGAAGATGATGGGGTCCTCCCCACTCACTTCCATGACAGCATCTATCTTCTCAGCCACCCTCCCGACTCCGGCACCAGGCACGCAGACAACTTTACCAACCTGAGTGTTTGTTGCCCTGCCAAGGTATCTAACCAATGAATCACCGACAATGAAAACAGACTTAGCTTTTTCCTTTTGTCGGCGTGTAGCAGTAGTTGTTTCAGCAACAGCAGCAGACTCCCCCCCCTCCCCTCTCACTGCCTCGATGATCGCCACTTCATCGCCATCACTCTCATCAGCCAAGGTGCTGAAGTTGTTGTGGGTCTTGACTGGCTGCCTTTTCAGCTTGCAGGCCGTTGCACTAGTTGACACCACTTTCCAAGGGGCTTCACGATCCCTGGGAACACTTCCGGTAGCCTCACACTTCTTCTCCGCCATAGCTAGTCTCAAGGCCAAATTTTCATCTTTGAGACACTGAATCTCCTGCTCCACACTCTCCAGTCTTTCTTGCAAAGCAAGACAAAGCTGGAGAGTATGGGAGGAGACAGCAGACTCATCAACAACAGCCATCACTATGAAAGTTCACTAGGACCTCACTAAGGGTAAACCGGTACACTAGCGGTCACTGGGAACGTCCACACTAGTCACGGGTCAGAGGGCAACTCATGCACGGTTTGTTTGGTTTTGCTATTTGGATAATGTATATATTTTGATTGTTTAAATTTACTTTACACCATATAATTATAATGTATAATAAAATACAGCATGGAGCATAATACCCACATGGCAGATTTTTTTTTTTTTTTTTTTTTTTTTTTTTTTAATCTTTCTTTCTGTCGAACTAGATGATTTCGTTTAGATTACGAAAAATCTCTAAGAGTCAATGGGAGAACTATCATCATAATTATCTTTTCCAGGAACTACGAAATCCTCCCCTTAACCCGCTGTCCCTTAGCACCACCCCTGATATCTTGCTCTCCTTAATGTACTCGCTTCGGCAGTACATACAGGTATACTAAAAATGGAACAATTCAGATAAGAACATAAGATCATACGACATATGAAATCTGCATGAGGCCGACGAGAGGCATCTTAACATGGCCCAATCCGCAGAGGTCATAAATAACAATACACATAGTCGCTCGGTGGTTGCTGTTTAAGTAACAATAAACTTTACTTGAGTTACCCTTTCTCCCACTCGCACAACCTAATATCCAACCCAATGCTTACCTTTGTTTTTAATGTTACTGATATCTAAAAATAACGTCAGGAGAGTACTCATATTCTCAGAGATGAATTCGAGAATCTCGTTTGCCTTGTTAAATATATATTATGTTATGTTAACAAACACTCAATCCTTGATTCTAAAGTAAAAGTGATGTTTACAACTGCCACTGATGTAGAGTTAGGGAGGGGTAAGGCCTGTCAGCTCCCCCAATTGTGGTAGGGTGTAAGTTGTAGGTATTTACACCCTGGTTGTAGGTTTTGGAGTAGTTTAGGCGTTCTAAGTTTGAAAGGCTGACTGTGAGGCCAACCTTACAGATGGTGACAGACTGACCGTGAGGCCAACCTAACCGATGGTGCGTGACAGTTCATCACTCCCCAGAAGGAACTTCACAACAGTCCACTAACACTGGGTCCCTATTTACTGCTAGGTGAACAGAGGCAACGGGTTTAAGGAGATTACCCATCCATCTCGTCCTGCCCAGGATTCGAACCTAGGATCTTTCGGTTGTGAGCCGACTGCGCTAACCACTGCGCCACAGGATACCCGCTCTGAAAGAGGAAAGTGAACTATTCCGTTGGTACCGGCTGGGGTGAAAGAAGTTTAACTTTTAAGTTGAATAGTGGAATAGTTATGTACGTTAAACAACTTTATAGTGCCATTGAATACTGTGAAGGGATATTCCGGTGTCTGAGTTTTAGAATGCATGTATGTAAATGCATAATATTTTTCGTTGGAATATATATAATATAAATAATAAAGAAGAATATATCATACACGGTGATGGATTCCATTTTCTCATATATACAGTATATATATATATATATTGAGTATATATTACAAATACACGTTAGCCACTAAATGTTTCCAAGCTCTCAGTGGGGTTCGAACCGTCGACCGTCAAACGATAGCCGACGTAGACTGCCGTGGTGTAGTTGATTAAAGCGTCGGCTATCGTTTGACGGTCGACGGTTCGAACCCCACTGAGAGCTTGGAAACATATATATATATATAAAAGTCTTATTTTTGTGCGTGTTTGCAAGAAACAAAACACCTTTATTCATAGTTTAAATAAGGAAGTCACATTATTGTCAAAACACAAAGTGACAGCCACTTTTCCGTAATGTGCTTCTTACGCTCATCCTCTTCAAATCACTTTACTAATTTAAACAATATTGAAGCATGAAATTGTAATACTACCCGAGATAATGATACATTTGTTATTGTTTTCATCGATATAGTTCATATTGAAAGGAGGGGTTTTACTGAGTCCATGTTTTGCTGGAAATAGACAAACGTTTTCCTGTGCATGTATTGGAGTATTATTACATATAAGGATATATACTGTATATCACATAATACGTAGATACGATGACATTTGGGTGGAGGACTAAGCAAAATCAATATCAGGCATGAACATATGATAATAAACGAACGAATTGCCTAGGAATATGGAGGCCCTTCCTTCGTGTCCACCCCCTCGGGGATCAAGGCGTCTAACTATAGATATATAGATAGGTCTGTAAATGCCAATGGTTGCTGACATAGACCAATCAGTGCATGTATTGGAATTATCCCTTTCAATAGCGGTCCCGTCTTTGTAACTTTATCATGGCTACTTTTAGACGATATTAATCAGTTTAAACAAGCCTCAGCAATTAACAGGCTGCGAAATATTTCACTTAACCCTTTTTGCTACCACAGATCCTTCTTAAATTTCACAAAAGCGTCTAAATACAGCTAGAATAAAATATAAACTAACGTCACCGATTACAGATCTACGGATCAACATCTTTCGACCCATGAGTCTTTACCACCACCCCCGAATATCTTGCTCTCCCCCATGTACTTGCTTCGGCAGTACATAATTATACTAAAATTGGAACGATACAGCGAAGATTAGCATGGCCCCTGCGCAAGGATGACACGCAAAATCGTGAAGCGTTCCACATTTTTAGCCGCAGAGGTTATAACTAACAATTACAATATTCGACCAGCGGCTGCAGCTTCACGAGTAAAAGATAAATTACTTAAATTACCCAAACATCAAATTGGTTTTTTGGCCACTGCCCTTCCCCTACAGTACATTGCAGGGCGCGATCGAATCCCGTTCGTAGCAAAATAATAACCCAAACGGAAATTATTTATATTTTGTTTTCTAATATATCTAAAATCTCCAAATTATTATGCCTGCTCATGAATGAAAAAATACAACCACTATTGCTTATTCATCGAAAAAATGGATGCTTATAAAGTTGTGAATGAGAGCAAGGTTAAGAGATACAACGTTGTATCTCGATAACACTACACCTGTAACTGATATTAAAGATGAGAATACTGATAGAGTAAAATTTCCGTCTAGAGCTAGTAGTTCAACAGGAAATAATAAGTTAGCTAAACACAATAGAAAATTAGTTGCAAATAAAAGTAATAGGTTGAGGGTATATTATACAAATTGTAGGAGTTTATGTAACAAAATGAACGAACTTAGAGCACTCGTTAGCACAGAAAATATAGACATAATAGCGCTAACTGAAACGTGGATTAATACAGAATCTAGGCATTTTTTAGCAGAATTTGATATTCCAGGATATAGTTTGTTTAAATATGACCGAACAAGTAGGAGGGGCGGGGGTATAGCAGTGTTTGTCAGGAGTACATTAAAAAGCTGTATTAAATCAGGTATTAGACTAAATAATGATAATGAAAGTGTTTGGGTAGAGGTTAACGAAGGTAGTGAGACCTAGTTATTGGAGTTATATATAGACCGCCTAATATGAGTAGAAATGGCGGATCATCGTTATGGGAGGAAATTAAAATAGCATCAAGGTTTAGCAATGTGTGCATTATGGGGGATTTTAATTTTCCGAACATTGATTGGCAGCACCAAATAGGCGACTCCGATTCAGTAGAGTTTATTGAGGTAGTACAAGATAGTTTTTTATTTCAATTCATAGATACGCCGACTAGAGGTATTAATATTCTTGATTTAGTTTTCAGTAACAATGAACATATGATAAATGATGTAGAGATTGGTGACCACCTAGGAAATAGCGTTCATAAATCTATTTATTTTAATATACAATGGACAGGGAATGCTAAAGAGAATACGACACTTATCCCAGATTTCAGAAAAGCCGATTATGGTGGGCTAAGAAGAGACTTAAGGGTGGACCCTATTGTTAAGCAATTAAGTCAGGATATGCCAGAGTTAAACTTGCCACCTACATATAACCAGTTTATTGCTTCACTCCACAATGCTCAAAATAAATATATCCCTAAAAGAAGATTTAGATCGACGCAGAACCAACCAAAATGGGTGACTAATAAGCTAATAGATCTTATAGGAAAAAAGAAAGGAATATAATTATAGAAAAATAAAGAAAGGCGAAAATCATCTACATAATTATATACTATCAGACTCTATCAAGATAGGTCAAAAAGGAAATCAGGAAAGCAAAAAGAAATTATGACAAAAGGATAGCCAGTGACTCAAAAAATAACCCGAAAGCTTTTTACCAACTATATAAATCTAAAGTTAGAGATGTAATAGGCCCCCTAAAAACTTCAATAGGAGAAATAACAGAAAATGATTTAGAAATGTGCACTACATTATATAGTCAGTTTCTTTCAGTTTTCACTAATGAAAATTTGGCACAGATTCCAGAAGTCAATATGGTATATAGTGATAGTATAGAAAATATGTTAAGTACAGTTAGTATAAGTAGAAATTATGTGCTTAAGGAAATTGACAGACTGAAACCTCAAAAATCGCCTGGTCCTGACGAGGTATATGCTAGAGTATTAAAAGAATGCAGAGATGAGTTAAGTAGCCCATTATCATTTTTATTAAACAAGTCATTAGAAACAGGTTTAGTTCCAGAAGCTTGGAAGCTTGCAAATGTAGTTCCGATCTTCAAAAAAGGTGATAAATCGATAGCATCCAATTACCGTTCCATTAGTCTCACATCAATCATAGGAAAGTTGCTAGAGTCTATTATTGCCACTTAGAAAAATTTAACTTAATAAATTCTTCTCAGCATGGATTCACTCAGGGACGTTCTTGCCTTACTAATTTGCTTAGCTTTTTCTCAGAGGTATATGATGCAGTAGATAGTGACAAGTCATATGATATTATTTATTTAGATTTCAGTAAAGCTTTCGACAGAGTCCCTCATGAGAGATTGATGAGAAAGGTTGAGGCACATGGAATAGGAGGATCGTTGTTGGGATGGATTAGGTCATGGCTAATTGGTAGGAAACAGAGAGTCAGCATAAATGGTACCAAGTCAGAGTGGGGAGCAGTCAAAAGTGGTGTCCCCCAGGGATCGGTATTAGGTCCCCTGTTGTTTCTTATATACATAAATGACCTAGATTTAGGTATAACTAGTAGGATAAGTAAATTCGCAGACGATACTAAAATGGGGAGATCAATTGATTCAGATAGAGATATAAAGTGCCTCCAAAGGGATCTAGATACCTTACATGGATGGTCAGTAAATTGGCAGATGAAGTTTAACATTGACAAATGCAAGGTATTAAATATATCCCTAAAAGAAAATTTAGATCGCCGCAGAACCAACCAAAATGGATGACTAATAAGCTATAGATCTTATATGAAAGAAGAAAGGAATATATAGAAAAATAAAGAAAGGCGAAAATCATCTACATATAATCTATCAGACTCTATCAAGACAGGTCAAAAAGGAAATCAGGAAAGCAAAAAGAAATTATGAAATAAGGATAGCCAGTGACTCAAAAAATAACCCTAAAGCTTTTTACCAACTATATAAATCTAAAGTTAGAGATGTAATAGGCCCCCTAAAAACTTCAATAGGAGTAATAACAGAAAATGATTTAGAAATGTGCAGTACATTAAATAGTCAGTTTCTTTCCGTTTTCACTAATGAAAATTTGGCACAGATTCCAGAAGTCAATATGGTATATAGTGATAGTATAGAAAATATGTTAAGTACAATTAGTATAAGTAGAAATGATGTGCTTAAGGAAATTGACAGACTGAAACCTCAAAAATCGCCTGGTCCTGACGAGGTATATGCTAGAGTATTAAAAGAATGCAGAGATGAGTTAAGTAGCCCATTAACATTTTTATTTAACAAGTCTTTAGAAACAGGTTTAGTTCCAGAAGCTTGGAAGCTTGCAAATGTAGTTCCGATCTTCAAAAAAGGTGATAAATCGATAGCATCCAATTACCGTCCCATTAGTCTCACATCAATCATAGGAAAGTTGCTAGAGTCTATTATTGCTAGGAAAATTAGAAGCCACTTAGACAAATTTAACTTAATAAATTCTTCTCAGCATGGATTCACTCAGGGACGTTCTTGCCTTACTAATTTGCTTAGCTTTTTCTCAGAGGTATATGAAGCAGTAGATAGTGACAAGTCATATGATATTATTTATTTAGATTTCAGTAAAGCTTTCGACAGAGTCCCTCATGAGAGATTGATGAGAAAGGTTGAGGCACATGGAATAGGAGGATCGTTGTTGGGATGGATTAGGTCATGGCTAATTGGTAGGAAACAGAGAGTCAGCATAAATGGTACCAAGTCAGAGTGGGAGCAGTCAAAAGTGGTGTCCCCCAGGGATCGGTATTAGGTCCCCTGTTGTTTCTTATATACATAAATGACCTAGATTTAGGTATAACTAGTAGGATAAGTAAATTCGCAGACGATACTAAAATGGGGAGATCAATTGATTCAGATAGAGATATAAAGTGCCTCCAAAGGGATCTAGATACCTTACATGGATGGTCAGTAAATTGGCAGATGAAGTTTAACATTGACAAATGCAAGGTATTAAATATATCCCTAAAAGAAAATTTAGATCGCCGCAGAACCAACCAAAATGGATGACTAATAAGCTAATAGATCTTATAGGAAAAAAGAAAGGAATATATAGAAAAATAAAGAAAGGCGAAAATCATCTACATATATACTATCAGACTCTATCAAGACAGGTCAAAAAGGAAATCAGGAAAGCAAAAAGAAATTATGAAATAAGGATAGCCAGTGACTCAAAAAATAACCCTAAAGCTTTTTACCAACTATATAAATCTAAAGTTAGAGATGTAATAGGCCCCCTAAAAACTTCAATAGGAGAAATAACAGAAAATGATTTAGAAATGTGCAGTACATCAAATAGTCAGTTTCTTTCCGTTTTCACTAATGAAAATTTGGCACAGATTCCAGAAGTCAATATGGTATATAGTGATAGTATAGAAAATATGTTAAGTACAATTAGTATAAGTAGAAATGATGTGCTTAAGGAAATTGACAGACTGAAACCTCAAAAATCGCCTGGTCCTGACGAGGTATATGCTAGAGTATTAAAAGAATGCAGAGATGAGTTAAGTAGCCCATTAGCATTTTTATTAACAAGTCTTTAGAAACAGGTTTAGTTCCAGAAGCTTGGAAGCTTGCAAATGTAGTTCCGATCTTCAAAAAAGGTGATAAATCGATAGCATCCAATTACCGTCCCATTAGTCTCACATCAATCATAGGAAAGTTGCTAGAGTCTATTATTGCTAGGAAAATTAGAAGCCACTTAGACAAATTTAACTTAATAAATTCTTCTCAGCATGGATTCACTCAGGGACGTTCTTGCCTTACTAATTTGCTTAGCTTTTTCTCAGAGGTATATGAAGCAGTAGATAGTGACAAGTCATATGATATTATTTATTTAGATTTCAGTAAAGCTTTCGACAGAGTCCCTCATGAGAGATTGATGAGAAAGGTTGAGGCACATGGAATAGGAGGATCGTTGTTGGGATGGATTAGGTCATGGCTAATTGGTAGGAAACAGAGAGTCAGCATAAATGGTACCAAGTCAGAGTGGGGAGCAGTCAAAAGTGGTGTCCCCCAGGGATCGGTATTAGGTCCCCTGTTGTTTCTTATATACATAAATGACCTAGATTTAGGTATAACTAGTAGGATAAGTAAATTCGCAGACGATACTAAAATGGGGAGATCAATTGATTCAGATAGAGATATAGAGTGCCTCCAAAGGGATCTAGATACCTTACATGAATGGTCAGTAAATTGGCAGATGAAGTTTAACATTGACAAATGCAAGGTATTAAAGATAGGGAAGATGCATACAAATGTTAAATATAAACTAGCTAATTTAGAATTAGAAAATTCAGACTGTGAGAAAGATCTAGGTGTGTTTGTTAGCAATGATTTGAAGCCTAGAAAACAGTGTATAAGCGTTCGTAATAAGGCAAACAGGATTCTCGGGTTCATCTCTAGGAGTGTGAGTAACAGAACTGCTGATGTTATCTTAAAACTTTACTTGTCATTAGTGAGACCCCATATGGATTATGCTGTCCAATTTTGGTGTCCTTATTACAGAATGGACATAGATTCATTGGAGAGAGTACAGCGTAGAATGACAAAAATGATCCATAATATTAGAAATCTTTCGTATGAAGAAAGGTTGAAGAAATTAGGTTTACATTCGTTAGAGAGACGCAGAGTTAGAGGGGATATGATAGAGGTGTTCAAGTGGGTTAGTGGGATTAACAAAGGGGACATGACAAATGTACTAAAGCTCAGTGATAGCGAAAGAACTCGTACCAATGGTTTCAAATTAGATAAATTTCGTTTCAGAAAAGATATAGGCAAATATTGGTTTGGTAACAGAGTTGTAGATGGGTGGAATGGACTACCAAGTGCTATAGTGGGATTAAAAACGATAGGGAGTTTAAGATAAAATTGGATAAGCATATGGACGAGAAGGGTTGGGTGTGAAGGGGGATCAGCAGGGTTGGGCCAATCAGCGCTGTGCAGACCACCGTAATCCTGCGTTAATCGCTAACCGTTTTGGTAAGATGATCCTCAGGGTATTAGAGTGTTGAGCCTATAATTGGGCTTTGTAATTGGGGTTGTGTGGGACAGGGATCTGCCTTGCTTAGGCCAATCGGCTTTCTGCAGACTCCCATTTTCTTATGTTCTTATGTTCTTATGTATTAAAGATAGGGAAGATGCATACAAATGTTAAATATAAACTAGCTAATTTAGAATTAGAAAATTCAGACTGTGAGAAAGATCTAGGTGCGTTTGTTAGCAATGATTTGAAGCCTAGAAAACAGTGTATAAGCGTTCGTAATAAGGCAAACAGGATTTTCGGGTTCATCTCTAGGAGTGTGAGTAACAGAACTGCTGATGTTATCTTAAAACTTTACTTGTCATTAGTGAGACCCCATATGGATTATGCTGTCCAATTTTGGTGTCCTTATTACAGAATGGACATATATTCATTGGAGAGAGTACAGCGTACCTGCCTGACCTTTGCTGAGGGAGGACCTGTCCCTAGCGACTCCCAGTGAATATCTTTGCCCATAGTGTGGTGATAGTATTAACGCTTTCTTAAAATGGCTGGTGTTGACGAGATTGCTACCTCCTCTCATATTCTCCAGCTTTGTCTTGCTTTGCAAGAAAGGATGGACAATGTGGAGAGAGAGGTGCAGTCTCTCAAAGACGAGAATTTGGCCTTAAAGCTGTCTTTGGCTGACAAGAAAAGTGAGGATAGTGCAACTGCTGTTAGGGATCGTGATGCTCCCTGGACAGTTGTTCCAACAAGTGCAACAACCTGCAAATTTCTACGGCGGCCAGTTGCCCTCAGCAACAAGTTCATCACCTTGGATGACGAATGTGATGGTGAGGCTGCGAGTGCTTCCTTCGGCGAGGAAACCAGGAGAAATGTAAGTGAGTTGCCTCCAACAGGGAATGCTGTGACTGCTGCCCCCCCAGGAGTACCTTCAACTGCTGCCCCAGGAGTTCCTGCCGCTGCCGCAGCTGCTACCAAGTCATTGACAAGGAGAGGCAAGTCCTTCTCAATTGTTGGGGACTCCATGGTCAGACACTTAGCTAGGTCCACCTGTACTGATATTAGGAAGCTTGTCTGTCTGCCTGGTGCCGGGGTTGGGAAGGTGTTAGAGGACATTGATTACATCATGAAAGATATTGGAGATAGCCCCATTATCTGTCTCAGTACAGGGAGCAATGATGTTGGTAAAGGTAGGACGGAAGTACTGCTTCGGCAGTACAGGGAGGTGTTAGATAAAGTTAGGAGGAAGGGAGGCATACCTGTAGTACACAGTATCTTGCCACGGAGAGGGGTCAGCAAGGAATGGTCATCTAGGGCAATTGGTATCAATTGTCGGCTGGAAAAATACTGTAATGCAAATGCAATACCATTCCTTGATAACTGGACCCGTTTCTATGGTAACAATCAGTTGTACGCACAGGACGGGGTTCATCTTTCTCGGCTAGGGGTGGCAAATTTAGCTAGGTCAATAGATAGGATTGTCGCGGGGTTTCGCTGAAAATAAAGCCTGAGAATATGAGTAAGAATAATTGTCTAGATAGGGTAAATTGCCGTACTGGTACATCAGATAGGAATAGAAAATATCAGTCACAGGATTTTAATTGTACTGCTAGTAGAAATATTAAAGGTGTAACAGAAGATGGGAATTCAGTTAGAAATAAAGGTAAATCCGATACCAGTAAAATAAATTCATTGCGATTATATTATACAAACTGTAGGAGTTTATGTAACAAAATGGATGAACTTAGAGCACTTGTTAGCAACGAAAATATAGACATTATAGCACTGACTGAAACATGGATTAATACAGAATCAAGACATTTTTTAGCAGAATTCCATATACCAGGATATAGTTTGTTTAAACGCGACCGAACAAGTAGGAGGGGCGGCGGAATAGCAGTGTTTGTCAGGAGTTCTTTAAAAAGTTGTATTAAATCAGGTATTAGACTAAATACTGATAACGAAAGTGTTTGGGTTGAGGTTAGCGAAGGTAGTGAGACCATAATTATTGGAGTTATTTATAGACCACCAAATATGAGTAGAAACGAAGGTACAGCTTTATGGCAGGAAGTGAAAATAGCATCAAGGTTTAGCAATGTGTGTATTATGGGGGATTTTAATTTTCCGAATATTGATTGGCAGCATCAAATCGGCGACTCAGATTCAAAAGAGTTTATTGAGGCGGTACAGGATAGTTTTTTATTTCAATTCATAGACTCGCCTACTAGAGGTAATAATATCCTCGATTTAGTTCTCAGTAATAATGAACAAATGATAAATAATGTAGAGATAGGAGACCAACTAGGAAATAGTGATCATAAATCAATTTATTTTAACATACAATGGACAGGAAAGGCTAAAGAGAATACGACACTTATCCCAGATTTCAGAAAAGCCAATTATGGTGGATTAAGACGAGCCTTAAGAGTCGATCCTATGGTTAAACTATTAAGTGGACCCAGGTGCGCTAATGAACATACTCTCTCTCAGATACCTGTCTTAACTCAGGATAATTTGACAGCTACATATAATAATTTTATTTCTTCACTCCACAATGCGCAAAATAAATATATCCCCAAAAGAAAATTTAGATCAACACAGAACCAACCCAAATGGATGAATAATAGACTATTAGACCTTCTAGGAAAAAAGCGAGGAATATATCGAAAAATTAAGAAAGGCGAAATTCACCTACTTGCTTACTATCAGAATCTATCAAGAGAGGTTAAAAAATGTATAAGGACAGACAAAAGAAATTATGAAATCAGGATAGCCAATGACTCAAAAAATAACCCTAAGGCTTTTTACCAGCTATATAAATCTAAAGTTAGAGATAAAATAGGCCCCCTTAAAACTTCGATAGGAGAAATGACAGAAAATGATTTAGAAATGTGCAGTACATTAAATAGTCAGTTTCTATCCGTTTTCACTAATGAAAATTTGGCACAGATTCCAGAAGTCCGTAAGGTATATAGCGATAGTATAGAAAATAGGTTAAGTACGGTTACTATAAGTAGAAATGATGTGCTTAAGGAAATTGACAGACTGAAACCTCAGAAATCGCCTGGCCCCGATGAGGTATATGCCAGAGTATTAAAAGAATGCAGAGATGAGTTAAGTTACCCATTAACATTTCTTTTTAACAATTCATTAGAAACAGATATAGTTCCAGAAGCTTGGAAACTTGCAAATGTAGTTCCGATTTTCAAAAAAGGTGATAAATCAATAGCATCCAATTACCGTCCCATTAGTCTCACTTCAATCATAGGAAAGCTACTAGAGTCAATTATTGCTAGAAAAATGAGAAACCACTTAGAAACATTTAACCTAATCAATTCTTCTCAGCATGGATTCACTCAGGGACGTTCTTGCCTTACTAATTTGCTTAGTTTTTTCTCAGAGGTATATGAAGCAGTAGATAATGACAAGGCATACGATATTATATATTTAGATTTCAGTAAAGCTTTCGACAGAGTCCCTCATGAGAGATTGATGAGAAAGGTTGAGGCACATGGAATAGGTGGGGCGTTGTTGGGATGGATTAGGTCATGGCTAATTGGTAGGAAACAGAGAGTCAGCATAAATGGTACCAAGTCAGAGTGGGGAGCAGTCAAAAGTGGTGTCCCCCAGGGATCGGTATTAGGTCCCCTGTTGTTTCTTATATACATAAATGACCTAGATTTAGGTATAACTAGTAGGATAAGTAAATTCGCAGACGATACTAAAATGGGGAGATCAATTGATTCAGATAGCGATATAGAGTGCCTCCAAAGGGATCTAGATACCTTACATGAATGGTCAGTAAATTGGCAGATGAAGTTTAACATTGACAAATGCAAGGTATTAAAGATAGGGAAGATGCAAACAAATGTTAAATATAAACTAGCTAATTTAGAATTAGAAAATTCAGACTGCGAGAAAGATCTAGGTGTGTTTGTTAGCAATGATTTGAAGCCTAGAAAACAGTGTATAGACGTTCGTAATAAGGCAAACAGGATTCTCGGGTTCATCTCTAGGAGTGTGAGTAACAGAACTGCTGATGTTATCTTAAAACTTTACTTGTCATTAGTGAGACCCCATATGGATTATGCTGTCCAATTTTGGTGTCCTTATTACAGAATGGACATAGATTCATTGGAGAGAGTACAGCGTAGAATGACAAAAATGATCCATAATATTAGAAATCTTCCGTATGAAGAAAGGTTGAAGAAATTAGGTTTACATTCGTTAGAGAGACGCAGAGTTAGAGGGGATATGATAGAGGTGTTCAAGTGGGTTAGTGGGATTAACAAAGGGGACATGACAAATGTACTAAAGCTCAGTGATAGCGAAAGAACTCGTACCAATGGTTTCAAATTAGATAAATTTCGTTTCAGAAAAGATATAGGCAAATATTGGTTTGGTAACAGAGTTGTAGATGGGTGGAATGGACTACCAAGTGCTATAGTGGGATCTAAAACTGTAGGGAGCTTTAAGATAAAATTGGATAAGCATACGGACGAGAAGGGTTGGGTGTGAAGGGGGATCAGCCGGGTTGGGCCAATCAGCGCTCTGCAGACCCCCATAATCCTGCGTTAATCTCTAACCGTTTTGGTAAGATGATCCTCAGGGTATTAGAGTGTTGAGCCTATAATTGGGCTTTGTAATTGATTTGGGGTTGTGTGGGACAGGGATCTGCCTTGCTTAGGCCAATCGGCTTTCTGCAGACTCCCATTTTCTTATGTTCTTATGTAGAATGACAAAAATGATCCATAATATTAGAAATCTTTCGTATGAAGAAAGGTTGAAGAAATTAGGTTTACATTCGTTAGCGAGACGCAGAGTTAGAGGGGATATGATAGAGGTGTTCAAGTGGGTTAGTGGGATTAACAAAGGGGACATGACAAATGTACTAAAGCTCAGTGATAGCGAAAGAACTCGTACCAATGGTTTCAAATTAGATCAATTTCGTTTCAGAAAAGATATAGGCAAATATTGGTTTGGTAACAGAGTTGTAGATGGGTGGAATGGACTACCAAGTGCTATAGTGGGATTAAAAACGATAGGGAGCTTTTAGATAAAATTGGATAAGCATATGGACGAGAAGGGTTGGGTGTGAAGGGGGATCAGCAGGGTTGGGCCAATCAGCGCTCTGCAGACCACCGTAATCCTGCGTTAATCGCTAACCGTTTTGGTAAGATGATCCTCAGGGTATTAGAGTGTTGAGCCTATAATTGGGCTTTGTAATTGGGGTTGTGTGGGACAGGGATCTGCTTTGCTTAGGCCAATCGGCTTTCTGCAGACTCCCATTTTCTTATGTTCTTATGTTCTTAAATGGTCCCAAGTCAGAGTGGGGAGCAGTCAAAAGTGGTGTCCCCCAGGGATCGGTATTAGGTCCCCCGTGTTTCTTATATACATAAATGACCTAGATTTAGGTATAACTAGTAGGATAAGTAAATTCGCAGACGATACTAAAATGGGGAAATCAATTGATTCAGATAGCGATATAGAGTGCCTCCAAAGGAATCTAGATACCTTACATGAATGGTCAGTAAATTGGCAGATGAAGTTTAACATTGACAAATGCAAGGTATTAAAGATAGGGAAGATGCAAACAGATGTTAAATATAAACTAGCTAATTTAGAATTAGAAAATTCAGACTGCGAGAAAGATCTAGGTGTGTTTGTTAGCAATGATTTGAAGCCTAGAAAACAGTGTATAAGCGTTCGTAATAAGGCAAACAGGATTCTCGGGTTCATCTCTAGGAGTGTGAGTAACAGAACTGCTGATGTTATCTTAAAACTTTACTTGTCATTAGTGAGACCCCATATGGATTATGCTGTCCAATTTTGGTGTCCTTATTACAGAATGGACATAGATTCATTGGAGAGAGTACAGCGTAGAGTGACAAAAATTATCCATAATATTAGAAATCTTCCGTATGAAGAAAGGTTGAAGAAATTAGGTTTACATTCGTTAGAGAGACGCAGAGTTAGAGGGGATATGATAGGTGTTCAAGTGGGTTAGTGGGATTAACAAAGGGGACATGACAAATGTACTAAAGCTCAGTGATAGCGAAAGAACTCGTACCAATGGTTTCAAATTAGATAAATTTCGTTTCAGAAAAGATATAGGCAAATATTGGTTTGGTAACAGAGTTGTAGACGGGTGGAATGGACTACCAAGTGCTATAGTGGGATCTAAAACTGTAGGGAGCTTTAAGATAAAATTGGATAAGCATATGGACGAGAAGGGTTGGGTGTGAAGGGGGATCAGCCGGGTTGGGCCAATCAGCGGTCTGCAGACCTCCATAATCCTGCGTTAATCTCTAACCGTTTTGGTAAGATGATCCTCAGGGTATTAGAGTGTGAAGCCTATAATTGGGCTTTGTAATGAATTGGGGTTGTGTGGGACAGGGATCTGCCTTGCTTAGGCCAATCGGCTTTCTGCAGACTCCCATTTTCTTATGTTATTTAACTTAATCAATTCTTCTCAGCATGGATTCACTCAGGGACGTTCTTGCCTTACTAATTTGCTTAGTTTTTTCTCAGAGGTATATGAAGCAGTAGATAATGACAAGGCATACGATATTATATATTTAGATTTCAGTAAAGCTTTCGACAGAGTCCCTCATGAGAGATTGATGAGAAAGGTTGAGGCACATGGAATAGGTGGGGCGTTGTTAGGATGGATTAGGTCATGGCTGATAGGTAGGAAGCAGAGAGTCAGCATAAATGTAACTAAGTCAGAATGGGGATCGGTCAAGAGTGGTGTCCCCCAGGGTCCTCTGTTGTTTATTATATACATAAATGACCTTGATTTGGGTATAACTAGTAGGATAAGTAAATTTGCAGACGATACCAAAATGGGGAGAAAAATTGATTCAGTTAGAGATATAGAGTGTCTGCAAAGGCATCTAGATACCTTACACGAGTGGTCAGTAAAATGGCAGATGAAGTTTAACATTGACAAATGCAAGGTATTAAAGATAGGGAAGATGCATACAAATTTTAAATATAAACTAGCTAATGTGGAATTAGAAAACTCAGACTGTGAGAAAGATCTAGGTGTGTTTGTTAGCAATGATTTGAAGCCTAGAATACAATGTATAAGCGTTCGTAACAAGGCAAACAGGATTCTCGGGTTCATATCTAGGAGTGTGAGTAACAGAACTGCTGATGTTATCTTAAAACTTTACTTGTCATTAGTGAGACTCCATATGGATTATGCTGTTCAATTTTGGTGTCCTTATTACAGAATGGACATAGATTCATTGGAGAGAGTACAACGTAGAATGACAAAAATGATCCATAATATTAGAAATCTTCCGTATGAAGAAAGGTTGAAGAAATTAGGCTTACATTCGTTAGAGAGACGCAGAGTTAGAGGTGACATGATAGAGGTATTCAAGTGGGTTAGTGGAATTAATAAAGGAGACATGAAAAATGTACTAAAGCTCAGTGATAGCGAAATAACTCGTACAAATGGTTTCAAATTAGATAAATTTAGTTTCAGAAAAGATATAGGCAAATATTGGTTTGGTACCGGTAACAGAGTTGTAGATGGGTGGAATAGGCTACCAAGTGATATAGTGGGATCAAGAACGATAGGGAGATTTAAGATAAAAATAGATAGGCATATGGACGGGATGGGTTGGGTGTGAGGGGGATCTACCAGGTGTGGGCCAATCGGCGCTCAGCAGACCCCCGTAATCTTGTGTTAATCTCTGACCGTTTTGGTGGGGTCAGTACGCAAGGTATTAGTGAGATGGGTCTATAATTGGGCCTTGTAATTGGGGTTGGGTGTGACAGGGATCTGCCTTGTATGGGCCGATCGGCTTTTTGCAGACTCCCATTTTCTTATGTTCTTATGTTCTTATATATATATATATATATATACCGGTATATATACCGGTATATATACAGTATATACAGTATATGCCAGTGTGGCTTTCAGCAACAACGTCTACGAAAGTGTTTGGACGTTTATAAAATTTTATAAATCGTTTGTATAGACACATTTTTCATATCTATAATTACATTTCGCTAATAAAGATATGAAAAATATATCTATGCAAACAATTTAGATCAATTGGCTCTCCCTTGGATCTATATGAATCTATATATTGGATCTATATATTAGATATGAATGGACTGCTCAGAGCAGTGATTAGCTCAGGAACAGTTGAACACTAAGCTTAAGTTGGATTCCCATATGGATGAAATGGGCTGGGTGCGAATGGGAGCTGCTTCGTGTGGGATGCATGGCCTTATGCAGTTTAGCGATTTTATGTTCTCTTATGTTCTTATATGGAAACATAAGTAAGCAATAATACTTTCAACAATCATAAAATTCGTTCAACTAAAGATAGTATAAACTTTAAGGGGGGTTACGTGCTTTTTTCTCTTTTTCTCCCTTTCTCTCTTTCTTTGGCTTGTATCCATTCGGCCCCATTCAGCAAACTGTTTTAAGATGTTTATCCCCATCCAGGTGTCGATATTTTCCTGGCGAGCGATAGCAAACTGTATGGAGAAATCCGGCGTCGCTAGAGACATTTTTCTATCGAAAAATGTACAAATTTAGCTTGCTCTCAAATAAAAAAAAAAAGAAAAGAAAAAAAAATATATATATATATGATGGCTCGCTACCGCTCACCAGGAAAATATTGACACCTGGATAGGGGTAAACGTCTTAAAACAGTAGGCTGAATGGGGCCGAATGGATACAAGCCAAAGAGAAAGGGAGAGAAAGAGAAAACAAAAGAGGTGGGCTCCCTTAACCCAGATAATACCGTGAAAAGTAAGGCTTGTATCATTGTTGGTAGAAGACGAAATACCGCGATCATGGCGATATCCATAATCACATGGAAGTCGAATAAAAAGAAAGAAACAAATTATAAATATATACGGTATATATATATATATATATATATATATATATATATATATATATATATACTGTATATAACACATATATAACACTGGCCTGGTAATCCAAAGGTCCCGGGTTCAAATCCCGATGTATCAATGGGAAGATATTATTGGGATGGAATTTGTGCTGTACCTAGTATCAGTGCATTACCACAAGCCCACCGAAACGTCAATAAAATACCCTCATTGTTCCCTGATTAAATAGCAGTGTATGAATATTCCCATATTCAAAATATGCTATAGGGGTGCAATGCCTGGTGAGTTATCTGCTCAACAGGTGGCGTTGTGTGTGTGTAAGTGTGAGAGTCCGAGTGTAGAGGGTGAGACAGTGAAGCACGGGAACGAGATGGCTTCAGAGATGGGGTCGTTTCGGGCCATGAGTGAGCACCGTGCCTCATGTGAAGGCAAGATGGCAGGTGCTCGTTGTACTCTACGTGCTTCACATGTCTCACTCCCTAGACTGGAACAAGACCTCACGGGCTTCACTGTTCATTGTAAAGCGGTGAATGTTAAGGCTCTCAGCCTATGCCCGAGAGGAAGTAAGTTGGAATATAGAAAAAAAAAAAAAAAAAAAAAAAAAAAAAAAAAAAAAAAAAAACTAAATGTAGATCTCCTAATTTTGCACATATTAACTACTTTTCATACGCACATACAGTAGAATATTAATATGTTCTCTTTCAATACGCTTCTCAGTCAAATCACTTCCCATATAACAAAATTAAGTGCCATTCGGTGGAAAGATAGCGGCGTGTGAAAAGGATGGACCTAAGGAATCATATACACGAAGAAATTAATAAAATGGTAATTACTATCAATAAAAATACAATTAATCTTACCTACCAAACTCCTATTGGAACGCTTGCCGCCTCGTCATCAACATGTCCGATTTTCACCTGGAGGTGGCAGAAGCACTCGCGCAACGCAAACAAAGTGACACACATACAAACACATCCGTACGTCACCGCAGCGGGAGGGAAGAGAGAGGAAAAAGGAAGCAGTGTTGCCAATTTAGCTAGATTACCGCTAGATCTAAAGGTATTTACTTCGATCTAGCGGCAAATGTTTACATCTATAGACATCAATTCGAGCAATATTCTGTAGATTTGAGCCATTTTAGAGATATATTGTCAAGATTGTGGCATTATTCTGGTGATTTTTGGCATGTATTTACTATCTAGCGAACATGATTTGGTAACCCTGAAAGGAAGGTATAATAATAATGTATACACCACTATTGTCCAACACCATATGGCACCACAGACACTTTAGACTTGCGGGCGCCTCTGGCACCCAGGCCTGTGGAGGCAGCAAGTCCTTCAGTTCACACCAGACTCTCACATAACCAACCAGCGTCTCGGCGCTCCTGTACTCAACTCTAGCCAATAAAGGATTGAAGAGTACTGGTGTTATATCTCCATTTATCTTTATTATATGGCGCAGTGTATATCAGTATCTGAACCTACATGGAGAACCTACACTACCTAGCTGAGGCTGCAGCTGCTGTGGAAGCCGGCTTGCCGCCATGCGGTCCCTACCCGGCTACATCTACCTCCCAACCGGTCGAGCCTTCATTGCCCGATGCCCTGTCTCCATACCCATCCATCATCTACTTGAATGAAAGGATCGACGCCCTCCAATCGAGTATCGCCACCTTTCTACAGCATCACCAGGACCAGCAGCATCTACAACTACAACATCGAGGTGCAGGTCGTTAGGTGGGAAGGGGAGGGAAGTGGGCCGGTGTGGTGGAGGGGTCCTGGTCAAGGTGGGTGGTGGTTGGGCTGTGTGGGCGGCCATGCAGGGGGTAGGTGTGGGGAAGTCGGGAGGGATGGTATGTAGTGCCCTACAAGCTGAAATGCTAATAAATAACGGTGACTGTGCCTGAATAATAAAAATATCATCATCAGTAGTGTAGGGGGTGCCGGCAACGTCGGTGGCGGTAATGGTAGTCGGCATATAACCCAGGACCTGGAGAGTGTGACCCCCCACGGCCGTGATCCGTTGGTGAGTAGGCTGTAGGTGGTGGCGTTGGAGGCCCAGTGCCCGTAGTAATTGCAAACCAGCCACAGATACTTGGGCGCCCGTGTCAGGGTGGGCCGTGACGCTGGTGGGGTGAGAGTGGGGCGACATGGCAGTAGAAATGGTAATGGGCAAGGAGGGGAGCCGTGCGGGTGGTGGTTTGTTAACAGCCTGTTTGATAGTACCAATGATAACAGCCGCAGATGAAGGTGAGGGCGTGGAGTGACAAACTGTGGAGTAATGGTTGAGTTTGTTGCACGACGGGCAGGTCTTGCCCCAAGCAGGGCATTTGGATGGGCGTTCGGCTCGAGAGTGTGTGGATAGGCCGCACCCACTGCACTGGGAAGAGGTGGATTTACAAACCTTGGCAAAGTGGTTAGGTTTATTACACGCCGTGCAGGTCTTGCCCCATGCAGGACACTTCGAAGATCGTTGGGCTTGTGAATGTGCGAGTGTTTACTGGCCAGGTATTGACAAGGCCCTACGCAACTGCCTGGATACCTGCCACTACTGCCGCGCCCACGCCCCGTCCCAGCCGAAAGAGCCACTCATGTCATCTGACCCACCCCAATGGCCATACGACCAGGTAGCCGCCGATTTTTTTCAGCACCAGGGCAAACACTACCTGGTCTACGTCGATCGCTTCTCCAGCAATGTCCACATCTTCTACCTGCCACCAGGTAAATGTGATGCTCACCACCTCATCTCGGCGTGCCGTACCCTCTTCACCCACTACGGAGCACCCCGGGTACTGGCGAGCGATGGTGGGCCCCAGTTCACAGCCGGGGACTTCCAAGAATTCCTGGCACATTGGGGTGTGTCACAGCGGGTCAGCTCTGCGTTCTACCCTCAGTCTAATGGCCGCGCCGAGCTGGCTGTTAAAGCAGCCCGCCGCATCATCGCGGACTGTACATCCCCCACTGGCTCTCTAGACAACAACGCCGCAGCCCGCGCCCTCCTCCAATACAGGAACACACCCCTCTCGACCATTGACAAGTCACCAGCTCAACTTCTCTTCGGCAGGACCCTACGGGACCACGTCCCCCTGCAATCCTGCACTTCTCCACCTCCACCCCCACTGGCTTCTCTCGGCCGAAGCTCGTGAGGCAGCCCTTTTTCATCGTAACGCTGCCCTAGCCACATACTATAATGCTTTAGCCCGGCCTTTATCACCACTCCACGTCGGTGACCGGGTCTCCGTCCAGAACCAGGGGGGCAACAACCCGACACGGTGGAACAAGACTGGCACTGTAGTGGAGGTGCATCCACACCGCCAGTATACCATCCGGGTGGATGGGTCGGGGCGAGCCACACTCCGCAACCGCCGCTTCCTACGACAGCTTCGTCTACCGCCCTCCACTCAACCTACACCACCCGACTCCACCATCGCCTCGTCGGACGCCAATAGGGGGGGGGGGGGGAGATATAATAATAATGTATACACCACTATTGTCCAACACCATATGGCACCACAGACACTTTAGACTTGCGGGCGCCTCTGGCACCCAGGCCTGTGGAGGCAGCAAGTCCTTCAGTTCACACCAGACTCTCACATAACCAACCAGCGTCTCGGCGCTCCTGTACTCAACCCTAGCCAATAAAGGATTGAAGAGTACTGGTGTTATATCTCCATTCATCTTTATTATAGAAGGGAGACGGGCTACCTAGGTGGAAGGTCAACATTACGCCGAGATAAGTACACAACCCTAGATCTGTGTAACTCTATCAGTCTTTAAAAGTAGCCGCCACTAGTGCATTTTCTCCACATCAGCTGCTCTAACGCACAAAATGAGGCGAACAACCCTTACATAAATATCAATTGAACATTAACAAATATTTATAAAGAACGCGAGATACCGTGTTAATTAAAAGGATCTCGCAATCTTACGATATGTTCACCGGAAGTCAATACATATGGATCATATAGCACGTGCCTTGAATGGTAATACGGGCGAAATATTATGACAGACGAAAGCTTCAAAATATGGCGTACTTTGTAAATCGGCAGTACTTTATCCGTGAATTGAATTGATACATAGCATATGTTAAAGGTTAGGTAGATATAATTAGTATAGTTAAATTACTATTATGTTTATATATGATGACGGTAGGTGATAAGGAGAGGATAGATCATACGTCTGGCAGCTAGGTGTGGCCAGTGTTTCCCTCTCCCTACCCTCCTTGTATCCTCCTCCTCTCTTGTATCCCCCCCCCCCCACCCACCTCCCCTATTAGCAGCCGTTTCTCACGCACTACCTCCCCCTCTCCCTATTTCTCCCTCCTCGCCATCAAACATGGTTTGACATTATTTTGGCTAGTTTACAAAACTGATGGTCATAGTGATTATTATTTATCAACCCTATATATAATGAACTTATGGAAATATTAATTCACATTTTGTCAGCTCCCCCAAATTTAAGGTTCCCTAATTATTAAGTTTGTTTGTTTGTTTGTATTGAGGTTGACAGACCTTGAGGCCAACTAACCATGTAACAGTCCATCACTCCCCAGAAGGAACTTCACAACAGTCCACTAACCCTGGTTTCCCATTTACTGCTAGATGAACAGAGGCAACGGGTTTTTAAGTTAACAAATAGTGGACTATCTCGGTTAACGTCTTGCTAGTGACAATTGATATTATGGGGTTTGAATTCTGGAGCTTACATATGTAAATGAATAATATGCTTCCAAACAGAATATGGAAAAGAGGAATACGCAGAGGGAGAATTCGATTTGGTCCGTCTTTTGAAATGTATGAAGAGCATGGGATGCCTGCATTGCATTCGAATCCGTTCCCTTAGCTTTGCAACCTCTGTACGTCTTCCCAACCGGCCCAATAGTACTCACTGTGAACTCTCAGCTAATAACTTTTCACTGAATTATTTAATTACATTATATACTGCAATTTTTTTATAATTTCCTCCTATAATAATCTTCCGTCTTTGCATTTCAGCTAATTAATTCAGTTTTATATGCATGGAGCATGCACACCTGTTTTGCATGCGCACAACGTGGGTGCTGCACACATGTATGTATCTATACATGTGATATAGCATTATGTGAAGACGAAAACATTTGTTATACAAATTGTGTAAATATATAGGCAACTCATGCACGGTTTGTTTGGTTTTGCTATTTGGATAATGTATATATTTTGATTGTTTAAATTTACTTTACACCATATAATTATAATGTATAATAAAATACAGCATGGAGCATAATACCCACATGGCAGATTTTTTTTTTTTTTTTTTTTGGTAATCTTTCTTTCTGTCGAACTAGATGATTTCGTTTAGATTACGAAAAATCTCTAAGAGTCAATGGGAGAACTTTCATCATAATTATCTTTTCCAGGAACTACGAAATCCTCCCCTTAACCCGCTGTCCCTTAGCACCACTCCTGATATCTTGCTCTCCTTAATGTACTTGCTTCGGCAGTACATACAGGTATACTAAAAATGGAACAATTCAGATAAGAACATAAGATCATAAGAAATATGAAATCTGCATAAGGCCGACGAGAGGCATCTTAACATGGCCCAATCCGCAGAGGTCATAAATAACAATACACATAGTCGCTCGGTGGTTGCTGTTTAAGTAACAATAAACTTTACTTGAGTTACCCTTTCTCCCACTCGCACAACCTAATATCCAACCCAATGCTTACCTTTGTTTTTAATGTTACTGATATCTAAAAATAATGTCAGCAGAGATACTACTCATATTCTCAGAGATGAATTCGATAATCTTGTTTGCCTTGTTAAATATACATTGTTATGTTAACAAACACTCAATCCTCGATTCTAAAGTGAAAGTGATGTTTACTTAAAGTAAAAGTGTCTGCCACTGATGTAGAGTTAGGGAGGGGTAAGGTCTGTCAGCTCCCCCAATTGTGGTAGGTATTTACACCCTGGTTGTAGGTTTTGGAGTAGTTTAGGCGTTCTAAGTTTGAAAGGCTAAGTTTGAGGCCAACCTAACAGGTGGTGACAGACTGACCGTGAGGCCAACCTAACCGATTGTGCGTGACAGTTCATCACTCCCCAGAAGGAACTTCACAACAGTCCACTAACACTGGGTCCCTATTCACTGCTAGGTGAACAGAGGCAACGGGTTTAAGGAGATTGCCCATCCATCTCGTCCTTCCCAGGATTCGAACCTAGGATCTTTCGGTTGTGAGCCGACTGCGCTAACCACTGCGCCACAGGATACCCGTTATGAAAGAGGACAGTGAAGGAACCCGTTGGTACCGGGTGGGGTGAAGGACAATTTACTTTTATTTATGTATGTAGGTATAGCAAGTTGAGCAACTTTAGTAGGAAATTGAATATTCTGTATTAATATTTCTTTGTTTTAGTTTTGGAATGCATACAGTATATGCACATTAATAAATATTTTTTGCTGGAGTTTACATACAGAAAAAGGCAGAATAATACTCGGAGGTAGACTCCATTTTCTCCATGCATTAAACAAAAAGTATCTTAACAACGTACTTGTGCCCCTCATTATTTATGTTCTATTATATATCTTATTTTCATTTCACTTTCCTGGACAAAAATTTCTGGTAAGTTTATGGAAATATACATATGATATAACGGCTAACTACTTTAAAACCCCATTGAAGGTAATGACACATTTTTACAATAAATTCTGGCTATCATTAGACGATTTTATACAGCTTAGGAAGGAGGAAGGATATGTGAGAGTTGAAAAAGTAAGTACTATCACAATTCAACCTGAGGCGTCCACATATTCTTCCTTATCTGAATGAAATAGTCTAATAATAGTCAGAACATATGGAATAGATGCGTCTTAGATCCTCCAGTGAGTAATAACCCACTTGAGCCAAACATATTATATTAGCCTACTGGCGTTCATTACATATACTGCATTCACCGTCTCTATCATATCATTAGATGTACAAGTATTCCCGTTCATGATTGCACTGTAAGGGGATAGCGGAAGTTGGATTCCCATATGGATGATAGGGGATTGCCCTACCATAACACACTTTAGACCTCCTGGTATTCTGTACAATGCCTTTTGAATTAACCTCATTACTCATCCAACAACATTAGAAGATATTTTCCGTGTTCATCCTGATTTTCTTCTTTAATAATATTAAGTTTATGTAACCTTACCATTTGTCTATGTTCTCAGGAGTGGAATACACGTGTATGTACGCATGTATATATGCATGGGAGTCAAACATGTGCATTATTCAAATAAGTATAGGAATACCACAATGTGTGAGAACGAACATACTTACTGTCGTCCTCACAATTGTGTACCGTACCAGGGTCCCTTAATAGAACACGCATAGCCCATATATTAAGAACATAAGAACATAAGAAAATGGGAGTCTGCAGAAAGCCGATTGGCCTAAGCAAGGCAGATCCCTGTCCCACACAACCCCAATTACAAAGCCCAATTATAAGCTCAACACTCTAATACCCTGAGGATCATCTTACCAAAACGGTTAGAGATTAACGCAGGATTACGGGGGTCTGCAGAGCGCTGATTGGCCCAACCCTGCTGATCCCCCTTCACACCCAACCCTTCTCGTCCATATGCTTATCCAATTTTATCTTAAAGCTCCCTATCGTTTTTAATCCCACTACAGCACTTGGTAGTCCATTCCACCCATCTACAACTCTGTTACCAAACCAATATTTGCCTATATCTTTTCTGAAACGAAATTTATCTAATTTGAAACCATTGGTACGAGTTCTTTCGCTATCACTGAGCTTTAGTACATTTGTCATGTCCCCTTTGTTAATCCCACTAACCCACTTGAACACCTCTATCATATCCCCTCTAACTCTGCGTCTCTCTAACGAATGTAAGCCTAATTTCTTCAACCTTTCTTTATACGGAAGAGTTCTAATATTATGGATAATTTTTGTCATTCTACGTTGTACTCTCTCCAATGAATCTATGTCCATTCTGTAATAAGGACACCAAAATTGAAAATATTGGGGGTTGCCTTCCTGTATGTTTGTATTAACTATGTACTATAAACTCTGAACATTGTATAACATGATGCATGACCTTCAGCAACAACGTTCCCCAAAGTGTTGGGGTTTGTACTGAGTGGTAAATAAAGAATATGACAAAATAAAAACACATATATTTTGCTTGACTTTGTACTATAAACTCTGAACATTGTATAATATGATGCATGTCCTTCAGCAACAACGTTCCCCAAAGTGTTGGGGCTTATACTGAGTGGTAAATACAGAATATGAAGAAGAAAAAAAAAAAAAAAAAAAAAAAAAAACAAGCATTGTATCGTCAAATAACCTATATCAATTTATGATTTATGTATTCCAATGAGTAAATAATGTGATAATGGATGTTTTGAAATAATGACAAAAATTTATATATTGTGATTTACGTTGTGATTAACAGTATGCCCTGAGCGAGATTCGAACCCAGGCAGGCAAGGAGGATGCGAGAGGAAGATGGAGGTAACGTCTGGCTTAATTAAATCCTTTCAACATAATTTATCTCGCGTTACGGAAGCAGTAATGGCGTGAGTTAAGCTTTATGCATTAGTTATAACCTCTGCGGCTAAAAATGTGGAACGCTTCACGATTTTGCGTGTCATCCTTGCGCAGGGGCCATGCTAATCTTCTCTGTATCGTTCCAATTTTAGTATATGTACTGCCGAAGCAAGTACATGAATGAGAGTAAGATATTCTGGGGTGGTGGTAAGGGGCAGGTAGTTAAGGGGAGGATTTTTGCTTTTCTGGACCCCCTTCTCAGTCATGTTTAGCCCCATTAGGTTTGAAACTATAAAGGAGAGCAAGACAATCAGGGACGGTGGTAAGGGACAGAGGGTAGAATGAAGTGGACTGGTAGATATAACTCTTAGAAGATACGATTACGCATTTCTCTATTGTTTTTTTCTGGGAGTTATTGTACGATTTTCTTGACATTAGAAAGAGTTTATGGAAGTCGGAGGGTTAACTGAAATAGTCTTTATCCGTATAAATCCCACAGATCCTTCATAAATTGTATAAACTTGTCTAACGATAACCAATTTTTTTTTTTTAAATGAGTCATAATCTTCACACGGTAAAAATAACGAACACGTAAGTATAGGTACTGGGTTTGGAAATTAACCGGTATATATACCAGCCCAGGTAATGTTAGATCTATTACTGCATAGTAGTAATATTTGGTTTTTCTAAAGAATAATGATTTAGTGCCCCCCCCCCCCATTTATTTTTAGTTAACCGTCGATACAAGCCGTAACACACAAGATTATTGTTATTTGTTTTTTCTATGTGAGGGAGGGAGGCAAAAGGCAGAACTGCCTGTAGCGAGTGCCTCCCCCAGAGTTGAAAGAGTGACAGGGCCAAAATCAAGGGACGTTCGAGCTAAAATGCCTGGACACACGGAGTTTGAAGCAATTTAAGTCATAAGAAGAGGGAAAGACTGATTCTGGGAGAGAGTTCCAGAGCTCAGCTGTTGAATAAAAGAAAGATTGAGAGTAACGTTTCACTCTTGGGTTGGAGAGTTGCACACAGTTGGGGTGGGATTGTGTTGCAAGATGGGTACCACGTGTCCTACGTAGAAGACATGGTATATACGGGGAGAGCTCTGAGGAACACTTATTATTATAGTAATGATAGAATAGCGAGAGAGATGCAACATTGCGGCGGAGAGAAAGAGATTGCAGGAGTTGGTGAGTGGACGGGAGTTAATGATACGAAAGGCCTTCCTTTCTACTTTGTCTAGGAGTGGGGTTTGAGAGGATCCTCCCCACACATGTGAACAATATTTAATACAAGGACGCACCATGCCCCTGTACAGAGCAAGAAGCTGTGCAGGGGTAAAGAACCCCTTGAGTCGGTTGAGCACACCCAGTTTCTGGAAGGCTGCCTTAGCAAGACTGGTAATATGGTCCTTCCAATTGAGAGCAGAAGAAAAAGAGACACAAATAATATTGAGAGAAGATGAAGGATTGATTTTTGAATTGTTGAAGTATAAGGGAAAGTCCTCTGGGGGCTCCGGACGGGTAGTAAAATTAAGAAATTGTGTTTTGGAAGCATTAAATGCAACAAGGTTTTCTCTGCCCAAATTGGGCTTAGTATTTAGATTAGCAGACAAGTGTTCTATGGCTTCATTCTGTATGTTTTTGAGGGATTCCTGGCTGGGGCGTTCTGCAAAACTAATTGAGTAGTGTAAGGTAGTGTCGTCTGGTCTGCGTATGAATGGATGGGACTGGAGGTACAGGTGAGAAGATGATTTATGAAAATTAGAAAGAGAATGGGAGATAGGACAGAGCCCTGAGGAACACCGGAGTTGATAGGAAGAGGAAGTGAGCGATGGCCGTCCACAACCGCAGCTATGGAACGGCCGGAAAGGAAATCAGAGACAAAGGAACAGATGGAGGGATAGAAACCGAAGGAGGGTAGTTTAGAAATTAAAGATATGTGCCAGACTCTATCGAAGGCCTTCGATATGTCTAGTGCAATAGAAAAGGTCTCACCGAAGTCCCGAAAGGAGGATGACCAAGAGTTAGCAAGATATGAAAGAAGATCACCAGTAGAGCGACCCTACCATACTGGTGATCTGAGAGTAGATTATGAGAAGAGAAATGCTTCAGAAATTTGGAAGCAATTAAGAATAGTTTAAAAAACTTTAGAGATACAAGAGGTGAGAGCAATTGGACGGTAGTTGGAGGGTTGAGAGCAGATAACCTTCTTTGGGACAGGTTGAATGAGAGCAAACTTCCAGCAAGAAAGGAAGATGTTAGAGGAGAGACAGAAGCGAAAGAGTTTGCCTAGGCAGGGTGTCAGCGCAGAAGCACAGTTTTTTAGTACAACAGGAGGAACACCGTCCGGATCATACGCCTTCTTAGAATTAATTAATTAGAAAGTAAATCTTTAGAAGAGATTAGGATATTAGACATAAATAGGAGAGAGGGGGTTGAAGAGGGAGGAATAGCACCGGAATCATCCAAGGTGGAGTTTCTAGAAAAAGTTTGAGCGAAGAGTTCAGCTTTGTCAGAGGAAGAAGTGATGGTTGTGCCATCAGAGTGGAAAAGGGGAGGGAAAGACGAAGAAGAAAAATTGTTGGAGAGGTTTTTGGCTAGATGCCAGAAAGCTTAAGAGCTGGAATTGGATAGGTCAGTGCATTTATTTTTAATGAGGGAGTGCTTGGCAAGTCGAAGAACAGATTTGGCTTGATTCCAGGCAGAAACATAGGAAGAATCAGATTCTTGAGTTTTAAGGCGTGGGTACAGTTTGAATGCTTCCTTCTTGTTGTGGACAGCAGTAGAACAAGCGTGAGTAAACCAAGATTTTTTTGTATTAGACTGAGAGAAAGAAAATGGAATGTATGCTTCCATGCCCGAGAGGATTACCTCGGTAATTCGTTCAGCACTCTCCGAGGGTCCCCGGCCACAGAAGCAAAAGTTATTCCAAGGGAAGTCAAAGAAGTACTGCCGAAGAGCCTCCCAGTCGGCAGTGCCAAAGTGCCACAAGCGCCGCCGGTTGGGAGGATCAGGTGGCCGTAGCGGAGAAATAGGACAGGTGACATAATAGTTTATGGTCGGAGGAGCCCAAAGGAGAGAAAAGATTTACAGTATAAGTTTAAGGGTTAGAGGTTAGAAATATGTCAAGAATGTTGGGCCGATCTCCGAAGCGATCCGGGATACGGGAGGGTTGCTGGACTAACTGCTCTAGGTAATTTACGATAGAAAAGAAGAAGGCTTGTTCACCAGGTTGGTCAGTGGAAACAGAGGAGAGCCATTGGCGGTGGTGAACGTTGAAATCTCCTAAGATGGATATTTCTGCGAAAGGAGAGATGGATAGAATGGGTTCCACTTTAGAAGTTAGATAGTCAAAGAGCTTTGGATGATCAGTACAATTAGGGGAGAGATAAACAGCACATTAATATTTAATTTGAGAGTGACAAGAAAGCTTTAGCCAGAGAGTTGAGAATTCAGAAGAATCTAAGTTGGGAACATGAGAGATAGCAAGAGTATTGCGTACATAGACGCAACATTCACCTTTGGCTCGAAACTGAGGATAGAGATAGTAGGAGGATACAGAGAAGGGTTTGCTGTCAGTAATCCCAGACAACTGTGTCTCGGTGAGAAAGCGAAGATCAGGGTTGGCAGAGGAGAGGTGGTGTTCCACAGAGTGGAAGTTAGAGGAGAGGCCACGAATGTTGCAGAAGTTAATAGTAAGAGTAGAAGGTAGTGGTCCGGAGCATTTTGTAGAGTCTTTGTCAGGGGACAGTCGGATGGGGGCATTTCTGGTCCCCCTTCTTGGGGACCTGGTAGTAAAGTCATAATTTTGTTTGGGTAGAGAGATAGTGAGATATGTAAGGTGTTTGTAATATAGTGTATTGATAGTAGGAGAAGGTGTTTTGGAGGGCCGGCTGGGGTTGCCCTCAGTGATGAGGCACAGAAAAGATCAGCTAGAGAGGCCATGTGATGAAACAGGAGTTTCAGCTAGCTGTCTTTATCAACCACCTAGCACTCATTAGGAGTACCGCCCTGTTCGGCTGGTGCCTACACCCTCCTCATTATACATTATTATTATAATTATAAACTCTGAACATTGTACAATATTATGATGGATGGCCTTCAGCAACAACGTTCCCAAAAGTGTTGAGGCTTGTACGGAGTGGTAAATAAAGAATATAAACAAAAATATTATTATCATTATCATCATCATCGTTGTTGTTGTTGTTATGTATTTGGTACTATATCATATTTAACAGTAAGACAATGATGGATTTATCATATGATTATGATAGTAATGTTGGTAAACTACTCTTTAAAATATATAGAGAAAATGAAATCCATCTCATTGTACTATTCTGCTCCATTTTCTGTATGTAAACTCCAGCAAAGTATACTATTCCTTTACATATAAGCATTCCAAAACTTACACTGAAATATCCCTTGACATTTTCAATGTTACTATAAAGTTGCTTAACGTACAGTACCATTCCACTATGCACTAATTAAGGGGAGATTTCCACTGGAGGGATTTTTTTCTTTACCCCTTTCTCTCTCATGTTTAGCCCCATTGCTTTTGAGATTTTGAGACGTTCGCCCCATTAGTTTGGTGATTATAAGAACTTTCATCCCATTTATGTCACTTTTAAGACATTTCGTCCCATTTAGGTGTCTTATTTTTTCCTGGCGAGCGATAGCGAGCCTGATTTTTAAGAGGAACCGGCCTTCGGCCGGGACATTATTCTACTGAAAAATGTACAAATTTATCTTGAAAGGGGGTCATGGGGGTGTAATTTCAAGCTTGATGGAAGTCTAGGAACGTACTAAAAACCTCTCCTTAAAAGATAAGATTCCTTCACCCCAGCCGGTACTAACGGGTTCCTTCACTGTCCTCTTTCAGAGCGGGTATCCTGTGGCTCAGTGGTTAGCGCAGTCGGCTCACAACCGAAAGATCCTAGGTTCGAATCCTGGGCAGGATGAGATAGTTGGGCAATCTCCTTATACCCGTTGCCTCTGTTCACCTAGCAGTAACTGTTATATTTTGAATTAAAATTTATGATTGTGAAAAGTATAGCGTAAGAATCTTAACATTATCAAGTGTTGTATAGAGCAGGAGGGATATCATGCTTTCAAAACGCATTTGGTTTAGAAAACGAAACTTGGCTCATGCATTATTGAGGCATACTGCTTATTATCTAATAATTTTAGTAATAATCAATAAATCTCTATGGACATAGATTACAGTGTAAACTTTTGCCATCCGTCAGGAAGTAACATAGTTTTAGATTTCACAAATAAAAACAAAATGCAAAAACACAAAAAGTTGGATTTAGTACAATATAATACGAGACTCGAACCCAGACAGGTAAAGGAAGCATTGCACGACAACGAACGTAATATCTATGCTAAGTAACAATGTAAACTATTACGTTAAGGGAGCAGTTTTCGGCCAGCCTAATATTTTAACATCTAGTTATTATCTCTGCGGATAAAAATGTGGAACGCTTCACGAGTCATCCTTGCGCAGGGGCCATGCTAATCTTCTCTGTATCGTTCCAATTTTAGTATATGTACTGCCGAAGCAAGTACATCAAGGAGAGCAAGATATTCTGGGGTGGTGGTAAAGGCTCATGGGTCGAAATATGGTGAAGTGTAGATCTAAAGTTACGATAATTCTAATACATGCACTGATTGGTCTATGTCAGGAACCATTGACATTTACAGACCTATCTATATATCTATAGTTAGACGCCTTTATCCGTGAGGAGTGGACACGAAGGAAGGGCCTCCATATTCCGAGGCAATTGGTTCGTGTATTCTCAAATGTTTCTGCCTGATATTGATTTTGCTCAGTGTGATGAAAGGGACTAACATACAATGATTCAGATTGTCCTCCACCCAACAATTCTCCTATCTTGGTATGACGTGATGTACAGTATATTATTATCGGTACATCCTTAAGGAGAGATGGGCCATTTTTCTGGTCCCCTTTCTCCCTCGTGTTGAGTCCCATTTTTTGTTGTGATTATATGACGTGCGGCCCATTAGTTTGGCGATTTTAAAACCTTTCGTCCCATTTCGTTGTCAATTTTAAGACCTATCGTGCCATTTAGGTGTAGATTTTTTCCTGGCGAGCGATAGCGAGCCTGAAATTTTAGGAGGAACCGGCCTTCGGCCAGGACAATTTTCTATCGAAAAAAATAAAAATTTAGCTTGAAGGGGAGGTCTAGGGTTTTTTTTTCTAAGCCTGATGGAGTTATAACAAGGAAACTAAGAAATAAATGAAATAACACCAAAAAAACGGCCTATCTCCCCTTAAATATGATTTGTTTTTCACACATGCACGGGAAAACGCATTATTTTCTGTAAAACCAGGTCTCAATAGAACCCCTCAGTTCAAAATTAACTATATGCAGTAGATGAAAACAATAATGCATTTAACATTTCAGGTAGCATTACAATTCCCTGCTTCAATATTGTATAAATTAGTGAAGTGATTTGAAGAGACACATATTACGGAAAAGTGGCTGCTTCATTATTACTATAATTATTATTATTATTATTATTATTATTATTAACATACATGCAGACACCGGAATATCCCTTTACAATATTAATTGTCACTATAAATTCGCTTAACGTTCTATATTCCACAATACATCAACTAACGGATTCCTTCACCCCAGCCGGTACCAACGGATTCGCTCACTTTCCTCTTTCGTAGCGGGTATCCTGTGGCGCAGTGGTTAGCGCAGTCGGCTCACAACCGAAAGATCCTAGGTTCGAATCCTGGGCAGGACGAGATGGATGGGTAATCTCCTTAAACCCGTTGCCTCTGTTCACCTAGCAGTAAATAGGGACCCAGTGTTAGTGGACTGTTGTGAAGTTCCTTCTGGGGAGTGATGAACTGTCACGCACCATCGGTTAGGTTGGCCTCACGGTCAGTCTGTCACCATCTGTAAGGTTGGCCTCACAGTCAGCCTTTCAAACTTAGAACGCCTAAACTACTCCAAAACCTACAACCAGGGTGTAAATACCTACAACTTACACCCTACCACAATTGGGGGAGCTGACAGGCCTTACCCCTCCCTAACTCTACATCAGTGGCAGTTGTAAACATCACTTTTACTTTAGAATCAAGGATTGAGTGTTTGTTTGCATACCAATGTATATTTAACAAGGCAAACAGGATTCTCGGATTCATCTATGAGAATATGAGTAGCAGGTCTGCTGAAGTTATCTTAAGTTATCAGGTTATTTAGTCCAACGTAGAATGATAAAAAGTGATCCATAACAATATAAATTGATCATACAAGGAGAGGTTAAATCCCTTGACTTAATATTAATTAGATGGACGATGATGTAGATATGATAACGGTGTTTAAGGTAATCAATAAGGGGATACATTTACCATGAATGATTACGAAAGTAATACGTAGTAAAGTCATCATTTTGTTTGGGTAGAGAGATAGTGAGGTAGTAAGGTGTTTGTAATATAATGTATTGATAGTAGGAGAAGGTGTTTTGGAGGGCCGGCTGGGGTTGCCCTCAGTGAGGAGGCACAGAAAAGATCAGCTAGAGAGGCCATGTGATGAAACAGGAGTTTCAGCTAGCTGTCTTTATCAACCACCTAGCACTCATCAGGAGTACCGCCCTGTTCGGCTGGTGCCTACACCCTCCTCATTATACATTATTATTATATAAACTCTGAACATTGTATAATATGATGGATGGCCTTCAGCAACAACGTTCCCAAAAGTGTTGAGGCTTGTACGGAGTGGTAAATAAAGAATATGAACAAAAATATTATTATCATCATCATCGTTGTTGTTGTTGTTATGTATATGGTACTATATCATATTTAACAGTAAGACAATGATGGATTTATCATATGATTATGATAGTAATGTTGGTAAACTCCTCTTTAAAATATATAGAGAAAATGAAATCCATCTCATTGTACTATTCTGCTCCATTTTCTGTATGTAAACTCCAGCAAAGTATACTATTCCTTTACATATAAGCATTCCAAAACTTTTACACTGAAATATCCCTTGACATTTTCAATGTTACTATAAAGTTGCTTAACGTACAGTACCATTCCACTATGCACTACTTAAGGGGAGATTTCCACTTGAGGGATTTTTTTCTTTACCCCTTTCTCTCTCATGTTTAGCCCCATTGCTTTTGAAATTTTGAGATGTTCGCCCCATTAGTTTGGCGATTTTAAGAACTTTCACCCCATTTGTCACTTTTAAGACCTTTCGTCCCATTTAGGTGTCTATTTTTTCCTGGCGAGCGATAGCGAGCCTGTTTTTTAAGAGGAACCGGCCTTCGGCCGGGACATTTTTCTACTGAAAAATGTACAAATTTATCTTGAAAGGGGGTCATGGGGGTGTAATTTCAAGGAAACGCACTAAAAACCTCCCCTTAAAAGATAAGATTCCTTCACCCCAGCCGGTACTAACGGGTTCCTTCACTGTCCTCTTTCAGAGCGGGTATCCTGTGGCTCAGTGGTTAGCGCAGTCGGCTCACAACCGAAAGATCCTAGGTTCGAATCCTGGGCAGGATGAGATAGTTGGGCAATCTCCTTAAACCCGTTGCCTCTGTTCACCTAGCAGTAGTAAATAGGAACCCAGTGTAAGTGGACTGTAGTGTAGTTCCTTCTGGGGAGTGATGGACTGTTACATGGTTAGGTTGGCCTCACGGCCAGTCTGTCAAAATCAAATCAGTTACGACTGTTAAGGGCGGTTACGACCGCCCACATGAGAAAGGGTGTAAAAGCCCGAAGCCCCAATTGGGAGAGCTGACAAACCTTACCCCTCCCTAACTACTGTGGCAGTTGTAAACATTACTTTTAGTTTTTAACTGAAGTAACTTGCAAAAGGCAGTTCTCTTTCACACCCATCGCGGCACGTCCATGGGATTATCTAATCGTTATCGTTCTATATCCTACTGTGGCACTTGATAGCCTATTCCACATAATTACAACTCTGTTACCAAATCGTGTATGAAACGAAATTTATCCAATTTGAAACCATGTCTCGCTGCCGCTGAGCTTCAGCACCTCTATCATATCTCCTTTAGCTCTGCGTCTTTCTAGCGAATGGAAGCCAAATTTCTTCAACCTTTCTTTATATGGAAGATTACTAAAATGCATGGATAATTTTTTGTATTCGTAGTTTTACTCTCTAAGAAATACATGTCCATTCTGTAATAAGGACATCAAAATTGAACAGCATTATCTATAGGTGGCCTCAATAACGCTAGATAAAGTTACTGGATTATGACTGACATGTTCTGCGAATCACACTTACATACATACATACATACGGGTTTAAAGACCGCAACCGTCCACAGTGAATGTGGCTTCCATGGTACAATCACAGTACTGCACACAGTGCACAACAATCATAGCCCGGTGGTTACAGTCTTTACTGCAGCACAGTACAACAAAGTCTTACCACAACAACACCCCATTATGTTATCACAGTGCCTGATGTTGGTATAGCGCTAACAGTGTCTCAGCAAAACTCAACAAAGTCCCCCTGAAGCACCTACACCTGGCGAAAATCGCACCACACCAGCCTTAACCGTGCTACAATAAGGCAGTAACAAGAAATCACCGTAACTGCTACAGAGGCTAACTGCACCACCGAAGTGGCGGGCGGTGGGGTCGCTGCATCCCCACGCCAGATATAAATCCAAGAACTCTTATTTGATATATTTTTAATCCTGATGCATTGATTTCTTGGTTTCAGTTCACATTTGAAGACGACTCCCAAATCTGTTTAATTATCCAAGTTACTTATATCAATGTTATCTAATTTATATCCTACAATTTGCTATCAATGTCCCAAATTTTCTTCACTGCATTTATCTACATTGAACTCCATTTGCCAAGTTACTACCCACCCCTGTTCTGTCCAGCTCTCTAACTTAAGAATGAACCGATGCTCTTGTGTTTTCATCTACTGAACAATTAAGCTCTGGAACTCTCTTCCTCAATCTGTCTTTCCCTCATCCTATGGCTTAAACTGCTGCAATATCGGTGTGTCAAGACAGTTTGACCCTAACATACTTTGAATTTGGCTCCCTGTCACTCTTTCAAATTTGGGAGACACACTAGTTACAGGCAGTTTTGTTTTTGTCCCCTTCCCTCACATAGAAAGGAAATCTATCTATCTATCTATCTATCTATATATATATATATATATATAATATATATTATATAATTATATAAACATTTGAAATTTTCACCTTTTATGACATGATCGACGTACTAGGCAATCTATTCCACATTTTTGTTTATTAATCCTTGTTATTAATCTTGTTATTAATCCTTAACCTAGTATTTTAATTTCGTAGGATCGTGTTGTTGTTCAAGTGTTATATTTTGAATTAAAATTTATGATTGTGAAAAGTATAGCGCAAGAATCTTAACATTATCAAGTGTTGTATAGAGCAGGAGGGATATCATGCTTTCAAAACGCATTTGGTTTAGAAAACGAAACTTGGCTCATGCATTATTGAGGCATACTGCTTATTATCTAATAATTTTAGTAATAATCAATAAATCTCTATGGACATAGATTACAGTGTAAACTTTTGCCATCCGTCAGGAAGTAACATAGTTTTAGATTTCACAAATAAAAACAAAATGCAAAAACACAAAAAGTTGGATTTAGTACAATATAATACGAGACTCGAACCCAGACAGGTAAAGGAAGCATTGCACGACAACGAACGTAATATCTATGCTAAGTAACAATGTAAACTATTACGTTAAGGGAGCAGTTTTCGGTCAGCCTAATATTTTAACATCTAGTTATGATCTCTGCGGATAAAAATGTGGAACGCTTCACGATTTTGCGTGTCATCCTTGCGCAGGGGCCATGCTAATCTTCTCTGTATCGTTCCAATTTTAGTATATGTACTGCCGAAGCAAGTACATCAAGGAGAGCAAGATATTCTGGGGTGGTGGTAAAGGCTCATGGGTCGAAATATGGTGAAGTGTAGATCTAAAGTTACGATAATTCTAATACATGCACTGATTGGTCTATGTCAGGAACCATTGGCATTCACAGACCTATCTATATATCTATAGTTAGACGCCTTTATCCGTGAGGGGTGGACACGAAGGAAGGGCCTCCATATTCCGAGGCAATTGGTTCGTGTATTCTCAAATGTTTCTGCCTGATATTGATTTTGCTGTGTGATGAAAGGGACTAACATACAATGATTCAGATTGTCCTCCACCCAACAATTCTCCTATCTTGGTATGACGTGATGTACAGAATATTATTATCGGTACATCCTTACATAAGAACATAAGAACATAAGAAAATGGGAGTCTGCAGAAAGCCGATTGGCCTAAGCAAGGCAGATCCCTGTCCCACAGAACCCCAAATCAATTACAAAGCCCAATTATAGGCTCAACACTCTAATACCCTGAGGATCATCCTACCAAAACGGTTAGAGATTAACGCAGGATTATGGGGGTCTGCAGAGCGCTGATTGGCCCAACCCGGCTGATCCCCCTTCACACCCAACCCTTCTCGTCCATATGCTTATCCAATTTTATCTTAAAGCTCCCTACAGTTTTAGATCCCACTATAGCACTTGGTAGTCCATTCCACCCATCTACAACTCTGTTACCAAACCAATATTTGCCTATATCTTTTCTGAAACGAAATTTATCTAATTTGAAACCATTGGTACGAGTTCTTTCGCTATCACTGAGCTTTAGTACATTTGTCATGTCCCCTTTGTTAATCCCACTAACCCACTTGAACACCTCTATCATATCCCCTCTAACTCTGCGTCTCTCTAACGAATGTAAACCTAATTTCTTCAACCTTTCTTCATACGGAAGATTTCTAATATTATGGATCATTTTTGTCACTCTACGCTGTACTCTCTCCAATGAATCTATGTCCATTCTGTAATAAGGACACCAAAATTGGACAGCATAATCCATATGGGGTCTCACTAATGACAAGTAAAGTTTTAAGATAACATCAGCAGTTCTGTTACTCACACTCCTAGAGATGAACACGAGAATCCTGTTTGCCTTATTACGAACGCCTATACACTGTTTTCTAGGCTTCAAATCATTGCTAACAAACACACCTAGATCTTTCTCGCAGTCTGAATTTTCTAATTCTAAATTAGCTAGTTTATATTTAACATTTGTTTGCATCTTCCCTATCTTTAATACCTTGCATTTGTCAATGTTAAACTTCATCTGCCAATTTACTGACCATTGTCAGTAATGGGAGAGATGGGCTATTTTTCTGGTCCCCTTTCTCCCTCGTGTTGAGTCCCATTTTTTGTTGTGATTATATGACGTGCGGCCCATTAGTTTGGCGATTTTAAAACCTTTCGTCCTATTTCGTTGTCAATTTTAAGACCTTTCGTGCCATTTAGGTGTAGATTTTTCCTGGCGAGCGATAGCGAGCCTGAAATTTTAGGAGGAACTGGCCTTCGGCCAGGACAATTTTCTATCGAAAAAATTAAAAATTTAGCTTGAAGGGGGGTCTAGGGGGTGTTTTTCTAAGCCTGATGGAGTTATAACAAGGACACTAAGAAATAAATGAAATAACACCAAAAAAACGGCCCATCTCCCCTTAAATATGATTTGTTTTTCACACATGCACGGGAAAACGCATTATTTTCTGTAAAACCAGGACTCAATAGAACCCCTCAGTTCAAAATTAACTATATGCAGTAAAAACAATAATGCATTTAACATTTCAGGTAGCATTACAATTCCCTGCTTCAATATTGTATAAATTAGTGAAGTGATTTGAAGAGACACATATTACGGAAAAGTGGCTGCTTCATTATTACTATAATTATTATTATTAGTATTATTATTATTAACATACATGCAGACACCGGAATATCCCTTTACAATATTAATTGTCACTATAAATTCGCTTAACGTTCTATATTCCACAATACATCAACTAACGGATTCCTTCACCCCAGCCGGTACCAACGGATTCGCTCACTTTCCTCTTTCATAGCGGGTATCCTGTGGCGCAGTGGTTAGCGCAGTCGGCTCACAACCGAAAGATCCTAGGTTCGAATCCTGGGCAGGACGAGATGGATGGGTAATCTCCTTAAACCCGTTGCCTCTGTTCACCTAGCAGTAAATAGGGACCCAGTGTTAGTGGACTGTTGTGAAGTTCCTTCTGGGGAGTGATGAACTGTCACGCACCATCGGTTAGGTTGGCCTCACGGTCAGTCTGTCACCATCTGTAAGGTTGGCCTCACAGTCAGCCTTTCAAACTTAGAACGCCTAAACTACTCCAAAACCTACAACCAGGGTGTAAATACCTACAACTTACACCCTACCACAATTGGGGGAGCTGACAGGCCTTACCCCTCCCTAACTCTACATCAGTGGCAGTTGTAAACATCACTTTTACTTTAGAATCAAGGATTGAGTGTTTGTTTGCATACCAATGTATATTTAACAAGGCAAACAGGATTCTCGGATTCATCTATGAGAATATGAGTAGCAGGTCTGCTGAAGTTATCTTAAGTTATCAGGTTATTTAGTCCAACGTAGAATGATAAAAAGTGATCCATAACAATATAAATTGATCATACAAGGAGAGGTTAAATCCCTTGACTTAATATTAATTAGATAGACGATGATGTAGATATGATAACGGTGTTTAAGGTAATCAATAAGGGGATACATTTACCATGAATTATTACGAAAGTAATACGTAGTAAAGTCATAATTTTGTTTGGGTAGAGAGATAGTGAGGTAGTAAGGTATTTGTAATATAGTGTATTGATAGTAGGAGAAGGTGTTTTGGAGGGCCGGCTGGGGTTGCCCTCAGTGAGGAGGCACAGAAAAGATCAGCTAGAGAGGCCATGTGATGAAACAGGAGTTTCAGCTAGCTGTCTTTATCAACCACCTAGCACTCATCAGGAGTACCGCCCTGTTCGGCTGGTGCCTACACCCTCCTCATTATACATTATTATTATATAAACTCTGAACATTGTATAATATGATGGATGGCCTTCAGCAACAACGTTCCCAAAAGTGTTGAGGCTTGTACGGAGTGGTAAATAAAGAATATGAACAAAAATATTATTATCATCATCATCGTTGTTGTTGTTGTTATGTATATGGTACTATATCATATTTAACAGTAAGACAATGATGGATTTATCATATGATTATGATAGTAATGTTGGTAAACTACTCTTTAAAATATATAGAGAAAATGAAATCCATCTCATTGTACTATTCTGCTCCATTTTCTGTATGTAAACTCCAGCAAAGTATACTATTCCTTTACATATAAGCATTCCAAAACTTTTACACTGAAATATCCCTTGACATTTTCAATGTTACTATAAAGTTGCTTAACGTACAGTACCATTCCACTATGCACTACTTAAGGGGAGATTTCCACTTGAGGGATTTTTTTCTTTACCCCTTTCTCTCTCATGTTTAGCCCCATTCCTTTTGAAATTTTGAGATGTTCGCCCCATTAGTTTGGCGATTTTAAGAACTTTCACCCCATTTGTCACTTTTAAGACCTTTCGTCCCATTTAGGTGTCTATTTTTTCCTGGCGAGCGATAGCGAGCCTGTTTTTTAAGAGGAACCGGCCTTCGGCCGGGACATTTTTCTACTGAAAAATGTACACATTTATCTTGAAAGGGGGTCATGGGGGTGTAATTTCAAGGAAACGCACTAAAAACCTCCCCTTAAAAGATAAGATTCCTTCACCCCAGCTGGTACTAACGTGTTCCTTCACTGTCCTCTTTCAGAGCGGGTATCCTGTGGCTCAGTGGTTAGCGCAGTCGGCTCACAACCGAAAGATCCTAGGTTCGAATCCTGGGCAGGATGAGATAGTTGGGCAATCTCCTTAAACCCGTTGCCTCTGTTCACCTAGCAGTAACTAGGAACCCAGTGTAAGTGGACTGTAGTGTAGTTCCTTCTGGGGAGTGATGGACTGTTACATGGTTAGGTTGGCCTCACGGCCAGTCTGTCAAAATCAAATCAGTTACGACTGTTAAGGGCGGTTACGACCGCCCACATGAGAAAGGGTGTAAAAGCCCGAAGCCCCAATTGGGAGAGCTGACAAACCTTACCCCTCCCTAACTACTGTGGCAGTTGTAAACATTACTTTTAGTTTTTAACTGAAGTAACTTGCAAAAGGCAGTTCTCTTTCACACCCATCGCGGCACGTCCATGGGATTATCTAATCGTTATCGTTCTATATCCTACTGTGGCACTTGATAGCCTATTCCACATAATTACAACTCTGTTACCAAATCGTGTATGAAACGAAATTTATCCAATTTGAAACCATGTCTCGCTGCCGCTGAGCTTCAGCACCTTATCATATCTCCTTTAGCTCTGCGTCTTTCTAGCGAATGGAAGCCAAATTTCTTCAACCTTTCTTTATATGGAAGATTACTAAAATGCATGGATAATTTTTTGTATTCGTAGTTTTACTCTCTAAGAAATACATGTCCATTCTGTAATAAGGACATCAAAATTGAACAGCATTATCTATAGGTGGCCTCAATAACGCTAGATAAAGTTACTGGATTATGACTGACATGTTCTGCGAATCACACTTACATACATACATACATACGGGTTTAAAGACCGCAACCGTCCACAGTGAATGTGGCTTCCATGGTACAATCACAGTACTGCACACAGTGCACAACAATCATAGCCCGGTGGTTACAGTCTTTACTGCAGCACAGTACAACAAAGTCTTACCACAACAACACCCCACTATGTTATCACAGTGCCTGATGTTGGTATAGCGCTAACAGTGTCTCAGCAAAACTCAACAAAGTCCCCCTGAAGCACCTACACCTGGCGAAAATCGCACCACACCAGCCTTAACCGTGCTACAATAAGGCAGTAACAAGAAATCACCGTAACTGCTACAGAGGCTAACTGCACCACCGAAGTGGCGGGCGGTGGGGTCGCTGCATCCCCACGCCAGATATAAATCCAAGAACTCTTATTTGATATATTTTTAATCCTGATGCATTGATTTCTTGGTTTCAGTTCACATTTGAAGACGACTCCCAAATCTGTTTAATTATCCAAGTTACTTATATCAATGTTATCTAATTTATATCCTACAATTTGCTATCAATGTCCCAAATTTTCTTCACTGCATTTATCTACATTGAACTCCATTTGCCAAGTTACTACCCACCCCTGTTCTGTCCAGCTCTCTAACTTAAGAATGAACCGATGCTCTTGTGTTTTCATCTACTGAACAATTAAGCTCTGGAACTCTCTTCCTCAATCTGTCTTTCCCTCATCCTATGGCTTAAACTGCTGCAATATCAGTGTGTCAAGACAGTTTGACCCTAACATACTTTGAATTTGGCTCTCTGTCACTCTTTCAAATTTGGGAGACACACTTGTTACAGGCAGTTTTGTTTTTGTCCCCTTCCCTCACATAGAAAGGAAATCTATCTATCTATCTATCTATCTATCTATATATATATATATATATATATATATATATATATATATATATATAATATATATTATATAAACATTTGAAATTTTCACCTTTTATGACATGATCGACGTACTAGGCAATCTATTCCACATTTTTGTTTATTAATCCTTGTTATTAATCTTGTTATTAATCCTTAACCTAGTATTTTAATTTCGTAGGATCGTGTTGCTGTTCAAGTGTTATATTTTGAATTAAAATTTATGATTGTGAAAAGTATAGCGCAAGAATCTTAACATTATCAAGTGTTGTATAGAGCAGGAGGGATATCATGCTTTCAAAACGCATTTGGTTTAGAAAACGAAACTTGGCTCAGGCATTATTGAGGCATACTGCTTATTATCTAATAATTTTAGTAATAATCAATAAATCTCTATGGACATAGATTACAGTGTAAACTTTTGCCATCCGTCAGGAAGTAACATAGTTTTAGATTTCACAAATAAAAACAAAATGCAAAAACACAAAAAGTTGGATTTAGTACAATATAATACGAGACTCGAACCCAGACAGGTAAAGGAAGCATTGCACGACAACGAACGTAATATCTATGCTAAGTAACAATGTAAACTATTACGTTAAGGGAGCAGTTTTCGGTCAGCCTAATATTTTAACATCTAGTTATGATCTCTGCGGATAAAAATGTGGAACGCTTCACGATTTTGCGTGTCATCCTTGCGCAGGGGCCATGCTAATCTTCTCTGTATCGTTCCAATTTTAGTATATGTACTGCCGAAGCAAGTACATCAAGGAGAGCAAGATATTCTGGGGTGGTGGTAAAGGCTCATGGGTCGAAATATGGTGAAGTGTAGATCTAAAGTTACGATAATTCTAATACATGCACTGATTGGTCTATGTCAGGAACCATTGGCATTTACAGACCTATCTATATATCTATAGTTAGACGCCTTTATCCGTGAGGGGTGGACACGAAGGAAGGGCCTCCATATTCCGAGGCAATTGGTTCGTGTATTCTCAAATGTTTCTGCCTGATATTGATTTTGCTGTGTGATGAAAGGGACTAACATACAATGATTCAGATTGTCCTCCACCCAACAATTCTCCTATCTTGCTATGACGTGATGTACAGTATATTATTATCGGTACATCCTTAAGGAGAGATGGGCCATTTTTCTTGTCCCCTTTCTCCCTCGTGTTGAATCCCATTTTGTTTTTTTATTATATGACGTGCGGCCCATTAGTTTGGCGATTTTAAAACCTTTCGTCCCATTTCGTTGTCAATTTTAAGACCTTTCGTGCCATTTAGGTGTAGATTTTTTCCTGGCGAGCGATAGCGAGCCTGAAATTTTAGGAGGAACTGGCCTTCGGCCAGGACAATTTTCTATCGAAAAAATTAAAAATTTAGCTTGAAGGGGGGTCTAGGGGGTGTTTTTCTAAGCCTGATGGAGTTATAACAAGGAAACTAAGAAATAAATGAAATAACACAAAAAAAAACGGCCCATCTCCCCTTAAATATGATTTGTTTTTCACACATGCACGGGAAAACGCATTATTTTCTGTAAAACCAGGTCCCCTCAGTTCAAAATTAACTATATGCAGTAGATGAAAACAATAATGAATTTAACATTTCAGGTAGCATTACAATTCCCTGCTTCAATATTGTATAAATTAGTGAAGTGATTTGAAGAGACACATATTACGGAAAAGTGGCTGCTTCATTATTACTATAATTATTATTATTATTAATATTATTCCATATTAACATACATGCAGACACCGGAATATCCCTTTACAATATTAATAGTCACTATAAATTCGCTTAAAGTTCTATATTCCACAATACATCAACTTAAGTTAAGATTCCTTCGCCCCAGCCGGTACCAACGGATTCGCTCACTTTCCTCTTTCATAGCGGGTATCCTGTGGCGCAGTGGTTAGCGCACTCGGCTCACAACCGAAAGATCCTAGGTTCGAATCCTGGGCAGGACGAGATGGATGGGCAATCTCCTTAAACCCGTTGCCTCTGTTCACCTAGCAGTAAATAGGGACCCAGTGTTAGTGGACTGTTGTGAAGTTCCTTCTGGGGAGTGATGAACTGTCACGCACCATCGGTTAGGTTGGCCTCACGGTCAGTCTGTCACCATCTGTAAGGTTGGCCTCACAGTCAGCCTTTCAAACTTAGAACGCCTAAACTACTCCAAAACCTACAACCAGGGTTTAAATACCTACAACTTACACCCTACCACAATTGGGGGAGCTGACAGGCCTTACCCCTCCCTAACTCTACATCAGTGGCAGTTGTAAACATCACTTTTACTTTAGAATCAAGGATTGAGTGTTTGTTTGCATACCAATGTATATTTAACAAGGCAAACAGGATTATCGGATTCATCTATGAGAATATGAGTAGCAGGTCTGCTGAAGTTATCTTAAGTTATCAGGTTATTTAGTCCAACGTAGAATGATAAAAGTGATCCATAACAATATAAATTGATCATACAAGGAGAGGTTAAATCCCTTGACTTAATATTAATTAGATAGACGATGATGTAGATATGATAACGGTGTTTAAGGTAATCAATAAGGGGAAACATTTACCATGAATTATTACGAAATAACCAGTACACATAACTTTGAAAACAAAGGTAAGTATTTGTTTGGAAAACAAATACTTGCCTTTGTTTTTGCGGATATGTGGAATAGATATGTGGAATTTAACTTAGACATGGTAGAAACAGTCAAACATAATTTGAATAGTCATGTGAATGTCATTGGTTGGGTGTGAAACGGATCTACCTCGTGTAGCCCAGTCGTGTTCTTATGTATATATAAGTCTATAAATTGCAACGAACATGAGAGTACCACAACACTAATGCAAGACAAACTGCATATATTCTACAAAGCCACAAATTTAGCCTTATACTACCGACCTTAATGTTACAATACCCTGTTCCAAGCTCGTAGGCCAGAAATTGTAAAACCAGAATAAAACCCTCGAACAACGACATGAACCCCCGGAATTCGATCAAATTTGGGAAAGTTTCTAAATTTAATGCCACGATATATTATTATTCTAGAGTGTATTACTTCAATTAAACGACAGTATATTAACAGTTCTATGAAATATAAATAGTTTTATTTTTGGTGAAAGACGTAACCAGTAAAAATGGTGTAGACGATTAACCATTTCATGTATTAATTTTATTCAGGAGACTATTTCAAATTAAAATGACCAGTGGTGATTAATTTGTCTTTAATTTAAAACAAAATCACTTAATCCCTATATCAGAAGTAACAGTGATGTTTACAACTGCCACTGTTAGGGAGGGGTAAGGCCTGCCAGCTCCCCCAATTTTAGCTTTTCCTTCCTTACGACCTTCGGAGGTAAGATATGTTACGATCTTTTACTAGCGACCCTTAACAGACTGACCCTGCCGCGAGGCCAACCTTACCATGTAGCAGTCCATCACTCCCCAGAAGGACCTTCACAACAGTCCGATGGGTCCCTATTTATTATTAACATTATTATTTATTTATTAACACTGGGTCCCTATTTATACTGCTAGGTGAACAGAGGCATTTGGGTATAGGGAGATTGCCCATCCATCTTGTCCTGCCCAGGTTTCGCACCTGGGTTTTGTCGGTTATGAACCGACTGCGTTAACCACTAAGCTACAGGATACCCCAATTGAAGTTGGCTGAAACAATTATTTTCATTCCGACATATTTTATAATATGAGGTTACCTTTAGAACCTGGACTGCTAATCCGTCTAATCTCCGTAAACTACGCTCATTCCCACAGTATTCGTTCGGTATCAGGCGATGTCCAAGGAAAGAATTGTTTAACCCTTTCAAGATCCGATTACATATTTCTTGTCTGTTTTCTGGATATTAATGGAAGATTTTATTCAGATCAGGAAGAGTATATGGAAATCAGAGGTTTAATTGAGATAGTCTTTACCCATATACCACAGATCCTTTCTAAACTGCATAAAATTGTCGGATAGCCAGAATGAAATGTCAAAGAGCATCATAATCGTCAAAGGGTTAATAATATCAGGAACTGTCCGTTACTTTCTTGTATACTCTCAAAACGAATGGGGCTAAACATGAGGGAGAAGGGGATCCAAACAATCCAAAAAGCCTCCCCTTAGCCCTCTGTCCATTATCACTACCCCAGAATATCTTGCTCTCTTTCATGTACTTGCTTCGGCAGTACATATACTAAAATTGGAACGATACAGAGAAGATTAGCATGGCCCCTGCGCAAGGATGACACGCAAAATCGTGAAGCGTTCCACATTTTTATCCGCAGAGGTTATAACGAACATATAACGTTTAACCCATAACACTCCTGCTTCCGTAACGCGAGAAATAATATGTTTAGTAGGTAAAATTTGGCCCCAGATTGCCTCCATCTTCCCCTCGCATCCTCCTTTCTTGCCTGGGTTCGAATCTCGCTCAGGGCATACTGTTAATCACAACGTAAAACACAATATATACATTTTTGTCATTATCTCCATACATCCATTATCATATTATTTCCTCGCGGGCGTACATACATCTTACATTTATAGTGTATATATGACGATATAAAGCTTGGTTTTGAAGACTGAACGAGAGAGTAGTATGCCTCAAAAATGTCACGGGTAGGTTTCGTTTTCTACACCCTGAGCGCCTGTGTGTATATATAGCCGGGGTGATGGTTACCTCAGGACAGACTATAGAAAATTAACTATCCCGTAGTTGCAGGAAACTTACTCATGGGTTTCTTTCCTGTAAATCTTGCTCAATTTGTATTTACTAGATACTGTATTCACATGCCTTGAACATTGTATAAATAAGACAGCATGGCCGTCAGCAACAACGTTCCCTAGATTATTGGGGCTTGTACCGAGTGGTAAATAAAGAATATGAACAAAAAAACTTGGTTTTGGTATTATACTTTAGCTTTAGCTTTAGCTTGAGGACCCGCAGATGGCTGCACACGGGCAGCATGATGTGCGGGGGTTGTGCGGGGAGTTAAGGGGATAATGGGAAGGATGAGGATGAGAACATTGTTTGGTGATCATAGCTTTAAAACTATCACGAGTGGGATTGTTAACTATATGAGATGGAAGGTGATTCCACTCTCGGATGCTGCGGGAAAAACATGAGTACCCAAATATGTAGGTGCTTGCCTGGTATGCATCGTATTTTCGGTTGTGGCTTCCTCTTGTGGATCGTATGTTTATAGGGTGTAAATAGTTTGTTTTGTTTTTTTCTATGTGAGTGAGGAAGACAAAAGGCAGAACTGCCTGTAGCGAGTGCCTCCCCCATAGTTGAAAGAGTGACAGGGTCAAAATCAAGGGACGTTCGAGCCAACATGCCTGGACACAGGGAATTTTAAGCAATTTAAGTCATAGGAAGAGGAAAGACTGATTCTGGGAGAGAGTTCCAGAGCTCAGCAGTTGAATAAAATGTCTGAGAATAGCATTCCACTCTTGGCTTGGAGAGTTTGCACAGAGTAGGAGTGGGATTGTGTTGCAAGACGGGTACTACGTACCCTACGTAGAGGAGGTGGTGTACACTGGGAAAACTCTGAGGAACCACTGATTATTGTAGTAGCGATAGAATAGGAGAGAGATGCAACATTGCGGCGAAGGGAGAGAGATAGCAGAGTTGGGGAGTGGACGGGAGTTGATGATAAGAAAGACTTTCCTTTCTACTTCGTCTAGGAGTGCAGTGTGAGAGGATCCTCCTCACACATGTGAACAATATTCAATACAAGAACGCACTGTGCCCCTGTATAGAGCCAGAAGCTGAGCAGGGGTAAAGAACCCGTTGAGGCGGTTTAGCACACCCAGCAAGACTGGTAATATGGTCCTTCCAAGTGAGAGCAGAAGAAAAGGAGACACTGAGAATATTGAGAGAAGATGAAGGATTGATTCTTGTATTGTTGAAGTGTAAGGGATAGTCCACTGGAAGTTCCGAACGGGTAGTAAGATGAAGAAATTGGGTTTTGGATGCATTAAAGGTAACAAGGTTATCTCTGTCGCAATTGTAAATAGTAGTTAGTTCAGAAGATAAGTGTTGCATGATTTAATTAAATTTGTATTTAAGGGATTGCTGGCTGGAGCGTTCAGGAAAACTAATTGAGTAGTGTAAGGTAGAGTCCTCTGCTTATGAATGGATGTGACTGGAGGTACAGTTGAGAAGATAATTTATGAAAATTAGAAAGAAAATGGGAGATAGGATAGAGCCCTTAGGAAGACCGGAGTTGATAGGATGAGGAAGTTAGCGATGGCCGTCCACAACAACTCTAAAGTTTTTGAAACTATTCTTACTTCCCAATTTCTTAAGCATTTATCTTTTCAATCTACTATCAGATCGCCAATATGGTTTCCTTAAGGGTCGCTCTACTGGTGATATTCTTTCATATCTTACTAACTCTTGGTCATCCTCCTTTCAGGAGTTCGGCGAGACCTGTTCTATTGCACTAGACATATCGAAGGCCTTCGATAGAGTCTGGCTCTAATTTCTAAACTACCCTCCTTCGGTTTCTATCCCTCCATCTGTGCCTTTGTCTCTAATTTCCTTTCCGGTCGTTCCCTAGCTGCGGTTGTGGACGGCCATCGTTCACTTCCTCATCCTATCAATTCCGATGATCCCCAGGGATCTGTCCTATCTCCTATACTCTTTCTAATTTCATTAATGATCATCTCAACTGTACATCCAGTCCCATCCATTCATATGCAGACGACTCTACCTTACACTACTAAATTAGTTTCCCAGAACGCCCCAGCCAGCAGTCCCTCAAAAGCAAACGTAATGAAGCCATAAAACACTTATCTTCTGATCTAACTACCATCTCCAATTGGGGCAGAGAAAACCTTGTTACCTGTAATGCTTCCTAAACTCAATTTCTCCATCTATCTACCCGCCGTGAACTACCAGCGGATTTTCCCTTATTCTTTACCAATACAAAAATCAACCCTTCATCTTCTCTCAGTATTCTTGGTGTCTTTTTTTCTTCTGCTCTCTCTTGGAAGGACCATATTACCAGTCTTGCTAAGGCTGGCTCCCAGAAGTTGGGTATGCTCAACCGCCTCAAGGGATTCTTTACCCCTGCTCAGCTTCTTGCTCTGTACAAGGGCGCAGTGCATCCTTGTATTGAGTATTGTTCACATGTGTGGGGAGGATCCTCTCACACTGCACTCCTAGAAAAAGTAGAAAGGAAAGTCTTTCGTATCATCAACTCCTGTCCACTCACCGACTCTCTACAACCTCTCTCTCTTCGCCACAATGTTGCATCTCTCTCGCTATTCAATCGCTACTATAATAATCAGTGTTCCTCAGAGCACTCTCAGTGCATACCTCCTCTACGTAGGGTACGTAGTACCCGTCTTGCAACACAATCCCACCCATACTCTGTACAACTCTCCAACACTCAAAAGTGAAACGTTACTCCCAATCATTCTCCTATTCAACAGCTGAGTTCTGGAACTCTCTCCCTGAATCCATTTTTCTCTCATCCTGTGACTTAAATTGTTTCAAACTCCGTGTGTCCAGACATTTTGGCACGGACGCTCATTGATTTTGGCTCTCTCACTCTTTTAACTCTGGGGGAGGCACTCGTCATAGACCGTTTTGCCTATTGTCTTCCTCATCCACATAGTCTTTACCAAATGCGGCTTATGAACTGTTCTTATATAACAGAGTGGCGTCTTTTTGAGTCTCTCTCTCTCTCTCTCTCTCTCTCTCTCTCTCTCTCTCTCTCTCTCTCTCATATTAAAAATGTTTCAGTATGTTGTGGATCCAAAAATGAAGGGACAGATTAGGTGCTAGAGCTGAATAGATAACAGATTGACGGGTAAATATATAGACCAAATATACGAGATAAATAGATGAGAGAGAGAGAGAGAGAGAGAGAGAGAGAGAGAGAGAGAGAGAGAGAGAGAGAGAGAGAGAGAGAGAGAGAGAGAGAGAAGGCGTGGCAACAAATGTGAAGTGACAAGGTGTGTGTTAGGACTAGCAGGAGCTGAAGTCTCTACCTACCTGTATCCCACCCTCATTCTCTCTCTCTCTCTCTCTTACACACACAAAGAGAGAAACACACACTCACACGCACACACACTCTTTCCGTGTGTGTGTGTCAGTGAAAATACTATTTTTTTTTTTTTTGGAACCAATACTCAATGAAGCCGATTTAGCGCAATTTTCCCAATCACTCCCTAATCCTAAGTCAGAAACAGGCGGAGCTATGGCTACTATGATGGCTACTGCATGGACCTTGGGCTACCACATGAAGCATTAACCCTATTTGATTAGGAACACTTCATTGACAACGTTTCTCATATAGCTTCAGTAGTCATGGTGTCTATATCCTGTCTACTATTCTATTTTTTTTTTTTTTAACACAAGAAGTCCTCCCAGGGGATTATGACCTGGCCAAAGAACCTAATGGTCTCTTTAGACTGGTGCGGTGGAAATGAGTTACTTGAGAAGTGCGTGCGGAGTTACATGGAGGGATAGACAGACGAATGAGGAAGTAAGAAGGAGGTGTGGTGTGGAGGTAGATGTGCTGGAAAGTGTGAAAAGGAACAACTTGAGATGGTTTGGCCATATGGAACGTATGGGAAGCGAGAGAATGACTAAGAGGGTGTACGAGAGCGAGGTGGAAGGACAGAGAGGGAGAGGTAGACTGAAGGAGAGGTGGAAGGATGGAGTGAGGAAGTATATGAATGAAGGCGGTGCTGGTTGGGAGGAGGGGCGTCGACAGACTGGGGACAGAGGTGCTTGGGGGCGGTTCGTTCGTGGCCACCCCTTCGGGGATCATGGCGTCAGGCAATAGATAGATAGACTGGTGCGTCCACACCTAATCTCGAAACGTTTGTGACCGAAAGTTTTCGTACAAAAAAGGAGGATTTGATTGCTTGCTACGTGAGCTAGCGACTACTGTACACACTATACTGTATACTGGATAAATATAATATATAAGTATTTAATATAACAACCACTAACTGTAGATGTATGTTCAGAAATAGATAGTGACATATCGTAATTTCCTAGTACGGTATTCTTTTTGTAATCGGAATTCAAGGAATATCACTTAACCGTAAAGTATACAGACAGAGAGCCTGGCGTGGTATACTAAAGACAGCTATCAAAATTAACTATCGCCGCCCACGAGCGCGTTCAGTCTACCCAAACAAGCAAACGGGATAGCTCTACTGAACGTGATCGCCTCTGATTCGACGAATCGCGTTTGTGATTGTTTGCAATCAGACGGCGATCACGCTAACACTCCCTGGAGGTGACTAGCGAAGCTATCATAACAGTAGGCCTAAATCTCTCCTCTACATTATATTATCATAATTAAGCTTAATTAGCCTACCTCCATGTTATTTATGTGTCGCAATCTCAATTATAAGGTGGCACACCTATAAAAATCATAGTTATCGTGACCATTTTGCTATATATAGCTCCAGAGTACCTAAAGAATGATTTTGTTAAAGCAAATGAGAGGAGTGGACATAATACAAGAAACAGGATGTTTAATTTTAAGGTCCCGAGAATCCAAGGACAGGGTAAGCAAACATTCTTCTTCACCGCCACCAAAGACTGGAACGACCTACCCCAGTCAGTCCGTGAAAAGAGAACACTGTATTCCTTCAGACGTAGCCTGAAGGAACACCTGAACCGGACAGCTGCGAGAAGGGAGCACCAAGCTTATGTCTACTACTAAATGCGACATAAGAGATAGACAAACCAAACTGAAATGATTACTGATTACGGATTACTGATATTTACTATAGGATGTAAGGTATCTTAAAATAACCCCCTAGAAATACTTTCTCTAAAGTATCTATTTCTTTATCCTCCCCATTTTCCCCAGCTAACCTAATCCCACAATGACCCCAATGGAAATACGCCTAACGGCCTTATTGGGCTATCCTTAGTTGGAATTATGCAAGGCATATGTCATATTTGTAACAAACTATGTGGTACCAACTCTGTAAATTGCTAACTGAATAAATATAAATATTATTATTATTATTATTATTAAGTCTCACAGCTACTTCGTCAGGCCTTCAGTGCAGTAAGCGTAGCCTAGTTGGTAACGACTTCGCTTTTAAATCCGTAAGCTTACTCGCAAGGGTTCGAGTCTCGATGAGCTAATGTTTGTTTTTGTTTTTGCAGTTATTATTTAATTTGTATCGTTATATATTGGTAATGTTACTATGCCAATGATGTATTGTAATGGGTTATAACTTGCTGTACAGGTTTTTGAGCGTTTGTCTATATTATTGATTGATTATTATGTTTTTTATGCGGTTTGTATTTTATTGTTATAGTTATATATCGGTAATGTTACAGTTGTTACTATGCCAATTGAATGATAGCCTATATTTTAACGGGTTATAGCCTAGCTTGCTGTACAGGTTTTTCGGCGCTTGTCTATTATTGATCGATTACTCTATTTACATTTCTTAAAAAACAATTTCTGCGGCATAATTGCATCGAAGTATGATAGGTCAGTTAAACTATGTTTAGTAATGTAGGCTATCCACGCTATAGTTAAATATGCAAGGTAATCATAATGGTTAAAAAATAATATTTATGAACCTTCCATAAATATAGGCTTGCAAATAGCCTATAGGCCTATATACACATAGATCGTAAGAAAAAGAAAGTATGCCTATACATACATTGCCAGGAAGAGATAATATAGCCTATATAGGCTACTATTTAATTCAGCCTGGCTACATAGCCAATATATATAAACTATAGGCCTATAGTTTAGCATATTCATAGTCCTACATCGCCAGGAAAAGAACATCTACTTTTTATTTCCCCAATAGACTAACGGAGAATTGTTTGAAAATTACACGGGAAAGAAAGAGCTACCCTTGCCAGATAAGGACCGTAATAACTTTGTCAACATTTCTTAATAAGATTATAAGATATAATAGCCTGATGGTAGCCTAGCCTACCGTCTGTCTTGAGCTTGAACAAGGCTGCTGACTGTAGCTGACAGTGTGACTACCTTAGCCAATAGTCTATATTGATAGATAATAATATCCAATATTAAAATGTATTGATTTGACAAAACCATTTGACTTTGATTGAAATTAATAGACCGAAGAAGCACTGTAACAGGCCTAAAACCTTCGCAGACATCGCCAACAAGATTTGAATTTCGTGCTCATAGCCACTGACCAATCAGCGACGAGAATCAATGTTTGGCTATCAATGTCTATCAGTCTGCGCGATCATAAACAGGATTGCTCAAACAGAAACAGGATTGCCAGATAGGGTAGACTGAACTGATAGCTCTACTGAACGTGATCGCCTCTGATTCGACGAATCACGTTTGTGATTGTTTGCAATCAGACGGCGATCACGCTAACACTCCCTGGAGGTGACTAGCGAAGCTATCATAACAGTAGGCCTAAATCTCACCTCTACATTATATTATCATAATTAAGCTGAATTAGCCTCCCTCCATGTTATTTATGTGTCGCAATCTCTATTATAAGGAGGCACACCTATAAAAATCATAGTTATCGTGATCATTTTGCTATATAAAACATAAAACAAGCAGCTTGGAGCGGAAGTCTCACAGCTACTTCGTCAGGCCTTCAGTGCGGTAGGCGTAGCCTAGTTGGTAACGACTTCGCTTTTAAATCCGTAAGCTTACTCACAAGGGTTCGAGGCTCGATGAGCTAATGTTTTTTTTTTTTTTGCAGTTATTATTTAATTTGTATCGTTATATATTGGTAATGTTACTATGCCAATGATGTATTGTAAAGGGTTATAACTTGCTGTACAGGTTTTTGAGCGTTTGTCTATATTATTTATTGATTATTATGTTTTTTATGCGGTTTGTATTTCATTGTTATAGTTATATATCGGTAATGTTACAGTTGTTACTGTGCCAATTGAATGATAGCCTATATTTTAACGGGTTATAGCCTAGCTTGCTGTACAGGTTTGGCGGCGCTTGTCTATTATTGATTGATTACTCTATTTACATTTCTTAAAACCAATTTCTGAGGCATAATTGCATCGAAGTATGATAGGTCAGTTAAGCTATGTTTAGTAAGGTAGCCTATCCACGCTATAGTTATATTTTCAAAGGTAATCTAATGGTTAAAAAATAATATTTATGAACCTTCCACAAATATAAGCTTGCAAATAGCCTATATACACCTAGATCGTCAGGAAAAGAAAGTATGCCTATACATACATCGCCAGGAAGAGATCATTATTATATAGGCTACTATTTAATTCAGCCTGGCTACATCGCCAGGAAAAGAACATCTACTTTTTATTTCCCCAATAGACTAACGGAGAATTATTTGAAAATTACACGGGGAATAAAGAGCTACCTTTGCCAGATAAGAACCGTAATAACTTTGTCAACATTTCCTAATAAGATTATAAGATATAATAGCCTGATGGTAGCCTAGCCTACCGTCTGTCTTGAGCTTGAACAAGGCTGCTGACTGTAGCTGACAGTGTGACTACCTTAGCCAATAGTCTATATTGATGGATAATAATATCCAATAATAAAATGTATTGATTGAAATTAATAGACCGAAAAAGCATATGTTACAGGCCTAAAACCTTCGCAGACATCGCCAACAAGATTTGAATTTCGTGCTCATAGCCACTGACCAATCAGCGACGAGAATCAATGTTTGCCTATCAATGTCGTTCAGTCTGCGCGATCATAAACAGGATTGCTCAAATAGAAACAGGATTGCCTGATAGGGTAGACTGAACGCGCTCTAGCTGGATTCATAGTGAAGATAATAACTCTACAAACCATTTTTGTTGGTAGAACTTCCATCCACATATCAAGAAGAATTTTTAATTGTACACTCCGCTGTTTGCATTTATTGATAATACACTTGAATTGGCACCAACACGGTGTTTGTAACACTATCCATTAACTATTCGAGTTCACGATCATTAACCCCTTCTGTATCGGCGATGTCTCTTTTATTGGATTTTAGTTACATTCAGAAGATTTGATCAAACTTAGGAAGTATGATTATGTGGTAGCTAAAAGGATGAATTGAATTAGTGTGTAGCCTTGTAATGGGTAGACTTCCTTCCTAAACTGAATACATCGTCTAATAGTTGCCAGAATATAACGAAAAATATGTCACCGTTAATGTTTGGTTTAATAATATCTGAAGGTCACATTAGAGGCCTACATCGGTGTCATATTTTGGGGTAACTTTTACATTTGGGTTCCACGAGTCACAATCTATACGAGCATCTTTTGAACATCGGCAAACAGAGCAATACAAACTAGTACTATCCATTCGGCTCCACTACTGTATATTCTGTTGTGTGCAAAAACGGCCGTGGGCGAAAATTAACGAACATTAATCTTGCCTTGGAGTAAATTAGCCACAGATAACCCCTTGAGGATCAAGAAGCGTTTCGACAGTTTATTTTGGCGATCATTAGACGAATACATTCAGATTAGTAATGGTATATGGAAGTCGGAGGGTTAATTGAAATAGTCCTTACCCATAAAATTCCCCCAGAGCCTTCCCAAGCTGTATAAAATCGTCTAGTGATAGCCAGAACAATACGTCAGAACGCGTCATCCTCCTCAAGGGGTTAAAAGCATTTACAAAACAATATGGCCGTCGTTGACCAAATATAAATGGACTAGAACGGCATTGGAATTATTATGTTTTTTCCACCAACCAACTTCACCTCTACACTCAATTAATGATATCACCAAATACATGTGGCACTCCAAGGACTCGAACCTAGAATACTCCCATCTCAATTCCGCGCACTTATGCATTGCGCTATACCTAAAACACAGAGAGAATCCAAAACATTTGTCAACAGTGAACGCACACATGCAAACAAATATTTATCATCCAATCACATTTGACATCATAAACAGTTTGCAAGGTTATGCAACCTTGTAATTTGCGCAGTTATATTTAGAAGTGCGAAGCAAGTAGTTAATTTCACATACACACTCACATATTCGCACACACTCACTCACTCACTCTCACTTTCTGACACTCACACTCAACAAAATCTTGTTCTCATCTCACTCTTCGCTCACACGCACACACACACTCACTCTCATACAGTACACGCCTCAGACTGCCCCCCCTCCCCCCCCCCCCCCCCCCCCCCCCCCCCCCCGCTCCTCTTACCGTGGTCTGGCTGGCCGCATTCTCTCTCACAGTCCTCTCCCCCTTGATGGTTGCTCTGCCTGGTGGTTCCTTTGTGGCACTCCTGACGGGGGCTGCCTGCCTTTGTGCTGGGGGCCTGGGAAAGGAAGGGTGTTGGTTTAAGCATTATGTTTACGCTGACCATGGTGAGAGCTAACCCCTACTTATAAAGCAAATGTATCTGCCTTGATGGTGTACGTAATGGTTAGAGTGTGTAAGTTCTGTATATGATATCCTGGGTTCGAATCCTAGGAGAATCACAGGCTTTCATTAATTTCATTTGGAGTGTTTTTGGTTTTAAAAACGATTTTAAAATAATTATGTGTATGTGTTCATGGTGAGAACTAACTCATACTTATATCTTAGACATATCTGCTTTATATTTACGTATTCATGGTGAGAGCTAACCCCTACTTTTATAACAAACGTATCTGCTTTATGTTTACCTAAGTTCTGTTCCTTTCCTTTATCATATACATGGAAATATAAAGCGCATGACTGAATTACGAGTGTAGTTTCTCATGCAGTGGTTAACTCATCTGATTAGTCAACTGATAATTAAAAGAACACACTCACAATCCATTCATACTAGTTTACTTTCATGCATAAGATCACGACGAGGAGCAGAACTTATGTGGGCTACTGTACATGGACAGAGCTAACCCCTACTTGTATCTCAAACGTATCTGCTTCCAATTTTGCCATTTTTTATCCTGCTTCTATTGTCACCAAGCATCTGGGAGGGCCTTACTGGTCTCTGGATGATACTGTCCTTAGGCGTTTATACCTTTATTTTGTAACATTTATTTATCCATTTATTTATTTATTATTATCTACTTATTTATATTTTACTAGGGACTTACTGGTTTCTGGATGATATTGTAATTAGGCGTCTTTACTTTTATTCTTAGCATTTATTTATTTGTGTATTTATTTTTAGCAGTGAATGGAGAGAATATATATGTAAGTGTAGTGGCTGGAAGTTAACTAAACATAAAGCCTTAGGGGAGGGGAGACATAATACGATCACTGAATGAATGACATTTACGTGAGCGGCAAGTTTACTGCAAGTCTATTGCGCTAGACATATCGAAGGCCTTCGATAGTCTGGCACAAATCTTTAATTTCTAAATTACCCTCCTTCGGTTTCTATCCCTTCATCTGTCCCTAATTTCCTTTCCGACCGTACCATAGCTGCGGTTGTGGACGGCCATTGCTCACTTCCTCATCCTATCAACTCCGGTGTTCCTCAGGGCTCTGTCCTATCTCCCATTCTCTTTCTAATTTTCATAAATGATGTTCTCAACTGTACCTCCAGCCCCACCCATTTATAAGCAGACGACTCTACCTTACACTAACCAATTAGTTTTCAAGAACGCCCCAGCCAGCAATCCCTAAACAACAAACGTAATGAAGTCATACAACTCTTATCTTCTGATCTAAATAATATTTCCAATCGGGCAGAGAAAACCTTGTTTACTTTAATGCTTCCAAAATCCAATTTCTCCATCTATCTACCAGTCGAGAACTCCCAGAGGACTGTCCCCTATACTCCAACAATACAAAAATCAATCTTTCATCTTCTGTCAATATCCTCGGTGTCTCTTTTTCTTCTGCTCTCACTTTTAAGACCTTTCGTGCCATTTAGGCGTCAATTTATTTCCTGGCGAGCAACAGCAAGCTTGTAATTTAGGAGAAACTGGGATATTTTTCTACAGAAAAACTGTACACATTAGTCTCGAAAGGGGGTCTTTTAAGCTTGATAGATCTAGGAAGCAAACTAAAAATCTACCCTTAATTCATTAAGGGATCCGTAGAGGAATGTTCTCAGGTAGATGATGTGCGGGGGTTAGATTACATAAAGGATAAGTATATAGCGTAGTATAATATAACTATACTCGATATACTATAATTTGGCCAGAAATATTTGTTTTTCTTTGTGAGTGAGGAAGAAAAAAGGCAGAACTGCATGTAGCGAGTGCCTCCCCCAGAGTTAAAAGAGTGACAGGGCCAACATGAAGGGACGTTCGAGCCAAAATGCCTGGACACACGGAGTATGAAGTAATTTAACTCATAGGAAGGGGGAAAGAATGATTCTGGGAGAGATCCAGAGCTCACCTGTTGAATAGAAGAAAGACTGAGAACAACTTTTCACTCTTGAGTTGGAGAGTTGCACAGAGTAGGGGTGGGATTGTGTTGCAAGACGGGTGCTACATGCTCTACGAAGAGGGGGTGGTATACACAGAGAGAGCTCTGAGGAACACTGAGTGATTATTGTAATAGCGGCAGAATAGTGAGAGAGATGCAACATTGCGGCGAAGAGAGAGAGAATACAGATAATTGGTGAGTAGATGCGAGTTAATGAGACGGAAGGCTTTCTTTTCTACTTTGTCTATAAGTTCTGTGTGAGAGGATCCTCCCCACACATGTGAACAATACTCAATACATGGACGCACTGTGCCCCTGTACAGAGCAAGAAGCGGCACAGGGGTAAAGAACTCCTGGAGGCGGTTGATTACACCCAGCTTCTGGGAAGCTATTTTAACTAGAGTGGTAATGTGATCTTTCCAAGAGAGATCTGAAGAAAAAGAGACACCAAGAATATTAAGAGAAGATGAAGGGTTAATTTGTATGTTGTTGAAGAGTAGGTCATGGTTTTCTGGAAGGGGTCGACGAGTAGACAGATGGAGAACTTGAGTTTTGGAAGCATTGAAAGTAACAAGGCCCCAATTATAGATAGTAGAGAAATCAGAAGATAGGTGTTTTACGGCCTCCTTACGTGGGTTTTTGGAGTTCCTTCTCTTGTAACTCAAAAAGGGCTAGAGCAAACTGAGTGTAAACTTCCATGCTTATTCCCTGGTTGGCTCTCCCTTAAATGTAGAAAGTATCAGCTCGATTGTTCATGTGCTTTTTATGGTATAATGTAATATGTTTAGCCTAGTGTACAAACATGCGGTCATGTTTTTAAACATATATGAACACACAAATATACAAATATAATAATGTAGGAATAAATACAGACACGCATATACAGGTAAAAACCTCACCCTAATACCATGGATGTTTAAGTCTTTAACTCTTTCAGTACCGGTGTTGTTATTTTCATTATATTTTGGATACTGTTAGACGATTGTATTAAGTTTAAAAAGATCCTACATCACTTAACAGGCTTCGAACTAGCTAACTTAACTCTTTTTACCACCACAGATCCTTCTTAATCGGCACAGAATCGTCTAGATACAGCTAGAACAAAATTAAAAAGTCATTGCCGGTACAGAAGGGGCTAAGCATAGGTTCTTCACTAAACATAATATATCTAAAACCACAAAAAACAGGAGGATTTTCCCAAGCGGACGCGGTTCTTTCCCCTGCCCTGGTCTGCATAATACCGTACTTATTATATTCCCCGCGTCCGGCAAATGACATACGAGGGATATAATTTCCCTCATTTCAGCCACTGCAGGTAGAGAAACTGTCGTACTCGGGGCAGGGCTAGACATTTGCATCCCACCTAGTTTGGGGCAGTTCGCATAATTACTGAGTATGGCATTTTCGCTTCTCATTCTTTCAACCTTGCAACTTTAACTTAGTTACTTTAAACAATAACAATGAAGACAGCCCTCCACCTTTTACTCGTTTACTTTGCTCTTTCAATCCTCCTTTACTTCTCTCTAATTCTAAGAGACATCTCACCTTTCCAACCTGTCTTCCCCCTCAACTTTAACTTAACCTAAATTGCCTTTCTACACTCGACCCTTCAAAAATGCCTCCTTTCATCTGTCTACCCACCCATATCTCTACCTCTGATTGATAATGTCTATATACAAATAGAACCACCCCGATGTTCTGGAGTATTATTGAATTCATGTATACATATACAGCACATTTCGAATACGCATGATTGCTAAACTAGACTAGACCATATTAGGTTATTCTAGATTAAATAATAATCTATTAGCTTGGCTAATCAAGCTCAAATATCATATTTCTTCTCACTTGAAACAAGATAAAAGCAAAAATGGTGTCAGAACTTATATCATTGGTGTTGAATGTACGAGTGGTCTCATATCGACGGGATAAAAATTATGCCAACACAAGCCAAGAACCTCGGGACAAAAACCCACCCAGACTTAGCACCCCTCCTCCCACCAACCCTCCCTCCCAACCTTCAGCAGATCTAGGGCCCCGAATGACACCCACCTAGACTTTGAACCCCATCTCCCACCCAACCTTCAGTAGATCTAGGGCCCCGAATGACACCCACCTAGACTTAGCACCCCTCCTGCCACCCACCCTCCCACCCATACTTAGCACCCCTCCTCCCTCCCAACCTTCAGCAGATCTAGGGCCCCGAATGACACCCACCTAGACTTTGAACCCCATCTCCCACCCAACCTTCAGTAGATCTAGGGCCCCGAATGACACCCACCTAGACTTAGCACCCCTCCTGCCACCCACCCTCCCACCCATACTTAGCACCCCTCCTCCCTCCCAACCTTCAGCAGATCTAGGGCCCCGAATGACACACACCTAGACTTAGCACCCCTCCTCCCACCCACCCTCCAACCCATACTTAGCACCCTTCCTCCCTCCCAACCTTCAGCAGATCTAGGGCCCCGAATGACACACACCTAGACTTCGCACCCCTCCTGCCACCCACCCTCCAACCCATACTTAGCACCCCTCCTCCCTCCCAACCTTCAGTAGATCTAGGGCCCCGAATGACACACCTAGACTTAGCACCCCTCCTGCCACCCACCCTCCAACCCATATTTAGCACCCCTCCTCCCTCCCAACCTTCAGCAGATCTAGGGCCCCGAATGACACACACCTAGACTTAGCACCCCTCCTCCCACCCAACCTTCAGCAGATCTAGGGCTCCGAATGACACCCACCTAGACTTAGCACCCCTCCTCCCACCCAACCTTCAGCATATCCAGGGCCCCGAATGACACACACCTAGACATAGCACCCCTCCTCCCACCCAACCTTCAGCAGATCTAGGGCCCCGAATGACACACACCTAGACTTAGCACCCCTCCTCCCACCCAACCTTCAGCAGATCTAGGGCCCCGAATGACACACACCTAGACTTAGCACCCCTCCTCCCACCCAACATTTAGCAGATCTAGGGCTCCGAATGACACCCACCTAGACTTAGCACCCCTCCTCCCACCCAACCTTCAGCATATCTAGGGCTCCGAATGACACCCACCTAGACTTAGCACCCCTCCACCCACCCAACCTTCAGCAGATCAAGAGCTCCGAATGACACCCACCCAGACTTAGCACCCACCCAACCTTCAGCAGATCTAGGGCTCCGAATGACACCCACCTAGACTTAGCACCTCTCCTCCCACCCAACCTTCAGCATACCTAGGGCTCCGAATGACACCCACCTAGACTTAGCACCCCTCCTCCCACCCAACCTTCAGCAGATCTAGGGCTCCGAATGACACCCACCTAGACTTAGCACCCCTCCTCCCACCCAACCTTCAGCAGATCTAGGGCTCCGAATGACACCCACCTAGACTTAGCACCCCTCCTCCCACCCAACCTTCAGCAGATGTAGGGCTCCGAATGACACCCACCTAGACTTAGCACCCCTCCTCCCACCCAACCTTCAGCAGATCTAGAGCTCCGAATGACACCCACCTAGACTTAGCACCCCTCCTCCCACCCAACCTTCAGCAGATCTAGGGCTCCGAATGATACCCACCTAGACTTAGCACCCCTCCTCCCACCCAACCTTTAGCAGATCTGGGGCCCCTAATGACACGCACCCAGACTTAGCACCCCTCCTCCCACCCAGACTATGCACCCCTCCTCCCACCCTTCAGCATATCTAGGGCTGGGAATGACACCCGCCGCTTCGTCCCCTTCATTTATACCTGGGCTAATTCACCATCGGGAGGGGTTTTTGCAAGTACACACGGTATGATAATGATCTTCCACACATGCTGCCGGTACAACATGCCATGCTATCACCCTCCCGCGGGGCCTGCTGCTCTTCCCCAAGGCGTCTGTCTCCCACCGTAGAAGCCGCGTTAAGGGGAGGTTCGGTTTTTCTGGACATCCTTCTCCCTCATGTTTAGCCCCAATAGTTTCGAGATTTTAAGACGTTCACTCCAATAGTTTGGCAATTTTAAGATTTTTTTGTTTTTTGCCATTTAAGTGTCGATTTATTTTCCTGGTGAGCGAATGCTAGCCTGTTATTTAGGAAGAAACGGCCTTTGGCCGGGATACTATTATATCCAAAAATTTACAAATCTATCTCGAAGGGGGTCTTGAGGGTATTATTTAAGCTTGATGGAGGTCTTGGGAGGAAACGAATAAAATAATAAAACATCAATAAATGGAAAAAATAAATACAAATCTCCCCTTAAGCCGGTATCACACGAGCGCTTTTTCCCTGGACTTATATCGTCAACACTGCTCCGGCAGCTATTGATGATTGTTTGTTTTTACTATACCACTTATAGTCACAGTACTACTAGCTTATTAGCTCACAGTTGTTTAGCTCAATGTGACCTAGTGCAAATGGATGATATATATTGTTTATTCTTCATTTCAGTTACCGATACCATTGTAAATGATCCAAGAAATGCTACCGAAATCAGGTTGACAATATAATATTTACGATCAAAGCTTTCAAGTGATATCCCTTTATACCGATTTTTTTTGTTTTACTAGGACTTTCAATCAATAACAATGTAATTGTTTTAACATCATTAACGAATGGGTATTTTGTACATCGATATCGATAGACATAACTACATTGGATGTATGTTATTTGAATCTGAGTTCACATATCTTGAAAAGTATCCTTCATAAGCTACCGAATCATAATTCCTCCACAAGATTATGTATAATACAATTTATGTAATTCAGTATTTTAATCACTATACCCTGTTCATTATAGATAGACTATAATCGTGACCTCTATCCTCTGTAACTCAGAAAGGGCTAGAACAAATAGGCTGTACGTTTGTACACCTATTCCCTACCGGACTCTTCCCAATTGGTAGAAACATTAATCCAATTACTCTAGTCCATTTTGAGCTACAGGAGTTATGGGGGGATGGGCATATTATGGGGGGATGGGCATATTATGGGGGGATGGGCATATTATGGGGGGATGGGCATATTATGGGGGGATGGGCATATTTTTGTTCTCATTATGTATTTTTGTTTTTGTATATATATTTGTTTAGTTTCCTCCCTAGGCCTCCATCAAGCTTACCCCCCCCCCCCCCTCCCCTCCCAAGACCTTCCTTCAAGATATACAGTATTTGTACATTTTTCGATAGAAAAATTTCCCGGCTAAAGGCCGGTTCTTATTTAATTATAGACTCACTATCGCTCGCTAGGAAAAAATCGACACCCTAAATGACACGAAGTCTTAATATTCACAACAAAATGGGGTGAAAGGTCTTAAAATCACCAAACTAATGGGCCAAACGTCTTAAAATCTGAAAAGTAAAGGGGCTAAGCATGAGGAAGAAGGGTGACCAGAAAAACGACTTATCTCCCCTTAAGAGTCAAAATTCCTGGCCTACCCATAAAGAACAGGGTATATATAGTTAGCTTTAGAAGTAGGGGCCAGCAAGGTCTTCTATAGTTTGATTATTTTGTGTTCTATCTTAACCCTTTCAAGATATGTTTACGCATTTGTTGTCTGTTTTCTGGCTATTATTAGACGATTTTACTTAGATTGGAAAGGGGATATGGAAGTCAGAGGGGTAATTGAGATAGCCTTTACCCTTATGATGCGCACAGATCCTTCCTAACCTGCACACAATCGTCTAATGATAGCTAGAATACACTGTCCAAATGCAGCATAATCTTCAGAGGGTTAACCGTTTCAATATCAATATTTTTTCAATAGCCTGTAACTGTTACGAGGCCTCGAGAATATTGGAAGAAGCATTAACCCGTCCAGTACCGGTGACGTCCTTGTCATTAGATTCTGGCCACTGTTCGATGGTTTTATTCAGCTTAGGAAGTACCTCTAAAAATTAAAAGGCTACAGACAAGCTCATATAATCCTCTGAGCTACCACATATCCTTCCTAAGATGAATATAAACGTCTAATAGTGTCCAGAATATGATGACAAGGACGTGACCGGTACTGAACTGGTTACAATCTTGGTTATATTACATTGCCGCACAATTTTTTTTTTTTTTTTCATCTGATCGTAAATTGCTATGCCTCATCTTGCTTACTCAGTTATTGTGACATTTTGTAGCGAAATATGTGGTTCATCGGGAAAATTTGGCATTAATATGACATACACATTGTAGTTGCATATAGTTCCATTAAGTATCAGAGAATCAGCTGTTAAGGGAGTAAGATATCCGCCAGATGAAATAAAGACTATATTTGCTAATTATTGGATTGGAGAGCTGGACAGATTTGGAATGTGAGACTGTGTTGAAAGATTAGTGCCTCGTACTCGCCATAAGGGAGGGGGTATGCACTGAGAGAGCTCTGAAGAACACTGATTTTTTTAACAAACTATAAAATAGTGAAAGAGATGCAACATTGCGGCGTGTAGAAAGAGATTGTAGGGAACTAGTAAAAGGAAGTGAGTTGATGAGGCGAAATGCTTTTGACTCTTCTCTTTCAAGAAGTGCGGTATGGGTGGAACCACCCCACACATGCGAACAGTACTCAATACATGGGCACACTTTGCCCCTATATAGAGCAAGAAGCTGTGTGAGGGGTGAAGAACCCACAGAGACTGTTGATCACACCTTACTTCTGGGAAGCTATTTTAGCAAGAGTGGTGATATGATCTTGCCAAGAAAGGTCGGGTGAAATAGATACACCAAGAATGTTAAGAGAAGATGAAGTGTTGATTTGTGTAATGTTGAAGAGTAATTGATTGTCTTGTGAAAGATAGCAACAGGTGGATAGGTGAAATTGTGTCCTGAAGGCATTGAGAGTAACAAGATTTTCTCTGTCCCAATCAGAAATAATTGATATATCCGAAGATAGGCGTGCTATGGCCTTGTCACACGACTATTGAAGGGATTGCATGCTGGGTTGTTATGAAAAAGTAGTTGAATAGTATAAGGTAGAGTCATTAATGAATAGTAGAATAGTTGAATATGAATAGTTGAATAGTATAAGGTAGAATCATTAATGAATAGTAGAAAAAGAACTGGAGACAGGACAGAACCCTGAGGAACACCGAAGTTGATAGGTTTAGGAAGTGAACGATGATCATCCACAACTGTAGCTATGGAAAAGTCAGAAGGGAAGTTAGAGGCAAAGGTAAAGATAGAGGGATAGAAACCGAAGAAGGGTAGTTTGGAAATTAAATATTTGTGCCAGACTCTATCAAATGCCAGGTCCTGGAAAAGGTCCAGGGCACTTAGAAGTCCATACCAGGGGTTAATCTGATGGGGGCATGCTAATTCTAATTCCAATTTTATTACAGCTACATTTAAACAATGTTATGAAGTTCAGGAAGGATATGTGGTCGCTAATAAGATTAATTGAGATTGGCTGCAGCCTTTTAATTGGTACGACAACACCTTTGATTAACCCATTCAGTACCGGTGACATCCTGTTCACTACATTCTGGTAGCTTTCAAGGGATTATATTGAGCTTAAAAAGTATGTCTACCAATTAAACGGCTACAGACAATCTCAATTAATCCTTGTAGTGACCACATATCCTTCCTAAGCTTCGAAAAAAAAACTTCAAAATGTAGCTGAAATCAAATTAGAAAGACGTTACCGGTACATAAGGGGTTGATTGTAAACAGAGAGAGAGAGAGAGAGAGAGAGAGAGAGAGAGAGAGAGTGTGTGTGTGTGTGTGTATGTGAGTGTGGTGTGTGACCGCAGATTATTACCGTACAAATGTATTATGATAACTCTTTTGTCAACATCTTCCTTTGGCTCCCAGACGGATACCAATTAGTTTTGATTAACAGTGGATGACCCTCAAACCCTTAAGTCCCTTGTTACAAACTCCCAAGATGTAAATATGCGAAACTAGAGGGACACCTACGCTGGAGGAGGTATGTGCTCTACCGATCGCCTCCTAAATGGAATCACTAATTCTAGGGTGCATATCTTATCCGGCCACCAAATTTCGCAAACATTGGTTCATAACTTTGTGAGCTGCCTACGCTGACAGAGGTATGCGCTCTACCAATCGCCTCCTGAAATGACGCAGTTTTTCCTTGGCGCATATCCTACCTGCCCACCAAACTTTGTGAAAAACGGTTCATAACTGTGTGAGATATCTTGTTTTACAGAAAAAAAAAAAAAAAAAATAGACAAACGGAGGCGAAAACAAAACTCCGTTCAATTTTGTTGGCGGAGGTAAATCTGCCTGGGATTGCACACAAACGTATAAAGGGTATGCATCCTTCTGGGATTCATAATGACTTTACTCTCTATACACAGAACCACCAAGTTGCCTCCCAACCACAAAGTTGATATTTCACCATAATGTCCCTGCGAACAGCTTCCTATAGTGTAGCTTAGGCTGCAGATTTCCAAAGTTTGACCACGCCCAAATACTTGCGTTATTGGTCTTTTTCTAGAACAACCAATACTACTTATAAATTAACCTAATACATTTCGTAGGGTTAAATATAATTGGGGGAGATTTGGTTAAGCTAGGATAAAAGAAAAGTATGGTGGAGACTATGACCTGCGTGCTAAGGCCTGCCAGTGGGCGGAGAGGTGCATGATCGCGGCTGGTGAGGTGGCCGCGTATCTTCGGTCCCCAGGGCAACCCACTGGACCTCTCACCCTCTACCGAATAGGGGCGCGGACAACGATATTTGGAGGATTTAATATCATAATTGAATGTGTGTGTTCTTTATTATTATCATTACTATTTTTTTAACTTTATATTAGACGCCAAATTCTAGTAGGCCTACCAAGTGTGAGGATTTGTTGTTGCCCAATTGCTTATGGATCTGGATGGAAATGCGAGTATTGAACATTTGTGAATATTAGGCATCTCCTTTCCTGCGGGCAACCCACTGGACCTCTAGCCTTTTAAAGGGGGTGACCTGCGTTTGTTCTCGCCTTTGCTCTCTTTATCTGGCTTGTATCCATTCGGCACCATTCAGCCTACTGTTTTAAGACGTTTATCCCCATCCAGGTGTCGATTTCTTCCTGGCGAGCGATAGCGAGCTAGCATTGTATGGAGAAATCCAGCTTCGCCGGGGAAATTTTTCTATCGAAAAATGTTCAAAGTTAGCCTACTGTCAAAGTTTGTTTAAAAAATATGCTGGCTCGCTACCGCTCGCCATGAAAATATGGATGGGGATAAAAGTCTTAAAACAGTAGGCTGAAAGCCTGAATGGGGCCGAATTGATACAACCCAGAGAGAGAGAAAAAATAAACGGGGTGGGCCCCCTTAACGAATAGGGGGGGCGGACAACGCTATTTGGGGGATTAACCCCTTCTGTCCTTCTAATCTTATTCTTGATACTACTGGACGATTTTACTCAGTTTAGAAAGGGCCTCCAGCAAATAACAGGCTTCGAACTGTCTCACTCAACTCTTTCTACGGCCATTCAACCTTTTTAAGCTGCACACAATCATTTAAATATATATAGCTAACAATCAAATAAAAAAGGCGTCGCCGGTACGGAAAGGGTTAACACTCTTTCGGTACAGGTGACGTCTTTTCATTATAATCAGACTTTTTTCTAGATGCTTTTATACAGTTTAGGAAGGAACTCTAGTATTATTTCATATTATAAACAACCCACCAATTAACTTACAAATAAACCTAATTAAAGACATTTATAAAACTAATGAATACATGTGGTACTCCTAGGATTCGAACCTAGGATACTTACACCGAAAAAGGCTATTCGTTATCTAAATCAACCATCTTGGCAAACACATGTGGTACTCCAAGGATTCGAACCTAGGATACTTACACCGAAAAAGGCTATTCGTTATCTAAATCAACCATCTTGGCAAATACATGTGGTACTCCAAGGATTCGAACCTAGGATACTTACACCGAAAAAGGCTATTCGTTATCTAAATCAACCATCTTAGCAAATACATGTGGTACTCCAAGGATTCGAACCTAGGACACTTACACCGAAAAAGGCTATTCGTTACCGGTATCTAAATCAACCATCTTGGCAAATACATGTGGTACTCCAAGGATTCGAACCTAGGACACTTACACCGAAAAAGGCTATTCGTTATCTAAATCAACCATCTTAGCAAATACATGTGGTACTCCAAGGATTCGAACCTAGGATACTTACACCGAAAAAGGCTATTCGTTATCTAAATCAACCATCTTAGCAAATACATGTGGTACTCCAAGGATTCGAACCTAGGATACTTACACCGAAAAAGGCTATTCGTTATCTAAATAAACCATCTTAACAAATACAGATCCTTCCTAAGAGGCTAAAAATCGTGTATATACAGTATACCTAGAAATAAATAAAATAGATGTCAACCGCACTAAAAGGGTTGTATAAATATCATAATTGAAGAGCATAACGCGTTTTGACAATTTATGCTGGCTATCATTAGAAGATTTTATTCAGCTTAGGGTGAACTTGTGGGAGCTAAGGAGTTAATTGAGATAGTATTAACCCCTTTGATTCCTAGATATCCTTCCTAAATTGCATAAAATCGTCTAATAATAACCAAAACAAAATGTGTCTTAGAACCTCAAGGGGTATTTATACAGTAGTTATATTAACCCATACATTATCGGTGACGTCCTTTTCTTTATATTCTGGCAATTACTAGACGAGTTTAGTCACCTTAAGAAGGACGTCTACCCATTAAAAGGCTACAGACTACCTCAATTAATCCTTTTAGTGACAATATGTACTTCCTAAGCTTTATCCAATTGTCTAAATGTAGCTATAATACAATTTAGAAGACGTCGCCGGTAATGGAATGGTTAACAAAAAAAACGAAAAAAAAAAAACAAAAAAAACGAGCTAGATCCTATGATGGGAATTCTAGCACCAAGTATGCATGCTTTGTGTGTTTTTTTTTTTTTTTTTTTTTGTTTGCCCAATTTCTTACAGATCTGGATGGACATGGTAATACTTGATACTTTAGGAGGTATGCCTAAAGGGGGGGGGGGGGGGGGGAAGAGTTTATTTATTGGTTGGTATATTCATGTATTCATTATTTGTTTTTAGTTCCGTCCCTAGACCTCCATCAAGCCTAAAATAACATCCCCAAAATCACCCTTCTATATACATTTTTATATATTTCGGTAGAAAAATGATCCGGCCGAAGGTCAATTCCTCCAAAATTACAGGCTCGCTTTCGCTCGCCAGGAAAAAAATCGACACCTAAATGGCACGAGAAGTCTTAATGTTGACACTGAAATGGGGTAAAAAGTCCTAAATTCACCAAACTAATGGGGCGACCGTCTTAGAATCTGAAAACTAATGGAGCTAAACATGAGGGAGAAGGGGGCCAGAAAAACCGACCATTCCCGCTCCACGGTCTTGGTGGTTGACATCTTCCTTCCTGAGGGTAACCACCGGACCACAACCCTTTGACTCAACAGAGACAGAGACAGAGACAGAGACAGAGACAGAGACAGAGACAGAGACAGAGACAGAGACAGAGACAGAGACAGAGACAGAGACAGAGACAGACAGAGACAGAGACAGAGACAGACAGACAGACAGAGACAGACAGACAGACAGACAGACAGACAGACAGACAGACAGACAGACAGACAGACAGACAGACAGACAGACAGACAGACAGACAGACAGACAGACAGACAGACAGACAGACAGACAGACAGACAGACAGACAGACAGACAGACAGACAGACAGACAGACAGACAGACAGACAGAAAGAAAGAAAGAAAGAAAGAAAGAAAGAAAGAAAGAAAGAAAGAAAGAAAGAAAGAAAGAAAGAAAGAAAGAAAGAAAGAAAGAGAGAGAGAGAGAGAGAGAGAGAGAGAGAGAGAGAGAGAGAGAGAGAGAGAGAGAGAGAGAGAGAGAGAGAGAGAGAGAGAGAGAGAGAGAGAGAGAGAGAGAGAGAGAGAGAGAGAGCCAGACAGAGAGAGAGAGAGAAAGAGAGAGAGAGCCAGACAGAGAGACAAAGAGAGGGAGAGGAGACGCTATTTTGTTTATTGATGCAGTTGTAAATGGTGTCTCACCTACACAGAGAGTAAAGCCAGCTAGCTCTCGCAAACTCCACCTCCTAATAATGTCACTACAGTTTACAGGACGTATTTCATTTATCTCATTTTGTAGTATTACCGGCATGTATATGTATTTTGTAGTATTACCGGCATGTATATGTATTTTGTAGTATTACCGGCATGTATATGTATTTTGTAGTATTACCGGCATGTATATGTATTTTGTAGTATTACCGGCATGTATATGTATTTTGTAGTATTACCGGCATGTATATGTATTTTGTAGTATTACCGGCATGTATATGTATTTTGTAGTATTACCGGCATGTATATGTATTTTGTAGTATTACCGGCATGTATATGTATTTTGTAGTATTACCGTCATGTATATGAATTTTGTAGTATTACCGTCATGTATATGAATTTTGTAGTATTACCGGCATGTATATGTATTTTGTAGTATTATCGGCATGTATATGTATTTTAGTTTGCTCCCTAGACCTCTATCAAGCTTAAAACACAAAAAAACATCCCAAAGACCCCCTTTCGAGATAAATGTGTACGTTTTTCGGTAGATAAACGGCCGGTTCCTCCTAAATTACAGGCTTGCTGTCGCTCGCCAGGAAAAAATCGACACCTACATGGCACAAAAGGTCTTAATATTGACAAGGAAATGGGCGAAAGTCATAAACTTTGAAAACTAATCGGGCTAAGCATGATGAGGAAGGGGGCACCGCTAACTTTGTTTGATATTGGCTCTCTATCACTGTTTCAACCTTGGGGGGGGGGGGGACTTGTTACAGGTAGCTTTGCCTTTTGTCTCCTTCATGCACATAGGAAACAAAAATACATATTAAAGGGTTTGAATATTGCCAGTCACCTAATTAGAGATTTATCTACAAATTCGTCTCCTTGGAATTGTAAGCAACGTCCCCCTCCTCTCTCTCTCTCTCTCTCTCTCAACATCATTTTTGTTTTCCCAGTCTAATTTCACCTGGCGACTGAATTGTTTCGGGGCTCTCCTATAGTAGTTTGGGGAAATATAATATATATATATATATATTACGTATATTTTTTTCATCTACAGGAAAATGTAACCCCTTTGCATTTTATTTAAAAAAATAATTAACGAAAAACATGAAATTGCTGTGTATATACGTATCATGCTAATGCTACATTCTAATAACAATTACAACATGTACAGTATAATGGCTGATCAATCAAGTCAGGAGCGCTACAATTCACCATCAACTGAGAAAATATGGACTAGAATTTGAGCGTAGAATAATATAAAAGTTGAAATTATTAAAGTGCTATAAAAGAATTGCCGAGCAAAATTTCTGAAAATGTTTATCGTGTTAGTCTACTTTTGAGTATTTTGGTTTATTCTGATATTCCAGGTTGGTTTTTACAGACCACTTTTTGCGATGAGGATGCGTCATGGGTACTCTGGGGTTGTTGCAAAGGTAATTTATTTAAGAACTACAGTAATTTATTTCAAATGAGACAGCTAAAATTTTAAATTATTTTATGACTACATTTCTATACTGTATCGCAATTGCAATATGTAATGCATGTTTGTATATACAGTACATTATGAAATATATAGGATTGAAAATAATATAATTAGTGTTAATTTATTATTTACTTAGCTACAAATGCAATTACTGAAGACAATGTTTGTTTAATATTGTTTTTATTTTTTATTTTTTTTAAATACCTAAGCTAAACGTCAGGTGAAGGTATGGTTGGTTAAGTGGGTCACCGGCTTTTTTTTCTCTCTCTCTCCTTTTCTCTCTCTCCCTGGCTTGTATCCATTCGGCTCCATTCAGCCAACGGTTTTAAGAAGTTTATCCCCATCCAGGTGTCGATTTATTCCCGGCGAGCGATAGCGAGCCAGCATCGTATGGAGAAATCCGGCTTCGACGGAGACATTTTTTCTATCAAAAAATTTACAAATTTAGCTTGCTGTCAAAACAAAAAATGTATATATGCTGGCTCGCTACCGCTCGCCAGGAAAATGTTGACGCCTGGATGGGGGTAAACGTCTTAAAACAGTAGGCTGAATGGGGCCGGATGGAAGAGAGGAAGATTTGGGTAGAGCTTAACAAAGGTAGTGAGACCATAGTTATTGGAGTTATGTATAGACCGCCACATATGAGTAGAAATGACGGAAAAGCATTATGGGAGGAAATTAAAATGGCATCAAGGTTTAGCATTGTGTGCATTATCGGAGATTTTAATTTTCCCAATATTGATTGGCAGCATCAAATAGGCGACTCCGATTCAGAAGAGTTTATTGAGGTAGTACAAGATAGTTTTTTATTTCAATTCATAGATACGCCGACTAGAGGTAATAATATTCTTGATTTAATTTTCAGTAACAATGAACATATGATAAATAATGTAGAGATTGGTGACCACCTAGGAAATAGCGACCACAATGTTGTGTATTTTAATATACATTGGAAAGGTAATACCAGAGAGAATACAACATTAATACCCGACTTCAGAAAAGCCGATTATGGTGGGCTAAGAAGTGCCCTATTAGCGGACCCTATGGTCAAACAATTCTCCCTACCAGGTATTCACCGGAGACCTCTGGTGGACGCTTCCGAAGTAGCGCCAGAGCTACGTCTGTCGACATATACAATACTCAACACCTACTGTAGGCTATGCAAAGTTTATCACGATTTCTTACGGTTCTGCATGTTTTTACTATATACTAGATGGCTACACTAAGTGCTTATATAGTATGGTAGTTGTGGAAATGTCCATATGTAGCAAGAAATTACTAAAAGCAAAATTATAAGGATGATTAACTATCATAACAAAACAGCGCGAAAATACCTTCTTCCTTATATATAATTATACAGTAAATAAAAGTTATTTCATATTATGGGTGACTTTAAAATATAATGAGCATCAATATGCAATGAGTAATGTGTGTCAGCTATAGAAAGTACGACATATAGCTTATAATTAAGAATTCTTGATGGAGAGGGAGGGTGAAGAACTGCGGGATATCTCCATTTAAAGGGCCCAGGTCGCTTACTGTACAAAACAACGTGTCAGGCGCGGCAACTCTAAGAATTTCTGATAGGGAGAATTACTGTATTTGTGTTTAATAGCGATGTTTACAGGCCGAACTTCCTTATAACCTGAAACTCGCAAGTGGTCAATTGAGAGGATAATCATAGCAACTACATAGGATAATCATAAATATATCAACTACCCCCCCCCCCCCCCCCTCCTCTATCCACCTCAAGTGAGTCTCCACACAGGTACAAATGGCGTTTACCTCCATGCCTTCACTTTTCCCCTCTCCTGAATGTGACGAGGGGGTTTATTATGAAGAGTTAATTTCATTGTGAGGAGGTTTATTCGGGCTCTGTCTCGAGTCCCCCCCCCCACAAAAAAAAACCACACAAAAAAAGGTATAGACTGCAGCACCGTTGATTCTTTTAAACTTCGCCTAGACAAATATCATGCATCAAACCCGCGACTGACTGCGTTTGTAAATGAATTACTTTATTTTATTCCCCCCTCAAATTCATCAAGGATTATTGCATATACTGTATATATATTACTAAGACGTTACTCTCTTTTTTCTCATATATACGAAAAATTACTTATAACTGTTATGTTACTAACCCATCAGTCCCCTACTAACTTCCTAATCCTTCCACGGACATTAGTTCCAGGGCAGTAGTTCCCTTTCCAATGTTCCCTTACCCACTCTAAACCACTGTTTGGACACTTGATCCTCAGTGTTTTGGAGGACAAGCAGCCTAGAGGGGTCACTAAACCTATTGTTGCTTGATTTCCCTTGTAGTCCTTTCTACTCCTTTGTACTCAACCATCCCCATCATCATCATCATCATCAAGAGGGTTCAGTAAGTCAGCAAGAGGATTCAGCTAGTCAGACAGTGGGTTCAATTTATCAGTAAGTCAGTAAGAGAGATTCAAGTCAGTAAAAATGGCATAGAAAGTCAATAAGAGGGTTCATTATATCAGCATGAAGATTCAGTAACTCAGTATAAGGACTTAGTATGTCAGTAAACACAGGAGTCAGTAAATCGGTAAGTGGGTTCAGAATGTCAGAAAATGTGTTCAGTAAGTGGGTTCAGTAAGTTATTAATTAGGTTCAGCAATTCAGTAAATAGGCTCAGTAAGTGGGTTCATTAGGTCAGTAAGTGGGTTCAGTAAGTTACTAAGTGGGATTAGTAAGTCAGTAAGTGGGTTCAGTAAGTGGGTTCGGTAAGTTAGTAAGTGGGTTCAGTAAGTCAGTAAATGGGGTTAGTAAGTCAGTAAGTGGGTTCAGTAAGTCAGTAAGTGGGGTCAGTAAATCGGTAAGTGGGTTCAGTAGGTCAGTAAGTGGGTTCAGTAAGTGGGTTCAGTAAGTCAGGAAGTGGGTTCAGTAAGTCAGTAAGTGGGTTCAGTAAGTTAGTAAATGGAGCTAGTAAGTCAGTAAGTGGGTTCAGTAAGTCAGTCATTGGGTTCAGTAAGTTAGTAAGTGGGTTCAGTAAGTCAGTAAGTGGGGTTAGTAAGTCAGTAAGTGGGTTCAGTAAGTCAGTAATTGGGTTCAGTAAGTTAGTAAGTGGGTTCAGTAAGTCAGTAAGTGGGGTTAGTAAGTGGGTTCAGTAAGTCAGTAAGTGGGTTCAGTAAGTCAGTAGGTGGGTTCAGTAAGTCAATAAGTGGGTTCAGTAAGTCAGTAAGTGGGTTCAGTAAGTCAGTAAGTGGGTTCAGTAAGTTAGTATATGGGGTTAGTAAGTCAGTAAGTGGGTTCAGTAAGTGGGTTCAGTAAGCCAGTAAGTGGGGTTAGTAAGTCAGTAAGTGGGTTCAGTAAGTGGGTTCAGTAAGTCAGTAAGTGGGTTCAGTAAGTCAGTAAGTGGGTTCAGTAAGTTAGTCAGTGGGGTTAGTAAGTGGGTTCAGTAAGTCAATAAGTGGGTTCAGTAAGTCAGTAAGTGGGTTCAGTAAGTCAGTAAGTGGGTTCAGTAAGTCAGTAAGTGGGTTCAGTAAGCTAGTAAATGGGGTTAGTAAGTCAGTATGGGGGTTCAGTAAGCCAGTATGTGGGGTCAGTAAGTTAGTATGTGGGTTCAGTAAGTCAGTAAGTGGGGTCAGTAAGTGGGTTCAGTAATAGGGGTCAGTAAGAGGGTTCGTAATTCAGTAAGAAGGTTCGTATTTCAGTAAGAGAGAGTTGGTCAGACAGATGCTTCAGTAAGTCGGATAGAGGGTTAAATAAGTCAGTAAAATGGTCCAATCACTCAGTAAGATGGCTCAGTAAGAAAGTAAAAGGGCTCAATAAGCCAGTAAGATGGCTAAATCATTCAGTAAGCGGATTCAGTTAGTAAGAGGATTCAGTTAGTCAGCAAGAGGGTTCAGTAAGGGCGGCAAGTGGGGGCAGGGGGGGGGGGGATCGGGTTCAGTAAATCAGTAAGAGGGTTCAACAAGCCAGTCAGATGGTTCGTAAAGTCAGTGAGAAGCTTGGGGGGGGGAAGGGGAGAGGGGGGGGGGGGGAAGGGGAGTACAAAGGAGTACAAAGGAAATCAAGCAACAACAGATCTAGTGACCCTTCTAGGTTGCTTGTCCTCCAAAACACTGAGGATCAAGTGTCCAAACAGTGGTTTAGAGTGGGTAAGGGAACATTGGAAAGGGAATTACTGCCCTGGAACTAATGTCCGTGGCAGGATTAGGAAGTTAGTAGGGGACAGATGGGTTAGTAACTGAGGGGGGGATAAAATAAAGTTATTCATTTACAAACGCAGTCAGTCGCGGGTTTGATGCGAGATATTTGTCTAGGCGGAATTTAAATGAATCAACGGTGATGCAGTCTATAACGTTTCGGGGAAGCCCATTCCACAAGTTGACAACTCGATTGAAGAAGAAATTCTTAGATTCGTGCGAGTTAAAAGATTTACCAATAATTTTGCAACCGTTTCCCCGCGTGTAATTAGATTGGTCGATAGTGAAGTACTTACTACAGTTCATATTGTCGATGCCTTTGATGATTTTGAACACTTGAATTAAGTCGCCTCTTAATCTGCGCTGGGTTAAAGGAAATAGATTTAATTCTCTAAGACGCTCTTCGTATGGTTTGTTCTTTAGGCTAGGTATCATTTTGGTAACTCTACGTTGAACTCGTTCTAGCTTGTTTATATCTTTTTGGTAATAAGGGCACCAGGATTGAACGCAGTATTCCAGAAGAGGGCGGACTAAGGAATTGTAAAGGGTTAGGATAACTTCTTTGGATTTATGCTCAAATGACCTGCCTATAAAGCCAATTATTTTGTTTGCCTTCTTAACAACTTCTGAACATTGTTGACTCGGTTTTAGGTTACTCGATATTGTTACTCCCAGATCGGTTTCTCTGTTTACATTCTTAAGCTGAGTGCCATTCATCGAATAGTTTGCTTTCTCATTTAGGTATCCGATATGTAGTACTTTACATTTATCCGCATTGAAACTCATTTGCCAAATTTGGGCCCAACATGACAATTTATCTAGATTGTGTTGCATATCGTCAACTTGTTCTTTTGAGAGTACGCTATTTGCAATTTTTGTATCGTCAGCAAATTTTGAGATTGTACAGGTGAGACCCTCATCTATGTCGTTGATGTAAATTAGAAAGAGAATTGGTCCTAGTACCGATCCCTGGGGTACCCCGCTACTTACATTGGTCCATTTTGATGCCTTACCGTTTATGACTACTCTTTGCTTTCTGTCGCTGAGCCAATTTTCTATCCATTTCAACACACCGTCTTGTATTCCATGCGCTTTTAGTTTTAGCAGTAAACGTTTGTGGGGAACTTTGTCAAAGGCCTTTTGAAAATCAAGGTATATAATATCTACAGCTTTACTCTCATCGTAGAGGTTGAGGATATCGTGGAAGAAGTTTAAGAGGTTTGTTAAACAGGAACGTTTTTTACGAAAGCCGTGTTGAGGGGGGGGGGGGGGGGGAGCTGTGGCCAGGGGGGGGGGTACTAGCTTCTTACACCATATTATGCATAACCAACGCTCATTAGGTAAGCAGCCAACAACAAACTACCAATTATATAATACGTATATGAATATTATATTATGAACAGTCAGAAATAGGCTACAATGAAAAAAAAAAAAAAAAAAAATATATATTGCGTGCAAATGTACCGGTACTCGTCGACGCCCTAGCAAGACGCCCGCCTTCTAGCACTTCCGGGCATCATTTATATATCCGGTAATATTTCCGAAATCCTTTAATAATCATCTACAGTAAGTCACTCGTACACCAGTAAGGGCAATGGCTCTGGGTGAACCACGAGCCGCAGCTGATGACAAACTTTATTACCTATCGCCCGGATATCATCAAGTAAATCAACACCCTGCATAAACAAATTGGCCGCCATGCCAATCGGATAACTTCCTTCATTTACCGCACTAACTCATTACCTACCTTATAAATTCCTCTTGTGGTGCCGCCGCCGCCTCGTACGGTCGTCACTGATCAGGTATGTCACCACCGAACAACCACAGAACCGCGGAGAACGAGATATTTGGAGCACAATAATCACCAACTCAACCATACGTCACGCCGCGCCGGAAGGAAGAACGCAATGGAGGAGGGAGTGGGGATGACAGGTGAGGCGGTCAATAATGCAGAAAACTAATTATCCTTAAATCATCAAATACCCTCATATTCCAGGTCTAACATCGTAAGTCTCAAACTAACTTTTTCTGCCTTAATGTCTCTGTGTATCGTGCAATAGCTCAAACTCCAAGGAAAATAAATAATCAATCAATGTACATGTTTTATAAACACTTTGATATACCTCATGGGATATCAGATTACAGTCACGTGTTTTCAGCACTTGGCTAGAGTGATGCACATATGGGTCCCGTAGCCTATGCTTGTGAATACAAAAGTAACCCGATCAACACGAAATACAAACAAAAAGGCTTACTATTAGAACATTTACACTCAAAATTCATATAATGGTACTTTAGTAAGATATTACAGAGTATTTTAGAGTGTTATATAGGATGGGCTATATTGGTTTGTTGATTTAGGTGATTATTGAGGAAAAACACACGTGGGGTATGAGCGGGGGAAAAGGCGCGTTGTTCTATCCTCCTTCTCTCCACACGCCCGCTCCCTCCTCCTTCTCACTTTCCTCCTCCTCCTCCTCCTCCTCCTCTCCACACGCCCGCTCCCTCCTCCTTCTCACTTTCCTTCTCACTTTCCTCCTCCTCCTCCTCCTCCTCTCCACACGCCCGCTCCCCCTGATTTCTTCTCTTATCTTCTCCTTTCCTCTTCTGTTTCTCCTCCTATTCCTTTTACTTTTCTCTTTTTTGCTGTATGTTCAAGAGTCACAGATAATTCTAAAAGAGAAAATTACTATCACTTTGCTTAGCAGAGATTCTTCATAAAGAAGAACAGCTTTTATAGTCAACATTCGATGATCAACATTTTTCTGGCAACATTTCCGGAGGATTTTGCACTGGTAGCAGACACTAGACTAATGGTAGATGAATTTAGGTGACCGAAATATATTAAATGTTGACCTCCTAAGCTGCTAAACCAGTGTTAAGGAGAAAAGCGCTCGTGTGATACCGGCTTAAGTAACGTAAAATCATCTAACGTGTGAGAGGGATCTGCCTTGTGTGGGCCAATCGGCTTTCTGCAGACTCCCATTTTCTTATGTTCTTATAGTCGGTTCACTGTAAGGAGGAATATTTACTTTTGTACAGTTACTGATAATTGTAATAATAATAATAATAATAATAATTTGTTTTAAACACAATCTTATACATAATAGAAAGGGAAATGGATATAATTATAACTTGAGACCACTTGAATCCCTCTATATAAAAGTAAATAAGCCCCAATTAAATAACATGTTGCCTGCTACTCCCCTCTATCTTGTGTAATCAAAATGTAAAGCTTGCATTACTTTCGTCATTTAATTCATACTTGTATTACAAAACTCCCAATTAAATATAATAATAATAATAATAATAATATAATAATACAACTAATAATAATACAGATACAGATAATAAGATTAATTTAAGATCATATCAGCTATGTATTAAAATATACAAAATACCATTTAATTAATATATAGCTTATTTTATCTGAATATCAATCTAAATGAATATAATTGCATAAACGAAATCGCAAGAGTCAACGAACCTTTCTCAGTACGATAGACAAAATATGTCGTGTCTCCGCTGTCATTACGTTTTGCTCGCTGTGTGCTGTATTAATGTCTGTTGGATGTTGAATAGGGTGTTTAAAGGTAGGAACATGTTTGTATTATCTCACTCGAAAAGATGCTTAGATAACTTGATACCAATTAAGGATCGAAGTATACTTGGTGCCGCGACATCACTTATTTGGCCAACTGTACAACTGGAATTGACCCTACCAAGAATTCACCTGAGACCTCTGGTGGACGCTTCCGAACTAGCGCCAGAGGTAGTGGTGGATAAAGTGGTATTAGTAGATAAAGTGGTAGTGGATAAAGTGGTAGTGGTGGACAAAGTGGTAGTGGTGTATAAAGTGGTAGTGGTGTATAAAGTGGTAGTGGTTGATAAAGTGGTAGTGGTGGATAAAGGGGTAGTGATATATAAAGTGGTAGTGGTGGATAAAGTGGTAGCGGTGGATAAAGTGGTAGTGGTGGATAAAGGGGTAGTGGTAGTGGTGGATAAATGGAAGTGGTGGATAAAGTGGTAGTGTTAGATAAAGTGGTAGCGGTGGATAAAGTGGTAGCGGTGGATAAAGTGGTTGTGGTAGATAAAGTGGTAGTGTTAAATAAAGTGGTATTAGTAGATAAAGTGGTAGTGTTAGATACAGTGGTAGTGGTGAATAAAGTGGTATTGGTGGATAAAGTGGTAGTGGTAGATAAAGTGGTAGTGGTGGATAAAGTGGTAGTGGTGGATAAGGTGGTAGTGAGATAAGGTGGTAGTGGTGGATAAAGTGGTAGTGGTGGATAAAGTGGTAGTGGTGGATAAAGTGGTAGTGGTGGATAAAGTGGTAGTGGTGGATAAAGTGGTAGTGGTAGTGGTAGATAAAGTGGTAGTGTTAGATAAAGTGGTAGTGGTGGATAAACTGGTAGTAGTAGATACAGGGGTAGTGTTAGATAAAGTGGTAGTGGTGGATAAAGTGTTAGTGGTGGATAAAGTGGTAGCTGTGGATGAAGTGGTAGTGGTAGACCAAAGTATGTATCAGCTACAGACATTTTGACTAACTGCTTATAATTAAGAATTGTTGAAGGAGAGGGAGGGTGGATAGGTCCGCGATGTCGTCAATTTCCCACAATGCACCACGGTAAACATTGCGTGCAGCGCCTCTATCGGCCACTGTAGGCATTTATTGGTAGGGAGAATTAAGTCGATCCAGATGTTCAAATGAGTATACCCCTTCTTGGGTATCCGTTAGCTTAAGTCAGGAAGATACGTCAAACTTGGTAAATACATATGGTAATTTTATAAATTCAGTATTCCATGCTCAAAATAAATATATCTCCAAAAGAAAATTAGATCAATACAGAACCAACCAAAATGGCTGAATAATACATTAATAGATCTTCTAGGAAAAAAAGAAAGGAATATATAAAAATATTAAGAAAGGCGAAAATCACCTACTTATTTACTATCAGACTCTATCAAGACAGGTCAAAAAGGAAATTAGAAAAGCAAAAAGAAATTATAATATCAGGATAGCAAATAATTAAAAAAAATAACCCTAAAGCTTTTTACCAACTTTATATATCTAAAGTTAGAGATGTAATAGGCCCCCTTAAAACTTTGATAGGAGAAATGACAGAAAATTATTTAGAAATGTGCAGTACATTAATAGTCAATTTCTTTCCGTTTTCACTAATGAACATTTGGCACAGATTCCAGAAGTCCGTAAGGTATATAGCGACAGTATAGAAAATAGCTTAAGTACGGTTACTATAAGTAGAAATTATGTGCTTAATGAAATTGACAGACTGAAACCTCAGAAATCGCCTGGTCCTGATGAGGTATATGCTAGATAGAGTATTAAAAGAATGCAAAGATGAGTTAAGTTACCCATTAACATTTCTATTTAAGAAGTCATTAGAAACAGGCTTAGTTCCAGAAGCTTGGAAACTTGCAAATGTAGCTCCGATCTTCAAAAAAGGTGATAAATCAATAGCATCCAATTACCGTCCCATTAGTCTTACATCAATCATAGGAAAGCTACTAGTAAATTATTGCTAGTAAAATTAGAAACCACTTAGAAACATTTAACTTAATCAATTTTTCTCAGCACAGATTCACTCAGGGACGTTTTTGCCTTACTAATTTGCTTAGCTTTTTCTCAGAGGTATATGAAGCAGTAGATAATGACAAATCATATGATATTATATATTTAGATTTCAGTAAAACTTTCGACAGAGTCCCTCATGAGAGATTGATGAGAAAGGTTGAGGCACATGGAATAGGTGGGGCGTTGTTGGGATGGATTAGGTCATGGCTAATTGGTAGTAAGCAGAGAGTAAGCATAAATGGTACCAAGTCAGAGTGGGGAGCAGTCAAAAGTGGTGTCCCCCAGGGATCTGTATTAGGTCCTTTGTTGTGTGTTATACACATAAATTACCTTGATCTAGGTAGAACTAGTAGGATAAGTAAATTTGCAGACGATACCAAAATGGGGAGACAAATTGATTCAGATAGAGATATAGAGTGCCTCCAAAGGGATTTAGATACCTTACACGAATGGTCAGTAAATTGGCAGATGAAGTTTAACATTGACAAATAAAAGTTATTAAAGATAGGGAAGATGCATACGAATGTTAAATATAAACTAGCTAATATGGAATTAGAAAACTCAGACTGTGAGAAAGATCTAGGTGTGTTTGTTAGCAATTATTTGAAACCTAGAAAACAGTGTATAAGCGTTCGTAACAAGGCAAACAGGATTCTCGGGTTCATCTCTAGGAGTGTGAGTAACAGAACTGGTGATGTTATCTTAAAACTTTATTTGTCATTAGTGAGACCCCATATGGATTATGTTGTTAAATTGTTGTGTCCTTATTACAGAATGGACATACATTCATTGGAGAGAGTACAACGTAGAATGACAAAAATTATCCACAATATTATAAATCTTCCGTATGAAGAAAGGTTGAAAAAATTAGGCTTACATTCGTTAGAGAGACGCAGAGTTAGAGGGGATATGATCGAGGTGTTCAAGTGGGTTAGTGAGATTTATAAAGGGGACATGACAAATGCTCAATAATAGCGAAAGAACTCGAACTAATGGTTTCAAATTAGATAAATTTCGTTTCAGAAAAGATATAGGCAAATATTGGTTTGGTAACAGAGTTTTAGATAGGTGGAATAGGCCTATACCGAGTGACATGGTAGGATCGAGAACGACAGGAATCTTTAAGATAAAATTAGATAGGCATATGAAAGAGATTCTGTCTCGTTTTTTTGGTAGATTTATTTAAGGGGAGAAGGATACCAGGCCCCCCGCTCCCGATCCCCTTTAGCCGACTTCTACGTCTCGCCGGAGAAAAGCGGTGGTGGAAATTTCTCACCCCTCCACCACAGAGGAGGCTGTTCGTTGTTTTATGTTGTTTTTGTGTTTTCCCCGTTCTTTCTCTGTCTTGAGTCGGCTACCCCCAAAATGGGGATTGGGCCTGAGCATATAGATAGATAGATAGCTATGAAAGAGATGAGGGGGGATCTGCCGGTTGTGGGCCAATCGGTGCTCTGTCTTGAGTCGGCTACCCCCAAAATGGGGATTGGGCCTGAGCATATAGATAGATAGATATATATGAAAGAGATGAGGGGGGATCTGCCGGTTGTGGGCCAATCGACGCTCTGTAGATCCCCGTAATCTTGTTAAGTTTTTATGGGGTCGGTCCCCAGGGTATTGGTGAGTTGGGCCTATAATTAGGCCTTGTAATTGGGGTTGGGTGTGACAAGGATCTGCCTTGTGTGGGCCGATCGGCTTTCTGCAGACTCTCATTTTCTTATGTAAGCGAAAGAGATAAAAGCGAGACGGACTCCCTTAAGGCTAATCCATGGCTCTCATAGACGTTCATTATACAGTATATTTGAAATAAAGCTTTGATTTACAATATTCTGTGCAGTGTTTTGTTCTTTGATTAAATGTCGCTGTACTAATCTTGGTTAAAAGTTAGTTTGAAGAGCTTAACATTCAAGTGATTCTGTTGCAAAGTAGTGGGAGTAAAGCTAAAATATAATAGTACTATAACGTATTTTTTGATAACGTCACAATGAGGTTGCCAGATTAACGAAATGTATTACTTGTGCGCTTTTATGCTACACTATATTACTGGACTCCGTAATTACAAACAATAAATATGAAAAGGATAAGTTAATCTTGCGGGCAGTGTGTAGTCGGAAATATGCTTAACAGTTCCAAAATATTTAGTAGAGGTAATCCTCATTACAATGCAATGTCTGTTGTACAAACACGAAAACAGGAAGGAAAGAAGGCTAATCCAAAAAGAAATAGCTGGCAATATAGGAAAACACTAAATATAATAGCTGCGTAAATTGGCTATTGACAGGTATCCATGTGTGTGATCTGCCTTTATGTTATGTTAGATTGCGATCCTATTCTAACTATTTTCAATCAACCCCCTCACATCATCATCTTTGTGGAGCTCCCAATGAACCGAATATAAAAAAAAAAATATTCTGCAGAGAAACTACTATTTACTCTGTCTGATGTGTGTTTGCGATACATGATGCACAAACTACGACCAAACGTTCACCTAACTATCTATCTATCTATCTATTGCCTGACGCCGTGATCCCCGAAGGGGTGGCCACGAACGGCCATGGACGTTGGTTGAGAGACTCAGACCAAGAGTGAGAGCAGTGGAAATGAATTACTTAAGGAGTGCGTGCGGAGTTACATGGAGGGATAGACAGACTAATGAGGAAGTAAGAAGGAGGTGTGGTGTGGAGGTAGATGTGCTGGAAAGTGTGAAAAGGAACAACTTGAGATGGTTCGGCCATATGGAACGTATGGAAAGCGAGAGAATGACTAAGAGGGTGTACGAGAGCGAGGTGGCGGGACAGAGGGGGAAAGGTAGATCGAATATGAGGTGGAAGGATGGAGTGAGGAACTACATGAACGAAGGCGGTGCTGGTTGGGGGGAGGGGCGTCGACTGACAGAGGTGCATGGGGGCGGTTCGTTCGTGGCCACCCTTCACCCAACTAACTAATGTTTAATAATAGTTTCCCGGAACATTGATCATTTCACAGTATTTTGGATTATTTGTTCATACACGTTATATAACGGATATCATGATTTTGTTTTCTCACAAATAGTGGCAATGTTAGGCTGTACAAATTAATACTATGTACAAAGTGACCTAGATTAGTTACATTCAACGTGTTTTAAGGGGAGATGGGTTATTTTTGTTTTCTATTAATTCATATATTTATATAATTCTTAGTTTCCTCGCTAGACCTCCAAGCTTAGAAAAACACCCCCTAGTCCCCCTTCAAGATAAATTTTTAAATTTTTCGGTAGAAACATTTTCCGGCCAAAAGCCAGTTCCTCATAAAATTTCAGGCTCGCTATCGCTTGTCAGGAAAAAATCGACACCTAGATGGCACGATAGGTCTTAACATTGACAACGAAATTGGGCGATAGGTGTTAAAATCGTCAAACAAATGGGCCGAACGTCCTATAATCTCAAAATAAATGGCGAAAGGGGACCAGAAAAACTACCCATTTCCCCTTAAATCACTCACATACACAATTCTTCAGAGCCCATTGTCCCTCCACCATTTACTAGAGCGCCACCAACCACCACCCCGTCCGCGGCCGTACCATTACCACCCTAATTTCCATAAAGGGGCAGCTACCTCACATGAGAGCCTCCAATTCATTCACATTAATTATCTAATCTCGCTGCAATTTGGAGGTTACCCTGAACTGACGCGTGATAATTTTCTTTTTATGGGCGAGGTGTAAATATTGTGGGAAGAGCCGAACGGAGCCCCATTATATACCGCAGGAGGCGCTGTAGGCTGCCCGGGAACCTTCAGGAACCAACCACTAGACAACTGCAGGTACACTCGGATACCACAGTATCTAGCCCACTCGTAAATTATCGTTGACTTTCCTTATTTCTAATTATTAAAGTATGTCTCTGGAAACAAATTCATGAATATAATTTGTCATACATCAACTGCAAAACGATATGTACTATTTGTTGAAAAAAAAGTTCAATCCAAAACATCAATCCAGATAGTTAAAGTTGCATGAAGACAAACATAGGGGATCCACGATTGTTTACGAGTGGGCTAGAGACTATGGCATCCAAGTGTACAATGTGTCTTTCGGAATTATTATGTTTTTTACAAGGCCGATTCCTCTTCAAATACAGGCTCGCTTTCGCTCGCCAGGAAAAAAATCGACACCTAATTGGCACGAAAGGTCTTAATATAGGCAAATAAATGGGGCAAAAGGTCTGAAAATCGCCAAACTAATGGGGCGAATTTCTTGTATTCTCATAACTAATAGGGCTAAACATGAGGGAGGAGGAGGTCTCGAAAAAACAACTGCCTCCCCTTAAGGGGAGAGGAGTCGTTTTTCTGGCCCCCTTTCTTCCTCACGTTTAGCCCCATTAATGTTCAGATTTTAAGACGTTATGCCCATTAGTTTGGCGATTTTAAGACCTTGTGTCCCATTTCTTTATCAGTTTAAAGACCTATCGTGCCATGTTCGTGTCGATTTTATAGTGGCGAGCGATAGCGAGCCTGTAATTACAAGAGGAACCGGCCTTCGGGTGGGACATTATTCTACCTAAAAACGTAAACATATATATGGGGTGGGGGGGGGGGGGGGGGAGGGTCTAGGGGATGTGTTTCTAAATTTGAGGATTGTCTAGCGAGGAAACTAAACAATACATGAACAAATGAATTAATAGACCAAAAAAGCAGCCACTGTCCCCTTAAGTTTAATGTAGTTCTGGGGAGCAAACTAAAAAGACAAATAATAATAATAATAATGAAACATATATAACCAAGAGTGAGGAAGATGGTAAGGATGTTATGAGCTATTGAGGTCATGCCAAGGTTGTCAGAAGCGTTTGTGTAAATTCTTGAACTGTCAGCTAACCCCCGAAATAGCATAATGGCGGCAAAATTCTTGAACTGTCAGCTAACCCCCGAACTAGCATAATGGCGGCAAAAAGTTGTCCGATCACCTTTTTGAAATACCTCAAGAGGGTTGCTGTGTCGACGGCCATGTCTTAATCAAAAGTCTTGTCCTACATTAAATATATCAACCTTATTTCCCTCTTAAACCCTTTAGAATTAAAACGCGTTGACTCATTAGAAGATTGTATTCAGTTGATAGCCAAAATGAATGATCACAATGCGTCATAATCCTCAAAGGGTTAATAAAACAAAAAAATACCCTTCAATGTAACCGACCAATACTTTAATATATAGGCTTTGTTCTTGTGTGCTTATCACTTGGTATCTCTATTTACTAAAGCGATAACCAGAGTTCAGCTTTTGATAGAAGCTATTTCAGAACGATAACAACTATGCCGATTTTGTTTCGGCTATTATCAAACGTACGTGTGTGTGTGTGTGTGTGTGTGTGTGTGTGTGTGTGTGTGTGTGTGTGTGTGTGTGTGTGTGTATTTTAAGATTTAAGGAGAAAAGCGCTTATCCTCTTTGATTCTCTGAGATTTGTCTTAAGCTAAAAAAAGTCACTTAACGTTGTCCAGGCAAAACAGAGAATGAAACCATCATACTGAAGGGATAGAACATGACTTTTGAACTAGACTGTCCCTTTTTCTGACCTTCCCTGACCGTAACTGACCACTGGCCGGCCCCACCGTGCAATAAGAACCCACCGTCAGTATCCCAGCAGTTTTTGTGTATGCCTAGCCAAGCACGGTGCCCGGAAGCTGTGGGCTGGGTCGTCGATCTTGGCATGCCCTTTGACTTTTAGAGATCTTTACTATACCCAAATTATACTATATTTTGTATTCATCAAGATGAAATATTATAGTCCTCAAACTGAAACTGACAAACTGTACTGAAGCTCAGTGATAGCGAAAGAACTCGAACAAATGGTTTCAAATTAGATAAATTTCGTTTCAGAAAAGATATAGGCAAATATTGGTTTGGTAACAGAGTTGTAGAACTCTGGAATAGGCTACCGAGTGATATGGTAGGATCGAGAACGATAGGGAGCTTTAAGATAAATTAGATAGGCATATGGACGAGATGGGTTGGGTATGAGGGGGGATGTGCCGGGTGTGGGCCAATCGGCGCTCTGCAGATCCCCGTAATCTTGTGTTCATCTCTGACCGTTTTGGTGAGGTCAGTCCTCAAGGTATTAGTGAGTTTGGTTTATAATTAGGCTTTGTAATTGGGGTTGGGTGTGACAGAGATCTGCCTGGTGTGGGCCGATCGGCTTTCTGCAGACTCCCATTTTCTTATGTTCTTATGTAAAATGATAAATTGATTATTATTGATCAATTTTACTTTCTTTTTGACAATTAAGTAAAATAATATATAGTAATCAAATTGAAGGGGGTAAAATGTGGGTATTTTTTAGCACACTCTTTCTAAGGTGTTCATCAAATTTGAACAAAATAGCCTGATTAAAAGAATAACTATATTTTAACATCGAAGAAAGCATATTCTAAGTTTCAGCACACCAGGGTTAAGATTCAGATTGTGAAGTTGATGCTTATACTAAGTTTCATTTCATCTGACGGTAAATTGAATCCCTTAGCAACTGATCTCTCGATAACTAACGGAAAAATAAGAAACTACTATGTCTCTGCTTCATATTAGTGCCAAGTTTTCATAATAAAGTTTTCATAATAAATTTTCATAATTTTTGCTACAAAATCTGCATAATAGCGGAGTAATCAAGCTGAAGACGGCAATTAATTTTAACCGTCAGCTGGAAAAATACATAGTATATATTATGAACTCTGGGAGGAACCAGCTGGTGGAACTGACAAGCCACTCTGGACCTTCCTACCGATGGCACTCATTTCTCATACAGCGTTCTTGATTTCGATGGGGGGGGGGGGGGGGCAAGGATGTAGGATGAGGAAACCTAAGTGAATCAAGTAAAGGGGGATGGTTAGTTTTTCTGGACCCTCTTCTTCCTCATGTTTAGCCCGATTAGTTTTGAGATTTTCAGACGTTCGTTCCATTAGTTTGGCGATTTTGAGACCTTTAACTCCTTTTCTTTGTCAATAATCAAACTGTTCGTGCCATTTAGGTATCGAGTTTTTCTATTGGTGCGATGTGTCAAAATCCTTTTGTGCGTAAGTCTACATTGATTAATACACTATTTAAACTAACTATAACTAACTGAAACTCTCTCTCTCTCTCTCTCTCTCTCTCTCTCTCTCTCTCTCTCTCTCTCTCTCTCTCCTCTCTCTCTCTCTCTCTCTTCTCTCTCTCTCTCTCTCTCTCTCTCTCTCTCTCTCTCTCTCTCTCTCTCTCTCTCTCTCTCTCTCTCTCTCTCTCTCTCTCTCTCTCTCTCTTCTCTCTCTCTCTCTCTCTCTCTCTCTCTCTCTCTCTCTCTCTCTCTCTCTTCTCTCTCTCTCTCTCTCTCTCTCTCTCTCTCTCTCTCTCTCTCTCTCTCTCTACCCGAGTATCATCAATTGCATGGCCGTCTATATGGATGAGCACAGAAGAGATATAGTTGGGAGTCAGCACCCTTTACCAATCTCGCGTTGTCTGTGCCCCTAATCTAAACCGACAATTCTCTCCCAACAATAATTATAAACACACTAACAATAGCCGCCTAATCAGCTTATCTCCCAGCTGAGACTCGAACCACGGCCACCACAAACCCGATCTTCGAGTTTATGCAGATTTCACCAATAAATAGTCCGGGTCAGAGGTTCGCGAGAGGTTAAATCGAATTAAGGGGAGGCGGCCGTTTTTTCTATTAATTAATGTATTCATATATTTATTAGTTTTCTCGCTAGACCTACATCAAACTTAAAAAAACACCCCCTAGACCCCCTTCAAGATAAATTTGTACATTTTTCAATAGAAAATGTCTCGGCCGAAGGCCGGTTCCTCTTAAAATTTCAGGCTCGCTATCGCTCGCCAGGAAATAATCGACATTTAAATGGCACGAAAGGTCTTCAAATTGACAACGGAATGGGGCGAAAGGTGTTAAAATCGCCAAACTAATGGGCCGAACGTCTTATAATCTCAAAACAAATGGGGCTTAACACGAGGGAGAAGGGGGTCCAGGAAAACGGTCTGCCACCCCTTAATGTTGTGAATTTGCCGACGCTAATTCTAATTTTGAGTCTGCGAAATACTTTAATCCCTTCTGCCCCGGCGACGTCTGTTTAATCTTATGCTTGCTATATTTAGACTATTTTGTGCGGTTGAAGAAGGATCTGTGGTATCAAAAGGGGCTATGTGAGATAGTTCGAAGCCTGTGGGAAGCTGGAGGCCCTTTTCAAACTTAATGAAATCGTCTAATATTAACCATCACAATGTTTATAGTCCGTAATCGCTTTGAATGTTAATGATAGGCATGATTGACCGCGATTTTACCTGAATAATATTGTGAATTCTTCTTTTCATTCACATCTTTCGCAATACAAATTTAGAACCTATATTAAGGTGAAGGGTATATTTTTGTATTTACTATCATTATTTAGTATTTCTCAAATTTCCTCCCTAGACCTCCATCAAACTTTAAAAAAAAAAAAAAAAAAAAAAAAACATCCAAGATGTATTTGTAAATTTTTCGGAAGAAAAAAATATCCCGGCCGAAGGCCGGTCCCTCCTTAATCACAAGCTCGCTATCGCTCACAAGGAAAAAAATCGACATTTAAGTGACACGGAAAGTCTTAATATTGATAAATAAATGAGGCGAAAGGTCTTAAATCTGAACACTAATAGGACTAAACATGAGGGAGAAGGTGGCCCGAAAAAAAAAACTACCTCCCCTCAACTGTTGTGGGTATTATGTTGGAGCATAGTAGTTTGTCGGTATGATATTTATGTATTATAGATTTGTTTTTTTTCTTCAATAAAATTAGTAAGGAAATATTACCCCCTTGAGGATCTAAAGCGTACTAGCAGGGGTACCCGGCGTTGCCCGGGTTTAAATTCTACTACCATAATCACCATCATCACTCACTACTACCACAATCATCACAATACTACTACTACCATAATCACCGGCCTCGACCTCCCTGTGCCTCAGTAAACGGCGACCTCGATTTCGGCCGCTAAATGACCTCCGATTTTGGATCTGACCTCATCCGTACCACCATTTTGGGAGGCTGCGAACAACTTTCGTTCCATACACCTTTTCGATCGGAGGCCTCCTTCTGCCCCAAACGGCCATTTCTTTCAATTTTGGCCTCGAAACGACCTCCGATCATGGCCTCGCCCCCTCTATGACCTGACCCAGGTCAATTGACACCCACATGCAAAGTTTCAGCTCCCCCGGGCCAAAACTGCGGCCGCCTATTAAGAACACACAGACAAACAGACACACGAACTGATTTAATAATATAGATTTCATTCATATTTTCTGGCTATCATTATATACTGTATATATTTTTGTTTTCAGATTAGGAGTAGTATATGGAAGTCATGGGGTTATATTTAGATAGTCTTTACCTTTTCAACTCTCACAGATCCTTCCTAAGCTGCATAAATTCGTCTAATGAAAGCCAGAATAAATTGTCAAATTGCGTCATGCTCCTCAAGAGGTTAGTGTGCACTTTCTACACCTAATCCCATCACACCTGGCTGAGAACAAATTATGAATAAAATACAATATCTTATGAAACATTACCCATTCAGTACCGGTGAAGTTTTCTTTTGGTTGATTTCAGCTACATTTAGACGATTTGATGTAGCATAGGAAGGAAATGGCAGCTAAAATGATTAATTTAGGTATGTTGCAAGCTTTTAATGTGTATACGTCTTTCCTAATCTGAATACAATCGTCTAATAGTTGCCAGAATATATTATAAAGGACGTCCCCGGTACTGGATGGGTTAAGTAGAGTCACGATGAAGATTAACCCTCTCCGACATATGACGCAATTTTGAGCCGATTAGGGATACTTTAAAGCCTTTGTTACCATCAGGGGTATGTAGAAACCTTTAGTTTAGTTACTTCAACCTCTGCAGTTGGCTTTGAGTTAGCTGTGGGCAGAAAACTAATTTTGGAGAGGTAATTATAAGAGTGAGAGAACTCTATTTCTTATTGCTAATCTGGCAACCTCTGCGTCATATGAGTCTGAAGGGGTTAAGTGTAAACCCTTTCAAGATCCAATACGCATTTTTTTCCGTTTTCTGGCTATTATTATATTATATTCAGATTAGGAAGGGTATAGGTAAGTCACAGGATTGATGGAGATAGTCTGTACCCTTATAATTCTCACAGATCCTTCCTTAACTGTATACACTCGTTTAATGATAGCCAGAATAAACTGTCAAAATGCGTCATGATCCTCAAAGGGTGAAGTATATTTGAGGCGAGGAATGTACTCATCCGTCATTGTTGCAACCAGGAACTTTTGGCTGGGACTGTGCACCATCCGTTTAGCCACCGACAGGCCAAATCACCGCAGCTTGCCCGACCCCCCGACTTACGGTACGGGATGCGGTATAATTAGGAGCTACGGTTAAGGGGTGATGGTTCACTTTTTGCTAGATTTTTTAATTTATTTATTATTTTCTTTAGTTTCCTCCCTAGACCTCCATCAAACTTAAAAAAACATCCCCATCTAGATTAATTTGTAAATTTTTAGGTAGAAAAATTTCCTGGCCGAAGGCCGGTTACTCTTAAGATTACAGGCTCGCTATCGCTCGCCAGGAAAAAATCGACACCTAAATGGCACGAAAGGTCTTAAAAGTTGACAACAAAATGGGGCAAAAGGTATTAAAATCGCCAAACTAATGCGCCAAACGTCATAAAATCTGAAAACTATCGGGGGTAAGCATGAGGAAGAAGGGTGACCAGAAAAGCAGCCCATGTCCCCTTAATGGTTGGGGAGTGACCGCGGATTTACCGTGGACTGTAGAGGGGAATGCAAGAGGATGGCTAACTAAATAATGAGGGAGGAGAATGGGTATTGCATTACTGATGAATTGTATATAGACGTAACGTGCCAAACGCGCGTGGTGCTAGCGGGGAGAGCAAGAGCGAGTGTAAGTAAACCTCTAAATAAGCCAAGGGTCGAGTTACTCCCAGTAATGCACAGCTTCTCATTCGGAGGTCTCAGAGGCCAACGGGGTTATATCACCTATAATACTCTCTGGGTCGAGTTATCCCCATATGAGCCAACACCCTAGACTGCACGGCATGGCAAGGCTTCAGATGCTGATGGGCTTGTTTAGCTCGCCCTTGTTCCCACCAGTCCACTTTCAGTAAATGAAACCGGTTATTGATTATGTATATATTCTGAATGTACAAAAAATAACTAGCATTTAAGTTCTCTGGGCAACGCCTGGCAGCCTCGCTAGGTCACGGGGACCAACGGGACTCGGTTGCAAAATTATTGGTAAATCTTTTAAATCACACGAATCTAAGAATTTCTTCTTCAATCGAGTTGTAAACTTGTGGAATGGGCTTCCCCGAGACGTTATTGACTGCAGTACCGTTGATTCTTTTAAACTTCGCCTAGACAAATATCTTGCATCAAACCCGCTACTGACTGCGTTTGTAAATTAATAACTTTATTTTATTCCCCCCTCAGTTACTACCCCATATGTCCCTTACTAACTTCCTAATCCTGCCACGGACATTAGTTCCAGGGCATTAGTTCCCTTTCCAATGTTCCCTTACCCACTCTAAGCCACTGTTTGGACACTTAATCCTCAGTGTTTTGGAGGACAAGCAACCTAGAAGAGTCACTAGACCTGTTGTTGCTTGATTTCCTTTGTGCTCCTTTGTACCTATGTTACTCCTTATGTCGACTTACCTCCATACCATTATGTCCCCAGCCTACAGTATAGACTCCTTGGCATAAGGCCCATTGAACACACAGAAACAGACAAACTACAAATTATGCATATTGTAAGTGTATTTGACAATGGATGCCAAATTTGAGTTTTCTACTATGCAGCGAAATATACGAAGCAACACGAACAGTCATAAACTAATTACCTTAACTGGCTGTTCGACGAAGTTTTTGAAGTGAGGGGAGATAATATAAGCACGTGTATTTGCATGTACAGTCGGCGGTAAAAGTCCTGTCGCCTCTCCTGTCTCACCGTGACCACCGATATTCATAGACTCAAAATGTTTGGTGTGCAAAACATGCATATTTTTGCCAACAGATGGCACACTGTGATATAGCTTTATAATAATGTATGGGTAGCTTACCCATGTACAGTATATAGATAAATTATTTAGACTTGCTCAATATTATTATTAGTATTACTCAATAATAAAACTATCTATTATTTATATTGGTAATAGTAGTATTACCAATTAGTATTAATAATAACTGTCCTTAGATGTAGTATAGAACATAAGAAAACGGGTGTCTGTAGAGAGCCGACTGGCCCACATACGGCAGATCCCTTTCACACCCAACCCATCTCGTCCTTAGGCCTATCTAATTTTGTCTTAAAGCTCTCTATCGTTCTTGATCCCACTATAGCACTCGGTAGCCTATTCCATCTATTTACAACTCTGTTGCCGAACCAATATTTGCATATATCTTTTCTCAAACGAAATTTATCTAATTTGAAACCAGTTGTTCGAGTTCTTTCGCAATCACTGAGCTTCAGTACATCTTTCATGTCCCCTTTATTTATCCAAGTAACCCCCTTGAATACCTCTATCATATCCCCTCTAACTTTGCGTATATCTAACGAATGTAAGCCTAATTTATTCAACCTTTCTTCATATGGAAGATTTTAGTATTATGGATAATTGTTGCCATTCTTGGTTGTACCCTCTCCAAGGAATCTATGTTCATTTTGTAATAAGGGCATCAAAATTCTCCAACACATCACTTCTTTCTGCACGGTGACTACATCCAAATCCCAAATCACCATGATAGTATGGGCTAACCACAGATGTAATGGTTCTTTCACATACGGAAGGCGACCATATCAGCAAATCGCTTGTTGATTAACGCTCCATCAGCGATTACATGATAGGGTAAACCCATAGGTTTACTTTATCATTAGTGAATTACGCATATATGCGACAGTATCAGAGAGAGAGATAGAGAGAGATAGAGATAGAGATAGAGATAGAGATAGAGATAGAGAGAGAGAGAGAATTCTGATTTACGACTTTGTGTGGATTTACTCATATAGTGACATTTAAATGTTTGCAAATGTGTTGTATTATGACCATGATATCTTGCATGTGTTACAAACATAACAGATTACCACATAATTATAAATTTGGATCATTATTATATTAGATTTAACAAACTGATGAAAAAAGTATGGAATTTTTCTTCAAACAAGTTGTCCCCCTCCTTCCCCAACCTTGAGACCCCTAACAGCCTCCTCTCCTCCATCACCCTCCTCCCTCACAACCACACACCTCAATGTGCCATCTGTTGGCAGAAATATGCACGTTTTGCACACCTAACACTCTCGAGTCTATCAAGAGACTAGCGTTCTCGAAAAGAGGCTTCAGTCCTGATGTTATTCTTGACTTACATGTGCTGGCACAATAATCCAGCAGGGTTGATAGCTTCTGAAGTCCTATTTTAACTAACTATCGAGGCTATGAATATCGCGGGTCACGATGAGGCAGGAGAGGCGAAAGGACTTTTGCCGCTGACTGTACCTCTTAGTGTACTTTGAAATTCGATAGAGTTTAGCAATATAAAACTTCATGTGACAAACTTATTGCAGACGTTTACGACGCGTTTGAATAATAAAAACAATCCTTGCACTGGCTTGAATTGTTTGAAATACTGTTACAATGTCAACCAGTTTTCACTACAATCAATCTCTTCTACATTGGACACAAACACATGTACATATTAATTAATGATAATACCAACAACAGTACAAACACACACCACAAGAAAGTGTCTGTTTTAAAGAGGGGGGTTTTATGGTTGGCCTGAGATAGACGAACAAACTGATGAATTGGTTAGGTAAGATAGACGGGAGCGAACCGGAACAGGAGTGAGACGAAGAGGGGTTGTTGTTGTTGTTGTTGTTGTTGTTGTTGCTGTTGCTGTAGTTCTCCTGACTTCCTGGCCGAAAAGTCCCGAGTCCGGTAGACCGTAGCCACTCCGGATGCTCAGGCTCCTGAAGGGGCCAGGGTGAGATGAGATAGGTCTCTGAGAGGGCAGCATCAGCCCATGGGCTTGCACCCCTGGGCTAATGCCCCAACCGTCCGCAGCCCCCCTTGCAGTGTCGCCCAATTGGGCGATCTCACCAGCACCTAGAAGGAAAAGTAGTGCAGGAAAAGAGACATACAGAGGCGGCTAAGATTTGGTTAATGCCAAACCTCATTCTGGATAGGACCAGCCCACACCCATGAGACGAGGGGTTTTATGGTTGGCTAAGGATAGACGAAGACAGTGATAGATTGCATAGGTAGGATGGACGGGCGAGAAGGGATAGAAGAAGAAAGTGATCGATGGGAGGGAGAAAGATCAGGAGATATTGACAATTTAAAGACGGAACAGGATTAAGACGAGGCTGATGGATGAGAGGGAGGGAGAAATATTATTATTGACGGGATAAAGACGAGGAATTGGTGAAACGGGAGCCATATGGTAGCCGGAAGAGAGGAAGGAAGGACGGGAGGAAAGGGAAAGGGAAGTAGGAATGTGTAAGCTAAAGAAGAAAATAAGGAAGGAAGGAAGTGAAAGGAAGAACAAAAGGACAGGAAGAAGAGAAATAAACGAGGAAGGGAGGGGTAAGGAAAGAAAGGATTAAGGAAGATATTAGATAATTAGAGGGAAAGAAAGGGAATGAAAGAACGAAGGAATTTCAGTTTAAAGAAGGAAAGAAGGAATGCTAAGGAAGGAAGTGTAAGGAAGGGAAAAAAGACCGGAGGAAGAGAAAGATAAAAAGAAGGGATGGAAAGGAAATCAAGGAATAAGGAAGATGTGAGAGGGAAAGGAAGGGAATAAAAGAAAGAAGGAATTTGGAAGCTAAGGAAGACTGAATGCAAGAAAGGGAAAAATGACAGGAAGGAAATATAGGAAGGGGATAGCATGAAGGAAAGAAAGGACTAAGGCAGATATGAAAGGAAAGGGAAGGGAATGTAAGAAAACAGGAAGACATTAATAAAGGAAACAAATATATAGCAAGGAAGGACAAGGGAACAGTGAAGTGAAAGAAAAACGGTTATATTATAATTTGCTAGATACAAAATAACAGATTGCCAGTAATAGAATTCCAGGCAAAATTTCCTAATCACTCCCTAATCTATACATTTTGTTATATGAACAATGAATAGGTTTTACAGGCAGCAGTAACAGCCTTACAATAAAACAAAAAGTGGAACAACTAAAGTCAACATACAGCCCATTTCATCAACAGTGTCTATACATCATAATGCTTAAACTAGATAGCTAACGTAAAACTAAAGTTTACATTTGAAGATCAAAGGATAGTCTATGCAATAATTATCACAGTGCCTGCCTGTACGTCTCATTGTACGGCTATATCCACCTACGTCAAGGAGTATAGGGTGAGGGGCCCCTGGTGGTATGGGGATTACATGACCCGTGAGTAACGTAGGCTGGTGCCCGTCGGCCTCCGAGGCTTCACAGGGCTTGGAAGCGGTGCCCAAAGAAAGTAACTACTGTTTATTTTTCGGAGACATTAAGAGCATATACCAAATTATAACCGCTTGTTTAAGTAGGCAGAGCGAGAGCCCTTTTCCGGCTAGAGGTAAAGGAGGCGCTAGCTGTGTAACCCTTTCATTAATATTATTGTAAGCACCAAAAGAAAAAACACAGGTTGATGATAAATAGTCGATTACACAAGGTTTGATGTGTTCAGTTTTGTATTCGCTAATAAAAGATGATTATATACAGACTAACAATTACCTAGGAGAGTCAACACGATAAAATCTCGAGAGAGAGAGAGAGAGAGAGAGAGAGAGAGAGAGAGAGAGAGAGAGAGAGAGAGAGAGAGAGAGAATTAACCTTAGATCCTAAATTAAATTTGATGGTAGTGGAGTGAGAAAGTTATACATGCTATCTATTTTAACCCCTTCACCACCATTACGTAATTGGCATCATATTCTGGTTAACATTAGGCGATTTTCTTTAGTTTGTGATCTACCTATACGTTTCAAATGGGTAAATACGGTCTCAATAAACTCTATTAGTAACATTTGTCCTTTTTAAAATAAACTCTATTAGTAACATTTGTCCTTCTTAAGCTGCATAATAATATCTATTTTTAGCCAAAATCAAAGGTAAAAAGGCGTCTAGTGATTCGCTTTTTACAATACATGTTTCCCCTAATAAGCACGTGAAGAAAAATATTCCCCATACATTATACCATGTTCCAAATAAGTAGGCCAAAACTATAGAAAATTTACCTTTATAACTAAAAATCGACTAAAAAAGCCAGCTAATATTATCAACTATTTGGGAAGGGTCAGCCATGGAATAGGTGTGGCCTATTTAAATGGTCTAGCCCGTTTTAAGTTACAGAGGTTAGGGTTCACGATTTCTGGCCTACCTATTTGGAACAGGATATAGTCGATATCTCCTCATCATGTTATATATAGTCAAGCTTCTCCACATCTACTTACGAGAATATAAGAAATATTCCCACCCACGAAAACAAAGACAGCGAAGTATACACCCACCCACCCACCCACCCACCCACCCACCCACCCACCCACCCACCCACCCACCCACCCACCCACCCACCCACCCACCCACCCACCCACCCACCCACCCACCCACCCACCCACCACCCACCCACCCACCCACCCACCCACCCACCCACCCACCCACCCACCCACCCCCCACCCACCCACCACCACCCACCCCCCCACCCACCCACCCACCCACCCACCGACCCACCCACACACACCCACCCACCCACCCACCCACCCACCCACCCACCCACCCACCCACCCACCCACCCACCCACCCACCTACCTACCCACCACCCCCACACCCACCCTACTACTACATACCCACCTACCCACCCCCCCCACACCCCCCCCACCACTACATACCCACCCACCCACCCCCCACCCACCCACCCACCCACCCACACCACCCACCCACCCAACCACCCAACCCACCCACCCACCCACCCACCCACCCACCCACCCCCCACCCACCCACCCACACCACCCACCCACACCACCCACCCACACCACCCACCCACCCACCCACCCACCACCCACCCACCCACCCACCCACCCACCCACCCACCCACCCCACCCCACCCACCCCACCCACCCACCCACCCACCCACACCCACCCACCCACCCACCCAATTGTAGATTGTAAGTTTGTGGAAAGCAACTCGAGGGAAGTGAATTATACGAACTCCTTCCAACATTATGACTGTTCCCTAAATCATAAGGGGGGAGGGGCGTATATATTTGCTCATTTAATTATTTTGTTTAGTTTCCTCCCTAGACCTCCATCGAGCTTAAAACATAACACCCGCCCAAGACCCTCTTTCAAGATAAATTTTTACATTTTTTATAGAAAAATGTCCCGGCCGAAGACCGGTTTCTCTTAGTTGCAGGCTTGTTATCGCTCGCTTAGAAGAAATCGACACCTAAATGACACGAAAAGACTTATATTCACAAAGAAATGGGGTGAAAGGTCTTAAAATCGCCAAACTAATGGGCCGAACATTTTATAATCTGTACAACTAATGGTGCTAAACATGAGGAAGAAGGGCGACCAGAAAAACTATCCATCTCCCCTTAAGGAAAGCATTCACCCGGTACGTATAATATTATGTAAGTTAATGGGTTACGGTCAAAGCTTCTGGAACGGTAGCTATGTTTTGTTTTGTTTTTTCCGTAAGAAATTTTACATGTAACTAACCCCTTCAGTATGTGTAGAAGAATTTCCTAATTTTGAGGGTTATCAGTAAACTATTTTATTCAGCTCAGGAAGGACATTTAGGCATCATAGGTGTATACTGTATAAACTATCAAAATTAACACCCTTAGGCTAAATACCTTAGGTTTTTCTGATATGAATAAAATTGTCTAATGATGTTCAGAAAAAAATGCTAAAATGCATCAAAATCCTCAAACGATTCAGATTTTAAAGTCAATACTAGCATTTTTTTGTGGACTAGCATTTTCGTATAATGATCGTTTATAGATTATTCAGGTAACTCGTCAGTAAAAGCTATAAGCAACACCTTCCCAACAGATATACTCATCTGAGCCACCTATTTAGTCCGCTACATATTAAATATATGTCGAAAATCGTTGGAATTATGTCACAATCTCTAGATTATCACTAAAATGTCTCAAATCTTCAAAATATCACTAGAATTCATGCTGCTCGATGAAAGAATGTGCCTCTAGATCAAAGTAAATAGCTCTAGATCTAATGAGAAAGTAGCTAAATTGGCAACACTATATCCGACACTGTTGGTCAATTGGTTTGATTGATGGCTGGAGATACTATCCAAAATCATACTAAGGCCAATCAGGTCCATTTAATATCATTACTGTTTCAACATCTTGGACTGGAATGGCTTCTTTGAGCAAATGTAAACTCTTGAATGGTCTCGATAAACGTATGTGCTTCGTTTTTAACCATTTATCATACTACTCGAATGCAATTGTGAGCGTGCCTATTTAATCCTACTCCTAAAATTGTATATATTTTAACTAGGCTTATATTATATTTTTAGGGTTTATATATATACACGTATTCAGAGAAACAAACTTGTTTTTTGGGAATTGTTGTTTTCGGATAAAGAGGGTTATCACGATCATCTTTATTATTTTCAACATCTACAGTATATATATATCATATTTAGGTAAAACTATAAATAATATTATCCATATGACATTCTTGCATGAAAGTGGTATCCTGCAACTCCTGGTCAACCTTCTAAGGATCGAAGACGCACTTTTCTGTTTTCTGGCTGTTATTAGACGCTTTTATGCAGATTAGAAAGGGTATATGAAAGCCAGAGGAATAATTGAGATAGCCTTTACCCTTTTCATCCTCACAGATAATTCCTAAGCTATATAAAATCGTCAAATGACTGCCAGAATAAACTACTAAAACACGTCCTATCCTCAAGGGGTTAATTGTGTTGTACCCCAGAATATCACCCCCGGCCTCTGCTGCTGACAGTCACCATCCCCCTCTATTCCGCACCTCAATGATACGACTCCATAATACGACGTCCTAAATAACACGACGTCCTCCATAATACGACGCTGCTAACCTTTTCCCTACCCTAGAAATTTACATCTCCTCCTCCCTTGTTTATGCTCGCCGGCCACCGCCAGACCCCCTCCTTTATTTTTTAGTCTTTACCTGGACTTATTGGGTCTCTATAGTCAGAAGAAATTGGACAACCCATTTCTACGTCACACTCAGTTATTTTTCATCCTTACTGTAAGAGGAACCAAATGTGCATCCGTTCCTGGCCATCATAATACGTTTTCAAGGGGAGAAGGCGTATTTATTGGCTTATCATCTTATCAAGAAGAGGTTTTTAGTTGATTCCCTAGACTTCCATCAAGTTTAAAATTACTCCCCCTAGACCCCCTTTCAAGATAAGTTTGTAACATTTTCGGTAGAAAAATTTCCCGGCCGAAGGCCGGTTCCCCTTAAATTACAGGCTCGCTAACGCTCGCCAGAAAAAAATCGACCTAAATGTCACGAATGGTCTTAAAATTGACAGAAATGGGGCGAGGGTTCTTAAAATCGCCAAACTAATGGGGCGAACGTCTTAAAATTTAAAAAACAATAGGGCTAAACATGAGGGAGAAAGGGGTCCAGAAAAAAATCCTCCAGGTGGAAATCTCCCCTTAATGTATAGTTTCCTTCCTAGACCTCAATCAAGCTTTACAAAATATCCATTAGATTCCCCCTTCTAGATTAATTCATAGACTTTTCGGTAGTTACAGGCTCACTATTGTTCGCCAGGAAAACAAAAAAGACGCCTAAATAGCACGAAAGGTCTTAATTTTGACAAGGAAATGGGGCGGAAGGTCTTAAAATTGATAAACTAATGGGGGCAAACATCTTAAAATCTGAAAACTAATGGAGCTTAACATTGGGAAGAAGAGGATCTAGAAAAACGACCGGTTGCCCCCTAATCATTAAATATCTGCATGTCAGTGTGTTAAGCTCGCATAATCTTGTGGTTAGTATATGTGATGCACATTACAGAAATAATATGCCGGCAATATATGCGAGTTTCTTAAAATTGGCATTGCACTGGTTGAGAGGTACTGGTTGAAATAGTCTATATTCGGGTTCTTTCCAGCTGACGATAAATTGAATCCCTTAGCAGCTAATTTTTGAATACTTAATGGAACAATATGCAACTACTTTGTCTCTGCATCATATTAAGACTAAGTTTCTATAATATCACCCTATTTCACTACAAAATCTTCAAAATATCTGATAATTCTTAATGGAAACTTTGCAACTTACCGTCAGTTGAAAATAAACCGGCTAGTGTTCGAGTTGTCCGGTGACCGTCCTCCCAGCGCTAAACGATCCCCTCTCTCTCTCTCTCCCAGACCCGTACCGTAACTACCGACCCGTACCACCATAACCACCGTAAGAGGCGTACAGAAGGACCGTGTCACAGGAAGTTCGCCTATTTGCAGATCAGGTCACGTGAGGGCCAGACGCACCAGTCACTTTAATGCAACCCACTTATGGCAATCCAAGCAGTACACAAAATATATATAAGAAAAAGATTATCTATTGACCCTTACGTGGCTGCTTGTAGCTAAACTACGTAGTCTATGTGAGATAAGGCTATTTTAAGACCTTTTGTGCCATTTAGGTGCAGATTTTTTCCTGACGATCGATAGCGAATCTGCAATTTACGAGGAATCGGCTTTTGGCTGCAACATACTTTTACCGAAAAATTAACACATTTATCTCGAAAGCGGGGTTTTTGTGTGTTTTCATCATCAGCTTGATAGAGGTCTAGGGAAAAAACTAAAAACATGTTAATAATAAATAAAAAAATATAATAAATATAATAAATATAATATATATATATATATATATATATATATATATATACCGGTATATATATATATATATCTATATATATATATATATATATATATATATATATATAGATATATATATATAAATGCATATATATATATATATATATAAGAAAATATATGTGAATAACAAACAAAATAATAAAAATCCCCCCTTAAGGGCACAAATTGTGAGATAAGAGACTTTAGATACTTTAGGGATTCTGGGCACTGATCCTAAGTGGGTTGTACATACTAGAGTAGCTACCCGGGAGAGTACCGTAATGACAGGGTTAATGATGGGGGCAACCACAGGAAGCACCCGATCGAGTCCTGCGCGGGGCACAAGGGTATTAGGGTCACTTCGGCCGCAGGTCAATTCGGTCCATGTTTATTCCTTTCTGTCCTCACTCGAGATGTTTAGTTCTGCTATTCTATTAACCCATTCAGTATCGGTGACGTCCTCTTCATAATATTCCGGTAACTAGTAGACAATTTTATTCAACCCTTTCTACACACATGATTTGTTCTCCACTGTACGGAAGATCACGTTAGCGACAGGACCGTAGTCTCCGCTGGTCGGTCGGTCAGGGGTGGATGGGTCGGGAGCTAGGGTAGGATGCTAATGTGTGGGTGCGGGTATGTGTGGGTGCGGGTATATGTGGGTATAGTGTGTGTGTGGGGGGGGGGTGCGGATATACAGTATGAGGATATATAGCTGTGTGTGTGTGTGTGTGTGTGTGTGTGTGTGTGTGTGTGTGTGTGTGTGTGTGTGTGTGTGTGTGTGTGTGTGTGTGTGTGTGTGTGTGTGTGTGTGTGTGTGCGTGCGGGTATATGTGGGTATATAGCTGTGTGTGTGTGTGATTTTTGTCCATGTGGATGAGCGAGACAAAATGCAAAACTGTCTGTGACGAGTGCCTCCCCAAGAGTTGAAAGAGTGACAGGGCCAAAATCAAGGAACGTTCGAGCCAAAATGCCTGGACACATGGAGTTTGAAGCAATTTAAGTCATAGGATGAGGGAAAGATGGATTCAGGGAGAGAGTTCACGAGCTCTGCTGTGTATGTATGTATGTGTGTGTGTGTGTGTGTGTGTGTGTGTGTGTGTGTGTGTGTGTGTGTGTGTGTGTGTGTGTTTTAATGCATCAACTTCAGAGTGATGCTTTTAGAATTATATAAATTTCTAAAGGTCCCAAGGTGCAAATTAAAACACAATGTTAACTCGAAGGTTATTCTGAGCAGCACACAAACCATATAATTATGTCCGAATTATTTATTACTGATTTATGAATACCACAAAAGCCCAAGGTATTCATATTTTTCACCAACCCACCAATTAACTTACAAATAAATCTAACTAATGAAAACAATGAAACTAATGAATACATGTGGCACTCTATGAATTCTAACCTATATATACATTACGCTATCAAGACAGTTATTTCAGGTAAAATATAGTTTACAGCGCTGTTCATAATATTTTAGAAGTGTTGATTTCCTGCTAGATAGAAAAGTGATCTGTACGAAGTCCTGGCTATGCGAAAAACTATAACTCGTATTTACCTAAGAAATATAATGTGTCACTAATGTTTCCGACTAATCTAAAGGGGCTACAGGCTCACCATACCTGCATCGAACTCGGAGCTACTACAATGTGTTCTCTTCCAGCTGACGGTAAATTGTCATGACCTAATCTTCGTTACTCGGCTGTTATGATTGTTTTGTAGTGTAATATATCGTTAAGAGGGTTATGGGCAGGTTTTCTGGACCTCTTTCTCCCTTATGTTTAGCCCCTTTAGTTTTCAGATGTAAGCTGTTAGCCCCATTAGTTAGTCGATTTCAAGACCTTTTGCCCCATTTCGTCGTCAATATTTAGACCTTTCGTGATATTTAGGTGTCGATTTTTTCTCTGGCGAACGATAGTGAGCCTGTAATATTGGAAGAACCGGCCTTTGGCCAGGAAGTTTTTCTACCGAAAAATGTACTAATTAATCTAGAAGGGGGATCTAATGGATGTTTTTTTTTTTTAATTTGATGGAGGTCTAGGGAGGACACTAGAAAAATAATGAATACATAATAATAATAATAATAATAATAATCGTCTGGTTACTTATATAGCGCCCGTTCTCCTCCTTCGAGGATTCACAAGCGCTTGGCTTTCTTCAGTCTACCAGAGACCATTACCCATCCCCCTTGCTCATGGGGAGATGGTAACCGCCGGCTATATCCCAGAAAAACTTTTCAATCTGAGCGGGGATTGAACGCTAGACCTTCAAGATGGGATTCAGGCACGCTATCAACTGAGCCAGCCGGACGGCTGCAAAATGCAAAAATCGCCCAAAAAGTGAACCATCCCCCCTTAACCCCTTCAGTATGATGAATGACAGAGGTTAGAGGTCAGGATTTCTGACCTACCTATAATGAATGGACTATATACTTATTCAGTCTAGCCATTGAAACTCTTACAGCACGATGACGTTTTGCCCACTATAATCTATTTATTTATCTATCTATCTATCTATTTACTCAGGCTCAATCCCCACTTTTCCTATTTTGTTTTCTTTACTGTTTTCCCTCTGGCTAACATTAATCTAGTTTACTCAGCTTTGAAAGGCTCCCTAGCTATAAAAAGGGTATTCTCGATTTCAATTTACCCTCGTACTCCCACAAACTTTCTTAAACTGAGTAAAATCGACTAATGCTATACCCTGTTCCAAATAGATAGGCCAGAAATCGTGACCCCTAACCTCTAAAAAAGAGAAAAGGCTGGAACAAATGGGCTGTAAATTTCCACACCTACTCCCTGGCTGACCTTTCCCAAGTGGTATAAATATTAGTTCGATTACTCTAGTTGTTTGTGAGTTATAGAGGTTAATGTTCAATAATTTTGGCCTACTTGTTTGGAACAGGGAATATGAGAAAGAGTAACGTCATCGGATAATATAATTGTGAACCCCATCAGCATGCGAAGACGCTTATTCACTAACACTAAACGATTATACTCAGGTCTCAAAGGCTCTCTAGGAATCAAATGGGCAAAGTCGATCTCTATTAACATTGACTCCAACAAGTCCTTTCTAAACTGAATAAAATTGTCTCTTAATTTGTATTCTTATATTTATATAAATATAAGGAAGATAGGCTTCCTCATATTTTGAAAGAGCTAATTGTATACGAGTAGATGCTGGAAACGAATATGCATATCAGTTCACCCAGGCAAAATAGAGGAAAACAAATACTCAAGGATGACTAACAGTGAACATTCAAGAAAAAAGGACGAACAGTATAGGAAAAAAAAATATTATCAGCATGACAATCAAGGGTGAAAATGCAAAAACAGTGGCTTGCAAATAGATAGGTAGAGAGAGGGTATGGTTTGAGAGCGTATTCCCAAAGTTTGGGGGGAATTCACACGATCGCGTTACTTTTCCTATACAAGTAAGGTCATGGTAACTTATCCTAGACTAACCTTCCCTAATCAAATATAAACTAACCTGACTTAAATTGACTTAACTCAACCTAATCTATCTTAACCAAACTTAACCTAACATAACCTTACCTATGATCACCTAACCAACCTTATCAAATTTAACCTAAAGTAAACTAACGAAAGGAGAATTTACCTAATCTAAGCTAACGTAAATTAATTAAATCAAGCCTAACGTAAATCACCCTAACTTGACCTAATCTAAATTGCCTTCATGGCTTGAATTAATCTAAATAACCATTTGAAGGTTGTGATGCATTTTGACAGTTTACATTGGCTATCATAAGACGATTTTATACAGTTTAAGAAGGATCTGTAGGAATGATAAGGGTAAAGAGTGTCAATTAACCCTGACTTACTTATGCCCATCCTAATCTGAATAAAATCGTCAAAAAATAGCCGGAAAACAGAAAATAAATGGGTATTGGACTTTGAAAGGGTTAAGGGCTTCAGTACGGTCTGTGATAATGCGTTTCTTTATATTCTGGCTTATATATGTTTGCATATGTGTATAGGAGACAAAACCGAGCTTGCCTGAAACAAGTCCCCCCCCCCCCCACAACACACACACACCAACAAAATAAATAAATAAATAAAAATAAAATAAGAGAGTGACAGAACCAAATTCAAGGTATGTTGAAGTTAAAATGTCTGGACACACGAATCTTAAAACAGTCTAAGTCGGAGGATGAAGGAAAGATTGATTGAGGGAAAGAGTTCCAGAGTTTACTTGTTGAGTAGAAGAAAGACTGATGACTTTAGTTGATTTAGGAAGGAATTGAGAGAGCCAGAGGAACATTGGATATAGCATTAGCCTTTAAGCCCTTCCAAATCGCAATGAAATCGCCTATGGCTAGCCAGAATGAAATATATAAATGCGCCCTCATACTGAGAGGGTTAACCCCTTCTGTACCGGCACCGTCTTTTTTACTTTATTCTGAATACTATTAGATGATTTTATTCGGTATGAAAAGGGCCTCCATCAATTGACATGCATCAAACTATCTCACTTAACCTTTTTGCTTCCACAGATCCTTCTTAAGGCTTCACAAACTCGTCGAAATATAGCTAAAATATATGTCAAAATACGTCGCCGGTACAGAAGAGGTTAAGGGGGGGGTCTCCGTTTTTTGTTTTATCTTTCTCTCCTTTTCTCTCTTTCCCTGACTTGTATCAATTCGATCCCATTCAGCCAACTGTTTTAAGATGTTTATCCCCATCCAGGTGTCGATTTCTTCCTGACGAGCGATAGCGAGCCAGCATTGTATGGAGAAATCCGGCTTCGCCGGAGAAATTTTTCTATCGAAAAATTTACAAATTTAGTTAGCTGTCAAAACAAAAATAGATATATGCTGACTCGCTGCCGCTGTCTTAAAACAGTAGGCTGAATGGGGCCGAATGGCTACAAGGCAAAGAGAGAGGTAGAGAAAAATAAACAAAGCGAGGTGGGCTCTCATAATGCAGGCTGGGATAACTTACCGTGATCGTTATGGCAATAGAAAAGTAACGTAACCTAAATGTCAAAACTAATGGGGCTAAGCACGAGGGAGAAAGGGGAAAAAGTAAGTTGTATCTATGGACCTTGGTAAAATGCATGATCCCCTCTAAGGCTTTGTAACTAAGCTAGTGGGTCAGCCGTTAAGGAGGCTAGGGATTATTTATTAGTGGATTTATATATTTATTAAATATGTTTTATAAGTTTCCTCCCTAGACCTCCATCAAGCTTAAACAAATATCCCCAAGATCCCCCTTCTAGATTTTTGTTTACATTTTTCGGTAGAAAAATGTCCCGGCCAAAGGCCGGTTTCCTTGGACGGTTTCCCTCTAAATTACAGGCTCGCTAGCGCTCGCCAGGAAACAATAGACACCTAAATGGCACGAAAGGTCTTACTATTGACACAAACATGTGGTGAAAGGTCTTAACAAATTGCCAAACAAATGGGCTGACCGTCTTAAAAAATCTGAAAACTAATGGGGCTAAACATGAGGGAGAAGGGAGGGACCAGAACAAAAAAACAACCAGCCCTCTTCCCTTAAAGGCAGAGATGGGGATAGAGATAGAAGGGCTGGAGATCGGGGTTGATATAAGGCTAGAGCGGATGTCAAGGGATAGATTATGCAAATGATGTGTATAATTTGGGATCTGGCTTTCACGTCGCCATATTTTTTGTTTGTCTGTCTCTCTCTATAATCTATGTAGCGCTTCGTGTTTTGTCTATCTGCTTGTCTGTCTGTCTGTCTGTCTGTCTGTCTGTCTGTTTGCTTATCTATCTGTATCTATCTTCCACTCCCTCCCTCCACCTCCACCTCTCTCTCTCTCTCTCTCTCTCTCTCTCTCTCTCTCTCTCTCTCTCTCTCTCTCTCTCTCTCTCTCTCTCTCTCTCTCTCTCTCTCTCTCTCTCTCTCTCTCTAACACCTGCCACGGACATTAGTTCCAGGGCAGTAGTTCCCTTTCCAATGTTCCCTTACCCACTCTAAACCACTGTTTGGACACTTGATCCTCAGTGTTTTGGAGGACAAGCAGCCTAGAAGGGTCACTAGATCTGTTGTTGCTTGATTTCCTTTGTACTCCTTTGTACTTTGTACTTTGTACTCTCTCTCTCTCTCTCTCTCTCTCTCTCTCTCTCTCTCTCTCTCTCTCTCTCGTTAGTTATTCCGTCAGATAAGTAGATCATAAATCTAAACTAACACCAGATTCGGAATCATAGGATTTTTTGTAATGAATTGATAAGGTGCAATTCAATTCACAACATAGCAATTTTATGTCTCCGACATTGACACCCGAATTGATTTCGAAAAATTTATGATATATAATATTTGTCTTGTGCTTAAATGCTTCATATTAACAGTCCATTCGGGGTTCATGGGGACAATATTTTTTTTTTTTTTTTTTATGTGACAGTCATATGTTGGTGCCTGTTTTCACAACCTTTGTCTCAGTCTGACTGTTGTCATAGCGAGGTGAAGGTATTGTTGCTATAATATGTTTTCATATTTTTGTAAAATTCTAATTAGTTTTAACTTTGTCAGTTACCTTTTATATAACCGTCTTTCGTAAGTTTTGTGTTAAATATTTTAATAGACAGATTTTAGATCCTTCCTATGTTGAATTTACAAAACAAAAACATTGTATTCATTCATTTATAGGATCAAGTGTGTAGGCCTGATGATGGACGACCGTCCGAAATATTGCAAAATTGAAAATAAATTTATCAAGGTGGGGATCCATGTTTTCCTAGTAACCTTATTTTTAATGAAAATAAGATACTCTGGGGGACAACTGCACGATATCATATATATATATACCGATATATATATATACCGGTATATATATATATATATATATATATATATATATATATATATATATATATATATATATATATATAAAATGAAGAAAAAATAATAAATATATAATACCCCTCGCCACTTCAGAACGTTACATTAAGTATAGAGTTGGATAGGTTAAGTTAAGTGTTGGTAAGGATAACACTACTTGGGAACGGTAAGGCTACGCATAGGCTAAGCTATGGTAAATAAGGTTTGGTTACATTGACTCTGAATGAAGGGAAAGTGAACATGGGTAAAATAAAACAGATAAAACCGAACATGGAATGACAATGAGAGAAGGCGGTAAGAAAATTGGCGAGAGAGAGAGAGAGAGAGAGAGAGAGAGAGAGAGAGAGAGAGAGAGAGAGAGAGAGAGAGAGAGAGAGAGAGAGAGAGAGAGAGAGAGAGAGAGAGAGAGAGAGAGAGAGAGAGAGAGAGATACACGAGAGTGAAAGGGACAGAAACAGACAGACAGTGAAGACAAAGAAGCACCGGAGATAACAATATTTACCCGTGGAAGGCTAGAGTGCCGGGGATAAGACAGTGATACACATGTACAGTATACACCAAGAGGCGACAATGACACAGCGACAGTGAAAATCAAGACAGGAATGACAGAGGAGAGGTGAAAGAGAAGTGTGGATGATAAAGATTGGTGGAAGGAGTGACAGGGGCAGAAAGGATGGGCCCATTTCACTTCGGTCGCGGTATATTTCGGCCGCGGATCCTGTGAAATAAATACGTTTGCTTATTCTGTGATTGAACTTTGTTTATTTATTTACTTTATAGTGATTGTTTAAAACATTAGCTACCAGTCATAGTTGTAAATCATGTCTAGATACTATATTTTTGTATGGTTTTAATCGTATGAATTGTAATGTAAAAATATGTAGGCTACTTATATATCCCGCTCGAGTTAACAAAACTTTTTAAATCTTTCCAACTCACTCCCCATACCCCAACCTTCCTACCCCTGTAGGAGTGGCTTATTATTGTAATCACTGTGTCTGTATGCTTTTGTGTTTGTGTGTGTGTGTGCCCCGCAGGGGCTTCAACTCAAAAACGGTCAAATTGAAACCGAACAGAACTATAGTGACCCTGAGCGTGTGAATCACCGGGAAAGTTTTTTTTTCTTCATGTGAATGAAGGAGACAAAAGGCAAAGCTGCCTTTAACCAGTGTCACCCTCAAAGCTATAAGAGTAATAGAAAACTAAAGTCAAGGTACGTTAGAAGTCAAATTGTCTGGACACACAGAGCTTGAAGCAGTTTACGTTATAGGATGAGGGAAAGACAGATTGAGAGAGAAAATTCCAAAGCTGCTTGTTGAATAGAAGAAAGAATGGGAAAATGTGTTCAATATTGAGTTTGAAAGTTGGACAGAATATGGGTGGGAGTGTGTTGAAGAGCGAGTGCACCCCACTCAAGGGAGGAGGTATACACTAAGAGAGCTCTGAAGAACACTGATTATTGTAATAGCGGTAGAAAAGTGAAAGAGATGCAACATTGCAGCGTATAGAGATAGATCGTAGGGGAATAGTGAGAGGAGGCGAGTTGATGAGACAAAATACTTTTGACTCTACCCTGGTATGAGAGGAACCTCCCCACACATGTGAACAATACTTGATACATGGGCGCACTGTACCCCTATACAGAGCAAACAGATGCATGAGGATTTAGAACCCACGGAAGCGGTTGAGCACAACTAACTTCTGGGAAGCTGTTTTTAGCAAGAATGGTAATATTATCCTTCTAAGAAAGGCCAGAAGGAAAATAAACACCAATAATACCGAGAGAAGATGAAGGGTTAATTTGTGTATTGTTGATGTATAAGGGATAGACCTGTGGAAGTTCTGGACGGGTAGATAAATGGAGAAATTGGGTTTTGTAAGTATTGAAAGCAACACGGTTTTCTCTGCCCCAGTTGGAATTGGTTGATAGAAAGGAAGATAAGTGTGCCATGGCGTTATCACGTGAGTTGCTTGAATACTACCAAAACAAATACCCAAGAGACCCTCCTTCGAGATATTGTTTGTAAACTCTCGGCAGATACATACTCAGACCGAAGGCCGGTTCCTCCTAAATTGCAGGCTCGCTTTCGTACGTCTAGAAAACATCGACACCTACTGTATATGGCACGAAAGGTCTTAACATTAACAAAAAGATGAGGTGGAAGGTCTTAACATAGTCAAACTAATGTGGTGAACGTCTTAGAATCTCAAAACTAATGGGGCTAAACATGAAGGAGAAGGGGGTTCAACAAAAATACGCCCTTAAGTATCAATAAATCAGCTACTGAGGGATTCAATTTATTGTCAGGTGAAAACTAATACACAATATATATGCATACTTGTTGGAAAGGATAGGCTATTTAGAGCAGCCTATTTATCCTACCAACCTGATCTAACCTATAGACTATTGATATTTAGCCGATGGTAAATTCAATTATTTAACCCCTTCTGTACCGGTGACTTCTTTTTCATTATATTTTGGCAACCAATCGAGCAGGGCAGTACCCAGGGGAGGCCATATAGGCTTATGATAAGGAGATGCTGGAACTCTTGTTTCATTTGCCTGGCTTCCCCCAATGTTTCTATTTGTGCCTCACCATCTTAGAGAGTAATCCAGCTAAATCTCACAAACACCTATTCCTATTCATTTCACTACACTTAACAAGCACACCACACTCTTTCCAACACACCTAGATTACCTCTAACATGCCTTGATTTTTGGCTCTCTATCACTCTTTCAACCTTGGGGGGAGGGGGGGGGGCTTGTTACAGGCAGCCTTGCCATTTGCCTCCTTCATGAACATAAGAGAAACTAAATATTATACGATTATTTTCAGCCTAAGAACGACGTTTACCCATTAAAAGGCTACAGCGTATCTCAATTAATCCTTTTAGCTACCATAATTTATATCCTCCCTAGTTTTCATAAAATCGTCTAAATGGAGCTGAAATCGAGTAAGAAAGACTTCACGGTACAGAAAGGGTTAACAACCGATTTATCGATATTTAATGACAAATATTAAACTGCTATCTCTATTTCACATTAATGCCTAGTTTTCATTATTGACAAAATATTTCGCTACAAAATCTTCGAAATAGTTGAGTAATTAAGAGAAGTACATACCAATTTACCTTCAGCTAAATGTAAACAAAGTATCCCTTAACTTAAACACATTTTAGAAGGCAGTCTGCACAACAACGTATTGTAAACACGCGAACAATAAAATGCCATCCGCGACCACTTAGGATCGCGGCCGGATTGACTGTACACCCGAGTGATGGTTATGTGATGGTCGAGAAGGTTCTATAATAATTGACGGGCAGGCCACAGAGGCATGATATATGGCATCATCTATCATAAGGTAGGCCGGTAAGCTACTTCGGATCCCGGGGTATATAGAAATCATCCAGCCGCATATTCCCCAAGTTTAGAGATAGGTTTGTACTTCCATGCTTGTTTTCATTTACCAGGATGATTATTACAACTATTAAGGGGAGGTATTTAGTATATTCCCTAACACCTTCAACAAGCTTAAAATTACACTCCCTAGACCCCCTTTCAAGATAAATTTGTAAATTTTTCGGTAGAAAATTGTCGCGGCCGGAGGCCGGTTGCTCTTAAATTACAGGCTCGCTATCGCTCGCCAGGAAAAAATCGACACCTTAATGGCACGAAAGGTCTTAAAATTGACAGAAATGGGGCAAAATGTCTTAAAATGTCCAAACTACTAGGGCGAACGTCTTAAAATCTCTCAAGCAATGGGGCTAAGCATGAGGAAGAAAGGGGTCAAGAAAAAAAATCCTCAAGTGAAAATCTCCCCTTAATCTAACCTAACCTTCGGATCCCGGGGTATATAGCAAACATCCCCGGCTCCATCTTCCACAAGTTTTAGGTAGCATCATACTTTCATGTTAGATTTCCTTTACCAAGACAATCACGGCAACGAATCCTAACCTAACTTACACCTAACTAGTGCGGGGTGGGTTTTTATGGGCCCTCCTTGTTTCACTCCATTAGTTTGGAGATTTCAAGAAGTTCCCTCTCATTTGTTTGGCGATGAAAGTACAAATCACCCCATGTTGGTGTCGGTATTTCTGACATTTGTCTACAGAAAATGTATGCCCTAACCTAATCCATCTAACCTAACCTACGCTAACCTGACCGTTAATTAAGGTTAGGCTAGGACAGCTTAGGTTAAGACAGGTTAGATTTGATCAGGTTAGATCATGTTAAGGGGAGATAGGGATTTTTTTCTGGACCCCTTTCTCCCTCATGTTTAGCCCCATTGCTTTTGAGATTTTAAGAGTCACCCCATTAGTTTGGCGATTTTAAGAACTTTCGCCCCATTTCCGTCAATTTTAAGACCCTTCGTGCAATTTAGGTGTCGATTTTATCCTGGCGAGCGATAGCGAGCCTGTAATTTAACCCTCTCACGTTCTTGACGCAATTTTGAGCCTATTAGGGATACTTTAAAGCCTTTGTTACCATCAGGGGTATTTATAAACCTTTAGTTTAGTTACTTCAACCTCTGCAGTTGTCTTTGAGTTAGCTGTGGGCAGAAAACTAATTTTGGAGATGTAATTATAAGAGTGAGATAACTCTATTTCTTATTGCTAATCTGGCAACCTCTGCGTCATAAAAACGTGAAAGGGTTAAGAGAAACCGGCTTTCAGCCGGGACATTTTTCTACCGAAAAATGTACAAATGTATCTTGAAAGGAGCTCAAGGGGGTGTAATCTTAAGCTTGATGGATATCTAGAGACCAAACTAAAAACCTCCCCTCAAGTTAGTTTTGTATTATTTGTTTTCTGTGTGTATTTATCGTGAGCATCCTGTCAAAAGAAAAGCATCAAGTGTACGAATCCGTCCACACTTCGGGAAACCGAGTCCCGACCGGTTCCGCGAAATACGTCTGCGATAACTGACACTTAAGAGAAAATCACGCGAATATCAAATCTCGCAAGATGTATGGATTTCACTGGGATTGGCTGATGGAACAAGTTTAGCATTATAATGGTCAAGCGTGTAACAAGTGATGGGAAAAGCGTGAATATTTGTAAGGCAGACATTTAGTTCATTATTATAACTAGTAGTAGTAGTAGTAGTAGTAGTAGTAGTAGTAGTAGTAGTACAATATTAATTACTTAAAGAGGCAATTATTACTTATAAAGTAGAATATCATGCATTAATAAGCCACGCAAGAGCTGTGGAATACAGTTAGAGTTTGTTATTTCAAGGGAAACTTCCATTAATTAATTAAGAAGAAATGGAACGAATCACCAATCACTGATAAGTTGAACATTTTCTGTGAGATTAATGCAATTTTCGTTTAAAATTTGCTTACGTACAGTAAATATAGCAAATAAATAACTTCAATTATTTTTCTCCAAAGTCATTATATGCAGTATTTCAGTTGGATTCCTTTATAGTTACAAGGAAAATAGATATGAACCCAACGAATATTCCGGAATACTACCCAAACATTACACTACGCAAAGAAAAAAAAAAAATAGAATGGAATTAAAAAAATATTCTAATTCGGAGAAACACAGACGATAGCGCTCCTGGAACGTATCAGGGTTTAAGAGGGGCCAACACTTATCGAAAACATCCCGTGAATTACAGATCATGCACAAAAAACAGTGTAATTCTGTGGGAAAGGAATTCACAGGTTATGTAATTGAGAGGAAAATGAAATTGATGACAAACGAATGGATGTATCGACCCTTTAGCAAACATTATACTGGACATCTATCTCTGTTGCGTATGTTTCTCATTATAAAATACTAATACAATTTGATTAATTTGTTTCTGTATACTTCACAATGTTTTGGAAGTCTCTCCCTCAATGTATCTATCCCGCACCCTATGGCAAACTGTCTCTAGCTCAGTGTGTCTAGACATTTTGACTCGAACATGGATCTCTATCATCCTTTTAACTTTGAGGGGGGACACTTGTTACAACCTATTGTCTCCTGCATACACATAGATAAAGAAAATCAACATTGATCACACGAGCAAGAGAGTACTCGTCAGGTTATCAAGAACATTATATCAGCTATTCTCCTTTGTGTACCAGCCTCCAAAATGGTAACATGGTGAATTAATGTGGAGGCTCTGTGTATTGTAAGCGATCTGAAAGGAGAGGACATCTGTGGACGTGTCATATGCTGGAGGGTGAGAGAATTAGGTACAGGATCGGCCTGGTCTGGAGTGTGTCACCGTGTCTCCAAGCTATTGTGTGTGTGGGACCCATTACCAGGTCTGAATGCTCCCTGCAGACCTAGTGTACTTCATATCTACACGGGCCTAATTTAACCCATTCAGTACCAGTGATGTTCTTTTCATTATATTCTGGCAACTATTAGAAGATTGTATTCAGCCTAGGAAGGACCTCTAACAATTAAAAAGCCACATACTATCTCAATTAATCCTTTTAGCTAACATAGATCCTTCTTAAAGTGCACAAAATCGCCTAAAGATAGCTATAATAAAAAAGACGTCGCCGGTACAGAACGGGTTCAATTCAATCATACTAAATGAACTGAAGCTAAATTGTTTGAAAAATAGTTACTTGACTTATTAAGAGTAGTTGTCCTAAATATAAAATCCTAAGATAGGATACATTAATCATAATGAAATAATTGAAGCTGAAAAACAGAACGTACGTACAATCGGGGGTATTAAGTGTTGTCATAAATTCCAGTGGTTTTCGCTCAACAAGTGTTATTGGTATCTTTATAGTTACTGGGAAAAGTGCTTATCCCTCAGAGTATTAGTCAGTGTCCGAAACTTTGTGAAATATCTGACAACACTTATTAACCTCGACTGTACACCCTTAGCTCTTGTACACTCGGATGTCATAGTCTCTAGCCCACTCATACGAATTCTTGGCCCCCCAATGTTTTTCTTTATGTAAATATAATTATATGGATTGATTTTTGGATGGTACTTGATTTTCAATAATTAGTATATCTAGTTTTGTAGTTGATGTAAAGAAAAATATATTCATAAATTCGTTTCCAGAGATATACTTCCATAATTATACATGGGCGAAATCCACGAATATTTATGAGTGGGCTAGAAACTATGGCATCCGAGTGTACCTACTGTATAATAAAAATGGTTAGATTGAAGCATAAAATTATGCTTTTATATTATAATATTATAGAACGCAGTTGTATTTCATATAGCACGTCTCGTTTTCTACACGTCCTGAGCAATGCTATAACTACTATAAAATGAATGTATTTAACTTTGCATGAACCTTTCATAATACAATTAATACATATTAAGTACGGTATATGTAGAGAATGTTTGGAAAACAAAAAACTTAGCTCAGCACTTGTCACTGTTTCAAGGCATTTGTCCAATAAGATAAGGGTACTCTCAGCCTGGGGGTATAGCCAGCACTCTCCCCCCTTGGTCTGGAAAGTGTCACCACATCTCGTGAAGGTATTATGTGTCGCCACCCCACCCTAGATGTAATGTAATTTCGTTCACAAATCTTTTCGTCAAGTGTCGTTTCGCCCACATCCAGAGTAGACCACCCAAAGCTCAGCTAATCTATCCAAACCGATCCTTAAAACTAGGCTTAACTACTCAATTGTTTTTATATTCACTTAAGGCAACCCAGACATAGCAAGCAAAACGTATTCTAGCTTAGCTTCGACTAATCCTATCTTAGCTTGGCCTTAACCTAAATTATAAGCCAAAACTGAGCAAATCTAACCGTGCCTAGCTAACCTAATATAATCTAACAAATTAACCTAATCTAACAAAATACCCTAACCTAATTTAACAAACTAACCTAACCCTACTTCTGAGTGTGAATGGAGTAAACATGGTGTAGATGAACAGACTGGTGAACGAAAAAACCCTCACTAGACTGATGGCGGTGTCGTGTCACCAGAATCACAAAAGGAACAATGTCGAAATTTGGTAATAAATGATAGGTTGAATGTTAGGCTATTTAGAGAGGCATATTTCGTGTATCTAACAATTGACCTGTGTTGGTATGGGTAAATATGTACATCTGTGTTATGTTTACCTACAGCATATAATTGTGCATCTGTTTATTGCAGTCTATGTCTGTATAAATAACGTATGTTGGTATGGAAAGCTATGTACTGCTATTCATTGTATGCCTATATGAAGGACATGTATTGGTATGGATAAATATGTACACCTGTTTACTGTATATCTATATACAGGACATGTGTTAGTATCAGTAAGTATGTGCATCTGTTCACTGTATTCCTATATAAAGTGCATGGGTTTGTATAAGTAAATATATGCCTATTTTGACTGTATACCTATATATATATATAGTACATGTGTTAGTATAAGTATGTACTGTACCTATGTTAACTGAATACCTGTATAAATGATGTGTGTTGATATGAGTAAATAGGTGCATCTGTTCACTGTATTTTTTTTCTTCTATATTCCAACTACTCCCTCTCGGGCACAGGCTGAGAGCCTGCACACTCTACCGCTGAACACGGTGAGGCCCGTGAGGTCTTGTTCCAGTCTAGGGAGGGAGACATGCGAAGCACCTATTTACGGCTCGAAGCAACTCCATCTCTGAAGCCGCTTCGCCTCTGTGCTTCACAGTCTCATCCCCCAGACTTGGGCCCTCACTCTCAGAACGCCACCTATTGAGCAATTAACTCACTAGGCATTGCCCCCCTGTAGCATATTTCGAATATGGGAATATTCATACAATGCCATTTAATCAGGGAACAATGAGTATACTTTTTGTCATTTCGGTGTACTGTGGTAGGTACTGTAACTAGGTACAGCACAAATTCCATCCCAATAATATCTTCCCATTGACATATTTGGATTCTAACCAGATTACCAGTCCAGTGGCAAGACCACTCTGCCACACCTCCCCTATATACCTACAGTATATACTGTATATACAGTATATAATCATGATGCGTGTTAGTATGAGTAAATATGTGTCAATTATCACTGTATACCTATATATAGGATAATTATGTGTTAGTAAATATGTGTCCATGTTCACTGTATACCTATATACATGGTGTGTGTTGGTATAGGTCAGTATATACAGTTGTAATCAATAGTTCGACGAAAACATTGATGATAGAATGTGTGAAATCTAGAGAGGGACATTAACTTATATAAAAAAAAATAAAAAATGAAACTATAATACTTTACCAAATTTTTCTCCAGCTAATGGTAAGTTTAACCTCTTAGTAGCTGATTTCTCGATTTTTTAATGGAGACATTGGAAAATACTTCGTCTCTACGTCATATCCAGGTCAATTAAATATAAATACCATATATCACTACAAAATAATCATAATACCAGATGTTGAAATACCAATGTTGCATCTCTCTCACTATTCTACCGCTATTACAATAATCAGTGTTCCTCAGAGCTCTCTGTGTATACCACCCCCTCTTCGTAGAACACGTAGCACCCGTCTTGCAACACAATCCCACAGCTACTCTGTGCATCTCGCCAACTCAAGAGTGCAACGATATTGTTGACCTTCTTTCTGTGGAACTCTCTCCCAGAATCAGTCTTTCCCTCATCCTATGACTAAAATTGTTTCAAACTCCGTGTGTCCAGGCATTTTGACCCGAACGTCCCTTGATCTTGGCCCTGTCACTCTTTCAACTCTGGGGGAGGCACTCGTCACCAACAGTTGTGCTTTTGTCTCCCTCACTTACATAAAACAAAAAAAACAAAAAATTCACAAAGGGACATGGCAATTTACTATCAGCTGGAAAGAACAAACTATAATCACTGGTTATATAATGGTAAATATAAACACATGAAAACCGTCAAGTACGAGTGTTAGTATCCTAAAATTACACAGTTTATGAACAATTTACAGTGTACCAAACAATGCCTTTAATAAATACAAATATTGTCAACACACAAACCCGCACACACACACCAAAGCCACAATGCAGCATAATCAATATTATCATAACGAACCACTCAATACGCTAAGGAGAGAGACAGAGACAGAGACAGAGACTGAGAGAGAGAGAGAGAGAGAATTAATGAACTATAGATCATATTTCGTGAGTGGGTGCGTGTCCGTCCAGGCGTCCCTTCCTGATGACAGACGGACCAAGGATAATAAATATAACAATCCTAATATACCCTTTATGCAAATCAGTCTCCCCCAGTCCCCCAGGCTACTCGGCCCCATCGGACAGAAAATAATCCTACTGTCTCTTCCAGGTGCTGTCTATTGGGAGTATGGAACAGACTGAATGGTTGATGTACACTCGTGAGAAGAAAAAAAACTTATTAGCTGAATTTATATTTGCGTGAATGGAGTGAACTGGGTGAGATATAAGTTTGTACAGTATTATCACACGATTTCAACCCACTTCCAAAAACTTTAGAGTGTTTGGGTAAAGATTTATTTTTCCTCGAATGTACAATCACTCATGAGAAGTTGCGTGGCTCTCATATTTGTCATTATGCAAGTTCACCTCTGATCACAAATTTATGAATGTAGTATAAGAAAAACATTAACTGTAATGGTCTGAATATTATTTTCTTAGTTGGCTATAAAATATCGAGAGGTAAACAACGTGATGTGCATAGGTATAAAAGGAAGTGTCTCGTTTGGGCCATTAAGTCTGTTGCAGATTTCCGTTTTCTACTGTTCTTATATTTTAATGTAAGTCAAAATAATTATAAAATATCCGAATCTAATATTTGCAAAAGAAAAACATAAAAACACACCAAACAAGCTCCATGTTTGTTATGACTTACACCTAACGTTGCATACCGTTATGTACAACAGTTAGTAAATCTGTTGCCAATAGAAATATAGAGGTAATAATAACAATATCAGAGAGAGAGAGAGAGAGAGAGAGAGAGAGAGAGAGAGAGAGACAGAGAGAGAGAGAGAGCGAGAGAGAGACAGAGACAGAGAGAGAGAGAGAGAAAGACAGAGAGAGAGAGAGAGAGAGACAGAGAGAGAGAGAGAGAGAGAGAGAGAGAGAGAGAGAGAGAGAGAGAGAGAGAGAGAGAGAGAGAGAGAGAGAGAGAGAGAGAGAGAGAGAGACAGAGAGAGACAGAGACAGAGAGAGAGACAGAGAGAGAAAAAAATAGTAAATACAAGATATACAGACCAGGGTATAGCTATTGATTAGATGTCATAAATGATGTCTCGGACATCACTAGCTTTACCTCACATGTAATAAACTACCATAATATACTAGACTGCTTTACAACTATTTCTTAATTTAAAAACAAAAAATAAAAATAATAATAATAATAATAATAATTATAATGGTAAAACTATGGCACATCATTTGTTATACGCCGCGATTAATACCCAAAAAGAAGGTAAGAACAATATATCTAAGCATACATAATGCAGATATTATGCAACATGGCGAATACAAAAAATAAAGTTACCGAAATTCAGGCAATGAAGGGCCTTGGTCTATCCACTGACACCCCCAGGGTATGTTAAGGTAAGGTCACCCCGGCGTTAAAAGAGGCAGCCAGATAAAAAAGGAAAGTTGATACATGAATATACGGTGAACACAAAACACACCTAGGCGTATAATTCGTCCGTGATCCATTCTTCCGCCCGTCTAGACCCTTGTTCTACACGGGGATATACTTTCGATTATTGGATATACCTTTCTAGCCTTATATTAATAGGATTATCACGTTATAGATAGATATAGATAGATAGATAAATAATTAGAGATACATAAATAAATAGAGATAGATAGATAAATAGAGATAGATAGATAAATAGAAATAGATAGATAGACTGGTTGATACATACAGGCACATCAAACTTAAATGACAGTAAGATGATTTGATTCACACATAGCTCTTCTATCCTTAACGCGAAAATTAACGATACATATGAATAGTAAAGGTAGGTTTGCGACAGGGTTGTGTAATGTCACCATAGCTGTTTAATATGTTTATGGATGGTGTGGTGAGGGAGGTGAAAAGGAGAACTATGGGAAGAGGATTGGGTTTAGTAGGAAAGAATGGTAGAGATTGGGAGTTGAATCAGTTGCTGTTCGCTGATGACACAGCATTGGTGGCGGATTCTGATGAGAAACTGCAGCGGGTAGTCAAAGAGTTTGGTGTGGTTTGTGGAAGGAGGAAACTGAAGGTGAACGTCAATAAAAGTAAAGTAATGGTGTGTAATAGGGGAGAGCATAGGGTGAATCTAGATGTGAGGCTGGATGGGGAAATATTGGAACAAGTAGAGTGTTTTAAATATCTAGGAGGAACAATAAGCAGGAGTGGAGGTATGGAAGTGGAGGTAAAACAGAGAGTGTGTGAAGGTAAGGAAGGTTTTCGGAGCAATGGGAAGTATGTGGAAGACGAGAAATCTCGGAGTGAAAGTAAAAAGTGCACTGTATCAAGGAATTGTTGTGCCAACAGTGATGTATGGGGCTGAGACATGGGCTCTGAAGAAAAAGGAGAAAAGAGGGCTGGATGTGATGGAGATGAGCTGCTTGAGGAGTATGTGTGGAGTTACTCGTAGAGACAGATTGAGGAATGAAGAGATACGTAGGAGAGTGGGGCAGCAGGAACATTTGTCAGCCAGAGTGGACAGAAGGGTGCTGAGCTGGTATGGTCATGTTGAACGAATGGGAGATGAAAGGCTTACACAGAGAATATGTGAGTCAGGTACAAGGGGAGATAGAAGGGCAGGAAGACCCCCATTGAGATGGAGAGACTGTGTAAGAAAGGCTTTGGATGATAGAGGAATGACTATAGATCAGGCAGGGGAAGTGGTGGTGGACAGGAGTGAATGGAGAATGCTTGTGAATAGTTGAGTGAACACGTGTTCATTTGGAGTAAGGGGTCGGGCGCAAGTTGGACTAGATAATAGTCCATCAGGCGCCTGGCCCGGGGAGACGATTAATATGAAGGGTGTGCCTGGAAGTGTGGTGGGAGGGCTTGTGGCTTTGGCTCCGCTGCATGTCTGCCTGCCGAGATCGGATCCTCTCCGGGTGGTCAGGGGCCGGGGGAGTGCTGGAGCGACCTTGGTAACCCTGGTCTCTGGGTCTTCTCCTGGGTGACCTGGATGTGTGAGAGTTTGTGTTTTTTATCTGTGTTTATTTTTTGTTTTATGTTGTTTTTGTGTTTTCCCTGTTCTTGCTCTGTCTTGAGTCGGCTACCCCCAAAATGGGGATTGGGCCTGAGCATATAGATAGATAGATAGATGAATAGTTATCTACCGGTATGATCATCTACAATTTGTGGTCTGATATAAATACACTAGTAATGTTGTCTCGTATAGTTCTTGTTCTCACTCTCACTCCCCCTCAAACACTCACTTTTAGTCTCTCTCTCTCTCTCTCTCTCTCTCTCTCTCTCTCTCTCTCTCTCTCTCTCTCTCTCTCTCTCTCTCTCTCTCTCTCTCTCTCTCTCTCTCTCCCTCTCTCAAAAAAAAAAAACAAAAAAAAAATGTATATGTATGTGCACTGTACAGTATGTATATATATACTGTATATATATGTATGTATGTGTATGTATGTATGTGTATATGTGTGTGTATGTGTGTATATATGTGTACCGGTGTATATATGTGTATGTATGTATGTATGTATATATGTATATGTGTATGTATATGTATGTATGTGTATATGTATATATATATATGTGTATGTATGTGTATATATGCATATATGCATATAGTTTGTAAGGCCAGACTGCCTAGTAAGGACCTTGAGGTCTGTGTGGTCTGTGTAGCTATGCTCTCTCTCTAGCTCTCTCTCTCTCTCTCCTCTCTCTCTCTCTCCCTTCTCTCCTCTCTTCTCGCTCCCCTCCTCTCTCTCTCTCATCTCTCTCTCTCTCTCCTCTCTCATCTCTCTCTCTCTCCATCCTCCTCTCTCTCTCTCTCTCTCCCCTCCCCTCTCTCTCTCCTCTCTCTCTCTCTCTCTCTCTCTCTCTCCTCTCTCTCTCTCTCTCCTCCTCTCTCTCTCCTCCCTCAACTCTCCTCTCATCGCTCTCCTCTCTCTCTCCTCATCTCTCTCTCTCTCTCGCCTAACATAGAAAAAATCGATTATACCAGCTACTATTTCATAATTTTAAAGTCTCAGCCGAGTATTTTAGTATATGATTCATTAGAAGGATGTTATCGCTGTCCATCAGAGAACTAGATTATAATGTGTTTAACATTTAACCCCTTCTGTACCGGCGACGTCTTTTTTATTTGATTTCAGCTAACATTTAGACGATTTTATTATGCTTAGGAAAGATATGGTAGCTAAAAGGATGAATGGAGATAGTTTTGCAGCCTTATATTGTGTAGACGTCCTTCCTAAGTTGAATAGTATCGTCTAATAGTTGCCAAAGTACAATGACAAGGACGTCACCAGTACTGAAGGAGTTGAAGTTGATCCACCTCACGTAATATCCTTAAGGGGGGTCACATTTTTTGTTATCTCCTTTTCTCCCTTTCTCTGGCTTGTATCTATTCGGCCCCATTCAGCCTACTATTTTAAGACGTTTACTCCCATCCAGGTGTCTATTTTTTTCCTGGCGAGCGGTAGCGAGCCAGCATATTTTGTTTAAGTTTTTGTCAGCAGGCTAAATTTATAAATTTTTCGATAGAAAAAAATCTCCGGCGAAGCCGGATTTCTCCATACAATGCTGGTTCGCTATCGCTCACCAGGAAGAAATTGACATCTGAGTGGGGATAAAAGTCTTACAACAGTAGGCTGAATGGGGCCGAATGGATACAAGCCAGGGTAATAGAGAAAAGGAAAGAAAGATTAAAAAAAAAAAGCCGGTGACCCCCCTTTAAGGGTTTCGAGCAAGTTCGTACATTGCTTTTAGGATGGTATCTCTAACCTACAGTATATAATCTATTAACCCATTCAGTACCATGACGCCTTATTACCTTGAATTATGGCTAAAATTAGAATGTTTTATGCAGTTTAAGAAGGACCTATGTTACTAAGAGGGTTTATGGAGATCGTATTTAAGTCCTGAAGATAGATCATAACCTAAGAATTGTTTTCTAATGGTAACCAGAATATGATGGAAATTACGTCATCTTGCTGAAGGGGTTAACATTAAAAGTTGATCCAGCTCGCGTAATATCAGTATGGGTTTCGAGCAAGTTCGTACATTGCTTTAAGGGTGGTATGTGTCACTTACAAGCTATTCACCCCTTGAGGATTATGATGCGTTTTTGCAGTTTATTCTGGCTATCATTGAAAGCGAGCCTGTAATTTTAAGAGTAATCGGCCTTCGGCCAGGACAGTTTTCTACCGAAAAGTGTACACATTTATCTTGAAGGGGAGAATAGGGGGCGTTTTTCTAAGCTTGATGGAGGTCTAGCGAAGAAACTACGAAATAATGGAATATATGAATTAATAGATTAAAACAACGGCCCATCTCCCCTTAACGATTACTGCTGTCTGTCTTCTGGAGAGAGGGCCAAACATATTAAAAGTACGCCTCGCATTGCATTCACTGGTTATCATAACTAACTTATTTGTCCTTTTTCCTGATAATTTAACCCTTTCAATATATTAGAACGCATTTTTTATAGTTTAGTATAGCTATCATGAGACGATTTTATTCAATATAGGAAGGAATGTTATATGCCAGCTAGGGGTTAATTGCGAGAGATTTTACGCCTTTGATTTCCACAGATCCTTCCTAAGCTGCATAAAATCGCCTAATAATAGCTAATATATAATTAAGAAACACGTCATCGCATTCTGAAGGGGTAAGGGGAGATTTCCACTAGAGGGATTTTTTTTAGACCCCTTTCTCCCTCCCATTGCTTTTGAAATTTTAAGACATTCGCCCCAATGGTGTGGCTATGTTAAGAACATTCACCCCATTTATGTCAATTTTAAGACCTTTCGTGCTAATTAGGTGTAGATTTTTTCATGGCGAGTGATAGCGAGCCTGTAATTTAAGAGGGGCAGGGGCATTTTTTTACTGAAAAATTTAAACATTTATCTTGAAAGGAGGTCTAGGTGGTGTAATTTTAAGCTTGATGGTGTTTTAGGTAAAAAAACTAAAAACCTGCCCTTAATGTACTTGACACCAACATACTGCAGGCACGAAGAGTACGATCATAACAGAACAGCAACGTAAGCTTTACCCTTTCAAGATCCAATACGCATAATTTTTTGTTTTCGGCTATTATTAGACGATTATATTCAGATTAGGAAGGGTATGTGAAAGCCAGAGGGTTAATTGAAATAATCTTGACCCTTATAATTCCCACAGATCTTTCTTAAACTGTATAACATCATCCACTAACAGCCAGAATATACTGTCAAAATGCGTCAAAATATTCAGAGGACTAAACCCAGCATTATTGAGGCAACATATGAATTATGATGTTCAATTTTAGTGTATTTATTAAAGAATGGACATGGATTCCTTGCACTGCAATGAAGAATTACAAAAAATATCAATGCCATTAGAAATCCTACATATGAGGAAAGGTTGAACAAATTAGGCTTACATTCGTTAGAGAAGAGTTAGACGGGATATGATAGGTGTTCACGTGGGTTAGTGGGATTAATAAAGGGGACATGAAAGATGTACTGAAGCTCAGTGATAGCGAAACAATTCGAACAAATGGTTTCAAATTACATTAAATTAGTTTCAGAAAGATATGACAAGCACTGGTTTTGTAACAGAATTGTGGATGTGGAACAGGCTACCGAGTGCAATAGTAGGATCAAGAATGATAGAGAGCTTTAAGAAAAAAATAGACAGGCACATGGACGTGATGGGCTGGGTAAGAATGGTATCTGCCTTGCGTGGGCCAGTCAGCCTTCGGCAGAATCCCATTTTCTTATGATTTTGCAGATAGGAACCACGTCTGACTCGTTACTATGTATGCAATGGAAAACGACGTTAACCCATTGTTTTCTTGTTTTTGTTTTTGCTTTTCTATGTGAGTGAGGGAGACAAAAGACAGAACTGCCTGTAACTAGTGTCTCCCCCAGAGTTGAAAGAGTGACAAGGCCAAAATCAAGGTACGTTCGAGCCAAAATGCTTAATGCCTGGACATACGGAGTTTGAAGCAATTTGAGTCATAGGAAGAGGGAAAGACTGATTCTGGGAGAGAGTTCCAGAGCTCACCTGTTGAATAGAAGAAAAACTGAGAATAACGTTTCACTTTTGGGTTGGAGAGTTGCACAGAGTATGGGTGAGATTGTGTTGCAAGACGGGTACCACGTACCAGTCCTCTGGGAGTTCCCGATAGGTTGTAAGATGGAGAAATTGGGTCTTGGAAGTATTAAATGCAACAAGGTTTGCTCTGCCCCAATTGTATGTATGTACTGCATGTATGTACTGTATGTATGTACTGTATGTATGTACTGTATGTATGTATGTATGTATGTATGTAGAAATAATGTGTGAGGCAGCCTGTGTCTCTCCCATCAGTGGTCTACAGCCTGAGGGGGACCCGGTAGACCACAACTAAGGTCATCTTGCCTGGAATCATTTGATGGGAGTCCCTACGCCAACTTTGCTACATTAGTCGCCATCTTGTATACCATTGAATTAAATAGACATGAAACTTGGGAAGGTAGTTACACCAACATTACTATATTAGTTGCCATCTTGTATGTTATTGAATTAAATAGACATGAAGCTTGGGAAGGCAGTTACACCAACATTACTACATTAGTAGCCATCTTGTATACCATTGAGTTAAACAGATATGAAGCTTGGGAATATAGTTACGCCAACTTTGCTACATTAGCAGTCAAGTTGTATACCATTGAATTATATAGATATGAAGCTTGAGAAACGAGGGAAATGTGTATAGTACATGAATTAGTAAGCAAATAATTATATAATAAAATATATGCAACTAAATTGTTTTTTATTATACTTCAAGCTGTAGATATTGGACAATCCTCTCAATCAAGAAATTGCCTTCACATTATTATAGCTACTACCATACGACATAAACAGTTTAGAAAGGCTCTCTAGAAGTTAAAGGATGAAACAATTGCTCCAGTACGTCTGACATGAAGAGGTTCTTGCTGATGCTAGTTAAGGGAGCCCACCTCGCTTGTTTTCTCTTTCTCTCCCTATCTCTTTGGCTTGTATATAATCGACCCCATTTAGCCTACTGTTTTAAGACGTTTACCCCCATCCAGGTGTCAATATTTTCCTGGCGAGCGGTAGCGAGCCAGCATGTATATGTTTTGTTTTGACAGCAAACTAAGGTTTTAAATTTTTCGATAGAAAAATTTCTCCGGCGAAGCCGGATTTCTCCATACAATGCTGGCTCGCTATCGCTCTCCAGTAAGAAATCGACACCTGGATGGGGATAAATGTCTTAAAACAGTTGGCTAAATGGGGCCGAATGGATACAAGCCAGGGAAAGAGAGAAAAGAAGAGAAAGATAACACAAAAACGGTGACCCCCCTTAAATTTACGGGGTGGTTTTCTGGCCCTCTTCTCCCTCGCATTCAGCCCTATTAGCTTTGAGATTTTAAGACATTTGTCCCATTAGCTTGGCCGTTATATGAGCTTTCGTGTCAATTTAGGTGTTGATTTTTTCCTGGTGAGCGATAGCAAGCCTGCAATTTAGGAGGAACCGGTCTTTGGCAAGGCATACATTTCTCTTGAATGGGAGTGTGAACATAATATTTAAGGGGAGATATCGACTTGAGGGATTTTTTTCTGGACCCCTTTCTCCCTCATGTTTAGCCCCATTGCTTTTGAGATTTTAAGACAGTCGCCCCACTAATTTGGCGATTTTAAGAACTTTCGCCCCATTTCCGTCAATTTTAAGACCTTTCGTACAATTTAAGTGTCGATTTTATCCTGGCGAGCGATACCGAGCCTGTAATTTAAGAGGAACCGGCTTTCAGCCGGGGCATTTTTCTACCGAAAAATGTACAAATTTATCTTGAAAGGGGCTCAAGGGGGTGTAATCTTAAGCTTGATGGATATCTAGAGACCAAACTAAAAACCTCCCCTTAAGCTTGATGGAGGTCTAGGGAGGAAACTAAAAAATAATAATAAATAAATAATCAAATATATATTGATCTTCCTTGAATGACTGTAAAAGTAAAAGTTGTTAGCCCCTTCTGTACCGGCGACGTCTTTTTAATTTTATTCTTGCTATATTTAGACGATTTTTTGCAGCTTAAGATGGATCTGTGGTACTTACAAAGGGTTAAAGGAGATAGTTCGAAGCCTCTTAATTACAGGAGGCTCTTTTTTAAACTGAATAAAATCGTCAAATAGTAGCCAGAATAAAGTTGAAAGGACGGCGCCGGTACAGAAGGGGTTAATCAAGACCATAATCTTATACTCAACCACAGCGAAGATTAACAAGGTGCGTGGGAAAAAAAATAAAAATAAAGTCTTCTAACCTGGCGATAAAAACCCCACATTGTTTTGTATTATTATACAATCAGCACTTCTCTTTTTATATATTGGCAGGTTGTTGGAACGACGAAGCGACGAAGCGTGATGAGCAAATATTAAAACTAAAAGACTTGTTCCCATGAGAATATATACATTTTGAAAAAAAAAAAAAAAAAAAAAAACGCACATGCAACATGGTGCCTTTAACCCATTGGCTGCGGCTATGTTTGGGCTATTTAGGGCATATTCAGGCACTCCTGAATGATAAATCAAGCATCTGCATTAAATGGACTGTATTCTGCCGAAAACTAGGCGAAAATAGCTTCAAAATGAGACCAGAACGGGCCCCGTACGTGGTCTGGTTCACCCGCAGCAGTGCCAGTGAAACGCGGGAAACCCGCTATTTGGTAGCACTCGCTCGCTTGGCTACACTGTTGTGAGAGACAGAGAGAGACCCGCACGGGACACAGTCTACCTCAGTGAGCCGCTCGCTGCTCTGAGGGATGGAGGTGGGCCCCTCACGCTCGCACCCACTGACACTCGATTTTTACGGTTTTTACAGGCTTTTAAAGCCTGGAAATTGCTGTAACTTGCCAGGACGTTCCAGAACGTCACCCGCAGCAAAAGGGTTAAAGAGGGATGGGCTATGTTTTTGGTAATTTGATTATATTTATAGTATTTATTTAGTTTCCTTCCCACACATCCATCAAGCTTAAAATAACACCCCCTAGACCCCCCTTCCAGATAGATTAGTAAATGTTTTGGTATGCCGGTTTTTCTGACAATTACAGGCTCGCTATCGCTCGGCAGAAAAAATCGACACCTAAATGGCACATAAGGTCCTAATATTGCCAAAGAAATGGGGTGAAATGTCTTAAAATCGACAAACTAATGGGTCAGACTTCTTTAAATCTGAATACTATTAGGACTAAATATGAAGGAGAAGGGGGTCCAGAAAAAAATATCCCAAAAGAAAATAACCCGTGTACGCATTATCACATTCTTATTTCTAACAACAAGAAAACTCACAAGCAACACAGGCAGCAAGAGGGTTTGCAAGATGGCGCATTTAATATAACATAAAAGTCATAATATCTCCCTATGTAAGTCTCTGTCATCTTGCCAGACTCATCCCAGAAGAGCTGTGTGTTGCGGGCTTTCCAGAATAATTATAGAGTGGTTGTGGTGGTTCATGGTCTGTGTGGAATTTGGTTAATATATTTTCACCACCACTACCACTATCACTACCACCACTAGCAACAGTAGTACCATAAACGCTACCACTACCACTGTCCCCACCACCACTAGCAACAGTAGTACTGTACCATAAATACCACTATCACCACCACCACTACCACTACCACCACTACCACTAGCAACAGTAGTAGGCTACCATAAACACTACCACCAACAAAATAATAAACAACAAATAAGGGACAGATGAGACTTTAGGTCAACTTTTCCATCAAAATTATATTGGTTTGGTTTATCAGTGATGAAAATTATTTAATTAATGACGTAATGTATCAATTATTAGTAAAATAACCCTATCAAATGCATAGGATAAAGGCAGTTATGTAAAACATGTACAAAATATATTATATTTACTTTCAGAGACCGTGAAGGTATTGCAATGGATAGATAAGAGAGCAGAAATTAACCCTTTGAGGATCATGACGCACTTTAACAGTTCTTTCTGGCTATCATTAGACGATTATATGCAACTTAGGAAGGCTCTCTAATAATCAAAAGGTTAAAAACTATCTCCATTAACCCTTTGTCTTCCAAATACCCTTCCTAATCTGAATAAAATCGTCTACTAATAAACAGAAAAGAAGTGCGTATCGGATATTGAAAGGGTTACTAAATTTAAGTAATTAATGTTATTTCACATACACTGCAGCTTAACCCTTTCAAAATACGATGCCGCATTACTTTCCTGTTTTCTGGCTATTATTAGACGATTTTGTTAAGATTAGGAAGGGTTTATGGAGGTCAGATGGTTAATTGAGATGGTCTACCCATGTATATCCCACAAATCCTTCGCTAGCTGTATAAAATCGTCCAATGATAGCCAGAATAAACTGCTAAAATGAGTCATAATCATCAAAACGGTTAAATTTACAAAGTCAGTACTTAAAAAATACAGTTCAGTGTTCGCAAATAAACTATATTGAGAACTTAGTGTAATTTATATAATTTAAAAGAAAGACGACACATCCACACCTATCATTACAGATGCAGTGTACACAAGCTTACGTGCACAAACCTAATCTCAACTTGTCTTGCTCTCTTTTACAAACACACACACTCTCACTCACACACACATACACACTCACACACACACACACACACACACACACAGGGGCAGCAATGATACCAGATGGGCAATACACAAAACACAACCCAGGAGTCAGGAATTATACCAGATGGGCAACACAACACATCACACACACACAAACACTCACACAGGAGTCAGGAATCATACGAGATGGGCAACACAACATAACACAACACAACAACAACAACACAACACACAACAACAACACAACAACAACACAACACACAACAACAACACAACACAACAACACAGGAGTCAGGAATCATACGAGATGGGCAACACAACATAACACAACACAACAACAACACAACACACAACAACAACAACACAACACACAACACAACACACAACAACAACACAACACCCACAACAACACAGGAGTCAGGAATCACAACCAGATGGGTAACACAACACAACACAACACACTCACTCACTCACTCACTCACACAACAACAACACACAACCCAAGAGTCAGCAATTATAGAAGTTGGGCGACAAGCGACCTGGACCCCGCGGGCTTGGGCGGGTTGGCGTGAGGTGGGGCGGGTGTCGCGAAGGGTTTACTGGGCTATAATGACGATAATTCCGCCCAAGCCCTCATTACTTGACCACAGTCCTAGCCCAAACCCGTCTATAGGGAAACTGGCGCTGACCTATTTACTGTTGCTGTCACATCATGGCGTAACATTTTGGAAGCTAATGTATCTCGGACTGAATCGAATCTTCCTGTTTATTTATAACCAGATACTTGTTATAATATTTTCTGGCTAAGAATAAACGAGTTTATTCAACTGTGGAATAACTTCTAGAAAATAATCGAGTATAACCTATCACAACTGCTGTTTGACGCTCATATAACCTTACTAAGCTGCATAAAATCCTCTAATCATGACTAAAACAAAATGAAAGAGACGTCACTGGTACAGAAAGGGTTAAGAAGTCATATGTGCCCATAATACATGTCCTAGAGTGTGCAGTCAACCTTAAGGGGGCCCACCTCGCTTTGTTTTCTCTTTCTCTCTCTCTCTTTGGCTTGTATCCATTCAGCCCCATTCAGCCTACTGTTTTAAGACGTTTACCCCCATCCAGGTGTCAATATTTTCCTGGCGAGCGGTAGCGAGCCAGCATATATTTTTGTTTTGACAGCAAGCTAAGTTTGTAAAGTTTTTGATAGAAACATTTCTCCGGCGAAGCCGGATTTCTCCATACAATGCTGGCTTGCTATCGCTCGCCAGGAAGAAATCGACACCTGGATGGGGATGAACGTCCTAAAACAGTTGGCTGAATGGGGACGAATGGATACAAGCCAGAGAAAGATAGAAAAGGAGAGAAAGATAAAAAAAAAAAAATCCGGTGACCCCCCTTAAGATAATTCTTATATGCGTTTATTTTTTGTACTGCCTAACGTCAATTACATCATAGGAAGCGTAAATAGAACACAGACATACAAAAATAGAACTCAGACATCCAAAAATAGAACACAAGACATCCAAAAATAGAACACAGACATCCAAAAATAGAACACAGACATCCAAAAATAGAACACAGACATCCAAAAATAGAACACAGACATCCCAAAAATAGAACACAGACATCCAAAAATAGAACACAGACATCCAAAAATAGAACACAGACATCCAAAAATAACATGGACTAAGGGTAGCAAGATGGCACCCATTTAACCTAAAATGCTAGCTAACGTCCCCCTAAGGAAGTTTCAGGTCGTAACTCAGGCCGAAATGAGCTGGAGACAAATTTGGTGTGAGGTGAAATACAGACTGGGAATGTCAGATGAGGGTTGACATACCGGCTTGGGGCCTGTAGGGAGGATGGGCGTATTGTTTGGCTCATTTATGTATTTTTGTTTTAATTATTTTTTTTTAGTTTCCTCCATAGACCTCCATCAAGCTTAAAAAAAAACATCCGACCCACGATCCTCCTTCAAGATAAATTTGTGCACATTTCGATAGAAAAATGTCCAGGCCGAAGGCCGGTTCCTCTTAAATTACAGGCTCGCTGTCGCTCGCCAGGAAAAAATCGACACCTAAATGACACGAAAAGTCTTAATATTGACAAAGGAATGGGGCGAAAACTCCTAGCATCGCCAAACTAATGGGTCGAACGTCTTATAATTTGAAAACTAATGGGGCTAAACATGAGAGAGAAGGGGATCCAGAAAAAGCGACTACCTCCCCCTTAGGCAGTAACACACTGTGGACAGTACAAGATGACAGGAACGAATGAGCGGACTCAGGGATTTTAGTTAAATCGGCCACACTCCGAAATGACCACAGTCTCCAACCGTAACCTCTTTCTGTTTAACCCACTTAAATCCTAATCTTACCAAATCAGACCTAACCTAAATTAGCAAATATACTTAAGTATTTTTCAAGCAAACTTTCGCGGCGATTCGTACGCTCTGGTAACGTTAAATTTTAATTTGACCGCTTTTGATTTGAGGCCCTCACCTCCTTAGTGTGTCCAGGCATTTTGACCCCAACGTACCTTGAATTTGGCTCTCTGTCACCCTTCTTTTGGCTTTGGGAGAGTCAAATACCTGGAGTGAGTGAGTTTAAGTTCTGGTCACGATACCTGTAATTTAGGAGGAACCGGCATTTTTACATTTATCTTGCAGGGGGGTCGAGTGGGGTATTTTTTAATGTTTGACGGAGGTCTAGGGAGGAAACTAGAAAAATAATATATGAAAACAATCGACCAAAAAGTGAACCATCCCCCCTGAAACCAATTTTAGAACCCAGACTAAAAAATCTAGCCAGTACGCGACATTAACCTTAGACTGTACATTCACCTTTCTCTTTGTCCTTATCCGTAGCTGGCCTCATAGAATCTTTAACCCCTTCACTACCGGTGCTGTCCTTTTCATTATATTTTGGGAACTATTATATGATTTTATTAAACTTAGGAAGAACGTCTACCAGTTAAAAAGTTACAGACTATCTCAATTAATTCTTTTAGCTACCACATATCCTTCTTAAGCTTCACAAAATCGTATAAATGCAGCTAAAATAAGTACAACGAGACGTCACCGGTACTGAAGGGGTTAACCAAGCACATGTAACTATGCACGAGGTACAGTCGGCTAATAACTGATGTCTCGGCACCAATTATGTTTTGATCGATAATTGGTATCAGCCATAATTACACATTATTTCTTCTTTTTGAGTGAGATATACAAACATGTTCCTACACTTACCCACCCTATTCAACATCTGACAACTTTGCTACAGCACAGAGCGAGTCAAACGTAATGACAGCCCAGACATGACTTATTAGCGCTACCGTACAGCGAGAAGGCAGTAATAGTAATAGCCTGTAGCTGTGTTTTAAGGGAAGATTTTCACTCAAGGGGTGTTTTTTGCTGGATCCCTCGTCCCTCATGTTTAGCCCCATTAGTTTGTGATTTTAAGACGTTTGCCCCACCCATTAGTTTGGCGATTTTAACACCCCATTTCTTTCAATTTTCTGACCTTTCGTGCCATTTAGGTGTCCATATTTTTTGGCGAGCGATAGGGAGCCTGTAATTTAGGAGGAACCGGCATTTTAAAATTTATCTTGAAGAGGGCTAGAGTGGGGTATTTTTTAATGTTTGAGGGAGGTCTAGGGAGGAAACTAGAAAAATAATTAATATATGAAAACATTCGACCAAAAAGTGAACCATCCCCCCAATTTTAGAACCCAGACTAAACAAATCTAGCCAGTACGCAAACAGAGCTAATGAGTTTCCAGCCAGCCACCGCCGAGTTTACAACGGAAAATACCCCATCAAAGAAAACGGAACCAGAAGAGAAGAATGGAAGTAGGAGAGACCACGATAAAGGAGAGGAACAACACTGAAAATACCCCACCAAAGAAAACGGCTAGGAAGAACAGGAATACCGGCAAGGCAGAAAGACACACTTAACAACAACGAAGAGAACAAACCACAACACCCAGGGTAACCACAGAAGAAAGGAAGAAAGGAAAAGTGAAACAACAAAAGGAGAAGAAGAACTCGCCTCAACAAATCAACGCCAAACAGCCACCTCAACCACGAACAAACGAAAAGACGAAGGAAGGAGGGCAACAACATGGCCGCCCAAAACCACACCTAGCCCCGTCCCACCTCAACACTCGAGAAGCCAGAATTGCCACCATAAACCACGCTATGCCACCCACCCCAGGAAAAACAATAAGAATAACTATCAACACTTCCGGAAAACAAGAGAGGAAAGCCAAATATAATCAAATGAGCGAGGGGCAGCATACCCAAATCTTCGGCCTCTAGATGCGCCGCTCTTCCGCGCAGGTTTCCCACCATCAGTGCGGGAATTTTTAAAGAGACTTCCTCAACCCCCTAATCCGCTAGTGAACTTTTGTGCTTCCACACCATGGTGTAGGAATAACATTTGGATCTCTTTTAGGCTGCAAGTTTTGACACTGAAAGTATCATCGCGAGCATCCCACAAACAGACTTTCAGGATCAATTCAGTACGGTACTCTCCACAACTCTTAAAGAAGTCTTTGCCATGGCAAGACATCTCTAATAGTTCGGGCTTTGCGAGACACCGTCTAACTAACGGCACTCTGCATATAAAGTCCATACTGCATATGGCCACAACCATGGTGGAAGACATATGTTTGTAGAAAGGCTTAACAACCGATCCTTGGGTTCTTTGAACACTCTTATAAAGGTCAGAGGCAGATTGGGAAAGTTAGTACGATCATGATCTTACTTCTTCCCCACGTTAGCCCGATGCCTAGTTACTCTGTCACCACATGAGCGACTCTGTACCCTACACCAAGAGTACTGAAACAGAACTTCACCAACGACTAGTATAACGGTCAGGATAGTCGAGCAGCCATAGCTTAAGAAAATAATGTCTAAGTTCATGCTCGCGTTCATCCGGTAGTATGCACCCTGTGTCATGACATAAGGAACTACTGTTAAAGGCCCCAAACCAACTAGTCCATCTGTATACCTACCCATTCACCACACGGCAGGTCCACCTAAGCGGCTCGACAGGACCAAGGGAAAGGACTCGGCTATCATCAGTGCCTGAATCTCCAAATCTACTCAGTGTTAGAATAGGAGTGTTGAGGGAGTTATATTACTTCAACCACCAGTGCTAATTAAGTGTATCTCCGAAGTCTACCCAAGTGTTAGAATAGGAATGCTAAGTGAATTCTATAGGTCTGTTGTGGATCCTCGCCCGTGATAGGCATATTTATATTGTGATTATTTCATGTATCAGTGTAAGGTGTATTATTGTGTTGTGTACTAAGTGATCAACACCAACACAGTAAAATTAGAAGTGAACGTAAGGGTTATGACCGAGAGCGTGCGAACCTCAGGAAAAGGCTCCTTCAAAGATACCATGGTCAATATACAGGAGACGCTACAATATAGGTAGCAAATTTATAATGGTAGTTTTGGGTTCCTATCATCATATGCTTCATTTCTATATACTTTTTATCCCCGGGGGAAAAAACAAAAATCTTGGGATTTTTTCTTTTTTTTTTCTTGGGATTTTTTGTTTTGGTCATTAACCTAACCAAAAAACCTAACCTAACCTAACCTAACCTAACCTAATAGCCCCCAAATACATTTAGGTTAGGTTAGGTTAGGTTTTTTGGTTAGGTTAATGAAACAAAAAAAACCCAAGAAAAAAAGAAAAATCCCAAGATTTTTTTTTTCTTTCCCCCGGGGATCAAAAGTATATAGAAATGAAGCATATGATGATAGGAACCCAAAACTATCATTATAAATTTGCTACCTATACTGTTGCGTCTCCTGTATATTAACCGATACCATAATAAATCTCTCTGTTGGTCCCCCCCCCCCCCCAAAAAAAAAAAAAAAAAAAAAAAAAAAAAAAATGAAAAACAAAAACAAGCTAAACTATTTTCTCTTCCTAATCCTCTTCCCGTTCTCGTACCCAACCTGTCAGCCCCCTCACATTATGTTGTCCGGAAGCAGCCTTCTCCGAGTTCTCAATGTAAACGAAAACTTATTCATTCTTTGTGTTTTGGTGGACTTAACACGCATAGCCTACACTAAGTGATTATGGGTATGAAAAAGGTACCGGTATATACTGTATAGTGTCCATAATACTTTACCCATTTTAAGTTATATTGGTGATATAAACCTATCTTATACCACTTAAAAGGGTAAATCATTATACCACATGATTTTGTAAACCATTTTCATACCTTTGATTGTTTACTGTATAATAGGTTTATTCCTATCGTAAATCGGGTATAAATCTGTATTACTTTAGCCACTTTTATTTGTATTTTTTACTTTTATTATTTGGAAAAGGACCGCCACCTTATTATATATAATTTATTAGGAACAATGTAGGTTTATGGAATCCTTATACTGTACTCATGTAATCTATTGTGGGAGAATAATTTTGATCACATTTATAAAACCCGATATGGTAACATTCAAGACAGCTAGAGCCGCCTTATTTACCAAGTTTCTTTATATTTTTTCCAAGGAATAGTGTTTAATTGTTGTTTTTCATGGTTTGAGTGGAGGATTTGCATTAACTTACCCATTATTCATTAATCTGAAGATACTCCGTCAAATGGCGCCATTTATTGGGTGAATCGCGCTTTTACAGTAGATAAGGAAAATTGTGGGGAGGCCATGCACGCTTCCAAAATGTACAAAATATTAGATTAGATTAACCTAACCTAACCTAACCCTAATATAATATCGTTTTTGTGAGTAACGTTCAAGCCATTTATTGGGTGAATCGCACTCACCGCATCTTTCAAAACAAGAAGAAGAGGACCCAGGTCGAAGAATTCATTGGGTGCAATGCTTTGTTTACGTTCGGGACATTATGTTCGTGTTATTTTTCGGTGTAATCGGATTTTTTCAAGTGTCGATAACGAAATTCCTCCATGCGGACTATAATGAGAAAAATATGGCGAGTATATTGGTCCCTATTTTCCCTAATAAATTATTTCTATTAGGGCTGCGAAAGAGGTCTTGAATATTATCATTCCGCGCACGAGTCGCCGAGGCCACTAGTGGCGAATGTAAACAAACTCACCTGCCTCTTGCGAGGTAGGCGATATATAGATTTTTTTCTTTTCAGGATCAGTAATATATTCTTTACGGGCATTTAGACACACATAGGAATGAAATACATGGTATAATGAACCTATATGCCACGATAAAATCGATGTCTGAATTTAATTACATTAACTTTACATTTTCCGTTTATTGAATGGGTACGATTTTAGTTTCTGGACACCTATTTGACAGGTACCACCAAGGATTTAATACATATTTTGTTTCGGTTTCCACGCATCCAACACAAAGCTACACCTTTTTCTGGTCCGGTAATAGTATTGAAAACGATATAATAACTTTTTAAATGTGGTTTTCGACGAGAATAAAACGGCGCGTTTGTGCCGAAAATCGGCGGGAGTCCGTCGTCGCTTTGGATCGTTGGAGTTTGTTTACCCAGGACGCTCGAGGTTACGGCCAGCTGTTTTACTTGCCCCCTGCTGGCAACATACAGTATATGATGATTATTATAATTGACGGGGGGGGGGGGGGGGGGGGAGGAACACCTATTTGACAGGTACCGCCAACGGTTTAATACATATTTGTTTTCGGTTTCCCGGCATCCAACACCCAGCTACACCCTTTTCTGGTGTACGAAACACTAAAAAAGCAATGGGGACACTTTAATAATGATAATATGAGACGAAATATAAAGATAACTCGGTTGCGTTCGTGGAAGTAGCGTCGCTTTGTTTACTTTACGCTCGGAGTGACTTCCTGGTCCCGCCGCCTTGGCGGTCGACTTCAAATGGCTAAGCTTGTTGGGTCAATTTTTTGATAAATACTTGCGTTATAGGGCGTGGGATACAGGACAGGGTTGAGGGGGGGGGGGGTCTGCCCCCCCTCCCCCCCCCCTCCCCCCGTGAATTATAATAATCGTCATCTATGTGGCCAGCAGGGGGCAAGTAAAACAGCTGGCCATAGTAACCTCGAGCGGGTAAACAAACCGCGACGATCCGAAGCGACGACGGACTCTCCCCCCGCCGCAGATTTTCGGCCCAAACGCCCAGTTTTATTCTCGTCGAAAACCACATTTAAAAAGTTATTATATAGTTTTCAATACTATTACCGGACCAGAAAAAGGTGTAGCTTGGTGTTGGATGCGTGGAAACCGAAAACAAATATGTATTAAATCCTCGGTGGTACCTGTCAAATAGGTGTCCAGTAACTAAAATCGTACCGTTACGTTCAAGCCATTTATTGGGTGAATCGCACTCACCGCATCTTTCAAAACAAGAAGAAGACCCAGGTCGAAGGTTCCATTGGGTGCAATGCTTTGTTTACGTTCGGGACATTATTGTCGTGTTATTTTTCGGTGTAATCGGGTTTTTTCAAGTGTCGATAACGAAATTCCTCCATGCGAACTATAATGAGAAAAATATGGCGAGTCTATTGGTCCCTATTTTCCCTAATAAATTGTGGTAAACCTTACTTTTTGGACCGACAGCGATTTCAGTAAGTTTTAGTTTGTATTTTTTAATTTTTCCTTCAGATATAGTGTTGTTTTATACTGAAGAGGAGCTGAAATGAGTATTTACCCATTATCCAACAATCTAAAAACACGCCCCACACTAGTGGGGAGGGCTATGAAGTTCTGGGAAAATGAGAGGTTAAAAGCGTAAAAATACAATAATACAGCGTTTTGTATCAAAACTTGGCTCGGGTTTTCCCAAATTGCAAACCCATAAAACCCAATTTTGTGAATACCCGACCCAACTTTTGACGAAAGCTGGCTCGGATTTCACGGGGTGGAGTGGGTAGCCTAATATCTTATGTTATAAAAATAGTCAACTTTGGGAAGACATTAGCCTAACCTAACAACCTTACCTAATTTTTTTTTTTTTTTTAATGTGCTACGCTATTAGCCTAACCTAACAACCTTACCTAACCTAACCTAGTATATGGGTGGGGGATGCCGCCCCCACACCCCCGCTGGTTGGGTACTGGCTGAAAAACTTATTGTTTTACAGTATACTGTATTTTAGTTTTTAGTTTTTTTTCTCCCTTATAACACATTTCAGCTCTTAATGACATATATAGCAATGATGTATATGCTCTACCGGACCTATTAGGACTAAAAAGATCGATGGGCTAACTGTCGGTCCAAAACATCAGTATAACCTAAATTATTTCTAATAAGGCGGCGAAAGAGGTCATGAATGTTATCGAGTCGAACACTAAATGAATATCAGGAACACATAATTAACTTTCAAATAATAGAACATTATAATTGATTACCAAACTAAGTGAAGAAATAGAAGAGTCGAGAAATGGTGTGGGTGAAGGGGGGGGGGAGTGGGAGGGACGGAGAACATGGAGGGGTCGGGGAAGAGAGGGCGAGAGAAGTAAACATGGCGTCCGATGGTTAATAATCAAACCAAAATTATATAGTACGGCAAATCGGGAACGCCTACCTTTGTCTCTTCGTCTGTTGTCCTGCTTCCGGTGCTTCAATACAAACAAACAAGCACAGCGATAGTCAACACAGCACGCGAACGGAAGCACAAAACACTTACGCAAACACACAGCAACACACCTCCATCACCGGCGTTATACAGAATACACAAGGCAATGCGTCGCTTTGATTCCACAGCTTGGTCTTCTTCACATTTTCTTTCGTGACTGTAGAAATTGAGAGAAAACTTATTGTTTGTGGATAACTAAATCGTGTTCAGCTTCAGTCAGGTGTTTCGGAACAGACTGAAGCAGTGACTGAACCCTCATTTTACTAGTATGCATATCATTATTTTCCGAGTATCTACAGCTGGTCATAACAAACCTTTCCAAACTTTATAAGGTATACATGTATTTGTTGATTTTATTAATGTGAGTCAGGTACAAGGGGAGATCGAAGGGCAGGAAGACCCCCATTGAGATGGAGAGACTGTGTAAGAAAAGCTTTGGATGATAGAGGAATGACTATAGATCAGGCAGGGGAAGTGGTGGTGGACAGGAGTGAATGGAGAATGCTTGTGAATAGTTGAGTAAACACGTGGTCATTTGGAGTAAGGGGTCGGGCTTAAGTTGGACTAGATAATAGTCCATCAGGCGCCTGGCCCGGGGAGACGATTAATATGAAGGGTGCGCCTGGAAGTGTGGTGGGAGGGCTTGTGGCTTTGGCTCCGCTGCATGTCTGCCTGCCGAGATCGGAACCTCTCCGGGTGGTCGGGGGCCGGGGGAGTGCTGGAGCGACCTTGGTGACCCTGGTCTCTGGGTCTTCTCCTGGGTGACCTGGATGTGTGTGAGTTTGTGTTTTTATCTGTGTTTATTCGTTGTTTTATGTTGTTTTTGTGTTTTCCCTGTTCTTGCTCTGTCTTGAGTCGGCTACCCCCAAAATGGGGATTGGGCCTGAGCATATAGATAGATAGATAGATTAATTGAGTTTAGATGTGAAGTTGGTTGGTGTAAAACACATAATATTATATAATGTAAGAAGATATATCGTGGCCTTAAAATTTCGAAGCTATCCCGAACTAAATCGAATCTTCTCACTAATTCTTGGCCTTATATTTACATTGCGGAGGTTAGTTTTGCTGTTCGAGGTTTTATTTTCGGCCAGTATTAATGTGTAAGATCGTTTAAGGGGGGGGGTCACTTTTTGGTAGATTGTTTCATTTATTTATTATTATTTTATAGTTTCCTCCCTAGATCTCCATCAAACTTAAAACAAACATCCATCAGATCCCCTTTCTAGATTAATTTGTAAATTTTTCGGTAGAAAAATTTCTCGGCCGAAGGCCGGTTACTCTTAAGATTACAGGCTCGCTATCGCTCACCAGGAAAAAATCAACACCTAAATGGCACGAAAGGTCTTAAATTTGACAACGAAATGGGGCAAAAGGTATTACAATCGCCAAACTAATGGGCCGAACGTCATACAATCTGAAAACTATTGGGGGTAACCATGAGGAAGAAGGGTGACCAGAAAAACAGCCCATGTCCCCTTAATACATAATGATATCATCCATAGTCGTAGATATATCCTCAAGTAACCCATGTGTACGGTAGATTCGTAGTGAAGAATACTTGAACACCTCCTTAAGAGGGGATGGTTCGTTTTTCTTGACCACCTTCTCCCTCATGTTTAAGACGTTCGTTTCATTAGTTTGGCGAATTTGAGCCCTTTTGCCCTATTTCTTTGTCAATATTAAGACCTTTCGTGCAATTTAGGTGTCGATGTTTTGCTGGCGAGCAATAGCGAGCCTGTAATTATAGGAGGAATCGGCCTTCGGTCGCTAAAATTGTTCTACCAAAAATGTAAAAAATTACATTAAAAGGGGGTCTAGGGGTATTTTTGTAAGCTTGATGGAGGTCTAGCGAGGAACTAAAAATATATAAGTAAATATATAGACCAAAAACTAACCGCTACCCCCTTAACTCCTTATGCCTTATGTACCGGCGACGTATTTTGTGTTTTATTATAGTCATATTAACACGATTTTGTGCAGTTTGAGAAGGATCTGTGGTCGTAAAAAGGGTTAAGTGATAGTTCGAATTCCTGTTAATTGCTGGAGGCCCTTTTGAAACTGAGTAAAATTGTCTAATAGTAGCCAGAATAAAGTTACAAGGATTGGCTACTATTAGACGATTTTACTCAGTTTCAAAATGGCCTCCAGCAATTAACAAGCTTCGAACTATCTCACTTAACCACTTTTACGATCACAGATCCTTCTCAAACTGCACAACATCGTCTTAACCCCTTGAAGCTCTGACGCGTTTCAGCAGTTTTATTTTGGCTATCATTAGACGATTTTATGCAGCTTAGGAAGGATCTGGAGGTATTGAAAGGGTAAATACTATCTCAATCAAACCTCTGACTTCCATATACCCTTCCTAATCTGAATAAAATCGTCAAATAATAGCCAGAAAACAAAAAAAGAAGTGCGTCATCGATCCTCAGAGGGTTAATATAACTAGATAAAAACAAGACGGTGAATGCTAACTGTTCGGATTCTTGACCATCAGTGTTTTGGAGGGCAAGCAGCCTTGAGGGGTCGTTGGACCTGTTGTTGCTTAATTTCCTTTGTACTCCTTAGTGACTCCTAGTAGTAGACTATTTGTGGATCAGGGAGACATGGGTATAGTTTGCTATAGTTATTTCCAGTGGATGGTACCGGTATATTGAATCCTTTAGTAGCTGATTTATCCGTACTTAATGAAACAATATGAAACTACTATGTCTCTGCATCATATAAATACCATGTAATTATAATTAACAACATATTTCGCTACAAAATCTTCGTAATAGCCAAGTTTTTGCCATAATTTGCCATATTATGGCAATTTACCATCAGCTGGGAACAAACAGACTATAGTGTATCATATTTGGCCTCCATTAATTGTCCATACTTTCCTGACCACAAATTAAGGGGAGGCAGACTGTTTTTCTGGACCCCCTTCTCCCTAACGGTTAGCCCCACTAGTTTTGAGATTATAAGACGTTCGGCCCATTAGTTTGGCGATTTTAACACCTTTCGCCCCATTTCGATGTCAATTTTAAGACTTTTCGTGCCATTTAGGTGTCGATTATTTCCTGGCGAGCAATAGCGAGCCTGCAATTTTAAGAGAGTCTAGGGAGGAAACTAAAACAAATATATGAATAAATGAATTAATAGACCAAACAAACGGTCAGTGTCCCCTTAACAATACAATAGCCAACAGATTTAGAAGGTACACAAAGCTTTGATCAACTATGGCACGCTAAGTTAACCCCTTCTGTACCGGTGACGTCCTTTTAATTATATTCTAGCTATATTTAGACGATGTTGTGCAGAATAAGAAGGGTCTGTGGTGGTAAAAATGGTTAGGTGACATACTTCGAAGCCTGTTAATTGCTGGAGGTCCTTGTTAAGCTGACTAAAATCGACTATTAGTAGCCAGAGTACAGTTAAAATGACGGCACCGGTACTGTAAGGGTTAGTCACAAGCCTCTATACTGGGTCCTGTGAGAAAACAAAAAAGTGGGTAAAAGACTGTAAGGTGTCGAAAGGGTAGTAGTGGTTCCTCCCATTAAGGGGGGATGGTCCACTTTTTGGTAGATTTGTTAATTTATTGATTTTCTTTAGTTTCCTCCCTAGACCTCCATCAAACTTAAACACATATCTATCAGATCCCCCTTCTAGATTAATTTGTAAATTTTTCGGTAGAAAAATGTACCGGCCGAAGGCCGGTTACTCTTAAGATTACAGGCTCGCTATTGCTCGCCAGGAAAATAATCGACACCTAAATGGCACGAAAGATCTTAAAATTGACAACGAAATGGGGCGAAAGGTACTAAAATCGCCAAACTAATGGGCCGAACGTCATAAAATCTGAAAACTATTGACGGTAAGCATGAGGAAGAAGGGTGACCAGAAAAACAGCCCATGTCCCCTTAAAAAAAAAAAAAAAAAAAAAAAAAAATAGCGTAGCGTGCGGGCGTGCAGAGGGACTTCACTTCTTCAGGAGGTGAGCTTTCATGACCTGAGGGACGTCGTGCTAACTATGGCCCCTTCAGAAGATAGTGGACGGAGGAGGAAAGGCAGGAGGAGGAGGAGGAGGAGGAGGAGGAGGAGGAGGGGCAGTAGGAGGAGGAAGAGGAGGAGGAGAGGCAGGAAGAGGAGGACAACAGACAACCTTTCAGCGTGTTGCACCATCAGCAATCGACTAGAGCCTGGTTACTTTTTTCCACCTGATGAAAAATTGAATCTCGTAGCATCTGATTTTCTCTCGATTCTTATAGTGGAAGAATATGATACTGTTAGCCAGAATCAAAGGTAAAAAGGTTTCATATGGTGCGGAAGGGCTTAAGGGGAGGTTTCCACTTGAGGGATTTTTTTCTTGACTCCTTTCTCCCTCATGTATATCCCCATTGCTTTTCTATTTTTAAGACGTTCGCCCCATTATTTTGACGATTTTAAGAACTTTCGACCCATTTCTGTCAATATTAAGACCTTTCGTGCCATTTAGGTGTCGATTTTATCCTGGCGAGCGATAGCGAGCCTGTAATTTAAGAGGAACCGGCGTTCAGCCGGGACATATTTCTACCGAAAAATGTACAAATTTATCTTGAAAGGGGCTCAAGGGGGTGTAATCTTAAGCTTGATAGATACCTAGAGACCAAACTAAAAACTTCCCCTTAACCCGTACAGTACCGGTGACATCCTTTTAATTACCTTCTGGCAATGCTAAGACGATTTCATTCAGCTGAAGATGGACCTCTAGCAATAATAAGGCTTCAAACTATCTCAACCAACCCTTTTAACTACCACAGATCCTTCTTAAGCTGCATCCTATCGACTAAATATAGCTAGAATATAATGTAACTCACGTCGCTGGTACTCAAAGGGTTAAGAATATAAAAATACGCACAACTCACATTATCACTATTGCATATATGATAATTACCAACATTTATTTAATATTGGAATTAATGTCATATATAATTTCATCTACTGTGCCCACAATAGTTAAATTATTATCAGCTATTAAAGGAACAAAACATTCCGCCAAGTGAAGAAAATATTAGTTTTTAGGCTATTGTCTATAGCTTCTCAAAAGTTAGGTGTGCTCACCCGTCTCCGTGGGCTCTACACCCCCGCACAGCTTCTTGCTCTGTACAGTACAGGATAAAGTGCGCCCATGTATCGAGTATTGTTCGCATGTGTGGGGGGTTCCACCCATACCGCACTTGTTGAAAGGTTAGAGTCAAAAGCATTTCACCTTATCAACTCACCTCCTCTCACTAATTCCCTACAATCTCTCACTACACGCCTCAATGATGCATCTCTCTCACTCTTCTATCGCTATAACAATATTTAATGTTCTTCAGAGCTCTCTCAGTGTATACCTTCCCCCTTATAGAGTAGGGGGCGCCTGCCGTTCAACACATTCCCACCCTTATTCTGTCCATCTCTCTAACCCATGAGTGAATCGATTTTGCTGAAGCTGGGGAAGGGGGGGGAGGGGGGGGGGGTGAGGAGAGAGCCCCCTCAACCCATCATGTGTCCCATAGCAAAACCAAATAGGTATTTTATTACTCTGAAATTCCTGTAAATCCAAGCCAAGTTTCAACAAAACTTAGTTCAGTTTCTCCAATTTTGGAGTTTCCTTAAATGAGATAAGCAAGAAATCCCTAGCCAAGTTTTATAAAAAAAGGGCATAGGCCTATTATATATATATATATACCGGTATATATATATATATATATATATATATATATATATATATATATATATATATTTTTTTTTTTTACGTGTTTAACTCAACACATTTCCCTGATCTTCATAGCCTTCCCCAGTATCGGGGGCCGTGTCACATCTCTATAATGAAGCATTTCTTCAAGACATTAATACTCAAAACACACAAATCACATGAACATGTAGCAGGAAATTCATGATTACTAATAAAAACTCATGATGGTGCAATTATTGACATTTACCACTAAATCTATGATAATTATATAACATTAATATCAATTACCATCATCATCATCATCATCAAAAACACCATCATCATCATCACCAATATTCCCCCGTCTTGACTTCTTCAGGAGGTGTCAGCGGTGGGTTGGTAGGCTTTCTTAACCCGAGGGGCGTCGTGCGAGGCGCCCCTGGACACTCTGCCTACCACGGTTACTTTCTCCTGACCTTGTGCACTAGAAGGATGGGCAGGAGGAGGATGAGGGGCAGGAGAGGCAGGAGGAGGAGGAGGGGCAGGAGAAGGAAGAGAGGTAGGAGCAGGAGCAGGAGACGCAGGAGAAGAAAGAGAGGCAGGAGGAGGAGGAGGAGATGCAGGAGAAGGAAGAGAGGTAGGAGGAGGAGGAGTGGCAGGAGGAGGAGACGCAGGAGAAGGAAGAGAGGCAAAAGGAGGAGGAGGAGGGAACGCAGGAGAAGGAAGAGAGGCAAAAGGAGGAGGAGGAGGAGACGCAGGAGAAGGAAGAGAGGTAGGAGGAGGAGGAGTGGCAGGAGGAGGAGACGCAGGAGAAGGAAGAGAGGTAGGAGCAGGAGCAGGAGACGCAGGAGAAGAAAGAGAGGCAGGAGGAGGAGGAGGAGACGCAGGAGAAGGAAGAGAGGTAGGAGGAGGAGGAGTGGCAGGAGGAGGAGACGCAGGAGAAGGAAGAGAGGCAAAAGGAGGAGGAGGAGGGAACGCAGGAGAAGGAAGAGAGGCAAAAGGAGGAAGAGGAGGAGAAGGAGGAGGAGAAGGGGCAGGACGAGGAGAGGCAGGAAAGGGAGGAATACAAAGGAGAACAAACTGCAACAGACCTATTGGTCCTTACGGGGCAATTTGGATATCTAAAACTACTAATCTACTGACTACGAGGTAGAGAAAAGGATGGCAAAGAAGAAGGCTCTTCGCCACCCACCACTCCCTCCAGCTAATACTGGCATGGAAAAAGATAGGAAAAACACCATATAGTATGGAAAAACTGACACGGAAATTCGGATAGGACAGGGAGAAAATGAAGTTGATTTGTAATCTAAGCTAACTCTATTACTGTACTACAATTCTGAAAGGGAACAGATGTATGAATATCAATATACATTGCGGTATGCATTGACACTTCGTTGCGCGTTATTCTGAAAGAAACTGCTAATTGGGGGTTATTTGCCATGTTGCTGAAACCCTTGAAGATCTTGAACACCTCTATTAGGTCACCTCTCATTTTGCACTTTGTTAAGCTAAACAAATGTAGTTCTTTTAAGCGCTCTTCGTACGGTGTATTACGCAATATAGGTATCATTTTAGTGACTCTGCGTTGCACCTTTTCAAGTTTATTTATGTCCTTTTTATAGTACGGTGACCAGAATTGCACGCAGTATTCGAGATGGGGACGCACCAATGCGTGAGTAAGTATGATTTTTTCTGATTCGAATTTGAATGTTCTGCCAATGAAACCCACCAATTTATTGGCAGTTTTTATTACCTCTGTACACTGTTTACTCGGCTTCAGGTCACTTGATATTATAACTCCCAGAGGAGGAGGAGGAAGAGGAGGAGAAGGGGAAAGAGGAGGAGGAGAAGGGGCAGGAGGAGGAGAGGCAGGAAGGGTAGGAGGAGGAGGAGAGGCAAGAAGGGGAGGAGGAGGAGGAGAGACAGGAGGAGGAGAGGCATGAAGGGGAGGAGGAGGAGGAGAGGCAGGAGAAGGAGTACAAAGGAGTACAAAGGAAATCAAGCAACAACAGGTCTAGTGACCCTTCTAGGTTGCTTGTCCTCCAAAACACTGAGGATCAAGTGTCCAAACAGTGGTTTAGAGTGGGTAAGGGAACATTGGAAAGGGAACTACTGCCCTGCCACTAACGTGGCAGGACTAGGAAGTTAGTAGGGGACATATGGGTTAGTAACTGAGGGGAGGATAAAGTTATTCATTTACAAACGCAGTCAGTCGCGGGTTTGATGCGAGATATTTGTCTAGGCGGAATTTAAATGAATCAACGGTGCTGCAGTCTATAACGTCTCGGGGAAGCCCATTCCACAAGTTGACAACTCGATTGAAGAAGAAATTCTTAGATTCGTGCGAGTTAAAAGATTTACCAATAATTTTGCAACCGTTTCCCCGCGTGTAATTAGATTGGTCGATAGTGAAGTACTTACTACAGTTCATATTGTCGATGCCTTTGATGATTTTGAACACTTGAATTAAGTCGCCTCTTAATCTGCGCTGGGTTAAAGGAAATAGATTTAATTCTCTAAGACGCTCTTCGCTCTTCGTATGGTTTGTTCTTTAGGCTAGGTATCATTTTGGTAACTCTACGTTGAACTCGTTCTAGCTTGTTTATATCTTTTTGGTAATAAGGGCACCAGGATTGAACGCAGTATTCCAGAAGAGGGCGGACTAAGGAATTGTAAAGGGTTAGGATAACTTCTTTGGATTTATGCTCAAATGACCTGCCTATAAAGCCAATTATTTTGTTTGCCTTCTTAACAACTTCTGAACATTGTTGACTCGGTTTTAGGTTACTCGATATTGTTACTCCCAGATCAGTTTCTCTGTTTACATTCTTAAGCTGAGTGCCATTCATCGAATAGTTTGCTTTCTCATTTAGGTATCCGACATGTAGTACTTTACATTTATCCGCATTGAAACTCATTTGCCAAATTTGGGCCCAACATGACAATTTATCTAGATTGTGTTGCATATCGTCAACTTGTTCTTTTGAGAGTACGCTATTTGCAATTTTTGTATCGTCAGCAAATTTTGAGATTGTGCAGGTGAGACCCTCATCTATGTCGTTGATGTAAATTAGAAAGAGAATTGGTCCTAGTACCGAACCCTGGGGTACCCCGCTACTTACATTGGTCCATTTAGATGCCTTACCGTTTATGACTACCCTTTGCTTTCTGTTGCTGAGCCAATTTTCTATCCATTTCAACACACCGTCTTGTATTCCATGCGCTTTTAGTTTTAGCAGTAAACGTTTGTGGGGAACTTTGTCAAAGGCCTTTTGAAAATCAAGGTATATAATATCTACAGCTTTACTCTCATCGTAGAGGTTGAGGATATCGTGGAAGAAGTCTAAGAGGTTTGTTAAACAGGAACGTTTTTTACGAAAGCCGTGTTGAGTATCTTTAAGTATGTTATTTTCCTCTAAGTGATTTACGAGTCTGTCTCGTATGACCGTTTCTAGCATTTTACATACAACTGAGGTTAAGCTAATTGGACGATAGTTACTGGGTAGGGATTTGCTGCCTTTTTTGAATATCGGTGTTACGTTGGCTAGCTTCCACTGATCAGGCATAGTTCCAGACTGCAAGGATTTATTGAATAGTAATGTCAGTGGTTTGGAGAGCTCATTCTTAGCTTCCTTTAGAACTCTAGGCGAGATTGTATCAGGTCCTGGCGTTTTATTTACCTTGAGTTTATCTAAACAATTCAATACTTCTCTCTCTGTAACGGTGATATTGCTTAGAACATCTGAATTATCAATCTGAATCGGCGATGGTGTAGGGATATCACTGAGGTCTTCTGTTGTAAAAACTGATGCAAAGAAGGTATTGAGGGCATTACTCATTTGTACTTCGTCTTTGGTGTATTCTCCTTTTTCATCGACTAACGGTCCAACAGTTGAAGTAACTACTTTTTTCTTTCTGATATAACTATAGAATTCTTTCGGGTTTGTTTTACTTTGATTCGCAATATGTAACTCTAAGGTCTTTTTACTTTGCTTAATTAACTTTTTGGTTTTGCGTCGTAGCTCTACAAATTTCACCCGTTCTTCGTCATTTTGTGAGGATTTTAATCTATCATTAGCAAATTTTTTAGCAAGCAGGCAGTTTGAAATATCTTTATTCCACCATTTGGGCTTATTATTATGGCCTGGACGCCGTATTTTCGATGGTATGCAGTCTTGCACTGCTTTTAGGTAAGTGGTTTCGAATAACTTCCAAGATGTATTTATGTCGTTATTGTTAATTAAAAAGCTCCAGTCAGTTTCTTTAAACATAGCTCTAAGTTTATGGAAGTTTGCTTTCTTGAAATTAGGGACTTTTTCGATGCTACTATTTGGTTCGTTACTAGTAAACTTTAAAGTGAAAGTTATCGTACGATGGTCGCTGTTACTGAATTCATCACCAACATTCAAATTCTCTATCAATTCTTCTTTTGTTGCAAGTACAATGTCAAGAACGTTATTACCACGGGTCGGCATTCGAACAAATTGATAAAGCGAACTCTCTTGCAAGTTCGTATACAAGTCATGTCCGGAGTGTGAAGTAAGAGTATCGCCCCACTTGGTCACAGGTAAATTAAAGTCGCCAAAAATTACGGTATCTTGTGAGTTACTTACATCTGCAATTTGTTCGTAAATTTCTCGGTCAGTTTGCACTGATTGAGCTGGAGGTCTGTATATTAATGCAAGTATTATTTTTGTACCTTTATTATTCTTTATTAGCACAAAAGATGTGTCGACGTTCACAATTTGAGGTTTTGACACGAGGGTCGGGTTAAGACTTTCTTTGATATAAAATAAAACGCCACCTCCATTTTTATTTATTCGGCTGTTCTCAAACATTACATAACCGGGAAGTGAATACTCTGCTAAAAAGTCTCTATCTTGTGTATTGAGCCAAGATTCTGTTATGCCAATCACATCATAATTTTCTGTAAACACTAGTTCCTCTAAATCTGAAAATTTATTGCGTATGCTACGAGCGTTTGCATAGAAAACATTCAAAGTTTTGGATTTGGGATTCAAGGAACGGTCTTTATTCAAATTATTGGTTCTGGTCGGATCTACATTTACATTCATGGCTGTCCTCGGTCCTCGGTCGTTATCCCTGACGGTTTTGAATTTGGGTCGTGTTGGTGGAGCTTTATCCAAATTCGCGGTTCTTGACGGATTAGTATTTAATTCCTTTGTAGATTGCCGTCCTCGCTGTCTTCGGTCCTCCTTCCTGGTTGTCCTGTGCTGAGTCGATTTCTTCTCCGAAAATCCTTCACCGCATCGTTGAGAAGACGCCCAAAACGCGCTGCTCCCACCTGGTTCAGATGAACTCCATCGTCCGAAAACAAATAGTCATCGTAGTAGAAATTGTCCCAGGTGTCGACGAATCCCACGTTCTCCTTCCTGCAGAGGTTTGCTAGACAACGATTTGTGTTGGTGGCTATGTTGTAAAATCGGCTCTCTACACCGAGCCGGGGGACGATTCCTGAGACGATGATCCTTGATGACTTCTCCTTAAACGACTTGATCAGCTGCTGGTACTTTAAAAGCAAATCTTCCGACCGGGTTCGCTGTACATCGTTGGATCCAACGTGGATGACGTACATTGCATTAGCTGGGGCCAGCTTTGATACTTCGTCAACTGCTGCAACTACGTCATCCACACCACCACCAGGGATACAAAAACGCTTCCTGGTCTTAGGTGCCCTGGCGCAAAACTCTGTGAGCTGACCACGTATCATCGAGTCTCCCACGAGCCGGACTTCTTCTATTTCCTCTTCGTCATCTGAGTCTGCGAGTATCTGGAAACGGTTTTGACACTCGGTAATCGGTATGTGTTTCCTGGTCTTGGGGCAAACGTTGTTCCTCACGACACGGAAGTTGTCTTGAGGGGGAAGAGAGTCGCTATTTGTATCTTGAGTATCGGAAACATCAGCTGAAATGGCTACTGTAGGCGTTGAATTGTTGGCAGTTGACGTTGGGGCGTTGGTGGCTGCTGGAGTTGCGGTGACAATTGAAGTTTGTGGCACTCCAACGTTGAGTGTTACAAACTCTTGGAGTGATTCCAGCTTCATGGTGAGGACGTTGATCTTGTTGTAGGCTTCATCTAATTTCACTGTAAAATTCTCTCGTTGCTGGCAGAGCCGGCAGACTTGAAGATCGATAGTAGCAAACATGGACTCACCAAACCTACCGGCGCAGTTCGCACAAGCGCGAGGCATGGTGACAGTCACTTTCTTCAGATCACTTCACTCACTTAAAAAACAATTCACTCACTTTACAACACTTCACTCACTTTAAAAACACTTCAATCACTTCAACCGAAAACAAATATGCTGAAATACGCAGAAATAGGTTATCAGGGGTGATAGCCTAACCGAAAACAAAAATGTTGAGATACGCAGAATTAGGCTTCCAGGGGCGATAGCCTAACCAAAAGTTTTTTTTTTTAAATTGAAATACGCAATAATAGGCTACCAGCGTTGAATAGCCTAACCGAATATAATAAAATTGAAATTCGCAGAAATAGGCTACCAGGTGTGATAACCTAACCTTAAACAAATATATGTATAACAGAATATGTAACTAAATATACAATTCACCAAATAGAGATTATATAAAAATAAAGTGTGACTGCACACAAGGGGTTAATATACTGTGTCAACAGATGACCCTGGTGTCACTGTAGCCTAGTAAAGCAGTAGCCTACTCTTTTTAGATAAAAAAGTGTATCAGTCAAAGGTTATTACAAGATCGTGCAAGCAACAACTAAAATTACAGATATATATAGCTACAGTAGGATACTAAATACAATATCTACAAGAGTTAATAATAAAACAGATTGGCTGGCTATAGGCTAGGCTAGGTTTGGGTTAGGTTAAAAGCTTGGCAGGTTGGGTTATGCTAGGTTAGTTTGTACAAATACCACCCTTAGCTTAAAGTAAAATCAGTCTGAGGAGAAAAAGTCAAGAATATATCTAGGGGGTAAAGATAAATGAATGCACTTAAATTTGGTACAAAATTTGCTGGAATTTAATATGTATAATCCCCCAAAAAGGTTTGTTTACAAAATGGTGTCGGAGGAGGAGAGGCAGGAGAAGGATGAGGAGGGACAGGAGGAGGAGGAGGGGCAGTAGAAGAAGGAGGGGGAGAAGGGGCAGGAGGAGGAGAGGCAGGAAGGGGAGGAGGAGGAGAAGAGGCAGGAAGGGTAGGATGAGGAGGAGAGGCAGGAAGGGGAGGAGGAGGAGGAGAGGCAGGAAGGGGAGGAGGAGAGGCAGGAAGGGGAGGAGGAGGAGGAGAGGCAGGAGAAGGAGGAGGAGAGGCAGGAGAAGGAGGATGAGAGACAGGAACAGGAGCAGGAGGAGGAGGAGGAGGAGGGGCAGGAGTAGGAGGAGGGGCAGGAGGAGGAGGAGAAGGGGCAGGAGGAGGAGGAGAAGAGGCAGGAAGGGGAGGAGGAGAGGCAGGAACAGTAGGATGAGGAGGGGCAGGAGGAGGAGGAGGAAAGGCAAAATCAATTTGTACATTTTAAGGTCTTAAAATTTACAACGAAACGGGGCGAAAGGTGTTTAAATCGCCAAAGTAAGGGACTGCACATCTTAAAATCTAACAATGAATGGGGCTAAGCATGAGGGAGAAGGGGTATCAAAAAAGCAACTACCTACCCCTTAAAGGTACAAAGATTCGAATGGATATAACCTTATATATGCTGAGAACTGTACAGCTACTGACAAATGTCCGTGAGCTCTGGCGATTTGCTTTATACACATATATCCATTTAGATTGATGCTGAGATCAAATAAGCTATATTGGTCTGAACATCAATCTAAATGTATATATACAGTATTTGCATAAAGGAAATCGCAGGAGCTCACGAATATTTGTCAGTAGCTGCATGTACAGTTGGCCACATAAAGTTCAGTTCCTCGTCGTGATGTTGTGTGTGAAAGTAAAATGAGTATGAATGAACTGCGAGTGTGGTTTCTTTTCATTATCAGTTGACTAATCAGATGAGTTAGCACTACATAAGAAACGACACTCGTAATTCAACCATGTGCACTATATTTCCATGTATAAGAACACGGAGAGGAACAGAACTTATGTGGCCAACAGTACATTACTGCATTTCAAGCCTCATCACTTGACTCGAACACAGGGAGCACATCTGGAAGCGCACCTATTGCACCATCTAGGTAGCATAAAACATGACTGGCGGGCGAGCACGGTCAGGTCACCCTCCGGGGATGATGATTGGCTGGGTCATGGCCGCTTATAGGGAGAATTAGGACATCTTCACTGTTTGTATCATTGCCATGTTGTATACCTGAAGTGGGGATGGTTGGTTGCTTTGGTCCCTCCTACTCCCTCATGTTTAGCCCCATTAGTTTTCAGATTTTAAGATGTTTGGCCCATTAGTTGGACGATTTTTAGACTTTTCGTCCCATATTTGTTTAAATATTCAAAGTTTTCGTGCCAATTAGGTGTCGATTTCTTTCGTGGCGAGCGATAGCGAGCCTGTAACTTAGAAGGAACCGGCCTTCGGCTGGGATATTTTTCTACCGAAAAATTTCCAAATTCATCCAAAATATCTTGGGGAATTTGTTTTAAACTTGATGGAGGTCGATGGAAATTAAAGAGGCATAACACGAGAGCTTTCTACGTCAATTTTTGAGAGCAATTGTAGTCTGGCAGCTTCAAAATTACAGCTTTATCAGAATTCAGCCAAATAACATAATCTACCTTCAGTCTAGTGTCCGATGCCAATATTACAATATCACAATATTACGAGAAAAAACTTGTTCATCAAAAACTGCCGGAAAAATCGCATTATGATACTTTGATCAGTCTACCCCCCCCCCCCCCCCCCCCCCGGTCTATAGTCCAGCCATTATAGGTACGGCCAGAAATCTTAACCTCTATCTTCTGTAACTCAAAAAGGGCTAGAATAAAATATATAATGGGCTGTTAATGTTCACACCTATTCCCTGTTAATCTTATCCTTTATCTTCTTTAACTCAAACAAGGGCTGACAATTTCCACCCCTCTTCCCTGTATGGCTCTTCCCAAATGTTCGACATATTACCTCCATTACTACAGTCGTTATTTTAGGTGTACAGGTTAAGAAGGTACCACACGAGAGCTTTATCAGTCAACATTCGATGATCAAAAACAATTCTGGCAACATTTTTGGAATATTTTGCATCGGTATCGGAAACTATAGACTATTGATAGATGAATTTAGGTGACATCTATATTTCCAGCTGCCAGACCAATATTGAGGATTTATGTTGAGGGAAAAAACGTGATACCGGCCTTAGAGCAGACTTTTGGCCAACTTATAGTGAATGGACTATAGTTACGTAGACCAGTGTATATTAGTCTCAGAATGTTACCGGAATAAAGTTGAGGCTCAACAATTGACGGTAAAATCTTAAGGGGGGGGGGGGTTTCTGGCTATCCTTCCTCCTCCTATTTAGCCCCATTAGTTTTCAGATTTTAAGGCGTTCGGCACATTAGTTTGGCGGTTTTAAGAAATGTCATCCCATTTTTTGTTTTCAATATTAAGACCTTTCGTATTATTTAGGTGTCGATTTTGTTTCCTGACGAGCGATAGCGAGCCTGTAATATAGCAGTCACCGGCCTTGGGCCGGGATTTTTTCTTATCGAAAAATTTACAAATATATATATATATAGGCCTATATATTTTTTTTTTTTTTTTTTCTTTTTTTTTAAAGCTTGAGGGAGGTCTAAGGAGGAAACTAAAAAAAAAATACAAATACAAATAAATAAGCAAATAAATACGCCCACTTTACTCATACATAACGGGAGCTTCATTTTTACTGGCTACCGCCAACCGATACTTCCTAGCTCAGTAAGGGTTGGTAGCAGTGTTAGTGAGAGCTGAGGAATCTGAGCTATACGTATACCAGTTTAAATTAGTGTCAGGATGTTACCCGAAAAAATTAGGCTCAAAAATTGGCAGCTTCATTTCTTTACCCATGCAAAACCAAGCTTCATTTTTTCACTCATACAAACTCATAAAGCTTCATTACATTTTAGCTACTGTCAGCAAACTCTAGCTAAAGTCTATTTGCTGTAAGTAGGCGATAAATCATGAACTCTAACCTCTGTAA
>CM064573.1:61872542-62092053 GCA_032716605.1 Paralithodes platypus
GAAATTTATCTTGGAAGGGTGTCATGGGGGTGTAATTTCAAGTTTGATGGAAGTCTAGGAAACACACTAAAAACCTCCCCTTAAGTGTTGTCATATATCCCAGTGGTTTTAGCTCAACAAGTGTTATTGGTATCTTTATAATTACTGGGAAAAGTGCTTATCCCTCAGAGTATTAGTCAGTGTCCGAAACTTTGTGAAGTATCTGACAACACTTATTAACCTCGACTGTACATTCGGATACCATAGTCTCTAGCCCACACATACGAATTCGTCGACCCCCTATGTTTTTCTCCATGCAATTTTAAATATCTGGATTGATTTTTTTGGATGAAACTTGCTTTTCGTTAAATAATATAACGTAGGTTTGCATTCGATGTATAAACAAATATATTCATAAATTCGTTTCATAATTAGAATAGGTGAGGTCCACGAATATTTATGATTGGGCTAGAGACTATGACATCCGATTGTACCGTTTCTGCCCAACCTAACCCTTTCTCTCTCGTCTTAAGGAGGGTCACCGGCTTTTTAAAACTTTCTCTCCTTTTTTTCTCTTTCCCTGGCTTGTATCCATTCGGCCCCATTCAGCCAACTGTTTTAAGACGTTTATGCCCATCCAGGTGTCGATTTCTTCCTGGCGAGTGATCGCGAGCGAGCATTGCATGGAGAAGTCCGGCTTCGCCGGAGACAATTTTCTATCGAAAAATGTACACATTTAGCTTACTGTCAAAAACAATAATATATATATGCTGGCTCGCTACCGCTCGCCAGGAATATATTGACACCTGGATAGGGGTAAACATCTTAAAACAGTAGGCTGAATGGGGCCGAATGGATACAAGCCAAAGGGAGAGGGAGAGAAAGAGAAAATAAGCAAGGTGGGCTCCCTTAAAAAAAAACACGTACTACACTAAAAAAAATGGGCGTTAGTAAGGGAAATCATCGGAGTCCTGATAACCAGGGGCGTTGAGAAAGGACACACCCAACACAACTCCACCCTAAAGCTTCAACCCTCAGCCCACCCACCACAAACCCTGCCAACAACACCCTGTCACTATCTTAAGGGGACGTTATAATATTATGTATTTATATTTTATATTGTTATATTTTGTTTTTGGTTTTCCCTCTAGACCTTTACCAAACTTAAAAAAAAAAAAAAAAAAAAAAAAAAAAAAAAAAAAACCCACACACAAGGACCCTTCGAGATAAATTTGCAAATTTTTCGGTAGAAAAATGTCCAGGCCGAAGTCCGCTTCCTACTAGATTAAAGGCTCGCTATCGCTCGTCAGGAAAAATCGACACCTAATTGGCACGGACAGGTCTTAATATTGACAACAAATGGAGCGAAAGGTTTTAAAATCGTCAAACTAATGAGGTGAATGTCTCGAATTCTCATAACTAAAGTGGCTTAATATGAGGGAGAAGGGGGCCCAGAAAAACCTAATGAGGATCCCTTTGAGGATCCTGACACGTTTTGACACTTTATTGTTGCTATCATTAGACGATTTTATTCAGAGTAGGAAGGGTATATGTAAGTAATGGGTATTGCCCCGCTTGATTGGTGCCTATAATCTCCCAAATTGAATAGGTAAAGTTAGGCTAGATTATACATATTATTATTTGTTTAATGGGGAAAGTTTGGCTAGATTAAATATATATATATTCCTTTATTTATTTATTTATTATTATTATTATTATTATTATTATTATTATTATTATTATTTGTTTTTGTTTGTTTGTCCAGGAGTAGAGTGACCATACCATGCCCATATAATACCCTCCACACGAAGCCCTACCCTTGAGATACCCTGCACGGTCCTATACCAAGGGTGATGATGTCCTTTAGACCCAACAGATGTCAGAGGCGCATCTACATGATCGGAGCCACCGGATAATTGGGGGGTTAAGGGGGGAAGGCCGTATTTATTTGCATACTTATTTATATGTTTACTTATTTGCATACTAATTTATCTCTTTACTTACAGTATTTGCACACTTATTTATTTTGTATTTTTTTGTTTTTATATATTTTTTGGTTTCTTAATCCCTAATCAAGCCTAAAATGTCCCGGCCGAAGATCGGTTTTTCCTATAATTACAGGCTCGCTATCGCTCACTAGGACAAAATCGAAACCTAAATGTCACGAAAGATCTTAATATTGACAGAGAAATGTGGTGAAATGCCTTAAAATCGCCAAACTATAATAGGCATATACGTCTTACAAACAAAAAACAACTGGGGCTAAACACGAGGGAGAAAGTGGTCCTGTAATAAGAGTAATGATGCCCCTTAGCCCCTCAACAGATGTCAGGGGCACATCGACATGATCCTGGCCACTGGGTAATTGGGGGGTTAAGGGGGAAAGATGGGGGAAGATATGGTTGTTGTGTTTTATTAAGGCAACCGTGTTCGGCCGGTGTATACAGTCAGGGCCAAGATATATGTCCACAACTCGAAACTTAACCCTCTCCGACATATGACGTGATTTTGAGCCTATTGGGGATACTTTAAAGCCTTTGTTACCATCAGGGGTATTTAAAAACCTTCAGTTTAGTTACTTCAACCTCTGCAGTTGTCTTTGAGTTAGCTGTGGGCAGAAAACTAATTTTGGAGAGGTAATTATAAGAGTGAGAGAACTCTATTTCTTATTGATAATCTGGCAACCTCTGCGTCATAAAAGCGTGAGAGGGTTAAGGGGGTAGTGGTGATTTTTTGGTTTATTTATGTATTCATTCATTTATTTATTGTACTTTCCTCCATATCCCTCCATCAAACATAAAATAACACCCCCAAGATCCCACTTCAAGATAAATTTGTACATTTATTCGGTAGGAAAATGTCCCGGCCAAAGGCCGTTTCCTCCTATAATTACAGGCTCGATATCGCTCGCCAGGAAATATCGACACCGAAATGGCACGAAAGATCATAACATTGACAAAGAATTGGGGCTAAAGGTCTTAAATTCGCCAAACTAATGGGCCTAACGTATTAAAATAAAAAAAATAAATAAAAAATAGGCTAAACACGAGGGAAAAGAAGGTCCAGAAAAACCAACCATCTCCTCTTAAGGGAAATATTTATTGAGGCAATCGTGTTCGGCCGATGTGTACAGTACAGTCACGGCTAAGATACATATCCAAATTTCAAAACTTAATTCATATGTTCCTCTTCTGAAAAGATAAGATATTCGAGAACACTGGGAAGAAATGTGTTGCACCCCCGTTGCTGTTGCATTATATTTTGTTTAAAAAATGAAAATAAATGAAAAAACATACTTTTAGAAGAGACACTGTACAATAAATATGGCACCACCTAATGTTTTGTATATATATATATATATATATATATATATATATATATATATATTACTGTATATGTGAGAGAGAGAGAGAGAGAGAGAGAGAGAGAGAGAGAGAGAGAGAGAGAGAGAGAGAGAGAGAGAGAGAGAGAGAGAGAGAGAGAGAGAGAGAGAGAGAGAGAATGGGGAAACTTACAACAGTTATTTAGAAGGATAGACCCACAACCCACTTACCCAACTCCCCCCCCCCCCCCCCCCCCACACACACACACAGCATTGACCTTCGTCAACCAAATACTTACAATCCTGAAAGCTATAAGCCCTCCCCGTCTCCGCTGTAAAAAATCATGGCATAAAGTTTCACCGTCTCGTGCCCGTCTCGCAAACCAATCATTATGAGAAGCTGTTGTATAGCGTCTTTTGGTTTACTCTCCCAGGGCGTTTTGGTCGGGGGGTGGAAGTTTAGAGACGGGTGTTGGGTGGGGAACGAGAAATGTAGTCTCTTGATTTTGTAGCGTCTTTTCATTTGCTTTCCCAGGGCATTTTCGTTGGGGAATGGAAGTTTAGAAACGGTTGACGGAGCGAGAAGTGTAATATTTTTATTTTATACCGTCTTTCTATTTGCTTTCCCAATGCATTTTCGTCGGGGGGTTGAAGTGTAGAGACAGGTGTGGGCGGGGAAGCGAGAAATGTAGTCTGTTTATTTTCAGGTGACGAGAAGCAGTTGTAGCATCTTTTCATAATTATGCTTTCCTAGGGTATTTTTGTCGGAGGAGGGAAGTTTAGAGACGGGTGTGGGTGGGAAACGAGAAATGTAGTCTGATTATTTACAGCTGACGGTAAATTGCCATGTCTCCATCTTGATTACTCAGCTGTTACTAGGATTTTTAAGTGAAATATGATGCTAATTATGAAAACGGGTATAATAGTATATCATATGTTTCCATCGAGTATCGGTAAATCAGCTGCTAAGGGTATAGAAGGACAATTAATGAAGTAAGAAGAGACAGTGATAAAGGAATATGATAACACCATAGATAAACAGGAAGAGAGTAAAATAGATAACAATGAAGATACATAACAGACAAATTAACCCCTTCTGTACCGGCGACGTCTTTTTCATTTGATTTCAGCTACTTTTAGACGCTTTTATGAGGCTTAGGAAGGATATGTGGTAGGTAAAAGGATTCATTGAGATAGTTTGTAGCCTTTAAATTGGTAGACGTCCTTCCTAACTTCAATACAATCGTCTAATAGTTGCCCGAATATAATGAAAGTACAGCAGCGGTATAGAAGGGGTTAATCTAAGGCAATCAATCGATGAGGGCAAATAACCAGAGGAAGGAACAACAATATGAGTGATAAATATAGAAACCGTGATTAGCTTGATGGCAAATAGAAGTACGAAAAGATGTAAGAGGGAATTCTCGGATGGACAAGACTAAACAAATATTAAGGGGAGATTTTTAGTGTGTTTCCTAGACTTCCATCAAGCTTCAAATTACACCCCCTTGACCCCCTTTCAAGATAAATTTGTACATTTTTCGGTAGAAAAATGTCTCGGCCGAAGGCCGGTTTCTCTTAAATTACAGTCTCGCTATCGCTCGCCAGGAAAAAATTGACACCTAAATGGGACGACAGGTCTTAAAAGTGACATAAATGGGGTGAAAGTTCTTAAAATCGCCAAACTAATGTGGCGAACGTCTTAAAATCTCAAAAGCAATGGGGCTAAACATGAGGGAGAAAGGGGTAAAGAAAAATCCCTCAAGTAGAAATCTCCCCTTAAACCTTTCAATACCGGCCCTGTCCTTTTAACTGTATTTTGGCAACTATTAGATGATTGTATTTAGCTTAAAAAGGGCCTCCAGCAATTAACAGGCTTCGAACTATCTCACTTAACCCTTTTTGACTACCCCAGATCTGTCTTTAAGCTGCACAAAATCGTCTAAATACAGCTAACAAAAATAATAAACAGACGTCGTCAGTAGAGGAGGGTTTACAGAAGTCGTGAGAAGATGGCTTGAACAATATCTGAAGAGGTTGATATAAGAACCATCAACTTTCCGGCTGGGTGAAAAGGATACAGCGTGGAGAGGTCAAAGGTTGCAAGAATGCGATTGCAATTACGAAGAAAAGAGGAAACAAATCTTTGCTGAAATACAATAGGAACTTAATGGTAAGATTTTCAGATCTTTGTACCCCTTCTGTACCGGCGACGTCTGTTGCATCTTATTCTAGCACTATTTAGACAATTTTATTAAGCTTAGGAAGAATCTGTGGTAGTTAAAGGGGTTGATTGAGACAGTTCGAAGCCTTATCATTGTTAGAGGTCCTTCCTAAACAGTACCGGGGACGTCCTTTTCATCATATTCTGGACACAATTAGAGTATTCTATTCAGTTTAAAAAGGGCCTCCAGCAATGAACAGGCTTCGAACTATCTCCCTTAACCCATGTTGCCACCACAGATCCTTCCTAAACTGCACACAATCGTCTAAATATAGCAAGAAAGAAATTAGGAAACGTCACCGGTACAGTAGGGGTTAATAACTACTATACCGTTTCTTTTCAACTGACGGTAAATTGCAAAGTTCCTATCAAGATTACTCAGTTATTATGGAGATTTTGTTGTGAAGTATGGTGCTAATTATACAAACTTGGTCTTAATATGATGCAGAAACATATTAGTTTCATATTTTTCCATTAAGTATCGATAAATAAGCTGGTAAGGGATTCAATTTATCGTCAGCTGAAAAGAAACAGGGCATAGGAGAATAGGATGGTGTACGACTCACTAACATATATTAGTAAAGAGTGATGATGAAGAAATTAACCCCTTCTGTAACGGTGACGTCTTTTAAATGCCATTATATCTATATTTAGACGATAATTTGTGCAGATTAAGAAGGAGCTGTGGTAATAAAAGACCTAAGTGAGATATGGTTAAGCCTATTAATTGCTGGAGTCCCTTTTTATACTGAATAAAATAATTTAATAATAGCCAGAATAAAGTTAAAAGGACGTCACCGGTACATAATGGGGTTACAATGTATACATATACCGATTGTAATTAAATATGTGTAATTAAGATAGATGTGAAAGATGACGTCATGACTTTCAAGATAAGCATTCCATTTAAAGATCGTCTTCTCAGAAATAAAGAATAAACATAACGTGTGTGTGTGTGTGTGTTACTCAGTTACTCAGTTACTTGTTCGTCAAGGGGAATCCACGCAATGCGAGCTAAGCTCATTATTATCGCGCCTCCTTAACTGGGAATGTATTGCGTGAAATGCATGTTAAGTGTTTTATGTACTGTTGGAATGGCTGTGGATGTGTGTGTAGTCTGTATTTAGCCAATTGGCGACATTGGAAACGAAGGCTTAGGGTGGATCTGTATGGTACCATTCTCACTATAGACGGTACCGTCTCGCCCGAAGGCTTAGGTAGCCATCAGCTTAGGTGAACCATATGATGCCCATCTCGCCTTGTACCATTTTTGCCAACCCCAGATGGGACGTCACAACGTCGTCCACTTATTCCAGGTACCTATTTACAGCTAGGTGAACTGAGGCTAACACATGAAAGGAGACAAGCCCAATTTGTCTCCGCCCGGTCTGGGATTGAACCCCCGACCCCTCGTGTGTGAGACGAGAGCTCTACCTACTAGGCTACGGGCTGTGTGTGTGTGTGTGTGTGTGTGTGTGTGTGTGTGTGTGTGTGTGTGTGTGTGTGTGTGTGTGTGTGTGTGCGCGCGCGCGCATCGGATATTCTATGTCTAATTGTCTATGTTTATTAGCTTTAATAAATAATGGTGCATGCTGAAACCTCTGTGAATATTAAGAAATCAACAAGCAAATGACAAATACAAAACTCGACACACCATAAGAATAAAGATACAATAACACGATAAATAAAGGGGAAAAAAAAAGTAAGGTAAAGGATTAATAGGAATATGAGAAGATTAAGATCAAGATAAAGCGAGAACGAGGAGCTGTGAACAGATACATGAACAGAAGGAAAAGTATAATAATATAATACGAGCGACGATAGATGGAGACAATCAAGGTAAAGGCAAGACAAGGAAATAAACGTATAATGAGAGAATGTGATAAAAATATGAATAAGCGATAAATAAAATGGGACGATAATCAGAGAGGAGAGGAGAAAAGAGAGACACTAGAAATGGGTAGATTAAGGGGAGAGGGGTCGCTTTTCTGGACCCCTTTCTCCCTCGTGTTTAGCCCCCTTAGTCTTGATATTTTAAGACGTTTGCCCCATTAGTTTGTCGACTTTAAGACCTGTCGACCCATTTATTTGTCAATATTAAGACCTTTCGTGCCCTTTAGGTGTCAATTTTTTTCCTGGCAAGCGATAGCGAGTCTGTAATTGTGGAGGAACCGACCTTTCGCCGTAACATTTTTCTACCGAAAAAATTACAGATTAATCTCGAAGGGGGATCTAATGGATGTTATGTTTTAAGGTTGATGGGGGTCTAGGGAGGAAACTAAAAATGAAATGAATACATAAGTAAATAGAACCAAACAATAACCACTACCCCCTTAACACTTCCAGTACCAGCGACGTCTTTTATGTTGTTTTACTTCAGCTATCATCAGAGGATTTTATGAAGCTTAGGAAGGATATATGGTTAACTAAAAAAAGGATTAATTGAGAGAATCAGCGGCCTTTTAAGTGGCAGACGTCCTTCCTAAGCTTAATAATATCGTCTATATAATAGTTGTCAGAATATAACGAAAATGAAATAACTGGTACTAAACTGGGTTACGAGATGGAGAAACAATTAAGGGCACGTTTCCACTGGAGGGATTTTTTTTTCTTGACCCCTTTCTCCCTCATGGTTAGCCCCATTGCTTTTGATATTTGAAGACGTTCGCCCCATTATTTTGGCGATTTTAAGAACTTTCACCCCATTTCTGTCAATTTTAAGGCTTTGTGTGCCATTTAGGTGTCGATTTTTTCCTGGCGAGCGATAGCGAGCCTGTAATTTAAGAGGAACCGGCCTTCGGCCGGGACATTTTTCTACCGAAAAATGTACAAATTTGTCTTGAAAGGGGTTCTAGGGACTGTAATGTTAAGCTTGATGGAGGTCTAGCGAACTAACTAAAACCCTCCCCTTAATGGTAGAAGGAATATGTTAACCCTTCGAAGTTTATGATGCATCCATCCTAATCTTTTCCTCTATTTTTTTTTTTAAGAAATAATAAATAAAGGCAGGACAAACAATGACAAAACAATAAAGGTTCATGTACGGTGGCGCTATTAAGTCATGTCTCAGCTGTCATTACTTTTGGTTCGCTCTGTGCTGTATCAATGTCTGTCAGATGTTGAATAGGGTGGATAAGTGTAGGAATATGGTTGTATATCTCACTCAAAAAGAAGAAATCGTGTCTAAATATTGCTGATGCCAAATATTGATCAAAATATATTTGGTGCCGAGACATCACTTAACTGGCCGACTGTACCTAAAGGCATCCTCCACTCATAAAATGTTTGTAACAATAGGTTTTTGTGGGTTGAAAAAAAAATCATCAAATTATCGCCAGAAAATCGAAAACAAATACATAATCGGATCTTGAAAGAGTTAAGCTAGAAATAATGGAAGGAAAACAGGAAAATTGTGAACAAAGACAGAGTACTAGAAGAGTAGAAACAAATACTAAAGGAAAAATGTTGGGAGTCGTGCTTGGGCTCGTAGGGGGTGTGGTCAAACTGGGAGGTGCTCTCAGCATTTGATCACGGGGAGAAGAAAGATAGAGAGGAAGTAAATACAAACAATAACCTGAACTCAAGGAATTATTTGTTTATACATTTAATATATATATATATATATATATATATATATATATATATATATATATATATATATATATATATATATATATATATATATATATGTATATAGATATATATATATATATATATATATATATATATATACAGTATATATATATATATATATATATATATATATATATATATATATATATATATATATATACAGTATATGTATATATATATTTTTTTTCTTCCTTAGACCTCCATCAAGCTTTACAAATACCCAAAGACCTCCCTTCGAGATTGATTTTACTAATTTATAAAAAAATACATCTTTCGATAGAAACCAGAAGACAAAAATCTACACTAAAATGGAACGAAAGGTCTTAAAATCGCTCAACGAATCCGGCGAACGTCTTAAAATTTTCAAAAGTAACGGAAATAAACATGATGGAGAAGGGGGTCCAGAAAAACAAAATCTCCCCTTGAGCTAGTGTCACACGAGCGGTAATATCGACGATCTGCATCCGAGTCTGCAATTTGTATATTATTTTGATAGATTTGTGTTATTATGGTTTGTGTAATAAATAGAACTTTCACGGTTAAAACAGACATAATAGTCAATTGATAGAATATAGTTTAGCATAAATGTTTACTTCAATATCATTACTGCGATACAACCTGTCTTTATAGTGATCATGTGACGGCAGACTTGCCTAAATGGTATATTAGACCCAATGATATCATCCAGCTACTGTACACTTAAAGGCGGTGTCCCATGAGCGATTTGTCTTTCATATTGTACAATCAATATATAGTCTGGCAGCTTTAAATATTAAGTTTCATAATAATTAAACTACCTAACATAATCTACCATCGATCTACTGTCCGATTCCAATGCGAAAGAGCCTCTAAATAATACGAGAACAAATGTGCTAATCGAAAATTGCTGGAAAATGCGCATGTGTGAAACCCCCTTTAGTGGTCTGATAATGGCGCACCCGTAGTGAGTCCAACACCCTTACGAACAACCACCCCTGGAGATAGAATAGCGGTGGCTCAGCTTCATTACTTCATATAAATCTTCCACTTATGCGAAAACTCCTAGAATACCACTGATCTCAGTCAGTCACTCAGTAGCCAGCCCTTACTCCAACAAGGGGTAGGGAGGATTAGCAAGAGGCACAAACAAAGGAAAGGGAGGTGATAGGAGAAAAACACATATAACAGTTCGCCCACAAAAAGAAAGCAAACAAGCAAACAGAATCACCAATCATTCATCAGCTTCCGAAATTAATGGCATCACCTCAGATGTATAAGACAAGGTCTCTTCACATCAATATCTGAGATAAAGACCTTAAAAGTTTGTCATTTAAAAGGGTCCAGAGACCTTCATGTACACTCTATAACAAACTTCCTCCATTCATTCCTGACATTTTCTAATTATTTTGCTTCGACCATTCCCTTTTCACGCTTTGACACACATTCTGACATACTGAGCTGACCTTGAATATAAACGTATCGTTTAAGTCTGTTACGAAAATGATTTCATGTATAGTTTAATAGATAACCGGAGTTGAAATTATGGAGGCAGGACGCGACTTTTGACCGAGACTGTATATCCTTATTCTTAAACATATCGAGCGAAAACTATAGAGGTGAAAGTCAAAATAAAAAATAAATAAAAAAATTACACGCGAAAAAATATAAGGGAAAACGAAAAATATAAAATAACAATCGCGTGCATTTAATGTGTTTCAGTTCCGTATATGAGAAAGGTCAAAGTGGCAGTATTTAAAACTATACCTATTTGCAGGGATCTTCGGTGACTCTTGGAAAGTAACGCTATGTTAACCCCTTCTGTATCGGCGACGTCTTTATATTTTATTTCTAACTATTAATATACTATTTTGTGCAGTTTAAGATGGATCTGTGGTAGTATGAAGGGTTAAGTGAGATAGTTCGAAGCCTGTTAGTTGCTGGAGACCCTTTTCAAGCTGAAGAAACCCGTCTAATAGTATCCAGAATACAGCTTAAATGGACAACAACGGTACTGGAAGGGTTAATACAGGAAGCTGCTAATGCCTACAGCGGTCTAAACAAGGTACTGCAGCTGTATATCTAAAGTAGTTGTTGCTTCTGAGAGAGAGAGAGAGAGAGAGAGAGAGAGAGAGAGAGAGAGAGAGAGAGAGAGAGAGAGAGAGAGAGAGAGAGAGATAGAGAGAGAGAGAGAGGCGGGTGGTATGCTATAGGCGGGGTAGTTAATAAATCAATCAATCTTCTTTATTTCATAATATACATACTAACAGCATAATTATACAGTACGTTATAGTGATATTACATAATTATGCATTATGATTATACAATATTTGTAATTGAAAAACAAATGAAAAATTACGAATTAAATAATATCAACTTACTCCTACAGAAACGCACATTATAGCTGTTGTTATACCTCATTATACTAATAGTAACATAGATAAAACAGATCCAAAGGTACCGTACTCCTGTGGATTATATATATATTGTAGACGTGATCATAACCATACAAATATACTAACCAAACATCAAGTAACTTCCTTTTCATTATATGGTGGCAACTATTAGATGATTCTATTCAGCTTAAGGGGAGGTTTTTAGTTTGGTCCCTAGATATCCATCAAGCTTAAGATTACACCCCCTTGAGCCCCTTTCAAGATAAATGTGTACATTTTTCGGTAGAAAAATGTCCCGGCTGAAAGCCGGTTCCTCTTAAATTACAGGCTCGCTATCGCTCGCCAGGATAAAATCGACACCTAAATTGCACGAAAGGTCTTAAAATTAACGGAAATGGAGCGAAACTTCTTAAAATCGCCAAACTAATGGGGCGACTGTCTTAAAATCTCAAAAGCAATGGGGCTAAACATGAGGGAGAAAGGGGTCCAGAAAAAACTCCCTCAAGTGGATATCTCCCCTTAAGAAGGACGTGTACCAATTAACAGACTACAGACGATATCAATGAATCCTTGTAGCTACCATATATCCATCCTAAGCTTCATAAGATTGTCTAAATGTAGCTAGAATATAAATAAAGTGACGTCGCCGGTACAGAAAGGGTTAAAAGCATGACATGTGGTTGTGGTAGGGGTAGTGGTGGTAGTAGTAGTGGTAATGGTAGTGGTAGTGGTGGTAGCGCCTTCTCACGACCTACCCGGAGGAGGGGCCGCCCTTCCTAACTCGTAAATCCTAAGTTAGTCTGGCTTCCTCTTTTATATCGTGTTTTCTAGCATTTTCGCCTATTTTTACGTAACCTCAAATACCTTCGATATTATTTTGTCTTATATTATAATTTGTTTTTACTCTTATATCGTATTTTCTAGCATTTTTTGTTTACTCTTATATCGTATTTTCTAGCATTTTCTCCTGTTTTTATATTACCTCAAGCCTTCTTTTTTTATTTGGCTTGTATATGTTGCGTATTCTCACTCTATTATTGTATTTTCTACCATTTTTCGTCCGTTTATTTAACCTGATGCTTTCATTTGTATTCTGAATTATTATATTGTATGCATATTTATCTTTTGTCGTGTTTTCTAGTATCTCCTATGTTTACGTTACCTTATCCCCACATTAGTATTTGTTCTTCTATTTTGTACGTATTTGACTCTTTTATCGCATTTACTATCGTATTTTCTAGTATTTCCTCCGGTTTTTACGTTGGATCGTCCCTTCATTTGTATTATATTATACGTTTTTTTACTATTGTGTCGTATTTTCTACTATTTTCTCCTGCTTTTATTTTACCTCATGCCTTCGTTTTTATTTTGTGTTGTATATTTTACGTATTTTACTCATTTGTATTGTATATTTTAGTAATTTATCATGTTATCATATTATGCCATGCCTCTTTTGTTTTTAGATTTCACCTATTTTACTCTTTTGTCGTAATTTATAGCAATTTCTCGTGCTTTTACTTTATTAATGCCTTCATGTATATGTTGGCTTGTATGTTTTCCTATTTTACTGATTATCTTCAGTTTTCTACCATATATATTGTTGCCTCGTCCTTGTATTTTATGACTCTTCTCGTATTTCCCCGTATTGTACATTACTTCGTGCCTTTACATATATTTAGTCTTGAAGATTTGTTTCGTATTTTTCTGGTTGTCCTCAATTTCTGACTATATATATATATATATATATATATATATATATACTGTATATATATATACAGTATATATATTTGTCATGTTTTTGTATTTTATGACCTCTCCTCGTAAACCCTGTCTTCATAAGTCGTAAATCCTGCTGTAGGCTTGCATCCACTTTTATCCCATTTTTGTTGCATTTTCCTGTTTTTACATTATCTTCATTCTTCTGTTTTCTTTTACCTTCTCTAATTATGTAATTTTAATATCTGTCTTAGATTGTTTATCATTTATTTGTATTTTGTTCACGTTCTTGCATTATATGCCATCTCATTTTCTGTCTCTTCTCATTTATAATTCCAATAGTCTTGTTTCCCCAGTTTTCTTTCTTGTTATTCACTTTCATATAATTTCCTCTCTTCTTAACATGTTCAAATGTTTCATCAACTATCATTATTTTTTTCTTAAATTGTCTTGTCTTGTTTTATCTTTCTGACGAGTGTTGTTTCTAGTTATATATCATTGCATTATTTCATTTTATAATTTTCTGGTTCTCATGACTTCTGTTGCCTCTTGTCTCATTCCCACTCATAGATCCCATAGTTGTTCTTCCTCCTGTATCGCATTTTGTAGCATATTCTCGTATCTCGCAACACGTAAATTCTTCCTAGCCTTTTCCTTGTTTCCGCAGCCTCCTCGTTTAGCTTGGTTTCACATTGTACAGTATTTTCTGCAGGATCCTTAACCCCTTCTGTACCAGCGACGTCTTCTTTAATATATTGCAGCTATATTTAGACGATTTTATGAAGCTTAGGAAGGATAAATGGTAGCTAAAAGGATTAGTTGAGATAGTCTATAGCCTGTTAATTGGTGGATGTCCTTCCTATAAGCTGATTAACATCGTCTAATAGTTACCAGACTATAATGAAAAGGATGTCACCGGCACTGAATGCGTTAATAATATCTCCTGTCTGTTTTGTCCTCCTGAACATTATTCCAGTGATTTTGCATACTGCTTTCTTATCTTTTCTGCATTTAATAGAACTCTCGTGCATATTTTAACGTCCTTGTTTTTTTGTTCGAAATTCTAGCCTGTTTCCACAATTTGACTCCTAAGTTTACCTTCGTATATCACTTATTAATTATTCTAAGATTTTTACACGTTCTGTACTGATTTTATTTCCATTTTATGTTATATCTTCTTTCAGCATTCGCTATTACCTCTCTCTCTCTCTTTAACTCTAACTCTCTCTCTCTCTCTCTTGCGTGTGAGTGTTTGCATTTCACCCTGTTTCACCTTTCCCCGTGCACTTAGGCTCCAGAACTGAGTAGAGTGGTGGCTGCGGCAGGCTAGAGAGTCTTGTCAATGGCTCTTCTTCATTAGCTGGGTTGTCAGCCCAGTTGGCTATACATTTCTCTTCAGTACCTTTGTTATCTGTCCACCAGTCTGGTCTCAGTACCGTACCTGAAGTCTTGGGAGGTCTCTAAGAATTAGAGAGAAGTAAAGGATGATATGAAGAGCAAAGTAGAAGAGTAACAGGTGGAGGGCTGTCCTCCTTGCTATTTTAAAACTATTTCCTGGTGACAGGTCTCAGTAGAGCATCCAATGAGCAGTGCCGTGGTGGTGGGGTGGAGAGGCCGCTGGCTTCCTGGATCAGGATCAGGATGTGAGATAGGGTCTCATATGTGAAGAAGTAAGAGTTTTAGTCCAAGGTAAAGTGATAAGGAAAGAAGAGTTGGAGGAATAAGAAGATAGTGGGCTAAACCACCTTTCTTCTTAATGTTGTGCCCTTGGGGATCTTGGCTGTATATGTGGAGCATCTTCGACTTCTTGAGTTTCGGTGTTGCCTCTGCTTTTTGGCTTCAGGACTGCCGGGGGGGGGGGGGGGGGGGGAAGAAGACTGTGTTAGTCGTTGGAGTGGTAGACGTTTGGATGATGGTTGTTGGTATGTCAGGGATCCATTTGGGTATTTGGAAGTTGGGCGGGAGGGTGGAGTCACTTACGTAGGACAGATTATGTCAGGCCTTCATCCATGTCGAATTATATGATGTTTCTTCTGCCCTTGTTGGTGATCTTCTCTCCCTGTTCTGGCTCGATGTTCAAGCTGTGGTTGTTGTAGAGGTGTGCTTCAGTTTGCTTTTATGTAGAATCAGAGGTCTTGGTAAAAGCAGCTGTAGTTTAGGAGCACTTCGTGGCCTCTGCAGTGTTGGTTTTGGTGCTGGTAGTTTTTCACTCTTTGTTTGATACTTGGAGATGTGATGCGATGCGATATGAGATAGAGGGTCTCACTAGTGAAGAAAGTCGAGGTTGAAGTCCAAGGTATATTGGTGAGCATGAAGAGTTGTAGAGATGAAAGATGGTGGGCTAGACTACCTTGCTATTGTTCATGTTGCGGTTATGTTGGCGTTGATGTTGCTGATTCTGTCGGTTCTCCTAGTCGTGTTCCGGGGAGGTGTAGATATTGATGAGTTTCGATTTTTGTAGTTTGATCACCCGTTGATGTTTGGCGGCTAGTGGGCTTTCTCCGTCCTTGAGATCCTTTAGTTGTGACCAGGGGATGTATGTCCTTACGCAGGTGCCGGGTGGAGTTCTCGGGTCGTAGTTGGGTTAAATTTGTTCGATTTCTGGTTGCTGTGTTTCCATCAGGTTGTATGTCAGTTCCACTTCAGACGTTTTTTTTTGCTGCTGGCAGCTTCTTAATTTCTTCATGAATAGGCGATATTGTTGTCGCAGGCTCCTTTCGTTGCATGCTCAGTGGTCGTGGGAGCAGAAGTTTGGGCCTCTGGTGTTCTTCGGCTTTTCTGGCGTTGGTGTCTTCTTCTTTGATGATGGTGTTTCGGCAAGAAGATCCGGAGGGATGATGATGGCTGGAAGACCATTTGCCTTGAGGAGAGTGGGCAGAAATGTAGATAGAAGGCTTCTGTTGTCACCGGCGAGAGCAATGGCTGTGTGAATGACGATGGTGATGGTGTCTGTCTTGTCGCCAGTCTTCACATTGGGGATGTTAGCCCAGCTCCTCCTCCCTTGTGCAAACTGAGAGCCAATGACAGTCCTGCCATTGGGTCCCGTCACTCTGGTGGCCTCCTTTCCTTTTCGTCCATCCATGATATAAAATTCGACTTCTTCACCTTCTCCAATGGAAGCGATTGCCTTCTTTGACTTAGTTTTTGCGATGTTTTTGCGATGTATGAAGAACTCTTTGTTGTCAGTTGTTCTTCTAATGAACCCATATCTTCTCTTGACATTGAACCACTTGCAAACCCCTGGTTTGGTGCTCTTGGGTGGTCATGGTTTGCTGGAGAGAGTAGGACTTGTTGTTGCTTCTGCTGCTGCTGGAGAGTGAAGTGGTAAGAGTCTTGGCTTCCTGAAATCCAAGGTTTATAAGTCTCAACACTGGATCCTGGAGCTGTGTTTAGAGTTCCAGCCACCTCCTGATTGGCTGTTGGCAGAGTGTTTGGACCAATCACAGAAATGGTTCTGCCTGGTGGCTGCCTCTGTGATCTAATAGGATTGGTAAGCATGCAGGGTGTAGTCGTCTGGGGTAGAGTTAATGAAGGTGTTGGATTGCTGAGCAAAGTCAAAGTCCTGGGTAGAGTTGGGAGCATAGTGGGTAGAGGTGTTGGGTCGCCAGGTTGGCCAGATGTTATTGCCCCCTAAACTGATATGTGACACTGATGAGTATCCAAGCTCGCAGGGCTTCGAGACCATCTCTTGCTTTCGAATATGAGGGAATATGAATTGTCGATCTCAGCCTTTGCACCTTCTGGGTATTTTGGAATCCTGTCCTTGCACCTTCTGGAGGTTTTGCAAGTCCTGTCCTTCAGTCCTACTTATTTACATTCCAATTCCTTGTTTCACCCATTGTATAACCTAGAATTAAGTAAGCTATAACACAGAACGCAAAATTAGACTGTGTCGATGTAACACTTTCACTACTCGCACTACGTCATCAGATAATACATATGTGAGAGTCTTGGCCATAGCTATCTGTATGAGGATAGGAAACAGTATCAATAAAGTTTCATTACAATTTTTGATCAACTGGAGTTAATGAATAACATTTTAATATTTTTCCAAAAGCTGAGTCATTGCAATCACTAAAACCTATACATACTTTAGAGTCATCATGTAAACACATACTGTAAGTGTTCATTTAACATAATATTTAAATTCTACTTTGCTTCATTTTCAGGTGATCTTTCCAAAATCAAATCAAATAATTTTGTTTTGAATAAATCATACAAATTTATCGAGAGAAGTTAAAGGAAACTTATAGTACTTTGGAGGTAATAGCATATATAGATAATAACATAATCTACTATTTTTATCTATGTGAATGAGGGAGACAAAAGGCAGAACTGACTGGAACGTGTGCTTCTGCCAGAGTTGAAAGAGTGACAAAGAGGGCCAAAATCAAGGAATGTTCGAGCCAAAATGTCTGGACACACGGAGTTTGAAACAATTTAAGTCATAGGATGAGGGAAAGATGGATTCATGGAGAGATCCAGAGCTCAGCTGTTCAATAGAAGAAATATTGGTAATATAATTTCACTCTCGGGTTGGAGAGTTGCACAAAGTAAGGGTGGGATTGTGTTGCAAGATGGGTACTACATACTCTACATAGAGGGGGTGGTATATATTGAGAGAGCTCTGAGGAACACTGATTATTGTAATAGCAGTAGAATAGCGAGAGAGATGCAACATTGCGGCGAAGAGAGAGAGAGAGACTGCAGAGATTCGGTGAATGGACGTGAGTTAACGAGACAAAAGGCTTTCTTTTCTACTTTGCCAAGAATTGCTGTGTGAGAGGATCCTCACACATGTGAACAATACTCAATACATGGACGCACTGTGCCTCTGTACAGAGCAAGAAGCTGTGCAGGGGTAAATAACCCCCGGAGGCGGTTGAGCACACCCAACTTCTGTGAAGCTGTTATAGCAAGGGTGGTAATATGGTCTTTCCAAGTGAGATCAGAAGAAAAGGAGACACCAAGAATACTGAGAGAAGATGAGGGGTTGATTTGTGTATTGTTGAAGTATAAACTCCTGTGGGAGTTCTTGACGGGTGGATAAACGGAAAAATTGGGTTTTGGAAGCATTGAAAGCAAACAAGATTTTCTCTGCCCCAAATGGAAATGGTTGATAGGTCAGAAAATAAGTGTTTTATGGCATCATCAGTGACTTTTTGAATGATTGCTTGCTGGTGGGTTCTGAAAAACTAGTTGAATAGTGTAATGTAGAGTCATCAGCATATGAATGGATAGGACTAGAGGTACAGTTGAGAAGATCATTGATGAATATTAGAAAGAGAAATGGAGATAGGACAGAGCCCTGAGGAACGCAGGAGTTGATAGGTTGATGAAGTGAACGATGACCGTCCCCAACCGCAGCTATGGAACGGCCAGCAAGGAAATTAGAGAATATAAAACAGGTAGAGGGATATAAACCGAAGGAGGGTAGCTTAGAAGTTAGAGATTAGTGCCAGACTTGATTGTAAAGGATGGGCATATATTTCCTAAATCGTGAACATAAATATAAGCATATATTTTCACTTCCACATCGACTAACGGAGCAGGCAGGATCCACCGTTCATTCGTCACACCCCAGTCGTTCGTAATTCGTTTGTTTATCCCCGAACGACGTGTTAATAGCCTCGGTCATCAGCCCTCCGTGGTGGTGGGGGGAATACTGACTAGCTGGCCACACGAGGGGGGGGGGGGGGAGGAGAGAGAGAGAGATTTACGTATATACAAACAAGAAATACTGATGATTCGATTTGAATGTAGTAAGGGCATGTATCGTCAATACAGAATGCATGCTATTAATATGAAGCAAAGTGAAGTATTTTCATAATCTCCAATAAAATATCAGGAAATCCGCTGATAGAATATGATATTTCTCGCTTTACTAGGATGAACAGGGTAACGTCCATAGAATATGCAAGTTCACAAGCAATAATTGTTCAAAATAATGTACTTACAAAAAAGTACTTTAAAACATATAATACACATATAGTTAGAAAATGCTCCATGCACTCGAAGTAGATATTTGTTCTGTGTTGCATTATCTTTGTTTATCTGCTTCTCTGACGTTGTTTCTTGCAAAGTAACTATTGTGTAATGTTGAAAATAATGTATGGTACATAAGCATATCTATTTTGGACGTTTTGCAAAATTTTTTTTTTTTGTAATATACAGTATATAATTGGTGATAAGGTTCCTTGTAACTGCTTATCTCCAATCCATTCTTTCATTTGCATTAACCATCTTTTACCAGAATAACTTCATGAAATGTACTCAAAATCACGTCACCCTACTTATGTTTCACCTTTCTCTTGCAAATCACGTCACCCTACTTCTGTTTCACCTTTCTCTTGCAAATCACGTCACCCTACTTATGTTTCACCTTTCTCTTGCAAATCACGTCACCCTACTTATGTTTCACCTTTCTCTTGCAAATCACGTCACCCTACTTATGTTTCACCTTTCTCTTGCAAATCACGTCACCCTACTTCTGTTTCACCTTTCTCTTGCAAATACTCTATAGCCTGTATTTTACTTCGACAATAACTAAACTTATTGCTTTAAATCTGGAATAGCTGACCGAAAACACAAAATTCAACCCTTGCCAACACATACTTATGCTTATTTTGATCTTTTGAATGAGAGTGGGTTTCGTATAAGTTGAATAGAATAATCTGACGAAGCTACAGTAAGAGCCACTATATCTTAAGGGAGCCCACCTCGCTTTGTTTCTCTTTCTCTCCCTCTCTCTTTGGCTTGTATTCATTCGGCCCCATTCAGCCTACTGTTTTAAGACGTTTACCCCCATCAAGGTGTCAATATTTTCCTGGCGAGCGGTAGCGAGCCAGCATATATATATTTTTGTTTTGACAGCAAGCTAAATTTGTAAATTTTTCGATAAAAAATTCTCCGGCGAAGCCGGATTTCTCCATACAATGCTGGCTCACTATCGCTCGCCAGGAAGATATCGACACCTGGATGGGGATAAACGTCTTAAAACAGTTGGCTGAATGGGGCCGAATGGATACAAGCCAGGGAAAGAGAGAAAAGGAGATAAAGATAACAAATGCCGGTGACCCCCCTTATTGAAATTGAAATAGTAAGAAGAGCCACTATATACCCTTTCGATACCATAGGCCCATTCCATATAATATAATTAATTCATTTCACTCCCAACACTAAACACCTCCCAATGAAATTCATGAAAGCATGTGATCCTCTCGGGATTCGAGCCTGGGATACCACATACAGATTTAAACACTAACCATTACACCATCAAGATAGCTAAAGGTTAAGGCCATGACAACGATTAATATTCATGTATCGAATACTGGACATCATTGTAATAATGTACTCACACCCTTAAGAAAGAAAGTCATCGGTATAAATCTTGAGCTAAAACAAGGTATATTTGAGATCAGCGTTTATTTTATATTGTTCAACCAGCGGACACCGAGGGCATTTTTAACTCCTTCAGCACCATGACACTGGCTTTGATTAGATGATTGTATGCAGTTTAAGAAGGACCTATGTTACTAAGAGGGTTTAATGAGATCGTATTTACCCATTTGAGTCGTATAGCTAGATTACAAACTAAAGAAAATCATCTAATGGTAACCAGAATATGATGACAATTATGTAATGGTGTTGAAGGAGTTATTTATTTTCTTAATGTTTTATCTTTTTGTTATTTTGTAGTGTCCTCCCTAGACCTACATCAAGCAGTAATACATCCCCCCTACACCCCCCCCCCCCCCCCTTCAATATAAATTTGTAAAATTTTCGGTAGAAAAATGTTCCGGCCAAAGGTCGGTTACTCTTAAAATTACAAGCTCGCTATCGCTTGCCAGGAGAAAATCGACACCTAAATGGCACGAAAGTTCTTATGACTGACAAAGAAATGGGGCGTACAGTCTTAAAATCGCCAAACTAATGGGCCGAACGTCTTAAAATCTAAAAACTAACGGTGCTAAACACGAAGGAAAGGGAGGCCAGAAACCCCCCCCCCCCCCATCCCCCCTTAAGCCTAATACAATTGACTGTTAGTAGCTAGCTAGAGATAAATATTTATATACCTCCTCTCGTTTCTTTCACCTTTCTCCTGTCGTGGCTTCGTCAAATAGTGGAAAGTGGGGAGGGCGTCACGATATGTGTAACTGTGTAGATGATTGTGTGTGTGTGTGTGTGTGTTGGTGTGTGTGTGTGTGTGTGTGTTGGTGTTGTTGTGTGTGTGTGTGTGTGTATGTGTGTGGGTGAAACTGAGGAGATGATGGTGTGTGTGTTGGTGTTGTTGTTGTGTGTGTGTGTGTGTGTGTGTGTGTGTGAAACTGAGGAGATGATGGTGTGTGTGTTGGGAGTTTAGTTTGTTGATGTTGTTGTGTGTGTGTGTGTGTGTGTGTGTAACTGAAGAGATGATGGTGTGTGTGATGACACTGATGGGGCTCTGACATGTTGGTGTTGATGCTGTTGTTTTTGTTGGGTGCTGGTGATGTGTGTATGTAGGTATAAGTGTGTGTGTGTGTTTTTTTTTTTTTTGTGAGAGCCTGTATGTGTGCGTGTGTGCTTTGAAGAGAGAGAGAGAGAGAAAAGAGTTGCGTGTGTGTTGGTGTGGGTGTTAAGGGGAGATTTCCACTTCAGGATTTTTTTTCTTGACTCCTTTCTCCCTCATGTTTAGCCCCATTGCTTTTCTAATTTTAAGACGTTCGCCCCTTTATTTTGACGATTTTAAGAACTTTCGACCCATTTCTGTCAATGTTAAGACCTTCGTGCCATTTAGGTGTCGATTTTATCCTGGCGAGCGATAGCAATCCTGTAATATAAGAGGAACCGGCTTTCAGCCGGGACATTTTTCTACCGAAAAATGTACAAATTTATCTTGAAAGAGGGTCAAGGGGGTGAAAATTTAAGATTGCTGGAGGAGTGGGAAACAAACTAAACCCCCCCCCCCCTTAACTGGCTCTATAACTCGTTGCTTTTGTCTTGTGTGACGAGTGTATTAGCTTTCTTGTTGCTGGTGTTGTTGGAGAGTACAAAGGAGTAAAAAGGAAATAAAGTAACAACAGATCTAGTAACCCCTCTAGGCTGCTTGTCCTCCAAAACAATGAGGATCAAGTGTCCAAACAGTGCTTTAGAGTGGGTATGGGAAAATTGGAAAGGGAACTACTGCCCTGGAACTAATGTCCGTGGCAGGTTGAGGATGTTAGGTGGGGACAAATGGGTTAGTAACATAACACAGTTATAATTGATCTTTCGTATATCTGGGAAAAAGAGAGTAACGTCTTAGTAATATACAGTATATACGCAATAATCCTTGATGAATCTGAGGGGGGAATAAAATAAAGTTATTCATTAAAAACGCAGTCAGTCGCGGGTTTGATGCAAGATATTTGTCTAGACGAGGTTTAAAGGAATCAACGGTGCTGCAGTCTACAACGTCTCGGGGAAGCCCATTCCACAAGTTGACAACTCGATTGAAGAAGAAATTCTTAGATTCGTGCGAGTTAAAAGATTTACCAATAATTTTGCAACCGTTTCCCCGCGTGTAATTAGACTGGTCGATAGTGAAGTACTTACTACAGTTCATATTGTCGATGCCTTTGATGATTTTGAACACATGAATTAAGTCGCCTCGTAATCTGCGTTGGGTTAAAGGAAAAAGATTTAATTATCTAAGACGCTCCTCGTATGGTTTGTTCTTTAGGCTAGGTATCATTTTGGTAACTCTACGTTGAACTCGTTCTAGCTTGCCTATATCTTTTTGGTAATAAGGGCACCAGGATTGAACGCAGTATTCCAGAAGAGAGCAGACTAAGGAATTGTAAAGAGTTAGGACAACTTCTTTGGATTTATGCTCAAATGACCTGCCTATAAAGCCAATTATTTTGTTTGCTTTCTTAACAACTTCTGAACATTGTTGACTCGGTTTTAGGTTACTTGATATTGTTACTTCCAGATCGGTTTCTCTGTTTACATTCTTAAGCTGAGTGCCATTCATCGAATAGTTAGCTTTCTCATTTTTGTATCCGATATGTAGTACTTTACATTTATCCGCATTGAAACTCATTTGCCAAATTTGGGCCCAACATGACAACTTATCTAGATTGTGTTGCATATCATCAACTTGTTCTTTTGAGAGTACGCTATTTGCAATTTTTAAATCGTCAGCAAACTTTGAGATTGTACAGGTGAGACCCTCATCTATGTCATTGATGTAAATTAGAAAGAGAATTGGTCCTAGTACCGATCCCTGGGGTACCCCGCTACTAACATTGGTCCATTTAGATGCCTTACCGTTTATGACTACTCTTTGCTTTCTTTCTGTCGCTGAGCCAATTTTCTATCCATTTCAACACACCGTCTTGTATTCCATGTGCTTTTAGTTTTAGCAGTAAACGTTTGTGGGGAACTTTGTCAAAGGCCTTTTGAAAATCAAAGTATATAATATTTACAACTTTACTCTCATCATTGAGGTTGAGGATATCGTGGAAGTCTAAGAGATTTGTTAAGCAGGAACGTTTGTTACAAAAGCCGTGTTGAGTATCTATAAGTATGTTGTTTTCCTCTAAGTGATTTACGAGTCGGTCTCATATGAGAGTTTCTAGCATTTTGCATACAACTGAGGGCTAATTGGACGATAGTTACTGGGTAGATATTTGCTGCCGTTTTTTAATATCGGTGTTATGTTGGCTAGCTTCCACTGATAAGGCATAATTCCACACTGCAAGAGAGAGAGCGAGAGAGAGTCTGTGTGTGTGTGTGAGTGTTTTTGTTTTTGTTTTTCTATGTGGATGAGGGAGACAAAAGGCAAGACTCCCTGTGACGAGTACCTCCCCCGAGTTAAAAGAATGACAGGGCCAAACTCAAGGAACAGTCGAGACAAAACGTCTGGACACACAGAGTTTGAAGCAATTTAAGTAATAGGATGAGGGAAAGATGGATTCAGGGAGAGTTCCAGAGCTCAGCTGTGAATAGAAGAAAGATATCGTTTCACTCTTGAGTTGGAGAGTTGCACAGAGTAGGGGTGGGATTGTGTTGCAAGACGGTTACTACGTACTCTACATAGAGGAGGTGGTATACACTGAGAGAGTTCTGAGGAACACTATTTATTGTAGTAGCGATAGTATAGTGAGAGGAGAGATGCAATATTGCGGCGAAGAGAGAGAGATTACAGAGAGTCGGTGAGTGGACCAAAGTTAATGATACGAAAGGCTTTCCTCTCTAGTTTGTCTAGAAGTGCTGTGCGAGAGGATCCTCCCCACACATGTGAACAATACTGTGACCACCACCACAGAGCAAGAAGCTGAGCAGAGGTAAACAAAACTTGAAGCGATTGAGCACTCCCAGGTTCTGGGAGGCCACCTTAGCAAGACTGGTAATATGGTCCTTCCAAGAGAGAGTAGAAGAGAAAGAGACACCGAGAATACTGAGAGAAGATCAAGGGTTGACTTTTGTATTGTTAAAGTGTAAGAGATAGTCCTCTGGGAGTTCACGACGTGTAGATAGATGGAGAAATTGGGTTTTGAAAGCATCAAAGGTAACAAGGTTTTCTTTGCCCCAATTGGAAATGGTAGTTAAATCAGAAGACAAGTATTGTATGGCTTCATTACGTTTGTCTTGGAGGGATTGTTTGCTGGGGCGTTCTGGAAAACTTTTTGAATAGTGTAAGGTAGAGTCCTCTGCATATGAATGGATGGGACTGGAAGTACAGTTGAGAAGATCATTTATGAAAATTAGAAAGAGAATAGGAGATAGGACAGAGCCCTGAGGAACACCGGAGTTGATAGGGTAAGGAAGTGAGCGATGGCCGTCCACAACCGCAGCTATGGAACAGCCGGAAAGGAAATTAGAGACAAAAAGACAATGGAGGGATAGAAACCGAAGGAGGGTAGTTTAGAAATTAGATATTTGTGTCAGATTCTATCTAGCGCAATATGAAAGGTCTCTCCGAAGTCCCAAAAGGAGGATGACCGAGAGTTAGTAAGATATGAAAGAAGATCACCAGTAGAGCGACCATTAACTCAGACATATATGACGCGATCGCGTCATATGAATAAGTCCACCAAAAACTCATATGACGCGATCGCGTCATATGGACTTATCTCTATACCTCTCCAATAAGTTTATGACGCGATTTTGCGTCATATGAGCTCAGTAAGTCCGATAAGTTACCATACGATAAAACCGTTGGTGGCAACCTCAGCCTCCTGCGATAATTCTAATGGCCGCAGTGTTGTTGTGAGTGTAGTGTGAGGCAGTGGCAATGATCCTGGGGCTCCCGCCTCCTCGGACTTACTGGAACATAATATGTCTGAGGGAGTTAAGGAAACCATACTGGCGATCTGAGGGCAGATTAATTTATGAGAAGATAAATGCTTAAGAAATTTAGAAGTAAGAATAGTTTCAAAAACTTACATACTGTAGGTGTGTGTGTCAGTGTTTTTTTTTATGTATATGTACAGTATATGTCTGTGCTTGTGTGTGTGTCTGTACATATGTCCGTATGTATCTGTGTGTGCGTGTGTGTATGTGTGTGTGTATCAGCCTCAGGTCCCCGCCCACCACTTCATCACCCCACACCGCAACTTCCTGTGCAACTTTCTAAGCATCTCGCCCCCCCCCCCCCCCCCCCCCCTTACAACACCACTCTTGTGTTCATAACCACCATGTTGTTAACATCCTGTTGTCAGGTCAGATCAGGTGAAGGTACGGAGGAATAAACCTTTACAACGACACACCATATATACTTTTCGAAGTGTTGAAGAGAGGAAGCTGTTGGAGTGGCTTTGTTGTGTGTCTGTCTCCGCTTATTCCGAAAGTTAGACGGGGTTAATTAATAGATATACTCTCTTGCACCACCACCCGTGTATTCATAACCACCATATTGTTTACCTCCCACTGCTATCTGTCTCTGCATATTCCGAAAGTTGGAAGAAATTTATAGTTATTTACACTCTCTCGCACCACCTTCCGTGTGTTCGTAACCGCCATGTTGCTAACCTCTCTCTGCTATCTGTCTCCGCAGACCTCGGAAATCTAATGATAGCCAGAATTAACTGCCAAAAAGCGTCACTTTCTTCAAACCGTTATAATCGCCAAACTAATGGGGCGAATGTCTTAAAATCTCACAAAATTGGGCTAAACAGGAGGAGGAAGGGGGTCCAGAAATATCCCCCCTTAATCCCATAATAATCACTCCGATAATATTTCCTCATCCAGCCGTTAATATCCATCCCTATCATTTATGGGGAGATTTCCACTTGAGGGACTTTTTTCTTGACCCCTTTTTCCCTCATGTCTAGCCCCATTGCTTTTGAGATTTTAAGACGTTTGCCCCATTAGTTTGGTGATTTTTAAGAATTTCCGGCCCATTCTGTCAATTTTAAGACCTTTCGTGCCATTTGGGTGTCGATTTTATCCTGGCGAGCGATAGCGAGCCTGTAATTTAAGAGTAATCGGCCTTCGGCCGGGACATTTTTCTACCGAAAAATGTACAAATTTATCTTGAACGGGGGTCAAGGGGGTGAAATTTTTAAGATTGCTGGAGGAGTAGGAACAAACTAGAAACCTCCCCTTAATAATATCTGTACTCTAGTTTCTCTCAGTCCACCACCATCATCACCATCACCTCCATCACTTCCATGTTCGTCTCCAACCTATCATCACCACCACAATCACTATCACCATCACTCCCCTGTTTAACGTACCATCACCAACCTACCATCTCCATCACCACCACCACCATCACTTCCTTGTTCGTCTCCAACTTATCATCACCACCACAATCACTATCACTCCCCTGTTTAACGTACCATCACCAACCTACCATCTCCATCACCACCACCACCATCACTTCCTTGTTCGTCTCCAACCTATCATCACCACCACAATCACTATCACCATCACTCCCCTGTTTAACGTACCATCATCAACCTACCGTCTCCATCACCACCACCATCACTTCCATGTTCGTCTCAAACCTATAATCACTATCTCCACCACCACCACCACTACTATCACCATCACCACTACTATCACCAACACCACCATCACCATCACTTACCTATTCGTCTCAAACCTATCATCACTATCATCACCACCACCACCACCACCACCACTATCACCACCACCACCATCACCTCCACCACCCACTCCATCACCATCACTTCCCTGTTCGTCTGCAACCTACCATCACCGTTGTCTTCTGATCTCTTTAAAGAACCCACTGCCTAACGCTCACTTTGATAATTCCACACCAATACCACTAAATTACAGTTTATAATTTCGTATACTAGACATCGACCGACTTTAATTATCCACGCTATTATAATATAAACATGAATGCTATAGACACCTCCGACAATTGATAATTTGCAATATTCTTCGTACACAACAGGATGACTGGTAATATTAGTATAGCTCCTGACTCCCCAGAGGTAATACGGGTTTGACGGTGGTATTCTTAAGGGGAGCCACCTCGCATTGTTTTTTCTTTCTCTCCCTCTCTCTTTGGCTGGTATCCATTCGGCCCCATTCAGCCTACTCCATTAAGACGTTTACTCCCATCCAGGTGTCAATATTTTCCTGGCGAGCGGTAGCGAGCCTGCATATATATATTTTAGTTTCGACAGCAAGCTAAATTTGTACATTTTTTGATAGAAAAATTTCTCCGGCGTAGCCGGATTTTTCCATACAATGCTGGCTCGTTATCGCTCGCCAGGAAGAAATCGACACCTGGATGGGGATAAACGTCTTAAAACAGTTGGCTGAATGGGACCGAAGGGATACAAGCCACAGAAAGAGAGAAAGAGAAAAAAAGCAGGTGACCCCCCTTAAACAATTATTTCCCTTCGTGGCGCTGTTAATGGACGAAATAACCTGAAAAAATACGTTACCTATAGAAGTAGAGATGCTAACCCATCAAAGATCTGTAGATATCGCTCATTCACACAATATTTGTTCGGTATCAGGCGCTGCGAAGGGAAAGCATTGTAAGAATACCACCCTCTGAGTCTCAATCAAGGAAGACACCCCCAAAATTCCGCCCACCCAGTTAGTGGCCAAGCTTACCAATGTAACCGGTAGACCAATTAGAACCTACTTTTTCCAAAGTTGGGCATATACAGTATATATATATATATATATACTGTATATATATATATATATATATATATATATATATATATATATATATATATATATATGTATATATATATATACTAAATTACAGGATCGCTATCGCTAGCTAGGGAAAAATTGACACCTAAACACGAAAATATATATAAAATTATATATATATACTGTATATATATATATATATATATATATATATATATATATATATATATATATATATATATATATATATATATATATATACTTCTAATATACTGTAATTGCACCTTCATATATTTTCCTACCTACAGTAATGTCTGTATCCTTTATTTCTGATTACGACGTCAAAAACTCTACAAGCCATCTTCTTTCTTTATAACCCCTCTGATGTCCTTTGTCGAGTACCTCAATCTACCTAAAGCCACTCTACCTATCCCTCCACCTCCTCAATCCACCCAAAGCCACTCTACCTATCCCCTCCACCTCCCCCATCCACCCAAAGCCACTCTACCTATCCCCTCCACCTTCCCCATCCACTCAAAGCCACTCTACCTATCCCCTCCACCCAAAGCCACTCTACCTATCCACTCCACCTTCCCAATCCACCCAAAGCCACTCTACCTCCCCCATCCACCCAAAGCCAGTCTACCTATCCCCTTCCAATCCACCTAAAGCCACTCTACCTATCCCCTCCACCTCCCCAATCCACCCAAAGCCACTCTACCTATCCCCTCCACCTCCCCAATCCACCCAAGGCCACTCTACATATCCTCTCCAACTCCCCAATCCACCCAAAGCCATTCTACCTTACCCATCCACTCGACCTATCCCCTTCACCTTCCCAACCCACCCAAAGCCACTCTACCTATTCTCTCCACCTTCCCAACCCCTCCAAAGCCACTCGATCTATCACCCCCACCTTCCCAACCCACCAAAGCCACTCTACCTATCCCCTCCACCTCCTCAATCCACCAGTCCATCCACTGGTCCTCACTCATCTATCTGTCTTCTTTCCACCCCTCAGCATCCCCCATCTATTCAATTGTTCCCCTCCACCCAACACCCTCCTCCCTTAGATACTTCACATCCCAAACCCCTCCACCCTCCACCTATACACCTCTCCTCCTCCCCCTCCACCTTCTCTGATACATCACCGCCGAAAGACCTCCACATATCCCTTCCAACCCCAACACCCTCTACCTCACCCCCTCCCCTTTCACACCCTCTGATACTTCACTTCCAAAACCCCTTCACTCCCAGCACCCTCCACCTCCAACCTCCAGCATCCTCCAACACTCTCCACCTGTACCCTCCTCCCACCCATCCATCCCTCCACCCACTCTCTCTACACCCCTGCACCTGTCCCCAACACTCCCCATCCACCTGTCCCCCCCTCCACACCCCTCCACACAGCCTCTGATACTTGGTCAGTCCATCAGCGTCAACGGGTCGTGAGGCGCTACCCGGGGCTCCTGCAACCTACCTCTCTCTCTCTCTCTCTCTCTCTCTCTCTCTCTGTGGTGTTACTCCTCCAGCTTCTATTCTCCTTTCTTCTCTAGAATCTCCTTTTTATATCTTTCACCCTATGCTCTCACTTATCTCGTCCCCTCTCGGCTTTACTCTCTCTCTCTCTCTGTATATATCAATATATATACTTTATTCATAATGTTAGGTTAAGATTTGGTAGAATAAAATATTTCTCAACTCCATTCTTTACTATGATTTTCCCAGTAGAAATTGTCTTACTCTGCTGAGGGACTTGTTTCCCCAACTAAATTTCAGACCGACCCAAGTTAGAAGGGAGTGGTGGGTGGGGAGAGAACCTTCTGCTTTGCTGTCTTTGCCTTCCACTTTGTAGCATATCTCTTGTTAGTCTTTAGTTCGGACTACCTAGTAGGGACTGCAAGGTCTATATATGCAGTTTGTGTATCTATGTAACCCTACATAACTCTCATTCTATTTATCTACTTGTCTCCCAATACTCCTCCCTTCCTCTCTCCACGCTCTCTCTTTCACAATCACTCACTCTCACTCTCACTCTCTCTCTCATGCCATTTATATCCTGGGTCTCCCAATACTCCTCCCTCCCTTTCTCCACGCTTTCTCGCTCTCTCGCTCTCTCTCTCTCCTTATCTCTCCCTCCATCTTGATCGCCTCTTCCCTCCTCTTTCCCCTCTCTTCCGTCCTCTTTCCACGTCTCTTTAAGTCCCTCTCTCCTGCTTATCGCCATGAGTGATCGCCCGCTATAGTCTGTTCGTCCTTCACCCATATTTCTCTTTAGTTATTCTCTCCCGTCTCTTCATGTCACCAATTTCTTGTTCTTGGTTTAACTCTCACAATGACTATCTATTTATGTATCTATTATATTATTGTTATTTGTTTTGTATTATTATTATTATTAACGTTTTTTTTTTTTATTTCTTTTCTTTTTTATGTTGAGTGGGTCTAACATTTACCGTTGTATTGCATGTCTGGGAGTAGATGCAGACAAGTCAGGTTATTCATACTCAATTTAGAAATGTTCGTTTTTGAGAGGACCATTCATGTCTGCATTTAAGCGGGGAAGGGTTTATTTATTGGTCGATTTATATATTTATTTAATAATATTATAGTTTCCTCTCTAGACCTGAATCAAGCTTGAAAAACCTCCCCAAGATCCCCCTTCTAGATAAATTTATATATTTTTCGGTAGAAAAAATGTCCCGACCGATGGCCGGTTCCTCCTAAATTATAGGCTCGGTATCGCTCGCCAGGAACAAATCAACACCTAAATGGCACGAAAGGTCTGATTTTGACAAACAAATGGGGCGAAAGGTCTTAAAACCGCCAAACTAATGGGCCGAACGTCATAAAATCGCAAAACTAATGGGGCTAAACATGAGGGAGAAGGGGGGCCAGAGAAAACAACCATCCCCCTTAATACTGCCTACAATATTCCCATTGCAGTACAGTATACATATATTTCCCATGCTTTCCTTCGCTATACATGGGGACTTACATTCTTGACATGTCCTATTTTCCCCTTATTTAAATACTATATAATGGATCTGCCTCCTACTCTCTCTCTCTCTCTCTCTCTCTCTCTCTCTCTCTCTCTCTCTCTCATCCCAAATATAGTCTCAAACATTCTTCCTGTTCACTACCACAATTCCTCGGTCTCTTTCTCTCTCTCTCTCCTCCCAAATATAGTCTCAAACATTCTTCCTGTTCACTACCACAATTCCTCGGTCTCTTTCTCTCTCTCTCTCCTCCCAAATATAGTCTCAAACATTCTTCCTGTTCACTACCACAATTCCTCGGTCTCTTTCTCTCTCTCTCTCCTCCCAAATATAGTCTCAAACATTCTTCCTGTTCACTACCACAATTCCTCGGTCTCTTTCTCTCTCTCTCTCCTCCCAAATATAGTCTCAAACATTCTTCCTGTTCACTACCACAATTCCTCGGTCTCTTTCTCTCTCTCTCTCTCCTCCCAAATATAGTCTCAAACATTCTTCCTGTTCACTACCACAATTCCTCGGTCTCTCTCTCTCTCTCTCTCCTGTCCTCACACCATTGCTCTTTCCTGGGAATCCTTTTCTCTCTTTCCCTATTCGTCTATCATTTTCATTCTCTTCTCTTTACCCTTCTTGTTTTCCCTTTCTCTCAATATTACGATCACTTTAGTTCTTTGGCATTTCCTTCGTCAATTTTCCTTAGTGTCTCTCCACTTTATTCTCCCTTCTTCGTATTTGTCTATTTCCCATTCGTCTTCCATTTTCTCCCCCTTGCCTTACTTCATTCATTCTTACTTTTCCACATATCGTTCTTTGTTTTCATCCTGCTTCTTCGTCTCTCTCTTACCTTTTCCGCCTTTTACTATATTAACCCTTTGAAGCTCTGACGCGTTTTAGCAATCTATTTTGGCTATCATTAGACGATTTTGAGCAGCTTAGGAAAGATCTGTGGGTATTGAACGGGCAAAGACTATCTCAATCAACCCGCTGACTTCCATAAACCCTTCCTAATCTGAATAAAATCGTCTAATAATTACCAGAAAACAGAACAGAAATGCGTGTTGGATTTTGAAAGGGTTAATCCCAATTTTGTTGACATCACTCCTTCTCTTTTTTCCATCCCATCCCTTCCTATTTAAGGGGAGATTTCCACTGGAGGGATTTTTTTCTGGACCCCTTTCTCCCTCATGTTTAGCCCCAATGCTTTTAAGATTTGGAGAAAAGTTAGACGATCTTAAGAACTTTCGCCCAATTTCTGTCAATTTTAAGACCGTTCGTACAATTTAGGTGTCTATTTTTTCCTGGCGAGCGATAGCGAGCCTGTAATTTAAGAGGAACCGGCCTTCGGCCGGGAAATTTTTCTACCGAAAAATGTACAAATTTATCTTGAAAGGGGGTCTAGCGGGTGTAGTTTTTAGCTTGATAGAGGTCTAGGGAACAACCTAAAAACCTCCCCTTTACCTCCCTTGTCTGTCCTACATCCTCTGTTCTTCTTGCTCTGCTCATTTATTATCCAAACAAGTTCTTCTCTAAACTAGTTATTGTCTCCTTTGTCTGCCTTCGCTCCCTTGTCTTCTGTTCTACCTTCTCTGTTCACTTCCTTTTTTCATACGAGATCTGATTTTGTTGCTTAGTTCTCTCTTGCTTTATCTACCTTCATCCGCCTCGTCTTCTTTCTTTCTACTCCACACATCATATCTCCCTTGCATTCCTCCACTCCAATTCCTCCTACTCCATCACCTCCCCTGCCTTTCTCCACTCCCATCCCTCCTATACTCCATCACCTCTTCCATCCCTCCTACTCTAGCACATCCACTCCCATCTCTCCTACTCCATCTCCTCCACTTCCATTCCTCCTACTCCATCTCCTCCACTCCCATCCCTCCTACTCCACCTCCTTCACTTCCATCCATCCTACTCCACCTCCTTCACCCTCATCTCTCCTACTCCACCTCCTTCACTCCCATCCCTCCTACTCCATCTTCCATCCTGTCACCCCTTCCCTCGTGTGGATTCCAACTTTCTAGCCCGGTGTGGTAGCGCAAGACTCCGGAGAATGCAAGGTATGGGGGGGAGGGGGATAGGTAGGGGGGGGGAGTGGGGGGAATAGGGAGGGGGGGAAGTGAGGAGTAATTGGGGAGGGGTGTGGGATTAGGGAAGGGTGGGAGGGGAGTGGTGAGGTTCGGGGAGGGAGGTGGGGATTAGGGAGGGGTGAGAGGAGGGTGGGAGGGAGTGGTGGGGTGGGGTGAGAGGAGGGTGGGAGGGAGTGGTGGGGTGGGGTGAGGAGTGGTGGGTGGGGTGAGGAGGTTTGGGGAGGGGTAGGAGGATTTGAGTTGGAGGGAGGGGTGGGGTTTGGTGAGGAGGTCTGGGGAGAGGGGTGTGGGATTAGGGAGGGGGTGGTGAGGTGGGGTGAGGAGGTCTGGGGAGAGGTGTGGGATTAGTGAGGGGTGTAAGGGAGTGGTGGGGTGGGGTGAAAAGGATTATGGAGGGGGTGGGATTAAGGTGGGAGGGTAGGGTAGTGTTCAGTGGTGGGGGAAGGAGAGAGGGAGGTTGGGGGGAGGAGGGGGGACTGGATTTTGAGGGGGAGAGGAGGAAGGAGTCGGGGGGAGGGTTAAAGAGAAAAGAAGTATAGAGCAAAGGAAGGAGTGTGTAACTGGAGAAGGGACGAGAAGGAACACTGAGTTAAGGGGGGAGGGGGGGGGGGGGAGGTAAATTGATTTGCTTATTTATTAATTATTCTATTTATTTATTTTCCTAGACCTCCATCGAGCTTAAAAATACATCCCTAGACCTCCCTTCAAGGTAAATGTGTACATTTTTCGATAGAAAAATATCCCGGTTCCTCTTAAACTTACAGGCTGGCTATCTCTCGTCAGGAAAATATCGACACCTAAATGGCACGATAGAGAAAAACTAATGGGGCTAAACATGAGGAAGACGGGGGAACAGAAAAACGACCCATGTCCCCTTAAAATAAAATGTAGGGACACGATTGGCAATAAAGGATAGGAGGTGTAGGAATGGAAAGAAGGAAATGGGAGATAGGAATTTAGAAGATTAAGGGGAGATTTCCACTTGAGGGATTATTTTCTGGACCCCTTTTTCCCTCGTGTTTAGCCCCATTGTTTTTTTGTTTTAGATTTTAAGACATTTGCCCCATTAGTTTGGTGATTTTAAGAACTTTCGCCCAATTTACGTCAGTTTTAAGACCTTTCGTCCCAATTAGATGTCGATTATTTCCTGGCGAGCGAAAGCGAGCCTGTAATTTATGAGGAACCGGCGAGACAATTTTCTACCGAAGAATGTGCAAATTAATCTTGAAAGGGGGTCTAGGGGGTGAAATATTAAGCTTGGTGGAGGCTTAGGGAACACACCAAAAAACCTCCCCTTAAGTGATGTGGGTGGGAAGAAAGTGACAGAAGAAAGTTAGGGGGTTGAAAAATGAAAACAAAATAGAAGTTACGAAGCGGGCTGGGGAGGAAAGGGGGGTGGGAGGGGGGGATGAAGGAGAGGGAGAAAAGGGGGGGGGGATGAAGGAGAGGGAGAAAATAGGGGGTGGGGGGGATGAAGGAGAGGGAAAAAATAGAGAGAGAAGGAACGAAGGGCATAGGAGAGAGAAGAAGAGAGGCGTTTTAAGGGGAGATGGGTCGTTTTCCTGGTCCTCCTTTTTCCCTCGTGGCAAGCACCATTTGTTTTGAGATTATAAGACGTTCGGCACATTAGTTTGGCGATTTTAACACGTTTCGCCCCATTCCGTTGTCAATTTTAAAATCTTTCGTGCCATTTAGGTGTCGAATTTTTCCTGGCGAGCGACAGCGAGCCTGAAATTTGAAGAGGAACCGGCCTCTGGGCGGGAAATTTTTCTTCCGAAAAAAGTACAAATTTATCTTGAAGGGGGCCTACGAGGTCTTTTTCTAAGCTTGATGGAGGTCTAGCGAGGAAACTAAGAAATATAGGAATAAATGAATTAATAGACCAAAATAACGGCCCATCTCCCCTTAAACAGAAGAGAAAGAGGGATGGGGCACAGTGGCATGACGTAAACCCCATCATCTTACCCCCCCCCCCCCCACCCCCCACACAGGGTTATTTTAAATCAAGTCGCTAGATAGTAAACCAGTGCCAATAATCGCTAGAATAATGCCACAATCTCTGCAATATCACTCTAAAATGGCTCAAATTTCCAGAATATCGCTAAAATTAATTTAGTTAAATGTAAGAATTTGCCTCTAGATAGAAGTAAATACCTCTAGATCTAACTGTTAAGTATGGTAGCTAAATTGGCAACACTTTCCAGAATATCGCTAGAATTCATGTATTTAGATATAAGAATTTGACCCTAAAAAGAAGTGCATACCTCTAGATCTATCGGGCAAGTAGCTAAATTGGCAACACTGCACCCCTAACCAGCCCCCCACCCCCCTAGCCCCTCTCCCCGTATTTACTTTGATCTAGAGGCATATATTTACATCTAGCTAAATTAATTCTAGCGATATTCTGGATATTTGAACCATTTTTGAGACATAATGTAAAGATTGTGCCATTATTCTAGCGATCATCAGCATATACTTACTATCTAGCGCACTTAATTTGGTAACCCCGCCCCTAACCCCCACCCCTCCCTTCTAACCACCTAACCCCCACCCCACCCCACTAATCACCTAACCCCCACTCATCCCCTCTAACCACCTAACCCCCACCCTTCCCCTCTAACCACCTAACCCCCACCCTCCCCTCTAACCACCTAGCCCCCACCCCTCCCGTCTAACCACCTAGCCCCCACCCCTCCCCACTAACCCCCACCCCTCCCCTCTAACCACATAACCCCCACCCCTCCCCTCTAACCACCTAACCCCCACCCCTCCCGTCTAACCACCTAGCCCCCACCCCTCCCCACTAACCCCCACCCCTCCCCTCTAACCACATAATCCCCACCCCTCCCCTCTAACCACCTAGCCCCCACCCCTCCCCACTAACCCCCACCCCTCCCCTCTAACCACATAACCCCCACCCCTCCCCTCTAACCACCAACCCTCCCCTCTAACCACCTAACCCCACCCCTCCCCTCTAACCACCTAACCCCCAACCCTCCCCTCTAACCACCTAACCCCCAACCTCTCCCCTCTAATCACCTAAACCCCACCCCTCCCCTCTAACCACCTAACCCCCACCCCTCCCCTCTAACCACCTAACCCCCACCCCTCCCCTCTAACCACCTAACCCTCACCCCTCCCCTCTAACTATCTAACCCCCCTTCCCCCCCCCCCCTCCATCTGTCATCATTATCAACGGCATCATATTAGAGCTGTTCGAGAAGCCTTCCCACACCGAGCTAAGCAGCAGCATTTGGGCTTGGGTGGCAAGTGGACTCAAACACTTGAGAGGAGAGGGTTGGGTTTTCTGGTCCACCTTCTCCCTCACGCTTAGCCCCATTAGCTTTCAGATTTTAAGACGTTTGGTTCATTAGTTTGGCAATCTTATGACCTTTCTCCCCATATCTTTGTCAAAATTAGGACCTTTCGTCACGTTTGTGCCATTTAGGTGTCAATTTTTGTTCCTGGCGAGCGATAGCAAGCCTATTATTTAGGATAAACAGGCCTTCGGCAGAGAAATATTTCTAACGAAAATGTACACATTTATCTAGAAGGAGTCTTGGGGATTTTTGTTTAAGCTTGATGGAGGTCAAGGAAGGAAACTAAAATAATAATAAATAATTAATTAAATCGACCAAAAATGAATCCCATCCCCTTAAGGTTGATAACAATTCTAACTCTCTAAATCGTTTGTCTTCATCTTTAGCAACTGTTGGACTATATAATGCTGTTGTAATTAACACAAAACATTTGATTTACACGAAAACATCTTTGTATAACATAGCCTTTATCCCAATACAACAAAACTATTTATCAACATATGCAAATTAACCTCTTTTGTACCGGCCACGTCCTTTTAACTTTATTCTGGCTACTAATAGACGATTTTCCTCAGTTTCAAAAGGGCCTCCAGCAATGATCAGTCTTTGAACAATCTTGCTTGACCCTTTTACTACCATACGTCTTTCGTAAACTGCTCAAAATCATCTACAGATAGCTAGAATAAAAAAATACAAAAATAAAAATAACAAAAAATAAAACGTCGTCCGTACGTACATAAGGGGCTAAATGTACACTAACCCTTGCTGGCACACCGAACAAGTCTTTGCACTACCTCCCGTCGCAGCTTTCACATAGTTTAGCGTCACCAGATGCTATCACCACTATAGTCCATTCATTATAGTTAGGCAAATAATCTTGACCACTAACCTCTATAACTCAGCAACGGCTAGAGTAATCAAGCTAATACTTATACCGTTTGGGAAGGGTCAGCCAGGGAATAAGTGCGGTAAATTACAGCCCATTTGCTCCAGCCCTTTTTGAGTTATAGAGGTTTGTGGTTTCGATTTTTGGCCAAATTATAATTAATAGACTATACCAGACAATCACTACCACCGTTTACTCTTTTATTGTCATTCATGGCAATACGAATTATTTTAGATTTGATATTTTAAGGGGGGATTATTGGCTTTTCTGGACCACCTTCTTCCTCATATTTAGGCCCACCAATTCATATGAAGTTTGTCCCATTAGTTTGGTGATTTTAAGACCTTTCGCCGTATTTGTTGTCAATATTAAGACCTTTCGTGCAATTTAGGTGTCGACGTTTTCCCTGGCGAGCGATAGCGAGCATGTAATATAGTAGTAACCGGCCTTCGTCCGGCATATTTTTATATTGAAAAATGTACAAATTTATCTTGAAGGGGGCTCCTGGGGGTATTCTTTAAGCTTGATGGAGGTCTAGGGAGAAAAATAAAAAAAAATAATAAAATATAATTAAATAAGCAAATAAATACGCCCATCCCCCCTTAATGATCCAGTAAAGATACATTACAGAGACAAACAGCTGGATAAAACGCATTATGTGATTTTATATAACACTTTACCATATTACTGTCATTTCTACCACCAATGCACTGTGCGTTGGTAATTTTCTTGTTTTCATTACCACTAACATGTACTGCAAAGTGCTATCATTACAATCATCGCAACTATCACCTCTTTGCCAATACTCCATGTGTCTGATTACCCTCACTATGCCCTGTTCCAAACACAGTAAGTACCCCAGAACTCCTTAAGGGGGGATGGGTCACTTTTTGGTCAATTTTTGCATGTATTCGTTATTTTTCTAGTTTCCTCCCTAGACCTCCATCAAATTAAAAAAAAATCCATTAGATCCCCCTTCTAGATTAATTTGTACATTTTTCGGTAGAAAAATTTCCCGGCCGAAGGCCGGTTCTTCCAACATTACAGGCTCACTATCGTCCGCCATGGAAAAAATCGACACCTAAATAGCACGAAAGGTCTAAATATTGACGAATAAATAGGGCGAAAGGTCTTAAAATCGACTAACTAATGGGGCAAACATCTTAACATCTGAAAACTAATGGGACTAAACATGAGGGAGAAAGTGGTCAAGAAAACCAGCCCATCCCCCCTTAACATTAACCTCATTAACTCACAAACGACTGTAGTAATTCCAGCCAATACGTCTACCATTTGAGAAGAGTCAGGCAGGGAAAAGGTGTTCAAATGTGCAGCCCATTTTCTCTACCCCTATTTGAGTTACAGAGGTTAGGGTTAACAAGTTCTAGCCAACCTATTTGGAACAGGGTATAACAACACCACTATCACCACCACTTCCTGCTATTGTTTGTATTTTTTTGTATTTTTTATGTGAGTGAGGGAGACAAAAGGCAGAACTGTCCGCAGCGAGTGCCTCCCCCAGAATTGAAAGAGTGACAGGGCCAAAATCAAGGGACAATCGAGCCAAAATGCTTGGACACACAGAGTTTGAAGCAATTTAAGTCATAGAGAGAGGGAAAGGCCGATTCTGGGAGAGAGTTCCAAAGGTCAGCAGTTGAATAGAAGATAGACTGGGAATAACGTTTCACTCTTGGGTTAGAGAGTTGCACAGAGTAGGGGTGAGATTAAGTTGCAAGATGGGTACTACGTACCCTATGTAGAGGAGGTGGTATACACTGGGTAAGCTCTGAGGAACACTGATTATTGTAGTAACGATAGAATAGCGAGAGAGATGCAACATTGCAGCGAAGAGAGAGAGATTGCAGAGAGTTGGTGAGTGGGTGGGAGTTAATGATTCAAAAGGCTTTCCTTACTACTTTGTCTAGGAGTGCGGTTTGAGAGGATCCTCCCCACACATGTGAACAATACTCAATACAAGGACGCACTGTGCCCCTGTACAGAGTAAGAAGCTGTGCAGGGGTAAAGGACCCCATGAGGCGGTTGAGCACACCCAGCTTCTGGGAGGCTGCCTTAGCAAGACTGGCAATATGGTCCTTCCAAGTGAGAACAGAAGAAAAAAGACACAGAGAATATTGAGAGAAGATGAAGGATTGATTCTTGTAGTGTTGAAGTGTAAGGGATAGTCCTCTGGGAGTTCTGGATGGGTAGTAAGATGAAGAAATTGGGTTTTGGAAGCATTAAAGGCAACAAGGTTTTCTCTGCCATACCCATAGCTTACTCTGACTGTTCCTTTTACTTATATATCTTCTAGATCTCAAGTGATGGCGTCTTTTCCGTGGATTGACCTCCCTACTGCCAACCTAGAAGTTGGCAGATTGGGAGCCAAAGCGTCACATTTTTCCCTTGCCCCTCAACTTTCCCTTCATAATTGCTGAGGGGCACAGGGCCTTGGGTGGGGTTTTGGTTTCCCGGGCATTTTCGCACCCCCCTCAGCTCCCTGCCTTGGAGTGGCTTCGGTCACCCGGGCTTTGTTAGTGGTAAGCAGGGAGGGTTTTGTGGGGGCGCTCGTTTATGGCCTTGGTCTTGCTCGAGACCTTGGGGCTGTTCGGCCAGACTGCCTGGGGAACAACAACAACAACAACAACAACAACAACAACAACAAGGTTTTCTCTGCCCCAATTGGAAATAGTAGTTAGATCAGAAGATAAGTGTTGCATGGCTTCAATACGTTTGTTTTTGAGGGATTGCTGGCTGGGGCATTCAGGAAAACTAATTGAGTAGTGTAAGGTAGAGTCGTCTGCGTATGAATGGATGGTACTAGAGGTACAGTTGAGAAGATCGTTTATGAAAATTAGAAAGACAATGGGAGATAGGACAGAGCCCTGAGGAACACCGGAGTTAATAGGATGAGGAAGTGCGCGATGGCTGTCCACAACCGCAGCTATGGAATGGCCGGAAAGGAAATTAAAGACAAAGGCACAGATGGAGAGATAGAAACCGAAGGAAGGTAGTTTAGAAATTAAAGATTTGTGCCAGACTCTATCGAAGACCTTCGATATGTCTAGCGCAATAGAAAAGGTCTCACCGAAGTCCCGGAAGGAGGATGACCAAGAGTTAGTAAGATATTAAAGATCACCAGTAGAGCGACCCTTAAGGTCGTTGCACACTGACACGAAAGCCCCTCCAGGCGAGTTCCCGACTTGAAATTTCAGCCTGATACGGCGAATCGGCAACATAATCGTGGGTATCGGAAATTAGCCGTGGGTAACTCTCACGGTCCAAGCGACTTATCGGGGGTCGATACGAGATTTTGAGCTGTTCAAAAGTTTGTGGGAATCCCCCGGCAACTGTAAAAAATTGTCTGAGTCTGGTCTCCATCACGAACTTGCCGTATTATTATTATTATTATTATTATTATTATTATTATATGAGATGCCGAAGTCTCCAACCAGGGTGCAGAAACACCATCAAGATGAATCCACACAAAACACCCGGAGGCACTGGAGAGAGACTACGGCAACTTAGGAAAAAATAAAAACATATACTGTATACTGTACTGTACATATACACATATTAAACACAGATAACATATTATGCAGTGGAGGATATCAAGTATAAATATAATACAATAAAATAGAATAAAATAAGTTTAAAATTAGAAGTAATGCTGCAAAAAAGCATTAACTCTAGACTTAAAAATGGAGATATGAGCTGAATTGACTAGCTCATTTGGCAACAATCGTGTGGTCCGTATCAAAGACGTATGGTCCGTATCAAAGCCATATGGCCCGTATCAACGTCGTCTGGTGAGTAAGCCAGCCATGCGGACCGTATCTCTTCCATGCGGAAAATTGGCAACGGTCGAGTTGGCAACCGCGCGTCTAGCCTCAATCCAGTTGCACGTCTCACGGCGTCGATACGACGTCGATACAATTCTTCTGAGTTGTATCGCAGTCTTTTGGGTCGTATCTATTTCGTGGACTAGACGTGTACCCTTCGCACGACTTTTCCTATCTTCTTCGAAGCATTTGTTTCTCCACCCTATCAGCATCGCTAGTCTTATCAAGTCGTGCGGAAGAGATACGGTAGAGATACGACTCTAACGATGCCAGCCATTTTCGCCGCGATCTCTAGTAAAGTCGGCAAGACACAGGATTTGTATGTGTCGTGGGTGTCCGTGCTAGTCTTGAAGGGGCTGTCGTGTCAGTGTGCAACGACCTTTAAGGAAGCCATACTAGCAATCTGAGAGTAGATTATGAGAAGAGAAATGCTTACGATATTTGGAAGCAAGAATAGTTTAAGGGGAGATGGGCCGGTTTTCTGGACCACTTTCTCCCTTATGTTTAGCCCCATTAGTTTGCAGATGTTAAGATGTTTGCCCCATTAGTTAGTCGATTTCAAGACCTTTCGCTCCATTTCTTCCGTCAATATTTAGACCTTTCGTGCTATTTAGGTGTCGATTTTTTCCCTGGCGAATGATAGTGAGCCTGTAATGTTGGAAGAACTGGCCTACCGAAAAATGTACAAATTAATCTAGAAGGGGGATCTAATGGATGTTTTTTTAAATTTGATGGAGGTCTAGGAAGGAAACTAGAAAAATAATGAATACATGCAAAAATCGCCCAAAAAGTGAACCATGTCCCCTTAAAAAACTTTAGAGATACAAGAGATAAGAGCAATTGGACGATAGTTGGAGGGTTGAGAGTGGTCACCCTTCTTTGGGACAGGTTGAATGAGAGCAAACTTCCAGCAAGAAGAGAAGATGTTAGAGAGACAGAGACGATAGAGTTTGCCTAGGCAGGGAGTCAGCACGGAAGCACATTTTCTTTGATTACAACAGGAGGAACACCATCAGGACCGTAAGCCTTCTTAGTATTAAGCCCAGAGAGGGTAGAAAGTAGATCTTTAGAAGAGATTATAGGATATTAGGCAGTAGCCTTCACTGGTACCACACAATAATAATCCTTAACCCATTCAGTACCGGTGACCTGATTTGCATACATTCTGGAAACTCTTCGACGATTTTATTCAGCTTAGGAAGGATGTCTACCAATTATAAGGCTACAAACTATCTCAATTATTCATTATGGCTACCGTAGTTCCTTCGTAAGCTTCATAAAATCATCTAAATGTACCCGAAAGCACATATAGAAAACGCGCCGATACTGCATGGGTTAACGTGTCCGATTTATTACAAAAAAACCCATATCAGTACCACTAGATAACCAATACTACCACCCCCATTATTGCTACCACTACTACCACTATAACAGTACCAATACTACCACCCCCATTATTGCTACCACTACTACCACTATAACAGTACCAATACTACCACCCCCAATATTGCTACCACTACTACCACTATAACAGTACCAATACTACCACCCCCATTATTGCTACCACTACTACCACTATAACAGTACCAATACTACCACCCCCAATATTGCTACCACTACCACCACTATAACAGTACCAATACTACCACCCCCATTATTGCTACCACTACTACCACTATAACAGTACCAATACTACCACCCCCATTATTGCTACCACTACCACCACCACTGCTACCATTATTACTACCACTACCACCACCACTACTACTACTATAACAGTACCAATACTACCATCCCCATTATTACTACCACTACCATTACACCCACCACCAATACTACCACTATAACACTACCAATACTACCACCCCCATTGTTGCTACCACTACTACCACCACTACTACCACTATAACACTACCAATACTACCACCCCCATTATTGCTACCACTACCACCACCTCTACTACCACTACCACCACCACTACTGCCAATTTAACAGTACCAATACTACCACTACCATTATTGGAACCACTACCACTACCACCACCACTATAACAGTACCAATACTACCACTACCATTATTACTACTACCACCACCACCACTACTACCACTTTAACAGTACCAATACTACCACATCCATTATTACTACCACTACCATCACCACTACTACCACCAGTTCCAACATTTATACCGCTCTACCATTAATACCATCATTCTCTGCCACCACTACCACCAGTTCCAACTTTTATACCACTCTACCATTAATACCATCACTCTCTGCCACCACTACCACCAGTTCCAACATGTATACCACTCTACCATTAATACCATCATTCTCTGCCACCACTAGCACCAGTTCCAACATGTATACCACTCTACCATTAATACCATCACTCTCTGCCACCACTACCACCAGTTCCAACATTTATACCACTCTACCATTAATACCATTACTCTCTGCCACCACTACCACCAGTTCCAACATGTATACCACTCTACCATTAATACCATCATTCTCTGCCACCACTACCACCAGTTCCAACATTTATACCACTCTACCATTAATACCATCATTCTCTGTCACCACTACCACCAGTTCCAACATTTATACCACTCTACCATTAATACCATCATTCTCTGTCACCACTACCACCAGTTCCAACATTTATACCACTCTACCATTAATACCATCACTCTCTGCCACCGCTACCACCAGTTCCAACATCTCCTACACCACTCTCCAATAACTACCAATACTCTCTGCCACCACCACTACCACCATCTATACCAATCTACCATTATTACCAACACTTTCTGACACCATTACCACCATTACCAATATTTGTTGTGCCCAATACTCTCAATACCACCATCTTCTGCCACCATTACCAGTTCCAACATCTATACCACCATTACCAACACTCTGCTACCATTACCACCAGTACCAATATTTGCCGTGCCCAATACTCTCACTACCATCATTTTCTGCCACCACCACCACTTCCAACATCTTCTATACTCACCACCACCACTGCCAACACTCTCTGCCACCATTACCACCAGAACCAATATTTGTTGTGCCCAATGCTCTCGCCTCAACAGCCCAAATAACCTACCATTACCGGTTAAGAGTACCAACATTACCAACTCTCTCTCTCTCTCTCTCTCTCTCTGGCATTACCCCCTCCCAGTTCTCCACCTCTCACTCACACACACACACTCTCTCTCTCTGGCATTACCCCCTCCCAGCTCTCCACCTCTCACTCACACACACACACACTCTCTCTCTCTCTCTCTCTCTCTCTCTCTCTCTCTCTCTCTCATTACCAAGTGCACGCTCCATCTACAGTCAAAATCAACAGTTCAACCACAGTTTAGATGAAGAATTATGATGTTTTTTTTTCTCTTTCTCTCCCTCTCTCTTTGGCCTGTATCCATTCGGCCCCATTCAGCCTACTGTTTTAAGACGCTTACCCCCATCCAGGTGTCAATATTTTCCTGGCGAGCGGTAGCAAGCCAGCATATATATATATTTTTTTTTGACAGCAAGTTAAATTTACATTTTTCAATAGAAAAATATCTCCGGCAAAGCCGGATTTCTCCGTACAATGTTAGCTCGCTATCGCTCGCCAGGAATAAATTGGCACCTGGATGGGGATAAACGTCTTAAAACAGTTGGCTGAATGGGGCCGAATGGAGACAAGCCAGAAAAAGAGAGAGAAGGAGAGAGAGAGAAGGAGAGAAAGATAGAAAAAGCCGGTGACCCCCCTTAAAATGAAAAGTTGACAACAGTTACCCTTTCAGTACCGGTGTCGTCCTTTTCATTATATTCTGGCAACTATTAGACGGTTTAATTCATCTTAGGAAGGATGTCTACCCATTAAAAGATTACAGCCTATCTCAATTAATCCTTTTAGCTACCATATATCCTTCCTTCATTATAATCGTCTAAATACAGCTGAAGTAAAAACAAAAAGACGTCGCCGGTACTGTAAGGGTTAATATAAACGTTCACCCCATTAGTTTGGCGATCTTAAGAACTTTCGACCCCTTTCTGTCAATGTTAAGACCTTTCGCGCCATTTAGGTGTCGATTATTATCACCCATCAACGGTGTCTCCTTATTTTTGCCCTTAACCCTTTCAGTATTATGCCGCTCTTCATCCTCTTTTCCGGGCTATTATTAGACGATTTTATTGAGCTTACGAAGAACCTGCGCGAGTCCAAAGGGTTAGGACTGTCTCATTATTAAGCCTCTGACTCCCATGCATCCTTCCTAAGCCGAATTATAGTCTAATAATAACCATGTATCTATAAACCTCGATAATAACCAAAGTACTATAAGAACTGCCTCTTGGAATACTGAAGGGTAAGACAATAGGGAAGAACGGACAGTGGTGGGAGATCTGGGTAGGGCTAGAACGGTTAAGTGTTATTAAAGGGAGGTTTTTACTTTGTTCCCTAGACCATCCATCAAGCTTAAAATTACATCCCCTAGAACCCCTTTCAAGATAAATTTGTACATTTTTCGGTAGAAAAATGTTCGCCCACAAAATGCAAGGACACAAGCATTCAGAAGCACCAATCACTCATCAGCCCCCGAAATCAATGGCTTCACCTCACTAAATTACAAAATTGTCAGGATACCCTATGAAGAATCTGACTAAGTTTGGAGAGAGTTACATATAGTCACATTAATACACAGACTGCATAGACCTTGTGGTCCCTACTAGGAAGTCCGGACTTGATCTTAACATGGGATTGATTTGCTACATAGTAAAAGGTAGTAAAGTTAGCAAAACAGAAAGGGGGGAGAGAGAGAGAGATTGTGTGTGTCTGTTTGTGAGTGTGTGTGTGTGTGTGTATGTGTGTGTGAGAGAGAGAGAGAGAGAGAGAGAGAGAGATAAGGAGTTACAAGGAATAGTTAGTATCTCAGAGACCTTGCTGTTCATTCCGAGGAGATACTCGAAGTGAAAGGAGGGAGACTGTTTAGTGCACTACACTCATTACAGTGTTATAGTTTGTTCCAGGTAGAACAGATCTTATGTGAAAAAGTTTCCAAAAATACTAGTGCTGAACCTCTTCAATTCTAATTTCCAGTCATGGTTGCATTTTGTATTCAGGCTAAACATTTTGTTATAATCCACGTTGTCAAACCCATTAATTATTTTAAAAACTTCAATGAGCTGACCTCGTAGTCTGCGTGTCTCCAACGGAAAGATATTAAGAGTTCTCAACCGGTCCTCATAGCTCAGTCTTCTAATCAATGGAATAAGTTTTGCAGCTCTAGTTTGTACTCTTTCCAGTCGCTCTATATCTTTCCTGAGTGCTGGAGACCAGAATTGAACAGCATACTCCAGGAGAGGCCGTATCAGAGCGTTGTAAAGTGTGAGGAATATTTCCTTATTTCTATACTTAAATTGCCTCTTAATATAGCCCAATAATTTCTGAGCTTTCTTCTCTACTTCAGTGCACTGCTTGGAAAACTTTGGGTCACTGCTCATCAGAAAGCCCAACTCCTTTTCCAAGTTAGTCACTTCCAGAGGCATTCCCAATACCGAATAGCCTGACTTGGAATTTGCTTGGCCGATATGCATCACCTTGCATTTTTCCAAATCTAGAGGCATCTGCCATGTCTCCGACCATTCACCCAGTATGTTGAGGTCCATCCTCAGCTGTTCAACCGCTTTGGAGTCCTTCACATTCATTTCAAGCTTTATGTCATCTGCAAACTTGGAGATCACACTCAACAGACCAATATCTATATCATTGACATATATGATAAACAGAAGTCGGCCAAGGACAGATCCCTGTGGAACTCCAAAAGTGACTGGAGTCCACTCAGAGGAAACACCATTGATTACCACTCGTTGTTAATGCGGTTGTTTCAATGCGGATAAATGTAAAGTACTACATGTCGGATACCTAAATGAGAAAGCAAACTATTCGATGAATGGCACTCAGCTTAAGAATGTAAACAGAGAAACTGATCTGGGAGTAACAATATCGAGTAACCTAAAACCGAGTCAACAATGTTCAGAAGTTGTTAAGAAGGCAAACAAAATAATTGGCTTTATAGGCAGGTCATTTGAGCATAAATCCAAAGAAGTTATCCTAACCCTTTACAATTCCTTAGTCCGCCCTCTTCTGGAATACTGCGTTCAATCCTGGTGCCCTTACTACCAAAAAGATATAAACAAGCTAGAACGAGTTCAACGTAGAGTTACCAAAATGATACCTAGCCTAAAGAACAAACCATACGAAGAGCGTCTTAGAGAATTAAATCTATTTCCTTTACCCCAGCGCAGATTAAGAGGCGACTTAATTCAAGTGTTCAAAATCATCAAAGGCATCGACAATATGAACTGTAGTAAGTACTTCACTATCGACCAATCTAATTACACGCGGGGAAACGGTTGCAAAATTATTGGTAAATCTTTTAACTCGCACGAATCTAAGAATTTCTTCTTCAATCGAGTTGTCAACTTGTGGAATGGGCTTCCCCGAGACGTTATAGACTGCAGCACCGTTGATTCATTTAAATTCCGCCTAGACAAATATCTCGCATCAAACCCGCGACTGACTGCGTTTATAAATGAATAACTTTATCCTCCCCTCAGTTACTAACCCATATGTCCCCTACTAGCTTCCTAGTCCTGCCACGTTAGTGGCAGGGCAGTGGTTCCCTTTCCAATGTTCCCTTACCCACTCTGAACCACTGTTTGGACACTTGATCCTCAGTGTTTTGGAGGACGAGCAACCTAGAAGGGTCACTGGACCTGTTGTTGCTTGATTTCCTTTGTACTCCTTTGTACTCCTTTGTTGTTGTCTACCTGTTAGCCAATTTTCTATCCATTTTGTGACCTCTGAATTGATACATAGTGCACTCACTTTAACTATATTATGACAATAAATTTTGAATTTGAATTTGAATTACTGTAAAACAAACCCAGCCAAGCCATCTCTTAAACGTAACAGCCTGCCATACCCAAACCAATAAACTAATACTAGCCAAACGTGTATGCATAAATCAAAGGCACATGTTTGTTGCAAAACAAACCGAGTTAATTTTGTCTGGCGTACAGTATACAAAACAGTACACTAATACCTCCTCCCTACTGTATGTATTCGTAAACCCATCTACTGCAAAACAAACCCAACCAGTTCTCTCTTTAACGAAGCGGCTTGACACAGCCCAGACCCCCTTGTTAATGACCGTGCCCCACCCTCCCCTGGTCCCAACACGCCCCCCCAAGCCAACTTTCTCAGCACGCGCGGGAGGAGCTCGCTGACACGCCTGACTCGTGCGGGGCGCGTGGGGCCGCCCTCCAGGGGGGGGGGGGGGGGGGGGCTGGTTGGTTGGCTGGGGGGTAGGCGGCCAGGTGAAAGAGAGGTATTTCCAGTGCAACTACAACCAACGCCCGTATTCATAACCCTTTCACTACCGTGGATGAATAGGTTGTTCTATTTCAGCTATATTTAGACGATGTTATGCAACCCAAGAGTGAAACGATAATCCCAATGTTTCTTCTATTCAACAGATAAGATCCGGAACTCTCTCCCCGAATCCATCTTTCCCTCATCCTATGACTTACATTGCTTCAAATTTCGTGTGTCCAGACATTTTGGCTCGAAGACTCCTTGATTTTGGCCCTGTCATTATTTCAATTCTGGGGGAGGCACTCGTCACGGGCAGTTTTGCCTTTAGTCTCCATCATCCACATAGAAAATAAATAAGCTTAGGAAGGATCTGTGGTAGTTATAAGGGTTGACTGAGATAGTCTGTAGCCTCTTAATTCCAACAACAGAAGGATGCAAGAAGGGCTGAAGGTAATATTTTATTATTCTGTATTATATAATAAGTAATGTATTTATTTATTATATTTTTAAGAATGTAATGAAACGGTATTGTACAGAACGCCTCTGATCCACATTTGGCAAATCCCACATTCTTCTTTTATACCTAGAACCACTACAGATTACATAAACTTAACCCTAAGAAGATCGTGACAGTATATTGACAGTATATTCTGGCTCTCATTAGACGATTGTATGCATTATAGGAAGGATCTGTGGAAATAATAAGGGTAAAGACTATCTCAAATAACCCTCTGACTTCCAAGTACCCTTCCTAATCTGAATATAATCGTCTAATAATAGTCAGAAAACAAAGCAGAAATGCGTATTGTATCTTCTTAGGGTTAATAAGTAACCTAGAATGCCCACACCATCCCCCACCACAAGCTATAGAGCCATTGATATTATGATTTTTTTTTTTTTTTTTTTTTTTTTTTTTTTTTTTTTTTTTATTAGCTAGCCCACCGTGAAATCTGTCGGGCTAACATTCCACAGGTAGTTGCAACATAGCAAAATAGTACCTTAGGGGGTAGTACTCGATTTTTCTGGACCCCCCTTTTTTTTTTTTTTTTTCTACGTGAACGAGGGAGACAAAAGGCATAACTGCCTGCAGCGAGTGCCTCCCCCAGAGTTGAAAAAGTGACAGAGCCGAAATCAAGGGACGTTCGAGCTAAAATGCCTGGACACACGGAGTTTGAAGCAATTTAAGTCATAGGAAGAGGGAAAGACTGATTCTGGGAGAGTTCCAGAGCTCAGCAGTTGAATAGAAGAACGTCTGAGAATAGCGTTTCACTCTTGGGTAGGAGAGTTGCACAGAGTAGGGGTGGGATTGTGTTGCAAGACGGGTACTCCGTACCCTACGTTATACGTAGAGAAGGTGGTATACATTGAGAAAGCTCCGAGGAACACTGATTATTGTAGTAGCGAGAGAGATGTAACATTGCGGCGAAGAGAGAGAGAGATTGCAGAGAGTTGGTGAGTGGAGGGGAGTTAATAATACGAAAGGCTTACCTTTCTATTTTGTCTAGGAATGCGGTGTGAGAGGATCCTCCCAACACATGTGAACAATACTAATGCAAGGACGCACTGTGCCCCTGTACAGAGCAAGATAGTTATTGACAAGATTAACATATTAGTTTTGAGGTTTTAAGACGTTTGTTCCGTTAGTTTGGCGATTTTGAGAGCTTCCGCCTATTATTATTTTTTTTTATTTTGTATTTTTTTTTTTTTTTTGTAAATATTAAGACCTTTCGTGCCCTTTAGGTGTCGATTTTTTCCTGGAGAGCGATAGCGAGCCTCTAATTTTAGAAGGAATCGGCTTTCGGCCAGTACATTTTTCTACCGAAAAATTTACAAATTTATCTTGAAAGGGGGTCTCGGGGGTGTTTTTCTAAGTTTGATGGAGGTCTAGCGAGGAAACTCAAAAATTAATATATTGATATACTGTATATATATATAGACCAAAAACCAAGCACTACCCCCTTAATGGTTGATTTTTCTGACCCCCGTCCACCCTTCTCCCTCATGTTTAGCCTCACTAGTTTTCATATTATAAGACGTTCGGCCCATTAGTTTGCCCCACAGATAATTTAGAGAATAATGTGACAAAAAGATAGGAAAAAAACATTGATATGTTTCGATATAAGATAAATGTATAAAAAATGAGCTACTAAAGCAATGGTCTGGGAAAGCTGGTAAGCATCGTAATTCAACATAAATAAAGGAGAGAAAAAAACAGTTCTATTGGTAGGTAATTATGAGAAAAACAAATACAGGGTGATTATGAAGTCCCTATACATTTCAGTGATATCGTTACTAAATACATTTCTGTTGCAGGTAATGTGAAACAATGCTAACAATAGAAGAACAAACAACCGTTGTTTGTGCTCGTCTGCGTGGATTGTCGTATGAACAGGTGCGGTCAGATTTCACCCGTAAATTCAGAAAGTCAGGCCCAGCCAGGCTAGCTACCAAGAACCTGGTCAACAAATTCAAGCGAACTGGTAGTGTTGCAGATGAAGAACGTCCTGTTAGGCCGGCCATAACGCCAGACACCGTGCAAAGTGTACAGGATGCGATCACACGTAGCCCCTCCGCATCTACCAGGAGACTTAGTAGGGAGCTTGGTGGTGTAATGGTTTAGATGCTTATGATCTGGGTGTGGTGTCCCGAGTTCGAATCCCGGGAGGACCATATGCTTTCATTAGTTTATTCTAGTACATTGGGTTTTGTAATTGATGATTAATGTTAAGAACGGGGTGTTACTTAATTCCACGTGCAAGGTGGTCACAGTGAAATGTACTGAATCTGTGTCCTATTGTGAGATATGTTTCAGCAATACCGTATATTGTGTAATAAAACCTGTTCATGCAGAAAATGTATAGTGACTTTTTAATCACCCTGTATGTGAAAACAAAAATTGAAGGTTCAGTACCCTACACTGAGAGTACATGATTTATATTGTATTAATCTCACCACAACACAAAACACCTCCAATGGAATTAATGAAATCATATATGTGATCCACCGAGATTCGAACCTGGGTTATCACACACAGATTTTTAGACACCTTAACCATTACACCAAGACGGTTAAAGGTTTATGCACACGCCTACGACTTATCCATTCTCGAATACTGGATATTAACCTAATCATGTTCATATTCCCAACCGCGCTATGGTAGCCTACTGTTTAAGTGAGAGGAAAGAATATTCATGGAGCACAGATCATAGTAGACCGGCCTCGCTACGAAATATCCCTGAACCTACTGATAATCTATATTTTATTAATTTCACCACAACACCAAACACCTCCAATGAAATTATTGAAAGCATATTATGTGCTCCACCGGGATTCGAACCTGGGTTATCACACACAGATTTTTAGACACCTTAACACACTGGACACATTGCACAAGTGGGCTCGGGAAACAGAATACAAACATGAAGCAACGCATGCAGGTTAACAGTAACGAGTAAATAAATATGTTAATGTATTAATTTCACTCCCAACACCGAACACCACCCAATGAAATTAATGAAAGCATGTGATCCTACCGGGATTTGAACTTGGGTTACAATATACAGATCTTAAAGACTCTAACCATTACTCCATCAATAATAGCATTGTAGTAACGGAATACAGAGATGATGGTGATAACTATTTTGAGGTAATATACAAATGTTCATTTGAAATTAATTCCACACGACCAGAAGAAAAATATACATAACAACTTGTCATCATTATTCCACTGCAGAAAGTGGCAGTTGTCACCGAAACTATTTGGAGTGAAAGAAAATTCGTCTGTTAGCATGTGTTATTTGTGTTCTTAATATTTTGTTCAGTTTTCCAGTGTGATGTCCCTGCCTTAACCCCTTCTTTACCGGCGACGTCTTTTTAATTATATTCTAGCTATATTTAGACGATTTGGTGCGGTTTAAGAAGGATCTGTGGTAGTTAGAAGGGTTAAGTGAGATAGTTTGAAGCCTGTTTATTGCTGGAGGCCCATTTTAAACAGAATGAAATCGTCAAATAGTAGCCAGAATAAATTTAAAAGTACATCACCGGTACAGATAGGGATTAATAATGATTACATTATAGTTTATCATCAATAGTTCTAGTATTGTGAAAAAGTACTTTATACAGAGGTATACGACTCCCTAAAAAGGCATGACCGAATCATTAGGAGGGCTGAGAAATTATTGTATTTTATGCAACTGAGCTTGGGCAAGTACTTCATCGTTAAATATCCTTGCTACCCATCTCGATTGTCAGGTAATTATCGAATTCCAAGTGCCCCAACCGGGTAGCAAAAGAAATATCTGTACACGGGAAGCAGTGTTGCCAATTTAGCTACTTTTCCGCTAGATCTAGAGGTATTTACTTTGATCTAGACTCAGTTCTAGAGGCTAATTCTTACATCTAGCGACGTGAATTCTAGCGATATATTTGTAGATTTGAGCCATTTTAGAGCGATATTGTAGAGCTTGTGCCATTAGTCTAGCAATATTCTTTAGATTTGAGCCAGATTAGAGCGATGTTGTAGAGATTGTGCCATTATTCTAGATATATTCTGTAGATTTGAGCCATTTCAGAGTGATATTGTAGAGATTGCGCCATTATTCTAGCGATAATCTGTAAATTTGAGCCATTTTAGAGCGATATTGCAGAGATTGTGGCATTATTCTAGCGATATTATGTAGATGTGAACCATTTTAGAACGATATTGTAGAAATTGTGGCACTACTCTAGCGATTGTCGGCATGTATTTACTGTCTAGCGGACTTGATTTGGTAACCCTGACTCGGGAAGGGAGAGGGGGAAGAGAAGGGGGGGGGGGGGGGGGGGGGGGGGGGGGTAGGCGTTGAACTTTCTCCAGCACTAAGGGGGGGGGGGGGGATAGACGGAGCACACGACATGTACTCAACCCAGGTCAACGGCAAATTATGGGGGCTCTCAGGTAAGGGGGTGGGCTGGGTGGAGGAGAGGAGGGAGGGAGGGAGAGCACATACATACATACACACACACACACACACACACACACACGCATATATATATATATATATATATATATATATATATATATATATATATATATATATATATATATAAAAACACAAGGTGATCCTTAAAAGTTTGCATACGTAGATGGACGTTATTTCAGAGTTACAACATATTTAAAACCTACTGATATATACAAAGAACTCTACGTAGTGGAAAACGAAATCTCCAGATGTAATTATGATTGTATGGACAGTTTCGAAATTGTTTTACAAAATTCACATGCGATCTGCATTGAAGAAGAGAAATGCTGGTGTTCTGCCGGTGTATTATTCATTTTAATAAGTTTAATGAAGCATTCCGATGATACCATAAGATGCTCATGATACCTTAGTAAGCAAAACTGAGTGATATACAGAATAGTAATATCGATTCAAAAACTATTCTCTTCCACAGTCATTTTCTTTATCTATCAATAACTATTATAAATGTAATAGCTCCGAAAAAAAAATAAGAAAGCTCACCTCGACGGTCATAGAATAATTTTGTCTTACTATTGTCTGGTGAATATGTCCTTTACTGTAAAAGTATGAAAACTATCTATTAAGAGACGACATGATCACCGAAGGGGTGGCCACGAATAAATCGCCCCCATGCACCTCTGTCCCCTGTCAGCCAACGCCCCTCCTCCCATTCAACACCACTTTCACGCATATACCTCTCAACTCCATCCTTCCACCTCACTCTCGGTCTGCTTCTCCCTCTCTGTCCTTCCATGTCACTCTCGTACACTCGCCTCCCATATGTTCCACATGGCTGAACCATCTAGAGGTGTTCCTGTTCACAGTTTCCAGCACATCCACATCCACACCACACCTCTCTCGTACTTCCTCATTCGTCTATCTATCCCTCCATGTACCTCTGCATGCACTTCTCAAGTAACTAATTTCCACACCTCTTACTCTTGATTCGTGTCCAAGCTTCACTCCTGTACGTCAATGTCGGAATTACCACTCTTTCATGCAAGGACTTTTTTACTTCCACGCTGAACACCCTATTCCTTCAATTAACCTGTTAATCTATATATATATATATATATATATATATATATATATATATATATATATATATATATATATATATATATATATATATATATATATATATATATATATATATATATATATATATATATAGTATATATATATTATATATACTGTATATACTGTATATATACATATAATAAAATATATAATTACATTACACTGACCACACACAGCTTACATATTAGGCGAACTAGTCAGGATTTACTATATTTCTAGAAGAGATCGAACAATTCCTGATATGGGGAACTGGTAGAAACTTGGAGAGAGAGAGAGAGGGGGGAGGGGAAGGGAGAAGGAAAGTAATATGATGATGATTTATGATGATGAAAAAATAGGAAAGCGAATTAAGCGAAATAGAACTAAGGAGGTAGGAGACGTTGCGTGTAGGAGTGGCGAAAAAAGTGTTATGAAGAAGAAACAGACAGGAAAGAAGTCGGGAATGGAATAAAAGCTATAGGGAGAGATATGATGACGATAATAAAGCAGGAGAGAAGAGGTGGGGAAAGTATTAATGATAGGGAGTCGGGCAGAGAGAGTGGAGAGGTGCTAGATAGAGATTATTATTGTTGTTATTTAGACTGATTATTGTATTGGAGAAGGGTGCGACGTGCAGAGAGAAAAGGGGGGGGGGGGGCGAGAGGTAGCTACATAGAGTTACATAAACACACAGACTGCACAAACCTTGTGGTCCCCACTAGGCAGGCTGGACTTCAATTTTAACATAACATTTGCTACAAATAAAAGTGGAAGGTAATGACAGAAGAGCAGAAGGCTCTCTCACCACCCACCACCCTCTCCACAGGCTCCAAACAAAATTAAAAAATTGCTACTGGGAAATTCATAGTACAGAACGATGTTGAGGAATATGGTATACTACTGAGAGAGAGAGAGAGAGAGAGAGAGAGAGAGAGAGAGAGAGAGAGAGAGAGAGAGAGAGAGAGAGAGAGAGAGAGAGAGAGAGAGAGAGAGAGAGAGAGAGAGAGAGAGAGAGAGAGAGAGAGAGAGAGAGAGAGAGAGAGAGAGAGAGAGAGAGAGAGATAATAATATAGATGCAATAAGTAAGCTAAAGCAGGGAACAGGATACGTATACAGTCTATTCACTATAATTAGGCCAAAATCCCGAACATCAAACGCGTGTCATTTGATAAGGGCTAGAGCAAATGGGCTGAACATTAACACGACTATTCCCTAGCTGGCTCTTCCCAAATGGTAGACACATTAGCTTGATTACTCCAGTCCTGTTTGAGCTATAGAGGTTAGTGGTCAACATTTCTGGCCTCAATATAATGAACAGACTATAGTGTCGGGTAGAGAAAGCTAGAGATAAGGCGATAGGATTAAAACCAAGACGGAAATAATGAGTAAAATATTTGTAGTGAACGGAAGGGTGCAAAATTAAAGGGAGGTTTTTACGTGAGGAGTTCATTTTCTGGACCCCCTTCTCCCTCATGCTTAGTCCCCATTAGTTTTGACATGTTTAGACATTCGCCCCATTAGTTTGGCGATTTAAATAATTTCACCCCATTTCTGTCAATATTAAGACTTTTTGTGTCATTTAGGTGTCGATTTTTTCCTGGCGAGCGATAGCGAGCCTGTAATTTTAGGAGGAACCTTTGGCCGGAAAAATGTTCTACCAAAAAATGTACAAATTTATCTAGGGGGTGATTCTTAAATGTTGATGGAGGTCTAGGGAAGAAGCTAAACAATAATATATACATCAAAAACGTCCAAAATGTATACCCTATCCCCTTAATCAAAACTAAGGCAGGAACAAATAACTTTAAAATATTTGTAGTGAACGCAAGTGCGGGAAATTTAGTTACAGGGAAAACAAATAATATTAGAGAAAATTACATATGGATGAGTAAAAAGATGGTGAGAAAGAAGGGACACGAGAAAAAAAAGATTGTGCGATGGTAAAACAAAATATAGATAGGCTAAATGGATAGATAGATGAAATGATTTATCTATTTATATATATATATATATATATATATATATATATATATATATATATATTATGTTATTATATTATTATGTAATGTGCCTAGTAGTTTAGTCAACCAGTCATTCAATAGCCAACCCTTACTCCCACAAAGGGTAGGTAGGTTAAAGGGAGATTTCCACTTGAGGGATTTTTTTCTGGACCCCTTTCTCCCTCATGTTTAGCCCCATTGCTTTTGAGATTTTAAGACCTTCGCCCTAGTAGTTTGGATATTTTAAGACATTTTGCCCCATTTCTGTCAATTTTAAGACCTTTCGTGCCGTTAAGGAGTCGATTTTTTCCTGGCGAGCGATAGCGAGCCTGTAATTTAAGAGCAACCGGCCTCCGGCCGGGACATTTTTCTACCGAAAAATGTACAAATTTATCTTGAAAGGGGGTCTAGGGGGTGTAATTTTAAGCTTGATGAAAAAGTAGGGAACAAACTAAATACCTCCCCTTCAGCAAGAGACACGAGAAAGGAAAAAGAGGTGACAGAAGAACACATATTAATATTTTGTGTCATACCCCAGCCAGGGTTCGAACCCAGGCCAGTAGTGCAGCACTCCAACACCCAAACCACTAGACCACTATAACAGTTCGCCCACAAAAAGCAAGCACACAAAGCATTTAAGAGCATAGTAGTTTACAAATGGTAAATTTGAAGCAAAAAAGAACATATTAGTGCAAATAGAAATATCAAGAGACATAAGAGAAAAGGTGAGAAAACAAATGTGGGACAATGAGTGATGTTGGAGATTGTGGCTTAAGGGGACACTGACTGCTTTTTTGGCCTATACATTCATTCATTCATAAAATCTTAGTTTCCTCTCTAGACATCCCTCAAACTTAGAAAAACATCCCCTAGACCCCCCTCAAGATAAATTTGTAAATTTTTCGGTAGAAGGCCGGATCCTCTTACAATTACAGGCTCGCTAATGCTCGCCAGGAAAAAATCGACACCTAAATGGCACGATAGGTCTTACAATTTATAACGAAATGGGACGAAAGGTCTTAAAATCGCCAAACAAATGGGCCGAACGTCTAAAAAATAAAAAAATAATGGGACTAAATAAGAGGGAGAAAAGGGACCAGAAAAACGACCGTCTCCCCTTAAATTATGTAATGCAAAGTGGGTGAAGACGAGCGGTTAAACCATTACAAGTGCTGCATCACACACACACACACACACACAGTCGACACACACACACACACAGTCGACACACACACACACACACACAGTCGACACACACACACACACACACACACACACACACACACACACACACAGTCGACACACACACACACACACACACAGTAATAAAGCATGTTGTCACACACTTTCACGGGGTCCCGAGGCTAAACACACACACACACACACACACACACACACACACACACACCCACACACAGTCGACACACACACACACACAGTCGACACACACACACACACACACACACAGTCGACACACACACACACACACACACAGTAATAAAGCATGTTGTCACACACTGTCACGGGGTCCCGAGGCTAAACACACACACACACACACACACACACACACACACACACAGTAATAAAGCATGTTGCAAGAGAGTGTCACGGGGTCCCGAGGCTAAACACACACACACACACACACACACACACACACACACACACACACACACACACACACACAGTAATAAAGCATGTTGCAAGAGAGTGTCACGGGGGCCCGAGGCTAAACACACACACACACACACACACACACACACACACACACACACACACACACACACAGTAATAAAGCATGTTGCAAGAGAGTGTCACGGGGGCCCGAGGCTAAACACACACACACACACACACACACACACACACACACACACAGTAATAAAGCATGTTGCAAGAGAGTGTCACGGGGGCCCGAGGCTAAACAAACACACACACACACACACACACACACACACACACACACACAGTAATAAAGCATGTTGCAAGAGAGTGTCACGGGGGCCCGAGGCTAAACACACACACACACACACACACACACACACACACACACACACACACACACAGTAATAAAGCATGTTGCAAGAGAGTGTCACGGGGGCCCGAGGCTAAACACACACACACACACACACACACACACACACACACACACACACACACACACACACACACACAGCCCGTAGCCTAGTAGGTAGAGCTCTCGTCTCACACACGAGGGGTCGGGGGTTCAATCCCCGGCCGGGCGGAGACAAATTGGGCTTGTCTCCTTTTATGTGTTAGCCTCAGTTCACCTAGCTGTAAATAGGTACCTGGAATAAGTGGACGACGTTGTGACGTCCCATCTGGGGTTGGCAAAAATGGTACAAGGCGAGATGGGTATCATATGGTTCACCTAAGCTGATGGCTACCTAAGCCTTCGGGCGAGACGGTACCGTCTATAGTGAGAATGGTACCATACAGATCCACCCTAAGCCTTCGTTTCCGATGTCGCCAATTGGCTAAAAATACAGACTACACACACATCCACAGCCATTCGAACGATACATATAACACCTACACATATAGGAGGCGGGAAATAACGAGCATGCTCACTCCCGCAATACAACTAGAGTAAGTACAACTAGAGTAAGTACACAGTAATAAAGCATGTTGCAAGAGAGTGTCACGGGGGCCCGAGGCTAAACACACACACTCACACACACACAGTAATAAAGCATGTTGCAAGAGAGTGTCACGGGGGCCCGAGGCTAAACACACACACACACACACACACCTGTAGGTCCTGTAGGTAGTAGTTGCAGGCAGTGTTGTCCGCCCGTGGTCATGCTGATGCGCCACCACTAGTACATTCCATCTGCCCGTCTCTGCGCCAGCTGGTCCATGATGCTGTTGCTAGCGGCGCGGAGGTGGTAGTGGGGCAGTTTGGGTTGATCAGGTAGTGTCCAGAGAAATTTGTCCAGTTGATTTTTAAATTTCTCGAGACTTGGTTCAGTTGAGTCACGCAGATATCTGGGTAGGGCGTTAAAGAGAAGAGGTCCTCGTGTCGCAAAGGCGTTCTCCTTGAGCGTCTTAACTCTGGTGGCTGCTCTGGGGTGTACCCGCTGTATGTGGCAGAGACGGCCCAGTCGTTGATGGATGTGAAAACCTATATTAAGGTTGTTGGTTGTGATGCCAATCAATATTTTGTAGACATATAAGATGGCATATCTGTCCCTGCGTCTTTCTAATGAGAAAAGCTTGAGAGTTTCCAACCTCCCCCAGTAGTCTAGGTGTTGGACGGCAGATATTTTATTGGTGAATGAGCGTTGAACTGCTTCGAGTAATTGCTTCTCTCCCACCTTCCATGGGCTCCATAGCTGACAGCATATTCCAACAGTGGAATGACCAGTGACTTGTAGAGCGTCAGCATGGGGATCATGTCACGTGTTCGGAAGGTTCGTAGGATCCATCCAGCTTGGTTACGAGCATTCTTTGCCACATTGGTTATATGCATTCCAAATGTACCATCTCGACTGAGTGTAATACCAAGATCTTTTACATAATCATTAGTATCAATGCAAGAGCCGTCATCTGCTGTGTATGTGTGGATATTTATATTTCGGTCTGCACTGTAGTTCATGTGTTCAAATTTGTTATTATTAAAGGACATGTTGTTTTGCTCTGCCCATGAGTAAATTATAGTGAGATCTGCCTGAAGTAAATCAGCATCTGTTGTAGAAGACACTTCCTTTAATACACGAGTGTCGTCAGCAAAGGAGGCGACAGACGAATGCATGACATGTTTATTTATGTCTGATATGTGCAGCAAGAAAAGTATAGGTCCAAGAACTGACCCTTGTGGCACCCCACTAGTGACGATGGATGGCTTGGACACTGCACCACCAACCGCGACAGCTTATTCCCTGTCAGTGAGGAAACAGTGCAGCCACACCCCAAGTTTTCCTGAGATTCCTGAGTCTCGTATCTTGTGGAGGAGTATGCCGTGGTCTACCTTGTCAAATGCTTTTGCAAAATCAAGGTAGACCACGTCGATAGCATTTTTATTTTCTAGCCCTTCTATAATTTTTTCATGGTGAGCTAACAGTTGCGAGAGGCACGAGTGGCGCTTCCGAAACCCATGCTGGTCCTTGTTTATTATGTTGTTTTCTTCAAGATATATGGACATATTTTAACTATTAGCTTTTCGAGGATTTTGATGACATGCGAAGTTAAAGCAATAGGTCTATACAACAAACACACACACACACACACACACACACACACACACACACAAAAACACACACACAGTAATAAAGCATGTTGCAAGAGAGTGTCACGGGGGCCCGAGGCTAAACACACACACACACACACACACACACACACACACACACACACACAGTAATAAAGCATGTTGCAAGAGAGTGTCACAAGGGCCCGAGGCTAAACACACACACACACACACACACACACACACACACACACACAGTAATAAAGCATGTTGCAAGAGAGTGTCACGGGGGCCCGAGGCTAAACACATACACACACACACACACACAGTAATAAAGCATGTTGCAAGAGAGTGTCACGGGGGCCGAGGCTAAACACACACACACACACACACACACACACACACACACACACACACACACACACACACACACACACACACACACACACACACACACACACACACACACACACACACACACACACACACACACACACACACACACACACACACACACACACACACACACACACACACAGTAATAAAGCATGTTGCAAGAGTGTCACGGGGACCCGAGGCTAAACACACACCTCTTAAGGAAAGGTTTGTCGTGCAGTGCTATCTTCAGTTCTGTTTGGACTTTCCAATTTCGTTATTTTCCGTTATATTATATTTTGTTTATATATACTTTGCTTGCTTTTTTATTTGATGTTTACTGATTATTATTAATATTTTTTGTTTGTGTATATTTTAATGTGGAACAGGGTTTTTGTTTCTATTTCCATATATATTTATGTACGCACTTCTCTCTTTTTAGTTTTTGTTTTCAACTATTTTATATCAATGTGTACGATTTACTTTGTCATAGCCCGCTGTTATTGTTCTTAGGTTCTCTTCTCTTATTTGGCTATCTTTTTACTCTCCTTTATGTGTTCCTATCCCTCTCATACGTGTTTGTTATTCTACACTTTATTATATTTGTCTGCACTCTTTCGCTCTCTCTCTCTTCTTCTCGTCAAAATACCCCCCCCCCCTCGGTGTTCATCTACTTTCTGTCCAATACTATACCCTGTTCCAAGTAGGTAGGCCAGAAATCGTGAACCCTAACCTCTGTAACTCAAAATTAGCTAGATCAAATGAGCTGTACATTTCCACACCTATTCTCTGGCTGACCCTTCCCAAATAGTAGAAACATTAGCTCGATTTCTCTAGTCGTTTGTGAGTTATAGAGGCTAGTGGTCAAGAGTTTTGGCCTACTTATTTAGTTATAGAGGCTAGTGGTCAAGAGTTTTGGCCTACTTATTTAGTTATAGAGGCTAGTGGTCAAGAGTTTTGGCCTACTTATTTAGTTATAGAGGCTAGTGGTCAAGAGTTTTGGCCTACTTATTTAGTTATAGAGGCTAGTGGTCAAGAGTTTTGGCCTACTTATTTAGTTATAGAGGCTAGTGGTCAAGAGTTTTGGCCTACTTATTTAGTTATAGAGGCTAGTGGTCAAGAGTTTTGGCCTACTTATTTAGTTATAGAGGCTAGTGATCAAGAGTTTTGGCCTACTTATTTAGTTATAGAGGCTAGTGGTCAAGAGTTTTGGCCTACTTATTTGAAACAGGGCATAGTTTCAATATAGTCCTTCTCTTCCATATTCGGTTCTTTATACCTTTTATATAATATCATTCTCTCACGTCTTATTGTTATGTTTGTTTATTATTGACTATATTCGTATGTTTCCATTTCTGCTTTGCTTTCATCTACCTTTACTTTCTCTGTGTACTGTAAAATTAATCGTTCAGCATAGGACACATTAGACGTGTGTGTGTGTGTGTGTGTGTGTGTGTGTGTGTGTGTGTGTGTGTGTGTGTGTGTGTGTGTGTGTGTGTGTGTGTGTGTGTGTGTGTGTGTGTGTGTGTGTGTGTGTGTGTGTGTGTGTGTGTGTGTGTGTGTGTGTGTATGAACTTCTGCTGTATGTATGGGGGTTGGTGATTGTATGTGTGTTTGTATATCTGCTGTATATATGTGTGTATGTGTAGGTGTATATGTGTGAGTATTTCTTCATGTGTACGTGTCTTTATAACTGTGTGTACCTGTAAGTGTGTGTGTATACGTGTTGTACTTATAAGGGGGGGGGGGGGGGCGGCGTGATGTGTGATAACGAGTGCGTGGAGTCGTGAATCAGCTGTGTTTTGACCTCCTGGGCGTGATTGTACAGTTGGCCACATCAAACCTTTAGATACTGTTTATTATGGCTATCATTAGACGATTATATACAATTCAGGAAATATTTGTGGGTATTATATGGGTTAGTTGGCCACATTAATCCTTTCACGACTGTTTATTCTGGTTACCAATAAACGATTGTGTGGAATTTAGGAAGGATCAGTGGGAATTATAAGGGTCAGTTGGCCACATCATGACTGTTTATTCTGGCTACCATTAAACGATTTTATACTATTCAGAAAGGGATATGTGGGAATTATAAAGGTAAAGACCACCTCAAACAGTTACAGGATCATGACGCATTTTGACTGTATATTCTGGCTATCATTAGACGATTTTATACAATTGAGGAAGGATCTGTGGAAAATATAACCCCAGGATCTGTGGAAAATATAACCCCAGGATCTGTGGAAAATATAACCCCACGATCTGTGGAAAATATAACCCCAGGATCTGTGGAAAATATAACCCCAGGATCTGTGGAAAATATAACCCCAGGATCTGTGGAAAATATAACCCCAGGATCTGTGGAAAATATAACCCCAGGATCTGTGGAAAATATAACCCCAGGATCTGTGGAAAATATAACCCCAGGATCTGTGGAAAATATAACCCCTTGGGGATCATGACACGTTTTGATGGTTTATTCTGACTATTATACGACGATTGGAAGGATCTGTGGGAATAATAAGAGTAAAGACTATCTCAAGAATCCCTCTGACTATCAAATGCCCTTCCTAATTCTGAATATAATCGTCTAATAATAGCCAGAACAAAATAAATGCGTAATCGTAACGTCTAAGGCTTAATTTGTATACAAACCATGTTTTCATGTATGGAAGGAAAGTTAGTATGATTGAAATACAAATGTGTTTTCTTGTGCCATAGTTAAATAATATGACCAATTAACGGGTGTATAGCAAATTAGTGTTATAAGTCAATCACACTATAATAGTATTTTTCTTTCCAAATGACGGTAAATTGCTATGTTCCTATCTTGATTATTGAATTACTACGAACATTTGATAGCGAAATATGGTATCAATTATAAGAACTTCGCTATAATATGATGCAGAAACATAGCAGATTCATATTTTTCCGTCCATTATCTAGAAGAAAAAAACCCCGACTAAGAGATACAATTCACCGTCAGCTGAAAAGAAACCGACTACAGTTTTCCCTCCTTACAAAAACCATGTCGAGGATACAAACTAATGTGACCAACTGTACCCGAGGATTTAGAAAAGGTCAATGTGGATTCGAGTTTCATCATTCTTTTGGCCTACATCTCCTGGACGCTCTCTTGTTTTGACTTTAGTTTTCCTTTTTCTATATATTTCAAAACATAGCTCAAAACCTTTAGCTCCATTTCGTTGTCAAATTTAAGACCTGTCGTGCCATTTAGGTGTCGATTTGTTCCTGGCGAGTAATAACGAGCCTGTAATTATAAGAGACACCTAAAAATTTACAAAATTATCTTGAGAGGGGGTCTAGGGGGTGTTTTGCTAAGGTTGTGGGAGGTCTAGCGAGGAAACTAAACAATACATTAATATATGAATTAATAGACCCCCCCAAAAAAAAACAGCCACTAACCCCTTACGGGAAATAGTTCGAAGCCATTTAATTGCTGGAGGCCCTTTATAAACTGAATATAACTGAAGAAGGATCTGTTGTAGTAAAAAGGGTCAAATAAGATAGTTCGAAGCCTGTTAATTGCTGGACACCCTTTTAAAGCTGAATACAATCGTCTAATAGCAGCCAGAATACATTTAAAAGGACAGCACCGGTGCTGAAAGGGTTAAAGCTGTATTTGGTTGTGTGTTTCATTTTTAAAGTTTTGTCTTTGTGTTGCGTCACTGATTTGTTTAACCCCTTCTGTACCGGCGATGTCTTTGGAATTATATTCTAGCTTTATTTAGACGATTGTGTGCAGTTTAAGAAGGATCTGTGGTAGTAAGAAGAGTTAGGTGAGATAGTTCGAAGCCTGTTAATTGCTGGAGACCTTTCTTAAACTGAATATAATCGTCTAACAGTAGCCATAATAAAATTAAAAGGACGTTGCCGGTACGGAAGGGGTTAACCTCTATTGTCCATAGGGATTTAATATAATTTATTAATTTCACTCCAAACACTAAACACCCCCAATTAAATTAATGAAAGCATATGATCCACCCGGGATTCGAACCTGGGTTACCTCATACAGGACGCTTTTAATCCTTATTTTGACAGAATTTACTCGGTATGCTATTATTACCTCCACTAACGAAGTTGGACGGAGGTTAAGTTTTCGCCTTTGTTTGGTTGTCTGTCTATTTGTCTGTAATCTAAATTGTTCACAAAGCTATGAACCGATTTACACGAAGTTTGGTGGGCAAATAGAATAAGCACCAAGGAAGAAATGATTCAACTTAGGTGATCCAGAGATTTTCACGAAGTTTGGTAGGCAAATAGGATATGCGCCAAGGAAGAAGTGATTCAACGTAGCGATCCGGATCATATCCTATGATATTAACCCTTTCTGTACCAGCGACGTCTTATTCCTTGTATTCTAGCTATATTTAGACGATTTTATTCAGCTTAGGAAGGATGTCTACCCCCAATTATCTCAATTAATCCTTTTACCAATCATATATCCTTCCTAAGCTTCATCAAATCTTCTCAATGTAGCTGAAATTATATGTACAATACGTTTTTTTTTGTCTATGTGAGTGAGGGAGACAAAAGGCAGAACTGTCTGTAGCGAGTGCCTGTAACCACCAAATGAATACCGCCTTGATTTAAACCTTTCTGTACCGACGGTGACTTTGTTTTCATTATATTTTGGCAACTATTAAACTATTTTATTCAGCTTAGGAAGGACGTCTACCTATTAAAATGCTACAGACTATCTTGTTTAAACCTTTTAGCCACCATATATCCTTCCTAAGTTTCATAAAATCGTCTAAATGTGGCTGAAATAAAATACAAAAGTCGTCGCGGAACAGAAGGGGTTAAGCCGGTAGACTACGAGAGAGGAAACCTGGGTGTCTGCAGGTATATATTAGCGAGACTTACGATGTACCACTACGATATATATTCCAATATATAGTATGCGGTCTATTCGCCCTCATAATAATTCGCCTTCAGTTATTTCGAAGTTTAAAGCCTTCTGTACCGGAGGGGTCTTTTATATTTTCTACTAGCTCTATTTATACGATTTTGTACAGCTTAAGAAGGATCTGTGGTAGTGAAAAGAGCTAATTAAGATAGTTCGAAGCCTGTTAATTGTTGGAGGCCCTTCTTAAATTGAATAAAATCGTCTATTGTTCGGCAGTATAACAGAATGATACACAGGTACACATGGAAAGTGGAGTGGGGGAAGCAGAGAGAGACAGTGGAACGAAAGGCACTGATTGATTATATATGTGTAGATGAACGAATGAAGAAGTTATGTGCTAGATGCTAGGGTATATAGGGGTATGGGGGGGGGGGGGCGTTGGGGGTTGTCTGACCATTTGTAGTAGTAGCTAAAATTAGGATACAGAAGAAGTGGGTGAAGAGAGCTAGAGTGGGGCGGGAGGAAAGTGGAGTGGTAAAGAGGGTGGAGAGGTTACAGGAGGAGGAGATCATGGAAGAGTTCAAGAGAGCAGTAGAAAGATGATAGGTAGGTTTGACTTGTAGGGAATGGAGGAAGTCGAAGAGGTGAGAAAAGTGTTTAAGGAAGATATGTGTGTAGCATGTGAAGAGGTACGTGGAGTTAGGAGAAGAGGGAGGGGAGTGAAGGGTACAGCATGGTGGACTGAAAAGGTAAAACTAGCTGTTGAAGATAGGAAAAAAGCATATAGAGAGTGGTTGGGTAGTAGAGGGAATGAATATTTGGAGAGACAGAAAAAGGAAAGGTACTAGGAGAAAAAGAGAGTTGTAAAGGAAAGTAAAAGAAGAGCAGATGATGAATTTGGAAGGAATTTATGTGTAAAATAGAGGGAGTGTAAGAAACTGTTCTGGAAAGAGGTCAAGAAAGTTAGGGAGGGTAGCAAATGAGGTACCGGTAGTAAGGGTGTGAAAGATAAGAATGGGCGAGTGTTGGCCGAGAAACGAGAGAGTCGAGAGAAGGAGGGACCACTTCAACGAATTGATGAACGTAAGAAATGAAGCGCCAGCAAACATAGTTGGAAGAGGGTATGGGAGGGAGAAGAAGAAAAGTAGTGGAGGAGGAGGTGGAGATCAGGAGTTAAGAAGTATGTGAACCTTGAAAAGAGTGAAAATGGGGAAAGCATCAGGAATAGATAGAGTGTGTGGGGAAATACCGAGGTATGGTGGTGAGATATTGATTGAATGGGTAGGCAATGAAAAATGTGTAAACTAGCATGGGAGAAGGGGAGAGCACCTGATGACTGGAAGACAGGCATAATAGTCACCCTGTACAAGGGTAAAGGGGAAAGAGGATTGTGTGGTAATCAGCGGGGGATATGTCTTCTAAGCGTAGTAAGGCAGATGTACAGTAGGATAGTGATTGAGAGAGTGAGAACGGAGAAATGAGTATGTGATGAGCAAGACGGGTTCAGGAAGGGAAGAGAATGTGTAGACCAGATATTTGCCTAGAAATGTGTTGTGGAGAAATATGTGGGAAAGGGACAAAAGTTGTATGTTGCCTTTATGGACTTGGAGAAGGCCTATGACAGAGTGGATAGAGAAGGTCTATGGAAAGTACTGAAAATATACGGAGTAGATGGCAAGTTGCTGAAAGCAGTGAAGAGGTCTGTATGAGGGGGCAAAAGCAGCAACTAGTGCATGTGGAGAATGAACAAAGCAAGTTCTTTGATCTGAATGTTGGATTAAAGCAAGAGTGTGTGATGTCCGCATGGTTGTTCAATATATACAGTATATATATATATATGGATGAAATCATGAATGAAATACAAGGAAGATCAGTGGATGTTGGTTTACCGCTGATAAGGGAAGGAAATGAGTGGAAGTTGCCTGTACTGCTGTTTGCTGACGACATATTTCTGATGAGCGATAGTGAATGGGAGTTGCAGGGTCTGGTAACTATGTTTGGAACAGTGTGTGAAAAACGGAATCTGAAGGTGAATGCGGGGAAGTGTAAGGTTATGATCTTTCAAAGGGGTGCAGTCACCGAGTGTGAGGTGAGGTTGAATGGTCAGGCTATGGAGAATGTCAGCTCATATATGTATTTGGGTAGTGTGTTGAGTACAGATGGGAGTATGGATGAAGAAGTGTAGGAGAGGGTGCAACAGGGGAAGAAGATTGTAGGAACGCTGAAAGCTGTAACAAGAAATAGGGTGGTCAACATGAAAGTAAAGAAGTCCTTGCATGACAGTGTGGTAATCCCGACATTGACATACGGGAGTGAAGCATGGACGTTGGTGGAGAGACTCAAGAGTGAGAGGGGTGGAAATGAGTTACTTGAGAAGTGTGTGCGGAGCTACATGGGGGGATAGACAGACGAATGAGGAAGTACGATAGTGGTGTGGTGTGTATGTAGATGTGCTGGAAAGTGTGAAAAGGAACATCTTGAGATGGTTCGTCCATGTGGAACGTATGGGAACGAGAGAATGACTAAGAGAGCAAACGAGAGTGAGGTGGAAGGACATAAGGGAGAGGTAAACGTAGAAAGAGGTGGAAGGATAGAGTTAAGACGTATATGCGTGAAAGTGGTGCTAAGATGGGAGGATGGGCGTTGACTGACTGGGGACAAAGGTGCATGGGGCGATTTATTCGTGGCCACCCCTTAGGAAATCACGGCGTCTGGCAATAGATAGATAGATAAAATTAAAAGGACATAACTGGTACTGAACGGGTTAATGCAGTAGTTAAATTTTGGGCAATGTCGAATAATATAATATATGGTGCAAAGCATAACAGGCTATTATTGTATCGCACTATGAATTATAGATTTAATTTATATTGTATATATTGATACTTGATTCTTAGTTCATGTAAAGCCTATCTCCTACTATTTATTACGCTAGCCAAATAAAGAAATAGCCTGAATTGAAATTAAAGTTATTAATTAATATATATATATATTGAATGTGGTTTGGAATCTATTCAATTACTCTTATATTGTTCTTAGTCTAACCTAAAATATTTCATCCTTACCTAATCATATCCTAACTTTACCCTAACCTAAACTAACTTCAAAGCAGGCCGAAGAACCGCGAATGAGCGCGAAAAGATATGTGTGCGAAATGACTGCTAACTGAATAATAAAACTCTCTCTGCTCGCCTTTGAAGTCCCCGTGTTGAAAATATAGGGATACAAATCAGTCCCCCACGACGAATCACAACACGAAAACACTACCTGAAATATTACTGCAAAAACCTATAACGAATGAGAGGGATTGTGTTATTGTGTGTGTGTGTGTGTGTGTGTGTGTGTGTGTGTGTGTGTGTGTGTGTGTGTCTGTGTGTGTGTGTCTGTGTGTGTGTGTGTGTGTGTGTGTGTGTGTGTGAAAATCCATATACTGTATGTGACAAAATATAGCAGACCAAACATGACATAAACGATGCTTAAAGGGTAATGGTTGTTTTTTATGGCTCCCCTTCTCCCTCATGTTTAGCCAAACTAGTTCTGAGATTTTAAGACGTTTGTCCGTTTAGTGTGGCGATTTTAAGATATTTCGCCCCAGCTTGTTGCCAATATTTGGACCTTTCATGCAATTTAGGTGTCGATTGTTTCCTGGCGAACGATAGCGAGCTTGTAATTTATGAGCAACCGGCCTTCGGCCAGAACATTTTCCTATCAACAAATTTACAAATATATATTGAAGAGGGTATTAGGTATTTTTTATGCTTGATAGAGGTCTAGAGAGGAACATAAAAACAATAAAAATATAAATAAATACGCCCATCTTCCTTTAAATAAATACGCCCATCTTCCTTTAAATAAATACGCCCATCTTCCTTGAAATCGTTGTATATTGTCAATGCTAAACTAAAGCTAGATTGTAGCAACCATATGCTATTCTATTTTAACCCCTTGAGGCTTATGACGCCCTCAGACACTCTATTCTGGCTACCATTAGACGATTTTATACAACTTAAGAACGAAGGAAAATCGTCTAATAATAGCCAGAAAATAAAACAAAAAGAAGTGTGTCATCGATCCTCAGCGGTTTAAGGGGGTAGTGCTTGTTTTTTTGGTCTATGTATTTACTTATTAATATATTTTTGAGTTTCCTCGCTAGACCTCCATCTAGCTTTAAAAAACACTCCTAGACCCCCTTTCAAGATTACTGTGTACATTTTTCGGTAGAAAAATATCCTGGCCAAAGGCAAATTCCTTATAAAATTACAGGCATGTTATCGCTCGCCAGGAAAAAATCGACACCTAAATGGCACGAAAGGTCTTAATATTGGCAAAAAATGGAGCGAAAGGTCTCAAAAAGTCTTACAATATCAAAACTAATATGGTAAACATGAGGGAGAAAGCGATCCAGAAAAAGCGACAAACCTCCCCCTTAAGATTACAAATATTTACAATCTGGTTATCTGCTGCCTTTGAATATGAATATGATATGACTTTACCAACCAATATTGAAGACAATATTCGATCAGTTATTGGAAATTATTAGTTATTTTCGTTACACCATGATTTCAAACCTGGTATAATTGCTACTTTCTTTTCAGTCAATTAATTAAATAATTAACCAACTATAGAGTTTTTCAACTAAGAGTTTTTCAGGATATTTTGATTGAATATTGATGATGGATATAGCGTCCTGTTACTTTATCAGTGTAATCTCCGAACACCCTGTAAATATAGCCGTTTTGGAGTGTGGCATTTTCTGAGCTTAACCGTCTCTCTGTGTGGCCGTTTTGCCATGAACCCTAACGGCCATCCCTAAGTTACATACTGATAGGACATAAATTAGCATTTTTTTTGTAAATAATTGATTTTAACTAATACTTTTGCAATTATTTTGTATAAAAATAAATATTGTATGTCCATATGTACAGCTACTGATTTTTTTTCGTGAGCTCTTGCAATTTTCTTGATCAAATATTGTATATCCATTTAGATTGATGCTCAGATCAAATAAACTATCCATAAATAACTACATGATATGTATGTATTAATATATAGCTGATTGAATCTAAACACCAATCAAAATGGATATATTTGCATAAAGACAATCGCCAGAGGTCACGAACATTTGTCAGTAGCTACATGTACTTTGCTACAAATAAAGGAAATTGAATTGGCTACAAAACTTTCTATTGCCTGAACACCGGAATGCCAATCGTGCCCCACCTGTCGCTGTAATAATGTGGGTCGGCGCCCCCCTGTCATGTAGCATCACTACTAGGCCGCACCCACACACACGCACACACGTAAACAAGCTAGCAAACACACACACACACACACACACACACACGCACGTAATAATTCCGGTCAGCACCCTCTGTTACGTAGCATCACTACTAGGCCACACACGCACAAGCCAGCACGAATCCATACGCAAAAAAACACGCACACACACATACACAAGCTAGCACGCACACAGACGTAAGCAGGCACGCACATACATATACACACCCACGTACACAAGCTAGCGCGCACACAAGGACGTAAGCTGGCACGCACACACATATACACACCCACGTACACAAGCTAATACGCACACAAGGACGTAAGCAGGCACGCACACACACGATATGTGAACGTGACTGTACTCTAAGCACTACACTACAGATAAATTACTGAATGGGGAATAGGTGGCTCGTGGGGAATTTTCAGAATCTAGTCCAGAATTGTACAGTTACTCCCATGATTTCATACCCACTTTATGATTATATATTTGTAAGTAAACGTAATATGACTGACGTACCGTACAACATAAAAACAATAGTATAAAACCATTAATTGATCATATGGATTAAGGGGGGGGGGGGGGTTTGTTTGTTTCCTACTCCTCCAGTAATCTTAAAATTTCACCCCTTTGACCCCCTTTCAAGATCAATTTGTACATTTTTCGGTAGAAAAATTTCCCGGTTACTCTTAAATTAGGCTCGCTATTGCTCGCCAGGATAAAATCGACACCTAATTGGCACGAAAGGTCTTAAAATTGACAGAATGGGGCGGAAATTCTTAAAATCACCAAAACTAATGGGGCAAACGTCTTAAAATCTCAAAAGCAATGGGGCTAGACATGAGGGAGAAAGGGGTCAAGAAAAAAATCCCTCAAGTGGAAATCTCCCCTTAACTACTGTGTGATAATTAATTTACACTATGTTTCTATCCATATACAGTATATATAGTCCCGGTTATATTTTTTGTGGCCAACTGTGCAAAGTAATATATAACAATATTACTGCAGACATTTGATCGCAAAGGAATTAGTGACTAAGCTACAGATATAAATGACTGTTTTAATTTATTCGTATTTATTATGTATTTATTATGTATTTATTATGTATTTATTATGTATTTATTATGTATTTATTATGTATTTATTTATTTATTTATCTTATTATTCATGTATAATTATCGTAACATGAAACTAATGTATCGTACTTGCAAAGCTCTCAGCTGAGGACATTTTTCGACGTCTGATTGTATTAAAACGCTTCGTTTTGTTTGACCCTCTTTTCCTTCATGCTTAGTCCCAATAATGTTCAGATTCTAAGGCGTTCGGCCCAAAGTTTGGCCATCTGAAGACCTTTCGCTTCTTTTCTTTGTCAATATTTAGAATTTTCGTGTCATTTAGGTGTCGATTTTTTCCTGGCGAGCTATAGCGAGCCTGATATTTTGTAGGACCAGCCGTCGGCCAAGACATTTCTCTATATAAATAAATTGACCAATAAAAAACCCTTTCCCCCTTAAAGGTCAAGAACAAGTAACTCCTAGCGTAGAGAGTTTGATTCTAAATATCATATTTAGAAAGGTACTACACACCGCATTATGTATGTTCGTGTGGCTTAAGGGGAGGTTTTTAGTTTGCTCCCTACACCTCCATCAAGACTCTAAGAAATAACCCCAAGACTCCCCTTCGATATAAATTTGTAAATTTTTCGGTAGAAAATGTTCACGGCCGAAGGCCGGTTCCTTCTTCATTACAGGCTCGCTATCAATCGCCTGGAAAAAATCGACACCTAAATTGCACGAAAGGTCATAAATTGACAGAAATTGGGCAACATGTCCTAAAATCACCAAAACTAAAGGGGCGAATGGCTTAAAATATCAACATTAATGGGACTAAACATGAGGGAGAAGGAGGTTCGAAAAATAATCCCTTAAGTGAAAATATCACCATAATTTAGGGTTCTCTAATTACCCAAGTCTTCTGCCTACACTTTAGCCATTATATTATAAGATGTCACCTATTTTTCTTATATTATTTCTGGTTATCATTTGACGATTTTATTCAGCTTTAATATTGGACTTATAGAAATCAAAGAGGTAAACGCTATCTCAATTAACTCCCTGATTCTCACATGGCCTTCCTAATCTTAAGGAACTTGTCTAATATTAGCTCAAATTAACCCTTTCAAGTACCGGTAACGATTACTCACACTGTTTGTCTGTCCATATGTCTAAAGTTGTGTTTGTGCGTCTATCTATTCATTTTATCTGTGCATCTATCTATATATCTTATTTATCTACGCATATCTACGCTATTCTATTGGCTTGCGTTACCTCACTCTCAGTTCCTCATAGGCTGTCTGCTTGTCTGTATATAATGTCTAAAGTTTTGTCTGTTCATCCATCTCTTCATCTTATCTGTGTATCTATGTATATATCTTCTTTATTTATAATTATCTAACACAATTTTATTTGTTTGTATTACGGTACCTTACTACTAGTCCCTCATAGGTTGTCTGTTGGTCTGTCGACATACCTAAAATTTTGTCTGTCCATCTAGCTATTCATCTTATTTTTTACCACATTCCAAACTCCATCACGTTTCTTCAGACACTCCACACGACCCTTCCCCCTCTATCTCTTTCTCTCTCTCTCAACATTGACCCCCTTTCCCTCCTTCATCGTGCCTCTGAACACCCTTCTCCCTCATGTTCAGCCCCATTAATTTTCAGATTTTAAGACATCCGCCCCATTAGTTTGGGCGATTTTAAGACCTTTCGTGCAATTTAAGAGAAAACGGCCTTCGGCCGGGACATTTATGTAACTAAAAATGTAAACATTTATCTCGAAGGAGGGATCTTGAGAGTATTTATTTAAGCTTGATGGAGGTCTAGGGAGCAAACTAAAAACCTCCCCTTATTGTGCCTCCTCTGTTCCCCCCACCCCTCTTCACTCGTCCCCTCATCCTACCCCACCACGCCCCTTTCTCCCCCCTCCTCTCTCTCCATTATCACCTCACCACTGACCCCTTTCCCCTCATAAGGCCTCTCCCGTTCTCCCCCTTCCCCCCCTCTCTCTCTCTCTCTCTCTCTCTCTCTCTCTCTCGCTATCTATCTATCTATATCCCTCTATATCTCACTCGCTCCTTCTCTCTATCTATCTTTCTCTGTCTCTCACCAATGATACCCATTGCCCTCAGTGTGCCTCTCCTGTTTCACCCCACCCATCATCTTACACGACCCTCCACACTCCCCTTCTCCCCCCTCCTCTCTCTCTCTCTCTCTCTCTCTCTCTCTCTCTCTCTCTCTCTCTCTCTCTCTCTCTCTCTTTTTCTCGATCATCACCTCAACACTGACCCCCTTTCCCCTCATTATGCCCCTCCTGTTTCCCCCCTCCCCTCACTTTACACGACCCTCAACACTCCCCCTCTCCCCTTCTCTCTCCCTCTCATCACCTCACCAATGACCCCCTTTCCCCTCATTTGCCTCTCCTGTTTCACCCCACCCCTCTTCACTCACCCATCACCCGACCCCACCACGACCCCTGCACACCCCCTTTCACTTCCCCTCTCTCCATTATCCCCTTACCACAGACCCCCTTTCCCCTTCACTTTCACCCCCCCCCCTTCTTCCCTCACCCCTCATCCCCCCCCCCCCCATTCCCACCTCCCCCCCCCATTCCCACCTCCCCTCTCTCCATCATCCCTCACCCTCCCCTCTCTCCATCATCCCTCACCCTCCCCTCTCTCCATCATCCCTCACCCTATAAATATTCAGCAATATTTGTTTTCGGTTGAAGTGATTGAAGTGTTTTTTAAAGTGAGTGAAGTGTTGTAAAGTGAGTGAATTGTTTTTTAAGTGAGTGAAGTGATCTGAAGAAAGTGACTGTCACCATGCCTCGCGCTTGTGCGAACTGCGCCGGTAGGTTTGGTGAGTCCATGTTTGCTACTATCGATCTTCAAGTCTGCCGGCTCTGCCAGCAACGAGAGAATTTTACAGTGAAATTAGATGAAGCCTACAACAAGATCAACGTCCTCACCATGAAGCTGGAATCACTCCAAGAGTTTGTAACACTCAACGTTGGAGTGCCACAAACTTCAATTGTCACCGCAACTCCAGCAGCCACCAACGCCCCAACGTCAACTGCCAACAATTCAACGCCTACAGTAACCATTTCAGCTGATGTTTCCGATACTCAAGATACAAATAGCGACTCTCTTCCCCCTCAAGACAACTTCCGTGTCGTGAGGAACAACGTTTGCCCCAAGACCAGGAAACACATACCGATTACCGAGTGTCAAAACCGTTTCCAGATATTCGCAGACTCAGATGACGAAGAGGAAATAGAAGAAGAAGTCCGGCTCGTGGGAGACTCGATGATACGTGGTCAGCTCACAGAGTTTTGCGCCAGGGCACCTAAGACCAGGAAGCGTTTTTGTATCCCTGGTGGTGGTGTGGATGACGTAGTTGCAGCAGTTGACGAAGTATCAAAGCTGGCCCCTGCAAATACAATGTACGTCATCCACGTTGGATCCAACGATATACAGCGAACCCGGTCGGAAGATTTGCTTTTAAAGTACCAGCAGCTGATCAAGTCGTTTAAGGAGAAGTCATCAAGGATCATCGTCTCAGGAATCGTCCCCCGGCTCGGTGTAGAGAGCCGATTTTACAACATAGCCACCAGCACAAATCGTTGTCTAGCAAACCTCTGCAGGAAGGAGAACGTGGGATTCGTCGACACCTGGGACAATTTCTACTACGATGACTATTTGTTTTCGGATGATGGAGTTCATCTGAACCAGGTGGGAGCAGCGCGTTTTGGGCGTCTTCTCAACGATGCGGTGAAGGATTTTCGGAGAAGAAATCGACTCAGCACAGGACAACCAGGAAGGAGGACCGAAGACAGCGAGGACGGCAATCTACAAAGGAATTAAATACTAATCCGTCAAGAACCGCGAATTTGGATAAAGCTCCACCAACACGACCCAAATTCAAAACCGTCAGGGATAACGACCGAGGACCGAGGACAGCCATGAATGTAAATGTAGATCCGACCAGAACCAAAAATTCGATGAAAGAACGATCTGCGAGTTCTAAAACCGCAACTTTAAAGGTTTTCTATGCAAACGCTCGTAGCATACGCAATAAATTTTCAGATTTAGAGGAACTAGTGTTTACAGAAAATTATGATGTGATTGGCATAACAGAATCTTGGCTCAATACACAAGATAGAGACTTTTTAGCAGAGTATTCACTTCCCGGTTATGTAATGTTTGAGAACAGCCGAATAAATAAAAATGGAGGTGGCGTTTTATTTTATATCAAAGAAAGTCTTAACCCGACCCTCGTGTCAAAACCTCAAATTGTGAACGTCGACACATCTTTTGTGCTAATAAAGAATAATAAAGGTACAAAAATAATACTTGCGTTAATATACAGACCTCCAGCTCAATCAGTGCAAACTGACCGAGAAATTTACGAACAAATTGCAGATGTAAGTAACTCACAAGATACCGTAATTTTTGGCGACTTTAATTTACCTGTGACCAAGTGGGGCGATACTCTTACTTCACACTCCGGACATGACTTGTATACGAACTTGCAAGAGAGTTCGCTTTATCAATTTGTTCGAATGCCGACCCGTGGTAATAACGTTCTTGACATTGTACTTGCAACAAAAGAAGAATTGATAGAGAATTTGAATGTTGGTGATGAATTCAGTAACAGCGACCATCGTACGATAACTTTCACTTTAAAGTTTACTTGTAACGAACCAAATAGTAGCATCGAAAAAGTCCCTAATTTCAAGAAAGCAAACTTCCATAAACTTAGAGCTATGTTTAAAGAAACTGACTGGAGCTTTTTAATTAACAATAACGACATAAATACATCTTGGAAGTTATTCGAAACCACTTACCTAAAAGCAGTGCAAGACTGCATACCATCGAAAATACGGCGTCCAGGCCATAATAATAAGCCCAAATGGTGGAATAAAGATATTTCAAACTGCCTGCTTGCTAAAAAATGTGCTAATGATAGATTAAAATCCTCACAAAATGACGAAGAACGGGTGAAATTTGTAGAGCTACGACGCAAAGCCAAAAAGTTAATTAAGCAAAGTAAAAAGACCTTAGAGTTACATATTGCGAATCAAAGTAAAACAAACCCGAAAGAATTCTATAGTTATATCAGAAAGAAAAAAGTAGTTACTTCAACTGTTGGACCGTTAGTCGATGAAAAAGGAGAATACACCAAAGACGAAGTACAAATGAGTAATGCCCTCAATACCTTCTTTGCATCAGTTTTTACAACAGAAGACCTCAGTGATATCCCTACACCATCGCCGATTCAGATTGATAATTCAGATGTTCTAAGCAATATCACCGTTACAGAGAGAGAAGTATTGAATTGTTTAGATAAACTCAAGGTAAATAAAACGCCAGGACCTGATACAATCTCGCCTAGAGTTCTAAAGGAAGCTAAGAATGAGCTCTCCAAACCACTGACATTACTATTCAATAAATCCTTGCAGTCTGGAACTATGCCTGATCAGTGGAAGCTAGCCAACGTAACACCGATATTCAAAAAAGGCAGCAAATCCCTACCCAGTAACTATCGTCCAATTAGCTTAACCTCAGTTGTATGTAAAATGCTAGAAACGGTCATACGAGACAGACTCGTAAATCACTTAGAGGAAAATAACATACTTAAAGATACTCAACACGGCTTTCGTAAAAAACGTTCCTGTTTAACAAACCTCTTAGACTTCTTCCACGATATCCTCAACCTCTACGATGAGAGTAAAGCTGTAGATATTATATACCTTGATTTTCAAAAGGCCTTTGACAAAGTTCCCCACAAACGTTTACTGCTAAAACTAAAAGCGCATGGAATACAAGACGGTGTGTTGAAATGGATAGAAAATTGGCTCCGCAACAGAAAGCAAAGGGTAGTCATAAACGGTAAGGCATCTAATGGACCAATGTAAGTAGCGGGGTACCCCAGGGATCGGTACTAGGACCAATTCTCTTTCTAATTTACATCAACGACATAGATGAGGGTCTCACCTGCACAATCTCAAAATTTGCTGACGATACAAAAATTGCAAATAGCGTACTCTCAAAAGAACAAGTTGACGATATGCAACACAATCTAGATAAATTGTCATGTTGGGCCCAAATTTGGCAAATGAGTTTCAATGCGGATAAATGTAAAGTACTACATGTCGGATACCTAAATGAGAAAGCAAACTATTCGATGAATGGCACTCAGCTTAAGAATGTAAACAGAGAAACTGATCTGGGAGTAACAATATCGAGTAACCTAAAACCGAGTCAACAATGTTCAGAAGTTGTTAAGAAGGCAAACAAAATAATTGGCTTTATAGGCAGGTCATTTGAGCATAAATCCAAAGAAGTTATCCTAACCCTTTACAATTCCTTAGTCCGCCCTCTTCTGGAATACTGCGTTCAATCCTGGTGCCCTTATTACCAAAAAGATATAAACAAGCTAGAACGAGTTCAACGTAGAGTTACCAAAATGATACCTAGCCTAAAGAACAAACCATACGAAGAGCGTCTTAGAGAATTAAATCTATTTCCTTTAACCCAGCGCAGATTAAGAGGCGACTTAATTCAAGTGTTCAAAATCATCAAAGGCATCGACAATATGAACTGTAGTAAGTACTTCACTATCGACCAATCTAATTACACGCGGGGAAAACGGTTGCAAAATTATTGGTAAATCTTTTAACTCGCACGAATCTAAGAATTTCTTCTTCAATCGAGTTGTCAACTTGTGGAATGGGCTTCCCCGAGACGTTATAGACTGCAGCACCGTTGATTCATTTAAATTCCGCCTAGACAAATATCTCGCATCAAACCCGCGACTGACTGCGTTTGTAAATGAATAACTTTATCCTCCCCTCAGTTACTAACCCATATGTCCCCTACTAACTTCCTAGTCCTGCCACGTTAGTGGCAGGGCAGTAGTTCCCTTTCCAATGTTCCCTTACCCACTCTAAACCACTGTTTGGACACTTGATCCTCAGTGTTTTGGAGGACAAGCAACCTAGAAGGGTCACTAGATCTGTTGTTGCTTGATTTCCTTTGTACTCCTTTGTACCCTCCTCTCTCTCCATCATCCCCTCACCCTCCCCTCTCTCCATCATCCCCTCACCCCCATTAACCCCTTGAGGAATATGCCGCGTTTTGACAGTTTATTCTGGCTATCATCGGACGATTTTATACAGCTTATGAAGGACCGGTGAGAATTAAAAGGGTATAGACTAGCCTATAGACTATCTCAATCAATCGCCTGACTTCCATTAACCCTTACTAATCTGAATGATATCGTTTAATTACAGCCAGAAAACAGAACAGAAATGCGTCATCGTATCTTGAAAGGTTGAAGTGGGGATGTGCGTATTTTAGTTTCCTCCTTAGACCTCCATAAAACTTTAACACCCGCCCCCCCCCCCCCCCACAAAGAACCTCCTTCAAAGAAAAACTGTTACATTTTTCGATAGAAAAATGTCCCAGCCGAAGTCCGGTTCCTCTTAAATTAGAGGCTCGCTGTCGCTTGCTAAGAATAAATCGACACCTAAATAACACGAAAAGTTTTAATATTGACAAATAAATGGAGCGAAAGGTCTCAAAATCGCCAAACTAATGGGCCGAACCTCATAAAATCTGAAAACTAATGGGACTAAACATGAGGAAAAACGGGGACCAGAATAACGACCCATCTCCCCTTAACACGCCTCTTCTGCCCCCCCCCCCCCCCTCCCCCGACCCCTCCACGACTCTTCCACACCCCTCTGTTCGCTCTCATCTCCTTTCCCTTCCGTGAGTGATTTCGATCAAAAACTTCTGAATTAAAATAGTGTTAGCATTAACCCTCTCGCTATCTTGTGGATTCGGAGGGTGCCGTTTAGCATTCATAAATAGAGTTAGAGAGAGAAGACCTCTCGTGCCATTTAGGTGTTGATTTTTTCCTGGCGAACGATAGCGAGCAATAAATTTAAGAGGAATCGGCCTTCGTCCGGGACATTTTTCTACCGAAAAATATAAAAATTAATCTTGAAAGCGGGTCTAGGGGGTGTAATTTTAAGCTTGGTCGAGGTTTAGGAAACAAAATATAAGCCTCCCCATAAATTACAATGCGTTTGTCCCAGCCTTCCCTGAATTACAAGAGGTTATGGGTCATCATTTATAGAATCGTATTAACCTTTTCACGCTCATATGACGCAGAGGTTGCCAGATTAGCAATAAGGAAGAGTTATCTCACTCTTATAATTACCTTTCCAAAATTAGTTTTCTGCCCACAGCTAACTCAAAGACAACTGCAGAGGTTGAAGTAACTAAACTAAAGGTTTCTAAATACCCCTGATGGTAACAAAGGCTTTAAAGTATCCCTAATAGGCTCAAAATCGCGTTATATGTCGGAGAGGGTTAAGGGGACAGTGGTTATTTGTTTTGGTCTAATTATTTATATATTCCTTTTATTTATTTTTCATTTATTTTTGTTTCCTCGCTAGACCGCCATCAAGCTTAAAAAACACTCCCTAGACCCCCCTTCAAGATAATTTTTACATTTTTCGATAGAATAATATCCCGGCCAAAGGCCAGGGTCTCTTAGAATTACAGGGTCACTATTGCTCACCAGTAAAAAATCGACACATAAAGGTCACGAAAGGTCTTGATATTGATACAGAAATGGGACGAAAGGCTTTAAAATCGACAAACTAATGGGGCGCACGTCTTGAAATCTGAAAACTAATGAGGCTAAACATGAGGAAGAAGGGGGACCAGAAAAGCGACCCATCTCCCCTTAATTATTATAATTTGTCATTCGGATTGAGAAGAGCCCTGTGAGAGGCGTTGTAAAGGCTTATCCCTCATTACCTTCAACGCCAATGCCAAACAAATCTTGAAATGTTGGAAAAAAACAAAAAAAAAAAAAACATACCGATCGAAAGTCGCCAGTAATAGCGCTTAGCCTATAGCAATAAACTAATTTAATTATTTCACTCCCAACACCAAACACCTGCCAAATAAATTAATGAAATATTGTTTTCCTCTCGGGATTCGAACCTGGGTTACCACATACACATTTTAAACACTCTACCCATTACACCATCAAGACAGTTAAAGGTTAACTACATAAGGCCGACCAACCTCCGCCTTCTGATGTCATAAGCCTCTCTTTAGGCTCAAATATCCATGTCCATACTCGAAATATACGTTCGGCAATACTGGCAGCGGATAGTATATATAATTTGGTCTTCGGATCTGAATCTAACATGATCACAAATAAATTATTCGCCCGTTATTTGATAATGACGACACTAAAATGGCGCCCCAAAGAAAAGAGTTGGCCGGTCTGTCTCACTACAGGCGATACCCCACCCACCCACCCACCCCACACACACGCCCATCACGCCGCCACCCACTTCCGCACCCAGGCCACATTTCTCCGGCTTCTTCCTCATTCCGCCCTATTTTCTCCCGCACGCAATCACGGACGTTTCTGCATTTTTTTTCTTTTGTGTTTTTGTTTTTTTGCACCGACACACCGATTATAGGCATAGGCAGACGTACTCCTCTGTAGCTTATTGACCACTTGCGAATATCGTTCTATAAGGAAGTTGGAGCTGTAGATATCGATATTTAGCAGAATTAGCAGATAAAATACGATTGTAGTACATATTAATATTTTTGTGACATGACCCAGCCAGGGCTCGATCCCAGGCCAGCAGTGCAGCACTTCAGCACCTCAACCACCAGACCACCGAGGAGCAAAATTAGTGGCTTCATTTGGAATCACATCCCACCCACCACCATATATAATACATATATATATATAATACATACATAATACACATGATACATAAAGCCCAATTCAACATATGTTTTAACCATCAGAATCCTACATCATTATTATTGCATGTTTGCTTAATAGCGATGTTTACGGCTCCAACTTCCTTATAGCCTTAAACTCACATATGGTCATTTCGAAGGTGGTCTTTTTGCCGACACTTGTTACGGGGGGGAGGGGGGGCGGATATTTATTGGTCTGTTTATATATTTATGAATTACAATTATAGTTTCCTCCCTAGACCTCCGTCAAGCTTAAAAATAATATCCCCAAGATCCACTTCAACATAAATTTGTAAATCTTACTGTAAAAAAAAAAAAGGTCCAGGCTGAAGGCCGGTTCCTCCTAAAATACATGCTCGTTATCGCTCTCCAGGAAAAAATTGACACCTATATGGCATGAAAGATCTAAATATTGACAAAGAAATAGGGTGAACATTCTTATAATCGCCAAGCTAATGTTGCGAACGTCTTAAAATCTGAAAACTAATGAGGATAAAGATGAGGGAGAAAAATTAATACCTTAAAACAATCAAAGTCCTCAATACTAAATACAAGACATACCATAACACACCCCAAAACGTCGGATCAGCTAGGGTTAACTTTCTTTTAAGTAGGTATGTCAGCATTTACCCCTTCTGTACCGGCGACGTCTTTTGGTTTTATATTTCAGCTGCATTTAGACGTTATTTTGAAGCTTAGGAAGGATGTATTGTAGCTAAAAGGATTAATTGAGATAGTCGGTAGCCTTTTAATTGGTAGACGGTCTCCTTAAGCTGAATATAATCATCTAATAGTTGCCCAAATATAATGAAAAGGATGTCACCGGTACTGAATGGGTTAAACAAAATGGTCCTAAGGGCTTCATTGTGGTAAAGTTTAAGAATATGGCCACAAATCTACTCACTCTCTCTCTCTCTCTATCTATCTATCTAGGCTATCTCTCTCTCTCTCTCTCTCTCTAAGCTATCTCTCTCTCTCTCTGCCTGTAATTTTTTCTGACCCCTCACGCCTCCTTGCACGTTCGCCAATCGTGGGAAACGGAACGACGTAAATAAGAACGCAAGCACACACACACGAATGCACCGTAGCACTATCAAATTCGGGTGGGCATAGCAGTTTTCTCTGGATATTATTAGACGATTTTATGCAGCTTAGGAAAGACCTCTCTAGTATGGCCATCTGCTCCTCTCAGCTCGCGGCGCTTGTGGCACTTTGACACTGCCGACTGAGAGGTTCTTCGACAGTAATTCTTTGATTTCACATGGAATTATTTTTGCTTTGTGACCGGAGACCCTAGGAGAGTGCTGAACGCGTTACCGAGGTAATAATCTCGAGCATGGAGCCATATATTCCTTTTTCGTTCTCTCAGTCTAATGCGAAATAATCTGGGTTTACTCACGCTTGTTCTACTGCTGTCCGCAATAAGAAGGAAGCATTCAAACGGTACTGCACCTTTAAACTTGAGAATCTCGTAATTTCTATGTTTCTGACTGGAATCAAGCCAAATCTGTTCTTTGACTCGCCAATAACTCTTTCATCAATATCAATTGCTCTGAACTTTCCAACTCGTGTTCTTCGTAAGCTCTCCGGCATCTAACCAAAAACCTCTCCAACAATTTAACTTTCTCGTCTTTCCCTCCTCTTTTCCACTCTGACGGAATCACTGTCACTTCTTCCTCTAACAAAGATGAGCTTTTCGCTTAAACTTTTGCTAAAACCTCCACCATGGATAATTCTGGTGCTATTCCTTCCTCTCCACGTATGCCTAATATCCTTATCTCTTCTAAGGATGTACTTTCTGCCCTCTCTGGGCTTAATATTAAGAAAGCGTACGTTCGATACGGTGTTCCTTCTGTTGTACTAAAAAACTATTCTTCCGTTCTGACTTACTGCCTAGGCAAACTCTTTCGTCTATGTTGTTCCTCTAACGTCTTTCCTTCTTGCTGGAATTTTGTTCTCATTCAACCTGTCCCGAAGAAGGGTGACCACTCTCAACCCTCCAACTATCGTCCAATTGCTCTCATTTCTTGCATCTCTAGGATTTTTTAATCAATTCTAAATCCAAAATTTCTTAAGCATTTGACTTCCCATAATCTACTTTCAGATCGCCAGTATGGTTTCCTTAAGGGTTGCTCTACTGGCGATCATCTTTCTTATCTTACTAACTCTTGGTTGTCCTCCTTTCGGGACTTCGGTGAAACCTGTTCTATTGTCCTGGAGATATCGAAAGCTTCAATTAGAGTATGGCATAAATCTCTACTTTCTAAACTACCCTCCTTCGGTTTCTATTCCTCCGTCTGTGCCTTAATATCTAATTTCATTTCTGGCCGTTCCATAGCTCTCATGCTACCAACTGCTGTGTTCCTTAAGGGGAGGTTTTTAGTTTGTTCCCTAGACCTCCATCATTCTGAAAATTACACCCCCTAAGCTTTCAAGCTAAATTTGTACTTTTGTTTTGTAAAAAAAAAAAATCCCGGCCAAAGGCCGGTTCCTCTTAAATTACAGGCTCGCTATCGCTCGCCTGGAAAATTATCAACACCTAAATGTCACGGAAAGTCTTAACATTTACAGAAATGGGGCGAAAGTTCTTAAAATCGCAAACTAATGGGATGACCGTCTTAAAATATAAAAAATAAATGGGGCTAAACATGATGGAGAAAGGGGTCCCGAAAAAAATCCCCAGGTTATCATCCATATGCTGTTCATGCCTATAGACTTTCTCAGCATTCGCTCTCGCTCTCTCTCTCTCTCTCTCTCATCACGATTATGGAGTCGTGAAAGATCACCATTGCATTGAATATTAAGGTACGCTAGCGGTTGATGCATGGGATAGCGTAAATTGTACAGTTGTCTCAAGAACTTTCTCTACCTCACACCATATGAAAGCTTTCTGTGGACAGCTTCTTTTGTGCTTAACCCCTTCTGTACCGGCGACGTCTTCGTAATCTTAGCTTTTTTTTAGACGATTTTGTTCAGTTTTAGAAGGATCAGTGGTAGTAAATTTGGTTAAGTGAAATAGTTCGAAGCCTGTTCATTGCTGGCCATTTTCAAACTGTATATTATCATCTAACAGTAGAAAGAGTAAAGTTAAAAGGACGGCACTGGTACTAAAAGGGTTAAATGGCGGCTTGAGCTATAGCTTACTCATTTCTTTAGGACTATTTATGCCCAATAATATTCATGTATAATATTAGTGTCAGTATTCAAGAGTTTCCATTAGCCTTTGACTAATGTAATTTGGTCCACGTATTAAGGGGACCCACCTCGTTTTGTTTTTCTCTCTCTCTTTCCTTCTCTCTCTGGGTTGTATCCATTCGGCCCCATTCAGCCTACTGTTTTAAAACGTTTATGTCCATCAAGGTGTCGATTATTTCCTGGCGAGCGATAGCGAGCCAGCATATTTAAAAAATAAAAATTGACAGAAGGCTAAATTTGTACATTTTTCGATAGAAAAAATGTCTCCGGCAAAAGCCGGATTTCTCTATACAATATTCAGAGGGTTTATTGAGATCGTATTTACCCATTTGATTCGTATAGGTAGAATATAAACCAAAGAAAGTCGGTTAATGGTAACCAGAATATGATAAACATTACGTCACGGTGTTGAAGGGGTTAATGTCCCGTTTTCTATATGTCTCACAAGTTATCCTCAACGTTTTCTGCGGACTATTGATTTTGCTATGCACTGTCAACATACTGGATACGGGTGGGGCACTTCTTGAAACAACTGTACCGCTAGCTTCTCTCTCTCTCTCTCTCTCTCTCTCTCTCTCTCTCTCTCTCTCTCTCTCTCTCTCTCTCTCTCTCTCTCTCTCTCTCTCTCTCTCCAATGCCCTTTAGATCGCTTTCTTGATCTGCACACGACCTAATAAAGCACATTCACACATTTGTTATTATCTGCGCGTATTATTATTATTTTGTTTTGTCTATCAAAGTTTGCATGCTGTAACCTATATTGTGATTGTTGTTTGTTTATGTTTTGTTTGTTTTTTGATGATGGTAAATTATCATGAACCCATCATGATTACTTTGCTATTACGAACACGTAAAGAAATATGTTGCTAAATAGGTAAATTTGGTAGGAATATGATGCAGAGGCATAGTATTTGCCTTTTTTTCCTTAAGTATCGAAAAATCAAATGTCTTTCTCTACTTCCCATACTGCCTTTCTAAACTGCTCGTGTGAAGCCGCTTTTATTTAATATTGGCTATATAAATGTGTAGAAAGCATTGCGATTACAACTACTATCGTATGACATTAAGGGGGGAAGGATTTATTTAGTGATCGATATATATATTCATTCATCCGTCAAACTTAGAAAACCATCCCCACAATGTAAAATGGGTGTCTATATCACTCTTTCAACTTTAGGGGGCGGGAGGGGGGGGGGGGGGGGAATTTGTTACAGCCAGCTTTGCCTATTGTCTCCTTCATACACATGCAACACAAAATGTAGTAGCTATTGGCTTATTATTATTATTCTACAGTATGACCCAATCGATTCTAAAATAGAAAATCCTAAGCTATAAACCTTCGAGAAAGTAGAATACTAAAATACAATAATAACAAATCATTTATAATATATAAATATAAAATATGAAAACCCAAATATATAAAATCCTGAAATATATCAATCATATTATCTAACCATATTTTACAATTGCGGTGATTGTAGGCACCAATCGAGCAGGGGGAATTCACATAGGCATATGATAAGGAGTTGCTGGAACTCCTGTTCCATTTGTCTGGATTCACCCACTGTTTCTTTTTGTGTCTCACCTACAAAGAGGGTAATCCAGAGAACTCTCACAAACACCTCCTCCTCCTATTCATTTCACTACATTTAACAAGCACACCACACTTCTTTCTAACACACCTAAATTACCTCTAACGTACCTTGATTTTGGCTCGCTATCACTCTTTCAACCTTGAGGGGGACACTTGTTACAGGCGGCTTTGCCTTTTGTCTCCTTCATTTGCATAAGAACAAAATATATAAAGTATGAATGATGAGAGACACAAATAATCAGTTAATCATACTTAGAATGTGCTTTCACCTATTCTGTGGTGGAGAATTCTGAGAAAGAAATTGCACGATCTTATGAGCTGTTTTTAAGCAAGGCAGTTGCACTTCATTACCATAATCGAGACTATGAAGGTATTTAAGAGGCACTTATCGGTAGTCTAGCTCCAGTTAAACTGCAGTAATATGGATATAACCTAGAACTCTCTCTCTCTCTCTCTATACATATATATATATATATATATACAGAGGTGCGTGCTTTCGTATTGTGACAGCAAAATACTAAAGCTTATAATTATATCTAGTAATGACAGTTAATTGGGATCTCAGTGTCGAAAGTTGGCATTTGGTTGGGCAAATTTTGACATCTATTTACTCATCTTTTCATGCTAGCATATTTGCTTAATATGTGCACCTATCAACAAATGAGATATTTTGTGCATGAACTTATGTGTTACTATTTGTATGGACATGGCATAGTTGTATCATTAATATATACTATTATTTATTAATTGATTTTACTATATTAAATATTATATATATATATATATATAGTTCCCGTCTTGCAACACAATCCCACCACTATTCTGTACAATTTTCCAACCCATGAGTGAACCGTTACTCTCAGTCTATCTTCTATTCAACAGCTGAGCTCTCTCTCCCAGAATCAGTCTTTCCCTCTTCCTATGACATAAATTGCTTCAAACTCCGTGTGTCTAGGCAGTTTGGCTCGAACGTCCCTTGATTTTGGCCGTCACTCTTTCAACACTGGGGGAGGCACTCGCTACAGGCAGTTCTGCCTTTTGCCTCCCTCACTCACATAGAACAAAAAATATAAAATAATATATATATATATATATATATTTATTTCAAGTCCTAGTCCATGAGCCTCTTGTCCCTGTTTAGCTTTAAGTTCTCCATAAGTACGCATTGTTGTAAGGAACCACTTTGGGCTAAATGAAGCGAATCCCATAATAAAACCAGATACTCGGAGGAAACCGGTTTGCACGCTCTGCTTTAAAAAAAAAAAAAAAAAAAAAAAAAAAAAAATCCTTCTCGTCGGCGCCATTGACTCTCCAACTTGAGCCCCATTTCCCCCCATATCCTGAGTTTGGATCTTGTTCGTGTTAAGGGGACAGTGGTTAGTTTGGGGGGTCCATTTAATTATACTAATTTATTTTGTTAGCTTCCTCCGTAGACCTCCATTAAACTTTAAAAAAAACATCCATCAGATCCCCTTCGAGATAAATTTGTACATTTTTCGGTAGAAATATGTCACGGCCGAAGGCCGGTTCCTCGCTCGCCAGAAAAAATATCCGACACCTAAAGGGTACGAATGGTAAAAATATTGACACAGGAATGGGGTGAAAGGTCTTAAAATCGACAAACTAATGGGGCAAACGTCTTAAAAATGTGAAAACTAATGGCGATAAGCATGAGGAAAAAAGGGGACCAGAAAAACGGCCCATCTCCCCTTAAGGGCCATTCACAGGGACACGTTTCCCGGCATTTGTTCTGGGCAACTCTGGTCTGGAAGCATTTGAGTTTAAGTTTCCAAAGATATCGGTACATTTTGCTTATCTATCATTTTCCACTTTAGCTACCATCACAAAAAAAGATCACAAAACATATATGAATACATCAAATAAAATCTATACTAAATGGTGTGCCAGGATAACTTGAATCGATCGAAAGTCGCTGAAGAAATCTTTGGCAAGACTTGGTTCGTCAAAAAGGTGGAATTACACGATTGTCTTCCGGCGGCATATAATCGGCATCATATTGTCTTGCATAATTTTGGATTTACATTATTTGCATTGGTATCGGAAACTACCGGTATATCTAGAATCCGGTTGCAATAGTTGGCTAAAAATCGTATAAATCTGGAGCTGACAACCTTAAAATCCAGACTTGCCGAGAATGAATGCCGAACCAATCACTCCTGTGTGAACGGGTCTTTATATAATGGGTGTCTTTGTGGAACGGGCGCTAAAGAGGTTGATCAGGGGGCGCTACTTTACGACCTGGAGATAACGAGCCTCCTCACGCCTTCCCCTTATCTCCCTTATCTCCGGGTTGACTAGCAGATAAAACCCTGAGCAATGTGAAGGGGGTGAGATTCGAAGCTTTGATACGGCCCGCGCGTAGGAGGAGGGGGAGGGTAGTGTCGGGGGGCTTCTCGGATAGCTTGAAAATACACTCGTGGTTAGGAATGGCTGAATACTTCCTAATGGTAAAAACAAAACAGTGGGCGTTAACCCCCTTTATACTGGCGACGTCTTTATAATTTTATCCTAGCTACATTTAACTCCTTCTATACCGACTACGTCCTTTTCACTTTATTTTGGCTACTATTAGACGATTTTATTCAGTTTAGGAAGGATGTCTACCATTAAAAAGGCTAAAGAATATTTCAATTAATCCTTTTAGCTACCGTATATCCTTCCTAATCTGCATAAAATCGTCTAAATCTAGCTGAAATCAAATACAAAAACGTCACCGGTACAGAAGGGGTTAAACGATATTATGAAGCTTAGGCAGAATATATGGTAGCTAATAGAATTAATTGAGATAGTCTGTAACCTTTCAGTGGGTACACATCTTTCCAAAGCTGAATAAAATTGTCTAATAGTTGCCAGAATATAATAAAAAATTAGTCGCCGGGGCAGAGAAAACCTTTTTGCCTTTAATGCTTACAAAGCCCAATATCTCCATCTATCTACCCTTCCCGAACTCCCAGAGGACTATAATTTATCTTTCTACAATACAAAAATCAATCCTTCATCTTCTCTCAATATTCTTGGTGTCTCTTTTTCTTCTGCTCTCACTTGGAAGGACCATATTACAAGTCTTGCTAAGGCAGCCTCCCAGAAGCTGGGTGTGTTCAATCGCCTCAAGGTTTTTTTTACCCCTGCACAGCTTCTTGCTCTGTACAGGGGCACAGTGCGTCCTTGTATTGAGTATTGTTCACATGTGTTGGGAGGATCCTCTTACACCGCACTCCTAGACAAAGTAGAAAGGAATGCCTTTCGTATCATTAACTCCAGTCCACTCACCAACTCTCTGCAGTCTCTCTCTCTTCGCCGCAATGTTGCATCTCTCTCGCTATTCTATCGCTACTACAATAATCAGTGTTCCTCAGAGCTCTCCCAATGTAAACCACCTCCTCTACGTAGGGTACGTGGTACCCGTCTTGCAACACAATCCCATCCCTACTCTGTGCAACTCTCCAACCCATGAGTGAAACGTTACTCTCCGTCTTTCTTCTATTCAACATCTGAGCTCTGGAACTCTCTCCCAGAATCAGTCTTTCCTCCTTTCTATGACTTAAATGTCTTCAAACTCCGTGTGTCCAGGCATTTTGGCTCGAACGTCCCTTGATTTTGGCCCTGTCACTCTTTCAACTCTGGGGGAGGCACTCGCTACAGGCAGTTCTGCCTTTTGTCTCCTTCGCTCACATAGAAAAAAAACTATAGTGGGTTTTATTTCAGCTGAGGTCAAACTGAATCTCTTAGCAACTGATTTTGCGATTCAAAATGGCTAAATATGAAACATGTATGGCTCTGTATCATGTAAATACCAAGTTTTCATAAATAACAACACATTTCGCTTCAAAATCCTGGTAATGGCTGAGTAAATAGGGTGAGGACATGGCAATTTAGCTTCAGCTGAATAGTGAATCACAGTAATGATCGTTGCTTAAGCGGTTTGTCAAAGTAGTTTTTCGGAGTATCCTAATTGCCATTCTAAATTTTCCAGAAAGTTTTGACCACGAACTACGTACATTCGTGGCTAGGAATACTTGAACACCTCCTAATTATGAAAACAAGACATTAATCAAATTAGTGATTCTTAGTAATAGGATCTTTGTAGCTCAAGCGGTTTATGAAAATAGTACGCCAGTGTAGCAGGATTGTGCTGTCAAATATTGTCCAGAATTTCCTAACCTACGAATGTACAATCAAGGTCGTTAACCCCTTCTATACCGGCGACTTCTTTTTATACTTTATTCTAGCTACTATTAGACGATTATATTCAGTTGAAAAAGGGGCCCCAGCAATTAAAAAGCATCGAACTATCTCACGTAACCCTTTTTACCTCCACACATCCTTCTTAAACTGCACAAAATAGTCTCTATATACAAGAATAAAATGAAAAATACGTCGCCGGTACAGAAGGGGTTAATACTTGAACACGTCTAACTGATAAACACAAGCCAGTGAGCGTTAAGGGGGGTCACCGGCTGTTGTTATCTTTCTCTCCTTTTCTCTCTTTCCCTGGCTTTTATTCATTTGGCCCCATTCAGCCAACTATTTTAAGACGTTTATCCCCATCCAGGTGTCGATATTTTCCTGGCGAGCGATAGTGAGCCAGCATTGTATGGAGAAATCCGGCTTCGCCGGAGAAATTTTTGTATCAAAAAATTTACCAATTAACTTGCTGTCAAAACAAAAAAATAATACGCTAGCTCGCTACCGCTCAACAGGAAAATGTTGACACCTGGATGGGGGTAAACGTCTTAAAACAGTAGGCTGCATGGGGCCGAATGGATACCAGCCAAAGAGAGAGAGGGAGAGAAAGAGAAAAAAAGCGAGGTGGGCTCCCTTAACTAGTGAATCCCAGTACTGTGATCTTGGTGGCTCAAGCGGTTTATCAAAATAATTCGTCAGTGTGTCATAATTGAGCTTCTAAAATGTGGCCAGATTCCCTGACCACTACTGGACACAATATTTGCGGTACTAATTAGATTCGACAAATTTGACATGCTGATGAAAGATTGATAAACAATCCCTTTACAGATATGCCCGAGTAGTGTTCCCTCATTTAACCCTTTCAGTACCGGTGAGGTCCTTTAAGTTTATTAGGGCTACTATTATACGATTTCATTCAGTGTATAAAGGGCCTCCAGCAATTAACAGGCTTCGAAATATATCACTTTTTACTACCACAGATCCTTCTTAAGCTGCACAAAACCGTCTAATTACAGCTGTAAGAACGTTTAAAAGACGTCACCAGTACAGAAGGAATTAATATTCAAGGCTACAAGTTTGTCATACATTTGTGCACCAGTTACTTGTAGAGGCGACTGATACTTGTGGACAATTTTATGAAGCATAATTATGATAGGAGAACCTGTTGGTTATACAGCTTGAACCACAAAACTCAAATACATTGGATTCTCAAATTATTGCTTACAGTCTCTTTTTTATCTTCAGAAGGCTCATGTGAGGCAGACCCTTCTTTCCGACATCCCTATTAGTTTTTCGCCGACATTAAAAATATCTCCCACTATAACCTTTATCCCCTACACTTCATCTATATTATAGCTACCGTACCTAAGGACATTTTCCACTATAACCAATAATTATACTCTACACATTATCTGAGATGACGGGCCCTAAACCAACGATACACCACCGAGTGGCCTCCATAACCACTCAGGCAACCTCAAAACCCCAGGGCAGACAACGAAGACATCTACCAGAGTTCCCCCTCCGAGTCCACAAGAATCTACCTGACTTGACCATGCCCAGCCTTCCATTTCCCAGTTCGCTTTCACGCCCACAACCATCTAAGAAAACGGAATAGTCTCTCAGCCAGTCACAAGCCGTATTCTGCAGCCTACCACAACTGCCCTGGGACAGCCAATTAGAACCCTCCTTTTACATAGCCTCCACCAGCAGTGACGCTCCCTGTATTATTCCCTGTACGAACACTCCCTTATGCAATCTACTCACCAGCGCCCCGAATATTTCAGGAACAAATAGACCTGATAATGCCTGACCACTCAAAGCCCCCGAGGATACAGCTACAATCCTCTATGTGAATGTCTTAGGGTAACTGGAAGACCTACAAGACAGTTGCTCCATTTTAAGCTCTAAGTGTTTTCTATTTTTCATAGCAGCCCTGGACCTTCCAGCTGCCCCCTTAAGTATTGTAATATTACCTTGGAACCAGGCCCACATGATAATACCTGAGTTCCCAGGCTAGAATGTATATGTACCTCACAACAACCATTTTTCCTCTTTCCTCAACACCCCTTTTCCCCCCAGAGTTCATTGACACCCGAAGCAAGAAAATATTTGCATAGGACCTCAGAAAAACCTGAGGAAAGTAAGCACCACCTCACCTACTGACTAGGCTTGACCACCAGGAACGGGCTAGTTGGGACAGTGTTGCTACGGTTCCCCCCCCCCCCCTTGCCCCTCGAGAGTGCCCCCCCGGACGACACCTCCCCCTCCTTCAGGATTACTGGAGGGCCACCTGTCTGTTGCCTGGCGCCCTGAACCGAGGACCCCTGCTCGAGCCACGGACGTAGGCCTGGACCTACGACCCCTGCTCCATTACGTAAACAGGCTTGGACCTAGGACCCCTGTTCTAATTACGTAATCAGGCCTAAACCGAGAACCCCTGCTCGAGGAGGTAACCAGCTGTGCAAGAATTGGCTACTATCCTCTATGCCGGCCAGACCAGCACTCTCGCCCCCCTGCCCTTCCAAATACCTAAGTGTTTCTGTGTCTTTCTCTGTTGGTTATTGTTGTGAGGTATTGATTATGTAAATATGTGAACCGTGTTGTGCTCTGATTTATTTGTGATCTGTGCCCAAGATCCCGTACTTGCGTAATAAGTGTCATCCCTCTGAATCTGTGTTAAACTTGCCTTAATTCCTTGACCCTTGTTCAAGACTTAATTTAATTCATAACTTACGCATACGTTACATATCAGTGTATTAATATATATATTCAGGCCCCCACGCTCGCAGATTTACTGACTACGTGTATGTTGATGTATTCTTTGTGAGTTGAAGTTTTAGTATATTCCGTGATCACTCCATTTATATAATCACTTTTTACCTAGAACCTACGCCCAATTTTCCAACGAGTGCATAGTGTAATTCCTTAATTCTTTTTCTAATTAATTGCATATGAAATAGATCTTATAGACGTGCTTTTATGTTCTTGTAAATCTTGATGTTGTGATATTTCGAATACCGTGTTTAGGAATTCTTTCCTCCGTGTTTCGTCTCACTTTCATCCACCATACACTAATTGTATCTGTGTATTTCATTTACCTCGCAGCTGTTAACCCGTTCAGACCCGAGTCTGGTACTATTCGTTTTGAGTATCAATGAGTAGGACTTCGTCGCCTACGTCCATGTACTAATTGTGCCTGTACATTTTATTCTACTCGCCCTGTTAACTCGTTCAGAAGCGAATCTGATATTGCGTTAAATATCAATGAGCTAAACTTCGTCATTAGCGCCAATTTAATTATTAAGTACGATCTACCGATCGAGATCTGTTAATCAGTCAGTTTCCACTTTTTGAGATTAAAACTTCAGTGTTCATTTCAATCTGAGTCTATTGGAACTCAGCTAGTTATTTTGTTTATCTTTGTGTGTTGTCTTTATCACGAATATTAAAGATTACATCTTGACCTAATTAATACCCTCCAGTAAACCTATTTAAAACCATTCCTTTGCGTATCCAATTCACATTATTACTGTGCTTCGCCTAGAAAATATTAGAAACACGAATTCCTAAGTTCGGTTCGTTATCGTAGCATATGTTCAAGTAATATAATCCTGTGATAAGATATACATTTAATTAGGGCGATTTTGATACTTCTCAGTGATTATAAATAATAATCTCAGCCCTGTCCTGTAAAGTAAATTAACATCGCAGTTCAGCTAAGTTAATAGTTGCATTAACCCTTAACTGGCGGCGCGCAACATATGTCGAGTGAAATAAATTTGGACTATGTGGCGGTGCACGACAGCTGTCGAGCGCCATTTTCAGCACGTAATGTTGCTGAGAGAGAGAGCAGAGCGGTGGGACGAGCGTAGTAACCTTATTACCGCTCCCCACGACCACCGTGGACATATTGCACCCTTCTCTCCCCTTTCTCACTCGCTACACAGGGAATTATGTACGGAAATTACCTTATTTTAGGGTTTTTGCACTCGTGTTGCACGATCGTTGCAAGAGAACCAGTGGTCGTACAAGGATGGTTCGGGTGTCATTGGAAAGCTCTGTTTACGCCCTTTCAGGGGTAGATACTTGTTTTACGCTCTGGGTCTTATTTAGGCATGAAAATGAGCACGGAAACAACCCTATTTAGGGTTAAAAAAAAAACGCTGGGCGGTACGGTCAAATAGACCACCTAGCCCGCTCTTAAGGTGTTAACTAAGAAAAGTATTTATTATTACCTCAGTTCACCTGGTGACCTTCCCAGTGACCTGACCTGAGGGCAAGTTCACGCGGTCAGTTTTAAGGGTCAGCTGAGCCCTACTCCTGTGCCAATATCTTTATAACCTCAACTCTCCACATTGTGACTCTAGGATCATTATCTAGAGTATTGAAGTCTCTTGTGAATACGGAAGATATTTTGACTCTCATTTATTATTGCATTGAAGGTTAAAATATATTCTTGTACATTATGCCTCTATGTATGTTTTCTACATGATCTGATTTAATACTAGACTCTCACTATTGAGTTATTCTGGTATCAGTAACATTGTTCTGAAGTAAGGACAATATATACAGTATATGTTTGTTAATATTGTTGGGTCTTCCCTCATGATCCTTATTATTCACCTACTCTCATACTTAGTAAATAAAGCCTTTATATGTGTTCTTCCTTGTGTTGTTATTGAGTATTATATTGAACCTTTGAATACCATTTTTACTGTATATAGAACCTACTCGGTACGTTCCTGTCAAGTATATTTAAGTCCATCAAACCAGAACTGGTTTGTTTTACGGACTGTATCAAGGGAAGTAACATATCAGAACCCGGCACAACATTATCTATCATAATAACTCCCTCCCAATATTTATACTCACCATCATCACCATTATATATCTTCATCACTCTTCCTACTCACCAATAGATAACACCATTACTCTTACTACTCACCATTACCACCATTACACTGTTTACTAACTATCATCACCATTATTCTTGTTTACTCACCATCATCACCATTATATATCTTCATCACTCTTCCTACTCACCAACACATAACACCATTATTCTTGCTACTCACCATTACCACCATCAGATCTCACCATCATCGACAGTACAGTAACCTCAGACACTTACCTAAAAACAAAGAAAGCATTATTAGGTATGCGATAAATAAATATTAAGTTGTAATTAGTTAGTTATGAATGTTTTAATTATATATCCCAATATATTATACAGTATATACCCCAAAAAACTATTATTTATGATTTGTATGATATATGGATTGTTGAAATAATACCGGTATGTTATGCAACATAAAAATTCAGGGTTGGAATAAAATCCGAAACACAAGATCCACCTGTGTGAGCTCGCCCATTGATGCGTCTGTTTCCTCACACACAAACCCAGTTCTTCTACTCTATTCTGTATCCAGCTTTTTTAGAGTCACTACACCGCGTCTGGCCATGTTCAATTGTATATTCATCTCTCTCTCTCTCTCTCTCTCTCTCTCTCTCTCTCTCTCTCTCTCTCTCTCTCTCTCTCTCTCTCTCTCTCTCTCTCTCTCTCTCTCTCTCTCTCTCTCTCTCTCTCTCTCTCTCTCTCTCTCTCTCTCTCTCTCTCTCTCTCTCTCTCTCTCTCTCTCTCTCTCTCTCTCTCTCTCTCTCTCTCTCTCTCTCTCGCTCTCTCTCCTTAATCTGTGTAAGCATCTGTCAGCCCCTCCTCCCATTTATCATCCCCTCTCTCCCTACTTCCCCTGTTCCTCTTATCTCCATCACTCTTCCTCCCTCCTCCTTTCCCCCTTCCCTCTCCCTCTCCCCCTCATCCACTTCCTCCCCCTTCCATCCTCCCCTACTCTTCCACTTCCTCCCCCTTCCAGCCTCCCCTCCTCTTCCACTTCCTCCCCCTTCACCCTCCAATCCCTTCCTCCCTATGTATATTTTTAAGTATACGGTATAAATTGTTTTTTTCTTATTTCATGTATTCCAGCATATATATATATATATATATATATATATATATATATATATATATATATATATATATAATATATACAGTATATACCGGTATATTATTTACAAATTGATTAGCCATTACTTTATAGAAATTAAGTATGCTGATTCCCTCCCCATTCACTCTACATTATTTCCGCTTCCATCCTCGTTCACCCTCCACTGCTCGCTCTCGCTCTCTCTCTCTCTCTCTCTCTCTCTCTCTCTCTCTCTCTCTCTCTCTCTCTCTCTCTCTCTCATATATAGAAGGAAGGGGAGAGCTTTCTTCTTTTCTATCCTTTCCTTCAACTTTCCTTTTCCATCGGATATGCCATCTCTACTAGAATTAAGTCCTGACCACCTCGTTTGGATCGTAAAGTCTGTGTGGCCAGTGTAAAAAAAAAAAAAAAAGTAAAAAATAAAAATAAAAAAATAAAATACCTAAGAACATCTCCCACTACAACCTATATACCCTACACTTTATCTATCTTATACCTAATAATATTTCCCACTAAAACCTGTATACTCTACACATTATCTACTCGTCATGGTATACTGATTAATCTAGGCATTCTATTTTATCCATGGGCACTTAATGGTTGGTTCACTTTTTGGGCGATTTTTTGCATGTATTCATTATTTTTCTAGTTTCCTCCCTAGACCTCCAGCAAATTAAAAAAAAAAAACATCTATTAGATCCCCCTTCTAGATTAATTTGTACATTTTTCGGTAGAAAAATGTCCCGGCCGAAGGCCGATTCTTCCAACATTACAGGCTCACTATCGTACGCCAGGGAAAAAATCGACACCTAAATAGCACGAAAGGTCTAAATATTGACGACGAAATGGGACGAAATGTCTTAAAATCGACTAACTAATGGGGCAAACATCTTAACATCTGAATACTAATGGGGATAAGCATGCGGGAGAAAGTGGTCCAGAAAACCGGCCCATCTTCCCTTAACGCATTGATATCCTTTTCTTTATATCCTGGCAACTATTAGACGATTTTACTCAGTTTAAGATAGGCGTCTATCAATTAAAAGGCTACAGACTATCTCAATTAATCCTTTCAATTAATCCTATCAATTAAAAGGCTACAGACTATCTCAATTAATCCTTTCAATTAATCCTATCAATTAAAAGGCTACAGACTATCTCAATTAATCCTTTCAATTAATCCTATCAATTAAAAGGCTACAGACTATCTCAATTAATCCTTTTAGCTACCACACATGCTTAGAAAGCTTCAGAAAATCATCTAAATGCAGCAGAAATAGAAACAAAAAGACGTCGCCGGTACTGTAAGGGTTAATGCGAGATATTAACTGTAACAAAACTGGCACGGATTATGACGCGTTTTGACAGTGTATTCTGGCTACTACTAAACGATTTTATTAGGTAAAGGAGCGATCTGCGTGAGTCAAAAGGTTAATTAAGATCAACTTTACCCCTTTGATTGCTAGAGGTCTTTCCTAAGCTGTATGCAATTGCCTAATAATAGCCAAAAACCAGATTAGACCTATTAAAATCTCAATCTTATCTACAAATGCTTCAATTAATCCAATTAAACTAAGCACTTATTATTACTTATACCTTTATGAACTTATGAACTTTATGAACTTTACTTATACCTTTAGAAACTGCATAGCGCGTCATGATCCTCAAAGGGTTAATCTATTTGCGTAATAATTCGTACCATTTTTCCAGGCTATTGGAATACATTATTTGTATTATATAATTATGTTTTCTGTAATGAATACTAAATTAGTTATTTTATTTTAATTGTGTTAAAAGTATTCGTCTTGTAGTGTGTACCGGTTTAGCTACAGGTTGTGTTTTATTATCATGTATTACACAGTTCAGTTACCGTTCATTTTTCTATATTTATTTATTTATGTTTTTATTTTATTTTTCAGTTCAGCTTAGCTTACTTAATGATAAGCTTAGTTAAGTTAGGTTAGGAGATTGTAGCTACATTGGTTTGTAGCAGTTTGGGCTGTGGCCGTTTCGATACATGGCCGTTCTGGCTTAGAACCGATCGATTACACAGGTAACCTCTCTTTCATCAAAGCAAGGCAATCACTCCACTCGCGTCGATCGAAGTTTTTGCTCCGATTTTTCCTGCGTCGAGGTTGGAGGCAAGCGAGCTAGTCCATCATCTAATTATCTAGAACTGGTAGGAATCCCGGCTGATTAAAGTAACTGTCGGAGTGTGTTCTGTTGTCGGGGAGGACCTGCAGAACACAGTGATCGGGCTACACTGCAAAATGGTGGGTTCAAATGTAACACAAATGATAAAAAAAAAAAGTGTTGCAGTTGCTTACGTCCGCTAATTTGAACATGTAAGTTAAGGGGAGAATTTTAGTTTGCTTCCTAGACTCCATTAAGCTTTTAAAAATACCACAAAGACCTCCCTTCGATATAAATTTGTACATAGTGTGTGTGTGTGTGTGTGTGTGTGTGTGTGTGTGTGTGTGTGTGTGTGTGTGTGTGTGTGTGTGTGTGTGTGTGTGTGTGTGTGTGTGTGTGTGTGAAAAACTAAGGACAAGCACACAACAACAGCGTACATCTAGAATGACTGGTATATACCGGTACATCTATATTTATACAATTATGTTATGTGTCTATTTTCGTACTACAAATCGAGAGGCTAACAAATACAAACAAAATAATTTCATATTTAAGGGGGTAGTGCTTATTTATTTTGGTCTATTTTTCTCTTTATTTATTTATTTTATAGTAACCTCGCTAGACTTCCATCAAGCTTAAAAAAAAAAAAAAAAAAAAAAAAAAAAAAAAAAAAAAAAAGTAGAAAAATTTCCCGGCCGAAGGCCGGTTTCTCTAGAATTACAGGCTCGCTATCGCTCGCCAGGAAAAAATTGACACCTATAATGACACGAAAAGTCTTAATATTGACAAAGAAATTGGGATGAAAGGGTGACCGCTCTCAACCCTCCAACTATCGTCCAATTGCTCTTATCTCCTGTCTTTCTAAAGTTTTTGAAACTATTCTTGCTTCCAAATTTCTTAAGCATTTCTCTTCTCATAATCTGCTCTCAGATCGCCAGTATGGCTTCCTTAAGGGTCGCTCTACTGGTGATCTTCTTTCATATCTTACTAACTCTTGGTCATCCTCCTTTCGGGACTTCGGTGAGACTTTTTCTATTGCACTAGACATATCGAAAGCCTTCGATAGAGTCTGGCATAAATCTTAATTTCTAAACTACCCTCCTTCGGTTTCTATCCCTCCATCTGTGCCTTTGTCTCTAATTTCCTTTCCGGCCGTTCCATAGCTGCGGTTGTGGACGGCCATTGTTCACTTCCTCACCCTATAAAACTCCGGTGTTCCTCAGGGCTCTGTCCTATCTCCTATTCTCTTTCTAATTTTTATAAATGATCTCCTTAACTGTACCTTAATTCCCATCCATTCATACGCAGACGACTCAACCTTACACTACTCCATTAGTTTTCAGAACGCCCCAGCCAGCAATCCCTCAACGACAAACGTAATGAAGCCATAGAACTCTTAAATTCTGATCTAAATACTACTTCCAATTGGAGCAGAGAAAAAACCTTGTTGCTTTTAATGCTTCCAAAACCCAATTTCTCCATCTATCTACCCGTCAGGATCCCAGCGGACTATCCCTTATTCTTCAACAATACAAAAATCAACCCTTCATCTTCTCTCAATATTCTTGGTGTCTCTTTTTCTTCTGCTCTCATTTGGAAGGACCATATTACCAGTCTTGCTAAGGCAGCCTCTCAGAAGCTGGGTCGTGCTCAACCGCCTTAGGGGGTTCTTTTCCCCTGCACAGCTTCTTGCTCTGTACAGGGGCATAGTGCGCCCTTGTATTGAGTATTGTTCACATGTGTGGGGAGGTTCCTCTCACACCGCTCTCCTAGACAAAGTTGAAAGGAAGGCCTTTCGTATCATTAACTCCCGTCCACTCACCAACTCTCTGCAATCTCTCTCTCTCCGCCGCAATGTTGCATCTCTCTCGCTATTCTATCGCTACTATAATAATCAGTGTTCCTCAGAGCTATCCCAGTGCATACCACCTCCTTTACGTAGGGCACGTGGTACCCGTCTTGCAACTCAATCCCACCCCTACTCTGTGCAACTCTCCAACCCAAGAGTGAAACGTTACTCTCAAACTTTCTTCTACTCAACATCTGAGCTCTGGAACTCTCTCCCAGAATCAGTCTTTCCCTCTTCCTATGACTTAAATTGCTTCAAAACTCCGTGTGTCCAGGCATTTTGGCTCGAACGTCCCTTGATTTTGGCCCTGTCACTCTTTCAACTATGGGGGAGGCACTCGCTATAGGCAGTTATGCCTTTTGCCTCCCTCAATCACATAGAAAAAAAAAAAAAAAAAAAAAAAAAAAAATATCGCCAAACTAATGGGCCGAACGTGTTAAAATCTGAAAACTAGTGGGGCTAAATATGAGGGAGAAGTGGGTCCAATAAAGCATCTACCTCTCTTAAATGGCTCATATAATATTGAATTTTATGTTATCAAAATATAAAATAATAATCTAAGGTAAAAATCAGTAATTGGTAAGTAAAATTAATTATGATGCATAATTTCTGGGTGTTGTAAACTGACTATGCTGTATCAATATATTTAGCGATAATTTATTTACTGGCATAAATCGTATATTAGCTAGATTTCCTAAGAAATATATAATTTAGCAAACTTTATTACTATAATTATATCTAAACCCAAAATTAGAATATTGTACAAAAAACCGATTATGTTAATGCAAATAATATATGTATTTTTTATTTATTGAACAACAACTAAAGTACAGCAAAACATATTACATAATGTGTTGGTTGTGGCTTATACAAGGCATTCATCATGTATGCTTCTTTCTTTATTGCTACATTTCAGAAACACTTACTCCATTATCAGGCAGCTCTCAAACAACCAAAGATACACTTGTATAAAACAGCACCAATATCATAGTGAATTAAAATGATTTCATAAAGCCTGAGAAAGATTACGTAGTATGAAGAATGCGAAAAACAACATTGGAAAACCTAAATGCGGACTATTCGTACATAAAATAACAAAAATATATAGAAAATAAGAGAGTATTTATGAGGGTGAGCATAGAAAACACGTCTTAATCCCTGAGTGAATACATCTGCAAGTGAAGCAAACACGGATCTGTATGTGTGTGTGTGTGTGGGTAGACAATTAGCAAGAGGCAAGAACAAGATCATTAAGTGGTATGAACACGAGACTGTACGTGGGTGGGTTGGAATGAAGGTGGGCTAGAACATTTGTAGGTACAAAGGAGTACAAAGGAGTACAAAGGAAATCAAGCAACAACATATCTAGTGACCCTTCTAGGTTGCTTGTCCTCCAAAACACTGAGGATCAAGTGTCCAAATAGTGGTTTAGAGTGGGTAAGGTGAGGAGGGAGGTGGGTGGGGAGGGTAGGTAGGTAGGTTGGACAAATGGGTAGGGTAATACTCTTCTACGTGGGTGGGTGGGTAGGTAGATAGGTGGGTAGGTAGGATAGGTGGGTGAGGATGGCAGTGGAATAGAACACTTGTAGGTGGGGATGGTAGGTGGTAAGAGTAGAAGGAAAGGAAGCACAATTGTACATGGGTGGGGAGGAAGGTAGGCAGGTGGATAGGAGGGTAGGTGGGTGGGTATGGAAGGCGTTGAGGGCAATCATGTAGGTGGGGTAGCACAACAGAACAATCGTAGGTGGGTGGAGAGGGTTTGCAAGTAGGTGGGTAGATCAGGTGGGTAGGGTAGGGTAGCAGGAGGGGTGGGCAGGTTCGGTAAGTGGGTAGGCCAGGCATGTAGGTGGGTATTGCAGGTGGTGGGTGGATGGTGAGAATAGAGAGGCAAGTGGGTAGGCCAGGTATGTAGGTGGGATAAGACACTTGTAGGTGGGGATGGCAGCTAGTATTACAGTAAATAGCACATATGTGAGTAGTGAGTAGAAAGGGTAGGTAGGTGGGTGGGTTAAATATGTGGGTGGCTTGTAACAGTAGGTGGGTTAGATGGATAGGTAGGTGGGTAGTACAATTGGGTGGGTTGGATAGGTAGGTGAGTAGTATAAGTGGGTGGGTTGGATAGGTGGGTGGGTTGGATAGGTGGGTGGGTTGGGTAGGTGGGTAGTGCAAGTGGATGGGTTGGATAGGTAGGTGGGTAGTACAAGTGGGTGGGTTAGGTGGGTAGTGCAAGTGGGTGGGTTGGATAGGTAGGTGGGTAGTACAAGTGGGTGGGTTGGATAGGTAGGTGGGTAGTACAAGTAGGTGGGTTGGATAGGTAGGTGGGTAGTACAAGTGGGTGGGTTGGATAGGTAGGTGGGTAGTACAAGTGGGTTGGTTGGATAGGTAGGTGGGTAGTACAAGTGGGTGGGTTGGATAGGTAGGTGGGTTGGATAGGTAGGTGGGTTGGATAGGTAGGAGGGTAGTACAAGTGGGTTGGTTGGATAGGTAGGTGGGTAGTACAAGTGGGTGGGTTGGATAGTTAGGTGGGTAGTACAAGTGGGTGGGTTGGATAGGTAGGTGGATAGTACAAGTGGGTGGGTTGAATAGGTAGCTGGGTAGTGCAAGTGGATGGGTTGGAAAGGTAGGTGGGTAGTACAAGTGGGTGGGTTAGGTGGGTAGTGCAAGTGGGTGGGTTGGATAGGTAGGTGGGTAGTACAGTGGGTGGGTTGGATAGGTAGGTGGGTAGTACAAGTGGGTGGGTTGGATAGGTGGGTGGGTTGGCTAGGTAGGTGGGTAGCACAAGTGGGTGGGTTGGATAGGTGGGTGGGTTGGTTAGGTAGGTGGGTAGTGCAAGTGGGTGGGTTGGCTAGGTAGTTGGGTAGTACAAGTGGGTGGGTTGGATAGGTAGGTGGGTAGTACAAGTGGGTGGGTTGGATAGGTAGGTGGGTGGGTTGGATAGGTGAGTGGGTAGCGCAGGTGGGTGGGCACGTGGGTAGGATATGTAGGTGGTGACGTGATGAGGAAAGTGGGTCTAGGTGGAGCAGGTAGAACAGGTGGGTAGCTAGGCGGTAGATGGGGCTACACACACACACACACACACACACAGCGGTACATATGAAATTCTACAGCATACACAAACGAAGAGGCTAACACATACATCGATACACATGGACAATAACTGTATGCACACACGCACACAGGCCTTACACTCGCACCTTTACGCATGACAATATATTGCACACACAAACACACACACACACAAGGACACATCATCATCATTAGCATCATCATCTTAAACACTCATAATATTTAATGTACTGGATCACAGAGTGCTACGCACACGCAAGTTTGCACCATGTACAAATAGGAAAACAATCGTGCACAGACACACACAAACACCCAATCCCAGCACAGACACAATTCCTAATATACACACATAAATACACACTCCTTCCCTCACACACAGACACCCATACTCAATCCCCGCACGCACACAATTCCTAATATACACACACAAATACGCACTCCTTCCCTCACACACACACACACACACACACACACACTCTAACCTCTCGTGCTACAACTAACCCACCCTCTCTCCCTCCTCCCTCCTCCCCCAGCAGCCACCCAGACCTACCCGTGAGGCTTCCCTTCCCACGCCCGACGTACCTCCAGGTCGATCATGCTCAGATAAAACACCGAAGCGCTCCGTTCTGACTACCGACGGAGTTTCGTGTGGCGCGCATTCGATCCACCCGCGCCGCCGATCCGTCCCAAGTACCCAGGAACCATAAGGATCAGAAGAGCTTGGGATCGAGTTGGGATTTCCACCTCTATCCTTGTATCCAGTTGGGCTCTTTTTTGCTCCGGATACCCAGGGGAGTACAGCGCGGCCCGAGTCACGTTCCGCTGCGGGGTTCGAGTCCAGGGTATTATTACCGTATGGGTATTGCCTGTAACCCACCACCACCACCACCACCACTACCACCATCGCCGTTGGGCTTCGATCTGCAGCTGGGACGACGGGAGGCTCTACACGACAGGAAAACGAGTAGAAAGACAGAAACAAATAATGACAGAAAAAATGGGAGAGGTCGTGTGGTTTTGTTATGATCAGCTTATGGAAGTTTTCGTTTGTAGACATGGATTTTAGATGAAATTATTTGATGAATGTTTGTGATTACTGCTGATTGAAGGATATATATTAGGCTCTACACGACAGAATACGGGTAGAAAGACAGATATAATAATGACAGAAAAAAGTGGGTGAGGTCGTGTGGTTTTTTTATGATCAGTTTCTGTCGGGTTGGGACATGGATTTTGGATGGATTGATTTGTTTGTGATTACTGTACATTGATTGATGTATATGAGGCTCTACACGACAGGAAAACGAGTAGAAAGAAAAAAAAAATGGGCGAGGTCGTGCGGTTTTGTTATGATGATTTTTTGGAAGCTTTCGTTTGCTGACATGGATTTTGGATAGGATGATTTAATAAATATGTGTGATTACTGTTGATTGAAGGATATATATGAGGCTTTACACGACATAAAACGAGTAGAAAGACAGATAAATTGTATTTTTTCACCAACCAACTTCACTTCCAAACTCAATTAATGAAATCAACATATACCTGTGGCAGTCCAAGGACTCGAACCTAGGACACTCACACCGAAATTCCGAGCACTTATGCATTACGCTATCAAAAAAATGGGAGAGGTCGTGTGTTTTTTTTATGATCAGCTTATGGAAGTTTTCGTTTGCATGCATGGATTTTGGATGGAATTATTTTGTTTGTGAGTGATTACTGCTGATTGATTGGTGTATATGAGCCTCTACACGACAGACAACGAGTAGAAAGACAGACACACATATTGACAGACAAATATATATATGGGTTAGGTTGTGTGGTTTTGTTTTGATCAGTTTCTGGAAGTTCCCGGTTTGGGATACGGATTGTTGATGGAATGATTTGATGGATGTGGGTGCTTACTGCTGTTTGAATTATATATATATATATATATATATATATATATATATATATATATATATATATATATATATATATATATATATATATATATACATATATATGGTCTTGATTTTAGTTTGCCAGTATTCAAACCTAATTTCTATAAATATTTCCTTGCTTTTGAGAATATTCTGAACAGGTTCAAGACCTGCAAACTCTCCCAGAACTATAACTTTGCTTCGGTTATTCATGACATACCTAACATTTCCCATAAGGAATTCTTTGGATTTAAGTGTCACAAAGTATTTTCTCCCATAAAGCAGATATAAATATATTAAAACACTTGAGTACCAACGATGAACTAGTGATTTGTAGGCCGGATAAAGGAAGAGGAGTTGTTTTACTTTAACAAATGTGATTATGTGTCTAAGAGAGATATATATATCTTAGACACATAATCACATTTGTTAAAGTAAATCAAACTCCTCTCTCCTTAACACTTTTTCTGTATTTCCATTCGTTTTCCTGTGGTGTATAACCTCATATATATCATTCAATCAACAGTTATCACAAACGTTCATCCATCAGTTCATCCACAATCCATATCGAGAAACCCTGCTCATGCAAGTTTCATAAACTTATCATAACAAATCCACACCATCTAGTTTTACTTTCTGTTCGTATAACCTCATATACATCATTCAGTCACCAGTAATCACCCACATCCATCAATCGTGTCTCAAACCGACAAGTTCCATAAGCTGATCATAACCAAACTACACGACCTCACCCATTTTGTTTTGTCTTTTCATTCGTTTTCCATCGTGTATAACCTCATATATATATATATATATATATATATATATATATATATATATATATATATATATATATATATATATATATATATATATATATATATATATATATATGAGGTTATACAGATGGAAAACGAATGAAAAGACAAAACAAAATGGGTGAGATCATGTGGTTTTGTTATGATCACTGTATTGAAGTTTTCGTTAGTGCATAAGACTTTTGGATGAACTCATTAATAAATGTAGGTGATTACTTCTGATTGATTGATGTATATAAGACTCTACACGACAGAATACGAGATAAATTACAGAAAAATGGGTGAGGTCGTGTAGTTTGGTTATGATCAGCTTGTGGAACTTGTCGGTTTGAGACATGGTCGGTTTGAGACACGATTGATGGATGTGGGTGATTACTGGTGACTGAATGATGTATATGAGGTTATACGAACAGAAAGTAAAACTAGATGGTGTGGATTTGTTATGATAAGTTTATGGAACTTGCATGAGCAGGGTTTCTCGATATGGATTGTGGATGAACTGATGGATGAACGTTTGTGATAACTGTTGATTGAATGATATATATGAGGTTATACACCACAGGAAAACGAATGGAAATACAGAAAAAGTGTTAAGGAGAGAGGAGTTTGATTTATTATTAATCATTTAGGAATATGAATGATTGCCATTTACAGTCCTTAGATGACAGGAACGTAAGTAGAAAGGCGAAACAAATGGGTGGTGTTATAAATATATTTTCTGATCACACTCAGCAGTTTAAAAGAAGCCAAACTTGTATTTTTGTTTAAGGGGGGTGACCTGTTTTTTGTTATTTCTGTCCTGTTCTCTCTTTCTCTGGCTTGTATCCATTTGGCCCCATTCAGCCAACTATTTTAAGACGTTTATCCCCATCTAGGTGTCGATTTCTTCCTGGCGAGCGATAGCGAGCCAGCATTATATGAAGAAATCCGGCTTTGCCGGAGACATTTTCTATCGAAAAATTTACAAATTTAGCCTGCTGTCTAACTAAAATAAAAAATATGCTGGCTCGCTACCGCTCACCAGTAAGAAATTGACACCTGGATGGGGATAAACGTCTGAAAACAGTAGGCTGAATGGGGCCAAATGGATACAAGCCAGAGAAAGATAGAAAAGGACAGAACAAAAACAGGTCTATCTATCTATCTATCTATTGCCTGACGCCGTGATCCCCGAAGGGGTGGCCACGAACGAACCGCCCCCATGCACCTCTGTCCCCAGTCAGTCGACGCCCCTCCCCCCAACCAGCACCGCCTTCGTTCATGTAGTTCCTCACTCCATCCTTCCACCTCATATTCGGTCTACCTCTCCCCCTCTGTCCCTCCACCTCGCTCTCGTACACCCTCTTAGTCATTCTCTCGCTTTCCATACGTTCCATATGGCCGAACCATCTCAAGTTGTTCCTTTTCACACTTTCCAGCACATCTACCTCCACACCACACCTCCTTCTTACTTCCTCATTAGTCTGTCTATCCCTCCATGTAACTCCGCCACTCCCTTAAGTAATTCATTTCCACTGCTCTCACTCTTGGTCTGAGTCTCTCAACCAACGTCCATGCTTCGCTTCCGTAAGTCAGTGTCGGGATTACCACACTGTCATGCAAGGACTTCTTCACTTCCATACTGACCACCCTATTTCTTGTTACTGCTTTTAGCGTTCCTACAACCCTCTTCCCCTGTTGTACCCTCTCCCGCACCTCTTCATCCATAGTCCCATCTTTACTCAACACACTGCCCAGATACTTAAAAGAGTTGACGATCTCCATAGGCTGACCGTTCAGCTTCACCTCACACTCTGTGACTTCACCCCTTTCGAAGACCATAACCTTGCTCTTCCCCGTATTTACCTTCAAATTCCGTTTTTCGCACACTGTTCCAAACTCAAAAACAGGTCACCCCCCTTAATGCGGAGTTTGGAATATGCTTCATTGATGTATGTCTGGGTTTATGAATCCCAACTGGACAAGACACATGAAGAAAGATAGATAATAGCCAGGTCATGTGATTTTAAAGTTATATGCACCTCGTTTCATGACATGGATTCTGGATGGATAGACTGATGACATAATTATCATCTTATTCTGGTTACCATTAGACGATTTTCTTCAGCATATAATCTACCTCTAGGACTCGAAGGGGCTAATACGATAAAACAAAAAAAATCTAAATAACATAAGTCCTTCGTAAAACTTTACCCAGAATGAAAGGTAAAAAGACGTCATGGTGAGTGAGGAAGGGGTTAAATTGAATGATGTATGAAGCTCTAAGGTAAAAAGACGTCGTGGTGAGTGAGGAAGGGGTTTAATTGAATGATGTATGAAGCTCTAAGGTAAAAAGGCGTCGTGGTGAGTGAGGAAGGGGTTAAATTGAATGATGTATGAAGCTCTAAGGTAAAAAGACGTCATGGTGAGTGAGGAAGGGGTTAAATTGAATGATGTATGAAGCTCTAAGGTAAAAAGACGTCGTGGTGAGTGAGGAAGGGGTTAAATTGAATGATGTATGAAGCTCTAAGGTAAAAAGACGTCATGGTGAGTGAGGAAGGGGTTAAATTGAATGATGTATGAAGCTCTAAGGTAAAAAGACGTCATGGTGAGTGAGGAAGGGGTAATGATGAATGATGTATGAAGCTCTACGGTAAAAAGACGTAATGGTGAGTGAGGAAGGGGTTAAATTGAATGATGTATGAAGCTCTAAGCGACAGGAAATGGAGAAGAGAGACAGGTAAAAAAGAATGGTTAAGGTCGTGCGGGGTTTTTTTCTCTCCTTTGCTCTCTTTCCCGGGCTTGTATCCATTCGGCTCCATTCAGCCTACTGTTTTAAGATGTTTATCCCCATCCAGGTGACGATTTCTTCCTGGCGAGCAATAGCGAGCCAGCATTGCATGGAGAAATCCGGTTTCGCCGGAGAAATTTTCTGTCTAAATATGTACAAATTTAGCTTGCTGTCAAAACAAAAATATATATATGCTGGCTCGCTACCGCTCGCTAGGAAAATATTGACACCTGGGTGGGGTAAACGTCTTAAAATAGTTGGCTGAATGGGGTCGAATGGATACAAGCCAGGGAAAGAGAGAAAAGGAGAGAAAGATAAAACAAAAGTCGGTGACCCCCATTAAGGTCGTGCGTGGGTTTTTTATATGATCTGATTGTGTAAGTCATATACGTGCCGTGTTTATGGACATGATTGTGTAAGTCATATACGTGCCGTGTTTATGGACATGATTGTGGAAGTTATACGTGCCGTGTTTATGGACATGATTGTGGAAGTCATATACGTGCCGTGTTTATGGACATGATTGTGGAAGTCATATACGTGCCGTGTTTATGGACATGATTGTGTAAGTCATATACGTGCCGTGTTTATGGACATGGATTTTCGATGACTTTTGATTGTTAAACGCGGGGATTTATATGGTAACAAAACGAATAGGGAGAGAGTTAAGGGGGGATGGTTCACTTTTTGGGCGATTTTTGCATGTATTCATGATTTGTCTAGTTTCCTCCCTAGACCTCCATCAAATTAAAAAAAACATCCATTAGATCCCCCTTCTAAATTAATGTGTACATTTTTCGGTAAAAAAATGTCCCGGCCGAAGGCCGATTCCTCCAACATTACAGGCTCACTATCGTTCGCCAGGGAAAAAATCGACACCTAAATAGCACGAAAAGTCTAAATATTAACGAAGAAATGGGGCGAAAAGTCTTAAAATCGACTAACTAATGGGGCAAACATCTTAGCATCTGAAAACTAATGGGGCAAACATGGTGATCAAGAAAACCGGCCCATGTTCCCTTAAATTGAAAGCAAACAAATAGGAAGAGGCGAAATTCGTAAGAAACACCAATAGAGAGAAGAAATTGAAAGAATAACGAAAAGGAATAGAAGAAAAATGAGAGAAAACTAATAGGAGTTGCAATTGAATGAAAAAACTAATAGAAAGAAAGGAAAATTGAGAGAATAACGAATAGAAAATAAGGAAAATTGAAAAAATAATGAACTATTATATGTTCCCTCCACCAACCGACTTTAATCCTAAACTCAATTAATGAAATCAACAAATATATGTGGCAGTCCAGGGATTCGAACCTAGGATGCTCACACCGAAATTCAGTGCATTTATCCATTGCGCTACGAAGAAGATGAAATTTGAAAGAAAAACGAACAGGAAGAGAGGAAAATATAGTAAAGTGTTGTGGTTTGGCTATGGTCATACTGGGGATTTTTTATTTTTTGTTATTTTTTATTTTTTTTATTATTATATATATACCCGGTATATATATATATATTTTTTTTCCAATGTGGATATATAATTAGATCGGTTGAAAGATGAGGCCTCACATAGCAAGAACACGAAGAGAGAGAGAGAGAGAGAGATTAACAATGCAATTTTTAGATTATTAATGCGGATTTGGAATAGGATTGATTGATATATGAAGTTCTATATGACAGGTAAACGAGTAGAGATATATAAAACAAATGGGTGAGGTCAGGAGTGATTTTTTTTTTTTTTTTGCATGAACAGATGAGGTCCTCCTGTATATGACAGGATTTGAGTACAGACGGAACACAGTGGATAAGATCTAGGGTGTGTGTGTGTGTGTGTGGGGGGGGGGGGGGGGGGTTTGTGAGTGTGTGTGTGTGGGTGTGTGTGTGTGTGTGTGTGGGTGGGTGGGTGTGGGTGTGTGTGTGTGTGTTTGAGTGTGTGTGTGGGTGTGGGTGTGGGTGCGTGTGTGTGGGTGTGGGTGTGTGTGTGTGTTTGAGTGTGTGTGTGCTTTAAGATCAAATTGAGGAAGCTATATGAACTGCGTTTCTCAATATGGATTTTGAATGTATTGATTGGTGAATGTATGAAGTTTGTAATTTGATAGATTCTTGGATATTTATGTATTGATTGAATTCTGTTTTTCGTCCTACTTAACATTAAAGGAAATCTGGTAGAATACATAACAAAGGAAATTATTAAGGTCCTTTTTGCCATAACTCTTAGGCTTGTATTGAATAATAATAGATGCATTAGTTAACTGGAAAAGGTGAATGGATCTTGAGCGTGATATCGATACCTACGATGTACTGTACAATTGCCCACATAAGCTCAGTTGTTTGTCGTGATCTTGTTTTAATATGAATGAATTGTGATCGTGTTTTTGTAATCATCAGTTGAGAAATTTGATGAATTAACTACTGCATAAGAAACTACACTCGTAATGCAATCATACGCATTTGATTTCCATGTATAAGATCACGGAGGGGAACAGAACTTATGTGGGCAGCAACTGTAAACAGAGCAAAAATTACAGAAAATCGAAGAACTGCAAGAATAAAAATGGCTAAGGTCGTGTGCTCTTGTTATATCAGATTGTAGAAATATAATAGTATTCCCTGGTTTTATGGGCATGGGCTGATCTGAATGGCATGTTATTTGAGTAACTTGAATCTAGTAGAAACATGAGCTAACTAAATAGGTCGAATAGTTTTAACCCCTTCAGTACCATGACGCCTTTTTGCCTTTGATAGTGGCTAAAATTAAATAATGTATTCAGTTTAAGGAGGACCTTTGTTATGAAAGGGTATTATTGACATCGTATTTACCCACTGGAGTCATAGAGGTAGATTGTAAACGACAGAACATCGTCTAATGGTAACCAGAATATGATAGAAATTACGCGATGATGGTTAAGGGAGCCCACCTCGCTTTTTGTTCTAGTTCTCTCCCTCTCTCTTTGGCTTGGTATCCATTCGGCACCATTCAGCCTACTGTTTTAAGACGTTTACCCCCATCCAGGTGTCAATATTTTCCTGGCGAGCGGTAGCGAGCCAACATATATTTTTGTTTTGACAAGCTAAATTTGTAAATATTTCGATAGAAAAATTGCATCCGGCGAAGTCGGATTTCTCCATACAATGCTGGCTCGCTATCGCTCGCCAGGAAGGAATCGACACCTGGATGGGGATAAAAGTCTTAAAACAGTTGGCTGAATGGGGCCGAATGGATACAAGCCAGGGAAAGAGAGAAAAGGAGAGAAAGATAACAAAAAGCCGGCGACAATTACATTCAGTGATTGGAAACGTCGACGACGTATACAGAGTAATAGCACACACAACAGTGTCACTCCGACTGCTTCCACTCTCTCTCCAACACCCCTTTACCCCTCTCAACTCACTTCGGAAAGTAGATACGAGGTGCCGTTGTAAATGCTTACCCCTCAATACCTTTACCTCACCTGCTCCCTAGTAATCAAAAGGGTAAAGCCAATCTTACTTTCAAAATTCCTTCCTAATCTGAATACAACAGTTTAGGAAAAATGGGAGAGTATAAAAAGAAAGTTTTGGACTTTGTGGAAGGGGTATAATTTAATAGACACAAGGGGCGGGCTGTGAGAAAGAGGGTTTGGAGATCTGAGAAGAAAGGAAAAGGGTAGAGGGCAGGGGGGCTGTGAGGCGAGGGGTGGATCTACATCAAGAGAGGGGCGTGGCTATGTGAGAGAAAGGGGCGGGGCTGTGAGGAGAGGGGTGGAGCTAAGTGAGAGAAAGGGGAGGGGCTATGAGAAAACGGGGCGGGGTTGTGAGAGAAAGGGGCCGGGGTGTGGGAGAATGGAGAGAAGTTATGAATAATATGGAAGAGGCTATGAAATATTAGAGGGGAGCTAGTGAATACAAAAATATATAGATTAATAAGAGAAAGAGGAAGAGCTATGAATAAAGGGTGGGGCTATGAGTAAGGAGTGAGTCTAAAAGTAGAGAGGTGGACTTGTGAGAAAAAAGGGTGGGGCTATAAGAGAATGGGGCAGGTTATATGCAATGTTGAGCCCGAGAACTTTCAGTCTTCTACTGTACTTCTCACTTCTCAGCTTGTTTTTCCTCTGTCCAATTACTCTTCTTTCCTATTTTACTCCAGCCATCTGGTCTGGATCTGGACGCAATAACGAGGCAAGACAAGGCTATAAGAGAAAGGAAGGGAGCTATGAGAAAAATATGGGGGAATATGAGAGAAATGGGTGTGGAATAAATAAAATTAACAGGGCTATGAGAGAAAAGAACAGAGCTATGAGAAAATAAAGGGATGAGGAAAAGGGGTGATGCTATTAGGGAAATGGTGTGACATGTGAGAGTTATGATAAAGATGGGGTGGATATATGAAAGAGTGAGTCTATGAGGGGAAAAGATAAGGAGCTATGAGTAAAGGGGTGGGACTATGAGAAAAAGAGGAGGAGCTATGAGCAAAGGGGCAGGGCTATGAGGGAAAGGGGAGGATCGGGGTGGGGCTTGTGAGGGAAAGGAGTGTGGCTTGTGAGAGGAGGGGCGGGGAATGCAGGGAAAATAGCTGGGTTTGTGAGGGAAAGGGGCGGGGCTTGTGAGAGGAAGGGCGGGGCTTGTGAGTGGAGGGGCGGGGCTTATGATAGAAAGGGGCGGTGCTTGTAAGGCGCGAGGCGGTCCGTGTATATAAGGGCCACCAGTGCCAGAGGGCCACAATAACAGCCCGCCACTTAACTATCGCCTGTTCATCGATTTATCGCTTCCTGATTAGATCACCTCCCTCTCCAGCGCTCGTGCCTCCCCCACCCCCATTCTCTCTCTCTCTCTCTCCATGTCAGGCTACCTATCTACCTATATAACTGATTGGCTATCTCTCCAACTATCTGCTTGTATATCTATGTATTGTTATTTCTAAGGTGGTTCTAAATATCCCATGCGTTACTTTCCTTTTTAAAGCTGGTTATTACACCCTAAACATTAGCGCTCTATATGCCTTTTCATCCTTCATAGTTAGAATTCTTTCACCACAAAGTTGTCTTAACATAATATAGATTTGCTAGCAGATTTTGACTCATGTTTCTCTCTAACATTTTGTTCATTAATGTACATCAAACAATATACAAAATGCAAAGACAAACATTAAAAACTCAACGTGCGGAACGATTTGGGATTATGCTCTTGAAACTATACTTATTTACTTAGCTTGCACTTTAGAATTTATACTTGCCCAACTTTCTTGTCAATAGTGCTTTACCTATCATTTGACCCATTCTGGTCCTGATCACTGACTTGACAAGACGAATATGTTTATATTGGCACATTTTAATCGTTTCAGTACAATGGCATAACAAAAAATTAAATGTCTAAAATGTTATTATACTGTAGAGATTATGAAGGACGTCTTGAAATATAACATGTAAAATCTCTCTGCATTGTTCTTTGACTTCCAAACGTACCTTTTACAATATAAAAAAAATCGTCTGATGACTGCCACAACATGAGAAAGAGTGGTGGCATCATCCTTCTAAAAGGGTTAACGCGTTAATTATAACTTCTCCCATCTAAACTTCATCTTACTCACCGAAAAAATACAAACTCATATTGCAAGATGTGAAGTAAGTTAAAAAATATATATATAATATAAAAAAAAGTCTTGTTCACTCTTACTAGGTCCCAAATTTTCTCCCAGACGATCAAGGTAACAGCAATATTTCTCCATGTTTTTTTTTTGTTTTTTTTCCTCCGGGGTTCGACTACCACAGGGGGCGTCGTGCGCTCGGTTCGTGGATCGGAGTTTTTTTTGTTTGTGTGTGTTTTTTTCCCTCACTAGTTAGGGCACCCGGGAGCGTCTGGGGAGGGGGAGGGGGAGAGGGGGTGGGAGGAGGAGGGGGGATGGAGGAAGGCTAAGAGGAGGAAGGGAGAGAGGTTAAGAGGAGGAGGAGGGGTAGGTGAGGAAGAGGAGGAAGGAAGGGAGGCTAAGAGGAGGGGGTGGGGTTAAGAGAAGAAGGAGGGGTAGGTGAGGAAGAGGAGGAAAGAAGGGAGGCTAAAAGGAAGGGGAGGTCAAGGGGGGGGGGGAGTTAAGAGGAGGATGAAGACAGGAGGGAGGCTAAAAGGAAGGGGAGGTCAAGAGGAGAAAGAGGCAAAGGAAAAATTTAAGAGGAGAAGGAAGGAGAGGTCAACAGGAGAAAAGTCAAGAGGAGGTCAAGGAGGGAAAGGAGGAAGTCAAGAAGAGGGAAAGGAGGAAGTCAAGAGGAGGAGAAGGAGGAAGTCAAGAGGAGGAGAAGGAGGAAGTCAAGAGGAGGGGAAGGAGGAAGTCAAGAGGAGGGGAAGGAGGAAGTCAAGAGGAGGGGAAGGAGGAAGTTAAGAGGAGGGGAAGGAGGAAGTCAAGAGGAGGGGAAGGAGGAAGTCAAGAGGAGGGGAAGGAGGAAGTCAAGAGGAGGGGAAGGAGGAAGTTAAGAGGAGGGGAAGGAGGAAGTCAAGAGGAGGGGAAGGAGGAAGTCAAGAGGAGGGGAAGGAGGAAGTCAAGAGGAGGGGAAGGAGGAAGTCAAGAGGAGGGGAAGGAGGAAGTCAAGAGGAAGTCAAGAGGAGGAGAAGGAGGAAGTCAAGAGGAGGAGAAGGAGGAAGTCAAGAGGAGGGGAAGGAGGAAGTCAAGAGGAGGAGAAGGAGGAAGTCTAGAGGAGGGGAAGGAGGAAGAGGAGGTAAACAGGAGAAGGAAGAGTAAAGATAAGGGGACAGGCGAGGAAAAAAAGCCAGCAAGAATCGAGAATAAAATGAAACATCAGAAAAAGAACAAAAGTAATAAAAAACAAATGGGAGATAAGAACAATAGAGAACAGAACAGACAAACAGGGAATTGGGATAGAGAAGAGAAGAGTGGATAGAAGACAAGAGAAGAGAGAGGATGGAGGCCCGAATAGGAAGGAGTAGGAGGGGGTAATGAAAGAGGGAGGGAGGGGGGGGGATGGAAGGGGGATAGCTCTGGGAGAAGGGGAAAGGTGGGGAAGAGGAGGGGGGTGTCAGTGCCGTGTGTTGGTTGTTGTAATTAGAGGACCATTCACTAAACCCCCCTCTCTCCCTCCCCACTCTCTCTTCTCTCCCTCTCCCCCCACCTCCCCCAGCACTCCCTTTCATCATAACACCGGCACACTTCAACCTGTTATAAACTTTTTTTGTTTTTGATATATATATATATAACATACCTCTCTTGTTCCATCATTTATGATTTACTAACCGAATTACATATTTTTGAACACAGATATTAAACCAATAATTACTCCGAAGCAAAAAATACAAAATTGCGATGAAGCAGAGTGCACACAATGTTATCTATAAGCTATTAAATCTAGACAAAAACTCCGCGACAACCTAGACATGTAGAGGTCTTATATTGCCCTTCATAAACTTGAACAAATCGTCTAAGTATAGCAAGAATGAAAGGCAAACATAGCGTCACCGCACTGAAGGAAGTATGTGGGTGAAGTTATATAATGCGACGCATTTTAAAGTCGGTATCACACGAGAGCTCTTATAGTTTACATTCAATGATTAAAACATTTCTGGCAACATTTCTTTAACATTTTGCACCGGTATCAGAAACTAGACTGATGACAGATGAATTTAGGTAACAGAAATATTGTAATTAAATGCTGCCAGACCAGTGTTGTGGATAAATGTTGAAGGAAACAGCGCTCGTGTGATACCAGCTTTACTTTACACAAAACAAAATCTGATTCAGCAAGAACTGGCTGGATGTAGCGAAGCAATAACAAGCTATACAAAAATACACCACGGATTTGTACACTGTTCAAATTGTGTGTTCAAACAATGTAACAAACATGATGCACATTAAGGGGAGACTGCCCGTTTGTTTGGTCTATTAATTAATATATTAATATATTTTTTTAGTTTCCTCCCTAGACCTCCATCAAGCTTAGAAAACACCCCCTAGACCCCCCTTCAAGATAAATGTGTACATTTTTCGGTAGAAAAATTTCCCGGCCGAAGGCCGGTTTCTCTTAAATTTGCAGGCTCGCTATCGCTCGCCAGGAAATAATCGACACCTAAATGGCACGAAAGGTCTTAAAATTGACAACGAAATGGGGCGAAAGGTTTTAAAATCGCCAAACTAATGGGCCGAACGTCTTCTAATCTCAAAACTAGTGGGGCTAAATATTAGGGAGAAAGGGGTCCAGAAAAACGGTCTGCCTCCCCTTAAGGGGGATTGGGCGTATCTATTTGCTCATATATACAGTATATAGAATGTTTTTATAATTTTTTGAGATTCCTCAATAGACCTCCAACAAGCTTAACAAAACACCCCCATTTAAGGTAAATGTGTACATTTTCGATAGCAAAATTCCGGTGCCTCTTGAATTACAGGTTCGCTATTGCTCGCCAGGAAAAAAATCGACACTTAAATGACAACGAAAAGTCTTAATATTGATAAAGAAATGGAGCGAAAGGTCTTAAAATCGCCAAACTAATGGGCCGAACGTCATGAAATCTGAACACTAATGGGGCTAAACATGAGGTAGAAGGGGGTCAGAAGACGACCATTTCCCTTTAAAATGTTTCGATCGTGTATATGTGCTGATTTGAACACGTGAATTATTGAAGCACTTCTTTCCCTCATCCTATGACTTAGACTGCTTTAACCCCTTTAGCACCGGTGGCGTCTTTTTTATTGGTGTTCAGCTACATTTAGACGATTTTATGAAGCTTGGGAAAGATATATGAGAGCTAAAAGTATTAATTTAGATAGTTTGTAACCTTTAAATGGGTAGACGTCCTTCCTAAGGTTAATATGATCTTCTAATAGTTGCCAGAATATAATGAAAAAGACGTCGCCGGTACAGTAGGGGTTAAACTTCGTGTGTCCAGGCACTTTGACTCTAACATACCTTGAATTAGGATCTCTGTCACTCTTTCAACTATAGGGGAGACACTTGTTACAGGCCGTTTTGCCTTTTGTCTCCTTCATACACATAAACAAAAATATATTATATATCACTTTTGTTACTATGAACCCCATGAAGAGTATGCCACGTTTGACAGTTTATTCTGGCTATCATTCGACGATTTGATGCAGCTTAGGAAGGATCTGTGGGAATGAAAAAGGTAAAGACTATCTCAATAAATCTTCTGACTTCCATAATTACCCTTCCTAATCGGAATAAAGTCGTTTAATAATAGCCGGAAAATAGACAATAAATGCGTCATCCTATCATGAATGGGTTAAGGTGATGTTTTTCTTATTCTGTATTTCCTTCTCCCTCATATTTAGCCTCATTATTTTGGCGCTAATGTTTTCCAGGCGAGCGATAGCGAGCCTGTATTATAGGATAAACCGGCCTTGGGGGTAATTTGACAAGTTTGATGGAGGTCTTGGGAGGAAACTAAAAATAATAAATATATACATAAGTAACACCCCGTTCTTAACATTAATCATCAATTACAAACCCCAATGTACTTGAATAAACTAATGAAAGCATAATTATGGTCCTCCCGGGATTCGAATTCGGAACAACACACCCAGAACAAAAGCACCTAAACACCTAATACACCTAATTATTCTAATACATATATGAATACATAAATTGATCTATCTAATCTATTTACTCAGGCCCAATCCCCACTTTTCCTATATTTTGTTGTAATTGATAAACAAGTAAATTAATACAAATCTACCCTTAGCGTTCAACTTGTACAGTGGATCGGCTGAATTAAAATGCAGTAATATATGGTGGCTTAGGAAGGATCTGTAGTAAAATACGTTAAGATATGGTGGCCTTCAGCAAGATAAGGTGATGTATAAGGCGGTTTCCAATGAGATTATTACTTGAGATACATACGGCAGGTTACATCGACGGGTGGCTCGAGATACGGTATACCTTAGTTCGTGATAAGGCAAGATACGGTAAATTAACCCTTGTTGTACGGGCAACGTTTTTTTAATTATATTCTAGCTATATTTAGACGATTTTGTGCAGTTTAAGAAGGATCTGTGGTAGTAAAAATGGTTAATTAAGATAGTTCAAAGCCTGTTAATTGCTGGAGGCCCTTTTGAAACTGAATAAGATTGTCTAAAAGTAGCCAGAATAAAGTTAAAAGAACGTCACCGGTACAGATAGGGTTAAGGCATCATGCTATACACTTGCAAGAAGACAAAGGCGAGATACGGCGGGTTACGCGAGATACGGCACAGTTTGCATCGAGATACGGCGATATACGGGAGATTGATGCGTGATTCTGTAAGTAAAAATAAGAAAAAGCAAGATATGATAGATTACATAGAGATATGGAGAGATACAGTAGGTTGATGAGAGATATGGAGAGATACAGTAGGTTGATGAGAGATATGGAGAGATACAGTAGGTTGATGAGAGATATGGAGAGAAACAGTAGGTTGATGAGATATATGGAGAGATACAGTACCGTAGGTTGATAAGAGATATGGGGAGATACAGTAAGTTAATGAGAGATATGGAGAGATACAATAGGTTGATGAGAGATATGGGGAAATACAGTAGGTTGATGAGAGATACAGTAGGTTGATGAGATACAGTAGGTTGATGAGATACAGTAGGTTGATGAGAGATACAGTAGGTTGATGAGAGATACAGTAGATTGATGAGAGATACAGTAGGTTGATGAGAAATACAGTAGGTTGATGAGATACAGTAGGTTGATGAGATATACAGTAGATTGATGAGAGATACAGTAGGTTGATGAGAGATACAGTAGGTTGATGAGATACAGTAGGTTGATGAGATATACAGTAGATTGATGAGAGATACAGTAGATTGATGAGATACAGTAGGTTGATGAGAGATACAGTAGGTTGATGAGATACAGTAGATTGATGAGAGATACAGTAGGTTGATGAGAGATACAGTAGGTTGATGAGATATACAGTAGGTTGATGAGATACAGTAGGTTGATGAGATACAGTAGGTTGATGAGAGATACAGTAGGTTGATGAGAGATGCAGTAGATTGCAGCCGGAGAAGTGGCTAACAATTAAACTACTTAGATCTAGAAAGTTTCATTCGATAACCTCGGGACCTCGTAAGAGATACAGGCTACTCAAAAGCTTACAATCCTGAGGTTGGAGACATAAAAGAAGAAAGATTGATAGATACATAGATGGAGAGAGAGTGACAGACAAACGCAGACAGACAGACATATAGAGATAGATAGATAGATAGATAGATAATAGATAGATAGATAATAGATAGATAGATAGATAGATAATAGATAGATAGATAGATAGCTAGAGCGTGAGTGAGAGTGGTAAATAAATGAAGATTGTATTTGGCTATGGCCAGCAGAGAGAGAGAGAGAGAGAGACAGAGAGAGTAATTATATGGAGAGTGAGTACACCAACACAAAAGCAAAATCAGCCACAGGTACAAGAGTGAGGCACCATCCATAGCTACTGTATGAGAGAGAGAGAGAGAGAGAGAGAGAGAGAGAGAGAGAGAGAGAGAGAGAGAGAGAGAGACAGAGAGAGTAATTATATGGAGAGTGAGTACACCAACACAAAAGCAAAATCAGCCACAGGTACAAGAGTGAGGCACCATCCATAGCTACTGTATGAGAGAGAGAGAGAGAGAGAGAGAGAGAGAGAGAGAGATTTGGGAGTCAGTACACCGATACAAGAGCAAAATCAGCCACAGGTACGGTTCAAGGGACTGGAGTTCTCGAAACGGGGTTCTAGTCCTGACGCTATTCTTGGTTTAGTGTGCTGGCTTAATAATCGAGTAGGGTTGATAGCCTCTGAAGTCCTATTTCAACTATATGTTAACTAAGTTACAGTTGCTCACATAAGTTCTGTTCTTCTCCGTCATCGTATACATGGAAATATAATGCCATGATTGAATTACGAGTGCAATATATTCCTACTAAATCATAATTTTATGCGCAAGATCACGACGACGAACGGCACTTATGTGGCCAACTGTACATGAGAGGGATCCATCTGTAGCTACTGTATGAGGGGGGCGTGGACAGCCTGGCCCCTGGGGGTAGTGCTAGGGGCCCGCCGTGATGTCCCTTCCACTCAAACCCTTGTTTAAGGCACTCTCACACGAGCGCTTTTTCCTGCAATTTTCGACAAGCAAGTTTGTTCTCGAAATATGTTGAGGCTCTTTCACAGTGGAATCGGAAAGCAGATAAAAAGTAGATTATGTCACGAAGCTGAATTCTTATGGAACTTATATTTTGAAGCTGCCAGACAACAATTGCCCGTAAAATTTGCCGGAAAAATAGCTCGTGTGACACTATTTCCCGCTCTAGTCCATATCTTCTTCTTCGGGCTTTCCGCTATGTTACCTTGCCTTCTTCTTATCTTCTAGATATGCGTCGCTCTCGCTCTCTCTCTCTCTCTCTCTCTCTCTCTCTCTCTCTCTCTCTCTCTCTCTCTCTCTCTCAGTAGGCATGTGAAGTTTCCCTTTCAAACTAATTTCTTCCTATACCATATCAACATGTTCCTTGTAGGTATTTCCTGAACCATAAGGTCACACTTCATCCTATTTTCCGTTACGGCTTTATAGCCGGAGGAAGCGGAGGGTAGGGAGAGAGCCTTCTACTTTGCTGTCCTATTCTTCCACTATACACTATTCCTGTCTAGTAGTATGAAGGTCGGACCACCTAGTTGGGACCGTAAGGTCTGTGTGGTCTGAGTATCTGTGTGTAACTCTTTCTCTCTCTCGCTCTGCTGGCAATGGGGTCACTGTTTTTTGTTTATCTTTCTCTCCTTTTCTCTCTTTCTCTGGCTTGTATCCATTCGGCCCCATTCAGCCAACTGTTCTAAGGCGTTTAATCCCAACCAGGTGTCGATTTATTCCTGGCGAGCGATAGCGAGTCAGCATTGTATGGAGAAAATAAAACGCCAGGACCTGATACAATCTCGCCTAGAGTTCTAAAGGAAGCTAAGAATGAGCTCTCCAAACCACTGACATTACTATTCAATAAATCCTTGCAGTCTGGAACTATGCCTGATCAGTGGAAGCTAGCCAACGTAACACCGATATTCAAAAAAGGCAGCAAATCCCTACCCAGTAACTATCGTCCAATTAGCTTAACCTCAGTTGTATGTAAAATGCTAGAAACGGTCATACGAGACAGACTCGTAAATCACTTAGAGGAAAATAACTTACTTAAAGATACTCAACACGGCTTTCGTAAAAAACGTTCCTGTTTAACAAACCTCTTAGACTTCTTCCACGATATCCTCAACCTCTACGATGAGAGTAAAGCTGTAGATATTATATACCTTGATTTTCAAAAGGCCTTTGACAAAGTTCCCCACAAACGTTTACTGCTAAAACTAAAAGCGCATGGAATACAAGACGGTGTGTTGAAATGGATAGAAAATTGGCTCAGCAACAGAAAGCAAAGGTAGTCATAAACGGTAAGGCATCTAAATGGACCAATGTAAGTAGCGGGGTACCCCAGGGATCGGTACTAGGACCAATTCTCTTTCTAATTTACATCAACGACATAGATGAGGGTCTCACCTGCACAATCTCAAAATTTGCTGACGATACAAAAATTGCAAATAGCGTACTTTCAAAAGAACAACGTGACGATATGCGACACAATCTAGATAAATTGTCATGTTGGGCCCAAATTTGGCAAACGATTTTCAATGCGGATAAATGTAAAGTACTACATATCGGATACCTAAATGAGAAAGCAAACTATTCGATGAATGACACTCAGCTTAAGAATGTAAACAGAGAGAAACCGATCTGGGAGTAACAATATCGAGTAACCTAAAACCGAGTCAACAATGTTCAGAAGTTGTTAAGAAGGCAAACAAAATAATTGGCTTTATAGGCAGGTCATTTGAGCATAAATCCAAAAAAAAAAAAGAAGTTATCCTAAACCCTTTACAATTCCTTAGTCCGCCCTCTTCTGGAATACTGTGTTCAATCCTGGTGCCCTAATTACCAAAAAGATATAAACAAGCTAGAACGAGTTCAACGTAGAGTTACCAAAATGATACCTAGCCTAAAGAATAAAACCATACGAAGAGCATCTTAGAGAATTAAATCTATTTCCTTTAACCCAGCGCAGATTAAGAGGTGACTTAATTCAAGTGTTCAAAATCATCAAAGGCATCGACAATATGAACTGTAGTAAGTACTTCACTATCGACCAATCTAATTACACGCGGGGAAACGGTTGCAAACTTATTGGTAAATCTTTTAACTCAAACGAATCTAAGATTTTTTCTTCTTCAATCGAGTTGTCAACTTGTGGAATGGGCTTCCCCGAGACGTTATAGACTGCAGCACCGTTGATTCATTAAACTCCGCTTAGACAAATATCTCGCATCAAACCCGCGACTGACTGCGTTTGTAAATGAATAACTTTATTTTATCCCCCCCTCAGTTACTAACCCATCTGTCCCCTACTAACTTCCTAATCCTGCCACGGACATTAGTTCCAGGGCAGTAGTTCCCTTTCCAATGTTCCCTTACCCACTCTAAACCACTGTTTGGACACTTGATCCTCAGTGTTTTGGAGGACAAGCAGCCTAGAAGGGGCACTAGACCTATTGTTGCTTGATTTCCTTTGTACTCCTTTGTACACTGATCCTCCCTCGGCCTTTCTTCGGCAATGTCTTTTATTTTATTCTAGCTACCGGTATATTTAGATGATTTTGTCCATCTTAAGAAGGATCTGTGATAGTAAAGAGGGCTAGATGAGATAGATCGAAGCCTGTTAATTGCTAGAGGCCTTCTAAATCTGAATACTATCGTCTATTATCAACCAGTAATAATGAAAAGAATAGAACTGGTACTGAACGGGTTAAGGAGGGGGTGGGGGTTAGTTTCCTCCCTAGACCTCCATCAAGCTTCAAAACACCCCCCAAATACCCCCCTTCCAAACAATATTGTACATTTTTCGGCAGAATAATGTCCAGGCCGAAGGCCGGTTCCTCTTGAAGCGCAGGCTCGCTAACGCTCGCCAGGAAAAAAATCAACACCTAAGTGGCGCAAAAAGTCTTATAATTGGCAATAGAAAATGAGGCGCAAGGTCTTAGAATTACCAAACTAATGGGTCGAACGTCTTAAAATCTGAAACCTTCCGGGGCTAAGCATGAGGGAGAAGGGGTCCAGACAAGAAAACACGCCCCCTTAATACCAAAGCTTCCCAGATATCTTCCGATGCCATATGGCTGCTGTTAACCCCTTCTGTACCGGTGACGTCTTTTGTACTTTATTTCAGCTACATTTAGACAATTGAATGTAGCTTAAAAGGAAGGATATGTGGTAGCTAAAAGGATTAATTGGGAGATAGTCTGTCGCTTTTTAATAAGTAGACGTCCTTCTTAAGCTGAATATAATCGCCTAATAATTGCCCAAATAAAGTGAAAAGTGCATCACCGGTAGAGAAGGGGTGAAATGTTCATCCAAGGGTAATATAATACAAAGTTAACAGCCCCTCTCAGTACCGGTGACGTCTTTTCCATTATATGCTGACAACTGTTATAACCCGTTCAGTACCAGGGACGTCCTTCTCATCATATTTTGGCAACTATTAGACGACTTTATTCAGCTTAGGAAGGATCTCTAGCAATAATAAGGCTTCAAACTATCTCAACTAACCCTTTTAGCTACCACAGACCCTTCCTAAGCTGCATAATATCGTTTAAATATAGCTACAATAAAATATATAACACACGTTGCTGGTACTCAATGGGTTAAGCGATTTTATTCAGCTCAGGAAGCACGTCTACACATTACAAGGCTACAAACTATCTCAATTAATCCTTTTAGCGACCATACATCCTTCCTGAGCTTCAAGAAAGTCGTCAAAATGTAGCCAGAATAAAGTTAAAAGAACGGCACCGGTACTGAAGGGGTTAAGGGGAGATTTTTATTATTTTTCTGGCCTCCCTTCTCCCTCATGCTTCGCCCCCATTAGTTTTGAAAGTGTACGACGTTCACCCCATTAGTTTGGCGATTGTTATTGAGTCTATAGGTAATAGTCACAATTATAAAAAGTGTAATAGTACGCCCATGCCATGATGGTAGAACATGGTGCAATGGTGAACATTTTCCTCTCTCTCCCTCCCTCCCTCCCTCCCTACGAGTTCAACGAGTTCAACGTAGAGTTACCAAAATGATACCTAGCCTAAAGAACAAACCATACGAAGAGCGTCTTAGAGAATTAAATCTATTTCCTTTAACCCAGCGCAGATTAAGAGGTGACTTAATTCAAGTGTTCAAAATCATCAAAGGCATCGACAATATGAACTGTAGTAAGTACTTCACTATCGACCAATCTAATTACACGCGGGGAAACGGTTGCAAAATTATTGGTAAATCTTTTAACTCACACGAATCTAAGAATTTCTTCTTCAATCGAGTTGTCAACTTGTGGAATGGGCTTCCCCGAAACGTTATAGACTGCATCACCGTTGATTCATTTAAACTCCGCCTAGACAAATATCTCGCATCAAACCCGCGACTGACTGCGTTTGTAAATGAATAACTTTATTTTATCCCCCCCTCAGTTACTAACCCATCTGTCCCCTACTAACTTCCTAATCCTGCCACGGACATTAGTTCCAGGGCAGTAATTCCCTTTCCAATGTTCCCTTACCCACTCTAAACCACTGTTTGGACACTTGATCCTCAGTGTTTTGGAGGACAAGCAACCTAGAAGGGTCACTAGATCTGTTGTTGCTTGATTTCCTTTGTACTCCTTTGTACTCTCTCTCTCTCTCTCTCTCTCTCTCTCTCTCTCTCTCTCTCTCTCTCTCTCTCTCTATAATGGTTTATTAGGTGCGCGAGGGGATATCACGCCCGGCCCCAGGTCTCCCCCCGGGCCCAACCCATCCCATGTTTCACGCCCACCGACTGCCACCCTTTCCCTATAGGGGTGTGCAGGATGTCGTCACAGGTACACTTGGAGGGGAAAAAAAAATAAATAAAAAAAAAATAATAATAATAATAACACATAACAAAGTTACTCCAACAGCTTCCTCTCTCTCCAACACCCCTTCTCCCCTCTCTACACTCTTCAGAAAATAGTAAAAGTAAAAAAGTAGCTATACGAGGTGTCGTTGTAAAGGCTTATGATCCCTCAATACCTTCACTTGAACTGACCTGACTGACGCTCTAAACATTCTGGAAGTGGGTCGAAATCTTGTGATAATATAACACAGACGTATGTTTCATCCGATGTATTCCGTTCACACAAATATATATTCAGCTCACCAGTGTAAAGATTGTTTTAATATTTGTTATCCCCTTGGCGTAGAGTGATGTGCATGGCGACTTGATTGGTAAATAAACGTTAGTGTTGTTTGAGTCTTTCACCACTATTACGTCATTTTAATCCTAGTCTGATTACCATGAGACGACTTTCTTTAGTTTATAATCTACCTCTAGGACTCATATGGAAAAATACGATTTCAATAAACCCTTTTAAGAACACCTTCTGAAACTGCATAAAATCATATAATTTTTGTCGGAATCAAAGGTAAATGCCATCATGGTGCTGAAGGAGTTAATAGGGTACACTAGGATGCCATAGTTTCTAGCCTCTAAAGAATTCGTGGACCCTCTATGTCTTTCTGTACGCAATAATATCTATCTGACTTGATTTTTGGATAGAACTAGCTTTTCAAAAAATAGTATATATAGTTTTTTAGTTGATGTATAGAAACTTATGTACATAATTTCATTTCCAGAAAGAAATCGAGACCTGGATGGGGAAAAGCGTCTTAAAACAGTTGGCTGAATGGGGCTGAATGGGGCCGAATGGATACAAGCCAGAGAAAGAGAGAAAGAGAAAAAAAGCAGGCAACCCCCCTTAATCAGTTCAATCCTTTTAGGGGAGATTTCTAAACTATTTGTTTACTTATTTATCTATTTATTATGTATTATGTTTCATGAATAGCCTCCACCATACTAATAATAATAATACCCCCAAACCCCACTTTGAGATCAATTTGTAAATTTTTCGGTAGAACAATTATGGAGGTCTAGAGAGCAAATTAATAATCTTCCCTTAACTCCTTCAAGATCATGACGCGATTTTGACAGTTTATTCTGGCTATCATTAGACGACTTTATACAGATTAGGAAGAATCTGTGGGTATTTGAAAGGGTACCTATAAGACCGTCTCACTTAATCCTCTGATGTCCATATAACCTTCCTAATCTAAATCAAATCGTCTAAGGATATCCAGAATAAAGTGTCAAAACACGTCATGATCTTCAAGGGGTTAATTCAAAAGGGAAAATCTGGAGTTTGTAAGGTGGTGTCACACGTGCGCATTTTCAGGCAATTTTCGACGAGCATGTTTTTTGTTCATACTATTTTGAGGCTCTTTCGCGTTGGAATTGTAATCTAGATCGAAGGTAGATTATGACTGCTATAGGTACCGTAGTTTAACCCTTTGAAGCTCTGACGCGTTTTAACAGTTTATTTTGGCTATCATTAGACGATTTTATGCAGCTTAGGAAGGATCTGGGGGTATCAAAAGGGTAAATACTATCTCAATCAACCCTTTGACTTCCGCATACCGTTACTAATCTGAATAAAATCGTCTAATAGTAGCCAAAAACACAGAATAGAAACGCGTATTGGAGCTCGAAAGGGTTAATTCTTATGGAACTTATATTTTGAAGCTCCCGGACTACAATTGCCAGTAAAAATTGACAGAAAAATCACTAGTATGATACCACCTTAACCCCTTCTGTACCGGCGACGTCTTTTTAATTTTAGTCTAGTTATATTTAGACGATTTTGTGCAGTTTAAGAAGGATCTGTGGTAGTAACAAATGTTAAAGGAGATATTTTGAAACCTGTTAATTGCTGGAAGCCCTTTTTAAACTGAATTAAATCATCTAATAGTATCAAGAATAAAGTGAAAAGGACGTCACCGGTACTGAAAGGGTTAAGAAGGATCTGCGGTAGTTAAAAAGGTTAAGTGAGATAGTTCGAAGCCTGCTAATTGCTGGAGCCCCTTTTGAAACTGAATAAAATCGTCTAATAGTTGCCAGAATATAAGGAAAAGGACGTCGGCGGTACAGAGGGGGTTAAGGGTGGGTGGTTCACTTTTTGGGCGATTTTTGCATGTATTCATTATTTTTCTAGTTTCCTCCCTAGACCTCCCTCAAATTTAAAAAAACATCCATTAGATCCCCCTTATAGATTAATTTGTACTTTTTCGGTAGAAAAAATTTCCCGGCCGAAGGCCGGTTCTTCCAACATTACAGGCTCACTATCGTTCGACAGGGAAAAAAATCGACACCTAAATAGCACGAAAGGTCTAAATATTGACGAAGAAATGGTGCAAAAGGTCTTAAAATCGACTAAGTAATGGGGCAAACATCTTAACATCTGAAAGCTAATGGGGCTAAACATGAGGGAGAAAATGATCCAGAAAACCGGCCCATCCCCCCTTAAGCTTGATATGACGTAAGCCCCAGTATACTGCCTTTTTTTGTCCCAGTGCGTACAATGTAACTCACAGTACTTCATAATTGTACACAATATATTTATTAAGCTTCACCTATTGCGATTTTATTGAGTATCTTAATTATCTTGAGTATCCCCACTCCACCCGCTTGTTCTCTCTCTCTCTCTCTCACACACACATACACAGACATACTCACTCGCTCTCGCTCTCTCTCTCTCTCTCTCTCTCTCTCTCTCTCTCTCACACACATACACAGACATACTCACTCGCTCTCGCTCGCTCTCTCTCTCTCTCTCTCTCTCTCTCTCTCTCTCTCTCTCTCTCTCTCTCTCTCTCTCTCTCTCTCTCTCTCTCTCTCTCATATTCAGCCCTAGTTCCCTCCCTCTTTCCCCGGGCCCAAACAATCCCTCCCGAGATCATTAAAGTCATTGTTTGGGTTTGACGGAGACAAAGTGAACTGGCGCGGGAGCAAAACGACCTTAAGGAGGGAAGGGTATATTTATTGGTCTATTTTTATTTTTATTTTTGTTAATTATCATTTTAGTTTCCTCCCTTGACCTCCATCAAGCTTAAACAACTAGAAGAAACGCACACACACACACACACACACACACACACGGAAATAGAAGAAGTCCGGCTCGTGGGAGACTCGATGATACGTGGTCAGCTCACAGAGTTTTGCGCCAGAGCACCTAAGACCAGGAAGCGTTTTTGTATCCCTGGTGGTGGTGTGGACGACGTAGTTGCTGCAGTTGACAAAGTATCTAAGCTGGCCCCTGCTAATACAATGTACGTCATCCACGTTGGATCCAACGATGTACAGCGAACCCGGTCGGAAGATTTGCTTTTAAAGTACCAGCAGCTGATCAAGTCGTTTAAGGAGAAGTCATCAAGGATCATCGTCTCAGGAATCGTTCCCCGGCTTGGTGTAGAGAGCCGATTTTACAACATAGCCAGCAGCACAAATCGTTGTCTAGCAAACCTCTGCAGGAAGGAAAACGTGGGATTCGTCGACACCTGGGACAATTTCTACTACGATGACTATTTGTTTTCGGACGATGGAGTTCATCTGAACCAGGTGGGAGCAGCACGTTTTGGGCGTCTTCTCAACGATGCGGTGAAGGATTTTCGGAGAAGAAATCGACTCAGCACAGGACAACCAGGAAGGAGGACCGAAGACAGTGAGGGCGGCAACCTGCGAAGGAATTAAATGCTAATCTGTCAAGAACCGCGAATTTGGATAAAGCTCCACCAACACGACCCAAATTCAAACCCGCCAGGGATAACGACCGAGGACCGATGTCAGCCATGAATGTAAATGTAGATCCGATCAGAACCAAAAATTTGATTAAAGAACGTTCTGCGAGTTCTAAAACCGCAACTTTAAAGGTTTTCTATGCAAACGCTCGTAGCATACGCAATAAATTTTCAGATTTAGAGGAATTAGTGTTTACTGAAAATTATGATGTGATTGGTATAACAGAATCTTGGCTCAATACAGTAGATAGAGACTTTTTAGCAGAGTATTCACTTCCCGGTTATGTAATGTTTGAGAAAAGCCGAATAAATAAAAATGGAGGTGGCGTTTTATTTTATATCAAAGAAAGTCTTAACCCGACCCTCTTGTCAAAACCTCAAATTGTGAACGTCGACACATCTTTTGTGCTAATAAAGAATAATAAAGGTACAAAAATAATACTTGCATTAATATACAGACCTCCAGCTCAATCAGTGCAAACTGACCGAGAAATTTATGAACAAATTGCAGATGTAAGTAACTCACAAGATACCGTATTTTTTGGCGACTTTAATTTACCTGTGACCAAGTGGGGCGATACTCTTACTTCACACTCCGGACATGACTTGTATACGAACTTGCAAGAGAGTTCGCTTTATCAATTTGTTCGAACACCGACCCGTGGTAATAACGTTCTTGACATTGTACTTGCAACAAAAGAAGAATTAATAGAGAATTTGAATGTTGGTGATGAATTCAGTAACAGCGACCATCGTACGATAACTTTCACTTTAAACTTGACTAGTAACGAACCAAATAGTAGCATCGAAAAAGTCCCTAATTTCAAGAAAGCAAACTTTCATAAACTTAGAGCTATGTTTAAAGAAACTGACTGGAGCTTTTTAATTAACAATAACGACATAAATACATCTTGGAAGTTATTCGAAAACCACTTACCTAAAAGCAGTGCAAGACTGCATACCATCGAAAATACGGCGTCCAGGCCATAATAATAAGCCCAAATGGTGGAATAAAGATATTTCAAACTGCCTGCTTGCTAAAAAATTTGCTAATGATAGATTAAAATCCTCACAAAATGACGAAGAACGGGTGAAATTTGTAGAGCTACGACGCAAAGCCAAAAGTTAATTAAGCAAAGTAAAAAGACCCTAGAGTTACATATTGCGAATCAAAGTAAAACAAACCCGAAAGAATTCTATAGTTATATCAGAAAGAAAAAAGTAGTTACTTCAACTGTTGGACCGTTAGTCAATGAAAATGGAGAATACACCAAAGACGAAGTACAAATGAGTAATGCCCTCAATACCTTCTTTGCATCAGTTTTTACAACAGAAGACCTTAGTGATATCTCTACACCATCGCCGATTCAGATTGATAATTCAGATGTTCTAAGCAATATCACCGTTACAGAGAGAGAGAAGTATTGAATTGTTTAGATAAACTCAAGGTAAATAAAACGCCTGGACCTGATACAATCTCGCCTAGAGTTCTAAAGGAAGCTAAGGAGGAGCTCTCCAAACCACTGACATTACTATTCAATAAATCCTTGCAGTCTGGAACTATGCCTGATCAGTGGAAGCTAGCCAACGTAACACCGATATTCAAAAAAGGCAGCAAATCCCTACCAAGTAACTATCGTCCAATTACCTTAACCTCAGTTGTATGTAAAATGCTAGAAACGGTCATACGAGACAGACTCGTAAATCACTTAGAGGAAAATAACATACTTAAAGATACTCAACACGGCTTTCGTAAAAAACGTTCCTGTTTAACAAACCTCTTAGACTTCTTCCACGATATCCTCAACCTCTACGATTAGAGTAAAGCTGTAGATATTATACCTTGATTTTCAAAAGGCCTTTGACAAAGTTCCCCACAAACGTTTACTGCTAAAACTAAAAGCGCATGGAATACAAGACGGTGTGTTGAAATGGATAGAAAATTGGCTCAGCGACAGAAAGCAAAGAGTAGTCATAAACGGTAAGGCATCTAAATGGACCAATGTAAGTAGCGGGGTACCCCAGGGATCGGTACTAGGACACCAATTATCTTTCTAATTTACATCAATGACATAGATGAGGGTCTCACCTGTACAATCTCAAAATTTGCTGACGATACAAACATTGCAAATAGCGTACTCTCAAAAGATCAAGTTGACGATATGCAACACAATCTAGATAAATTGTCACATTGGGCCCAAATTTGGCAAATGAGTTTCAATGCGGATAAATGTAAAGTACTACATATCGGATACCTAAATGAGAAAGCAAACTATTCGATGAATGACACTCAGCTTAAGAATGTAAACAGAGAAACCGATCTGGGAGTAACAATATCGAGTAACCTAAAACCGAGTCAACAATGTTCAGAAGTTGTTAAGAAGGCAAACAAAATAATTGGCTTTATAGGCAGATCATTTGAGCATAAATCCAAAGACGTAATCCTAACCCTTTACAATTCCTTAGTCCGCCCTCTTCTGGAATACTGCGTTCAATGCTGGTGCCCTTATTACCAAAAAGACATAAACAAGCTAGAACGAGTTCAACGTAGAGTTACCAAAATTATACCTAGCCTAAAGAACAAACCATACGAAGAGCGTCTTAGAGAATTAAATCTATTTCCTTTAACCCAGCGCAGATTAAGAGGTGACTTAATTCAAGTGTTCAAAATCATCAAAGGCATCGACAATATGAACTGTAGTAAGTACTTCACTATCGACCAATCTAATTACACGCGGGGAAACGGTTGCAAAATTATTGGTAAATCTTTTAACTCACACGAATCTAAGAATTTCTTCTTCAATCGAGTTGTCAACTTGTGGAATGGGCTTCCCCGAGACGTTATAGACTGCAGCACCGTTGATTCATTTAAATTCCGCCTAGACAAATATCTCGCATCAAACCCGCGACTGACTGCGTTTGTAAATGAATAACTATATTTTATCCTCCCCTCAGTTACTAACCCATATGTCCCCTACTAACTTCCTAGTCCTGCCACGTTAGTGGCAGGGCAGTAGTTCCCTTTCTAATGTTCCCTTACCCACTCTAAACCACTGTTTGGACACTTGATCCTCAGTGTTTTGGAGGACAAGCAGCCTAGAAGGGTCACTAGATCTGTTGTTGCTTGATTTTCTTTGTACTCCTTTGTACTTTGTACTTTGTACACACACACACACACACACACACACACACACACACAATCCCCATGATCCCCCTTCTAGATGAATTTGTAAATGTTTGTACATTTCCGCTCGCCATGAATAAAATCGATACCTAAATGGCACGAAAGATCTTAAAATTGACAGAAATGGTTGCGAAAGTGATTAAAATCGCCAAATTACTGGAGCACACGTCTTAAAATCTCAAAAGCAATGGGGCTAAAGATGAGGGAGAAGGGGGTCTAGAAAAAAAATCCCTCAAGTGGAAATCTCCCCTTAACCCTTTCACTACATTGGCATTATATACTTCCGATTAACTCTTTGAGGATCATGACGCGTTTTTGACCGTTTATTCTGGCTATCATTAGACGATTGTATGCAGCTTAAGAAGGATCTGTGGGAATTAAGAGGGTAAAGACTATCTCAATTAACCCTCTGACTACCGTATACTCTTGCTAATCTGAATAAAATCGTCTATTAATAGCCAGAAAACAGACAAGAAATGGGTAGTGTATCTTGAAAGGGTTAAGATGATATTTATCTTACTTAGATTCTGGCTATCATTAGTAGATTATATTTAGCTTAGGAAGGGAGTGTGGAGTCAGAGGTTTATTAAGATTGATATTATCCATTTGATTCCTAGAGGGCCATTCCAAAATCGTTTAATGTTAGGCAGCAATACGGTGAAAAATAGCATCATATTACTGCGAGGATTTCTTTAGTATCCCATTTTCCGGTACGGCTTTTTCGCTGGAGGGAGCGGTGGGTGGGGAGAGCCTTCTACTTTGCTGTCCTATTCTTCTACAATAAACTATCACTGTCTCGTAGTATTAAGGCCGGACCACCTACTATATAGGGACCGCAAGGTCTATGTGGTCTGATTATATGTATAACCCTGTGTAACTATGTGTAACTCTCTCAATGGTGAAATATATACATAATTACATATCATAGCTCAAGCTCATGCTCACTCTCACTCTCACTCTCTCTCTCTCTCCCTTGCAAGTAACCTTTGGGAAGCCTGGGAGGCCGTGTGTGCGCCACCAATTTCTGCAAGGTATAATGATTTAACCGCAGGGAGGAGCTCTCACGCGCTAGGTAGAGAGAGAGAGAGAGAGAGAGAGAGAGAGAGAGAGAGAGAGAGAGAGAGAGAGAGAGAGAGGGGGGGGGGGAGCGTTGCGCAGGACTTTGTCACGAGGTCAGGTCATGTGCAATTTGGCGGTGGATACATTCAGTCAATTTTGTCTAAGGGGAGGTCTTAGGTTTTTCGGGACCACCTTCTCCCTCATATTTAGCCCCAATTAGTTTTGAGATTATACGATAAGACGTTTGCCCCATTAGTTTGACGGATTTAAGACCTTTCGTCCCATTTCTTCGCCAATATTATAACTTTTTCGTGCAATTTTGGTGTCGAATATACCCTGGCTAGCGATAGCAAGCCTGCAATTTAGGAGGAGCTTCGACCAGGACATTTTTCTACCGACAAATATACAGATTTATCTCGAAGGGGATCTTGGGGGTGTAATTTATCTTATATTTGTTTCTAAGCTTGATGGAGGTCTATGGAGAAAATACTCTCTCTCTCTCTCTCTCTCTCTCTCTCTCTCTCTCTCTCTCTCTCTCTCTCTCTCTCTCTCTCTCTCTCTCTCTCTCTCTCTCTCTCTCTCTCTCTCTCTCTCTCTCTCTCTCTCTCTCTCTCTCTCTCTCTCTCTCTCTCTCTCTCTCTCTCTCTCTCTCTCTCTCTCTCTCTCTCTCTCTCTCTCTCTCTCTCTCTCTCTCTCTCTCTCTCTCTCTCTCTCTCTCTCTCTCTCTCTCTCTCTCTCTCTCTCTCTCTCTCTCTCTCTCTCTCTCTCTCTCTCTCTCTCTCTCTCTCCAAACCCGTGCTGCACCACCCAACCCCACTCACCTCCTAAGCCTCTACTGGGAGAATAACACCAACTGCTTGACAGTAGAAGCCATGTTGTATACCACTCTATGTAGACCATTATAGTCTATTTACTTCCAGCTGACGGTAAATCGATTCCTTTAACAGCTGCTTTCTTGACACTTAATGGAAAACTATTAAACAACCATGTCTCTGTTCCATATCTATACCAATTTTACATTAATTAACAACATATTTCGCTATTAAATCTTCATAATAACCAAGTAATCAAGATGAAACCATGGCAATTTACCGTCCGATGAAAATATACAGGTTATAGTTATTTCATGGTATATACTGTAAACCAATACGATTCCTAGTTAACGGGGGTCACCGGCTTTTTTTTATTTTTCTCTCCTTTTCTCTCTTTCCCTGGCTCGTATCCATTCGGCCCCATTCAGCCAACTGTGTTAAGACGTTGATCCCTATCCAGGTGTCGATTTCTTCCTGGCGAGCGAATAGCGAGCCAGCATTGTATGGTGAAATCCGGCTTCAACAAAAAAATATATATATGTTGGCTCGCTACCGCTCGCCAGGAAAATATTGACACCTGGATGGGGGTAAACGTCTTATAACAGTAGGCTGAATGGGGCCGAATGGATAAAAGCCAAAGAGAGAGGGAGAGAAAGATAAACAAAAGCGAGGTGGGCTCCCTTAATGCATGTGTCTATTAGTTACCATATGCACTACCATAGGACACTAAAGTACAACCGTAACACTAACAATAAACCACCCATTTGAATCAGTATTGAACCCAAACGAGACAATGCAATGGTTTTTATACCGTAGATACTTCATATATCGGTTTCAAAGGTTCACACTTTAAAGAGGTATATATTTATTATTGCTAACGATGTTATACTTAAATAATTATGTGGGATGGACAATCTTTTTCAAAGGTCATGACCCCACCTTCAAAACCTCGTCATATCTTTCCTTTTATGAAACAAGAGAGAAACCAGTAGATCCCAAGGAATACTGACCACAGTTAATAATTATATAAAAGCTATATTCACGTTCGTTAAGTCTCTCTCTCTCTCTGTATGTGTGTGTGTGTGTGTGTATGTGTGTGTGTGTGTGTGTGTGTGTGTGTGTGTGTGTGTGTGTAAGTAAACAGATAATCATCATCATTATCATCATCAATCTGACGCTCCTCTTCCAGAGGGAGCGCCCCCAAAGGGATGGCTATGGCAGAAACTGCCTCTAGGCTGCCAGACATGCCCCCACTGTCCCACTCCACAGTGCCATTTCCACTAAGTTGATTAAGAACATTATCATTGAAGGAGCAGACCCAGAGCAGTCCCTCACCCGGATGGCAGTTCCATCACTGTTATGTTACTATATTTACCCCAGTGGGGCCTTGGCTGGACGCATGCCAGCAAAGGAATGCTCTGAAGATATGAACCGGTGGTCCACTGCTATAACCATTGTCGAAAATATTATGGTAGGACACGACTATTGTGCTCAACTATACAAAACACAAAGACAGACAGAAGGTATCGGGAGGTAAACAACATGGCGTCTACGATATCCATTAATGGTGAAGTGTGTGTGTGTGTGTGTGTAAGCATATACCCAAAATCTTATAGTAGGGCACATCTTTAGAACGGGATTGTACAGCACTTGAAGACAAACAGAAGACACCGGGAGGTCAACAAAATGGCGTTTATGTTATACCGTAATGGCACAGTCACCCCCCCCCCCCCCTGTACCTAGGTCGTGCAGCCAGGGCCATGTTTTATAGACTCCTGGCGTCATGGGAAACAGGCATAAATTCTGGAGCACCGCGTCGTTACTGTTCTGAGGGCTCGAGTCCCCCCTCCTTCAACCCTCACCGTACTAGTAGATCCACCTCACAAACCCAATTCATACATCCTCACAGCCACTATCTTCACAAATCTACCTCATAGCCCACACCAGACTATAGGTATCGCCAACGAACTTGACAATAATCTTGATCCCTGACCTCTCTGTAACTAAAAAGGACCTAGAGCAAACTGCCTGTAAATATCCACACCTATTTCCTGGTGGACTCTTCCCAAATGATAGAAATGTCAGCTCGATTGCTTACATTCATTTCGAGTTGTAATAAGTTAAGGGGTCAAGATTATTGTCAAGTTCGCTTGCGCTACCTTTAGTAGATCCACCTCACAAACCCAACTCACATATCCACACAGCCATTATCCTCACATATCCACCTCATACAACAACCTCAAATCCACTCCTCACCGCTCCACCCTCATAGCCCACACCAGACTAGTAGGTCCACCTCACATACCCAACTCACATATCCACTTCATCCAATATCCTCACATGTGCACCTCAAATCCACTCCTCAAAGCTCTACCCTCATAGCCCATACCAGACCAGTAGATCCACCTCACAAACCCAACTCACATATCCACTTCATCCACTATCCTCACAGATCCACCTCAAATCCACTCCTCACTGCTCCACCCTCATAGCCCACAACCGACTATACACTGTTCCAAATACAGTAGGTAGGCCAGATATCGTGAACCCCCAACCTCTGTAACTCCAAAAAGGGCTAAAGCAAATGGGCTGTAAGTTTCCACACCTATTCGCTGGCTGACCCTTCCCAAATGGTAGAAATAGTAGCTCGAATTAACTCTAGTCGTTTGTGAGTTATAGAGGGTAAATGTCCTTGGTGTTTTGCATCCCAATAATGTGGCTCCCGTGGAAGCTTATGGAGTTCTACTTTACTAAAAATATTGATTGAACTATTTTAGCCTACTGGATTAAAAAAAAAAAAAAAAAAACACACACACACACACAAAAAAAAAAATCTTGAATTGTCTGATTAATTGCCGAAAAATTTGTTATGATGGCACCTATAATAAAACAAAACAATATTGAACGTTAGACTCCGGACACTCTACGACAACAATTATTTTCGAAAAATATGGTCAAGGTTTGCATCAAGTGTGTTAATATTATTTGTTTTTGTTTGTTCATAGAAATATTAGCTATCTAGGCATTTTGAGGATAAAACACGACTTTTGTGTGTGATTGAACACAACAGGTAATCCTTGCGCGCCCACTGTCTCACTATACGACCTTGTTTGGGTTTTATCGTGATGAATAGGGAACGTATACAAAAATAGAGTATTTATCCATAAAACATTGCACAATTGATTTGAATAACTAACATTTGTTTTGCTACATCTATCTCTCTCTCTCTCTCTCTCTCTCTCTCTCTTTCTCTGGCACACAATTACAAATACACAGTTGCATCCAACCCCCTTCTCCAACATACACACACACAATATATATATATATATATATATATATATATATATATATATATATATATATATATATATATATATATATATATATATTCAGGTATATACCCCATAGCTGGGGGTAGCCGACTCAAGACAGAGTTCGAACAGAAGCAACAAAATAAGATAAAAATATAAAACAAAAATATATATATATATATACTGTATGTCGTCCAGAAGACCCAGAGACCATGTCCCATTTGGGGTCCTTTACAAAAGACTCCCAGGTCCCAGACTTCCCGGAGAGGTTTCGGTCTCAGCATGCAGACACATAGAGGAGCGCACCACAATGCTCGCCCACATAACTTCCAGGCATGGCCCTTCATATATATATATACTGGCTCTCCAAGCCGGGCGCCTGACGAACTATTATCTAGTCCAACTGGCACCCGACCCACCTCTCCCAACGACCGACCGTGTTATCACTCATCGATTCACAATCTTTCTCTATTCATTCCTATTCATCACCACTTCTCTTGCCTGTTCTTCAGTCATCTCTCTATCTTCCAACGCTTTTTTTCACACCATCTCACCATCTCCTCCGAGATCTTCCTCTCAATTTATTTCCCCTTGTTTCTGACTCATATATTTTCTTTGTAAGCCTTTCATCTCCCATTCGTTCAACAAGGCCATACCAGCATAGTACCCTTATTTCCTCTCTGGCTGATAGGGGTTGTTGTTGTTCACTCTCCTACGTATTTCTTCGTTTCTCAATCTGTCTTTACGCGTCACTCCACATATAATCTACAAGCAGCTCATCTCCATCACACCCAACCTTGATGTATATACAATTATACAGGTTATATATACAGTACACTATATATATATATATATAACAGCAAGTATATCTCACAAATACATGTGAGCTACTAAATGCGTTTATACTCTGAGCCGGACTCAAACCCCCGAGGTGTAGTGAATTAAAGCATAAGCACTCGTCCTGACTGTCGGTTGTTCGAGTCCGGCTGAGAGTATAAAATCATCTATATAATAGTTACAGCAGATTCCTGAAACAGTGAGGTGGAGTCCGTGTGTTGACTGACAGAAGACGGACTGAGGGGGAACCCAACCATAAAGTTTGAGTTCATCCTGGCCCAACATACAGTACGACCACTGATGATCACCTCGCCAGTGGTTCCTCCTCTACCCACCCCTTCACTAGACAGGATCCAGACAACTAACTCTTTACTGTCACGCCATTGTGGGCTCTCAAACGCACAGTACAACACTTTATTTAGGTGATCTCTGGGATAACTTAAGGGGAGATTTCCACTCGAGATTTTTATTCTGGACCCCTTTCTTCCTCATGTTTAGTCCCATTAGTTTTCAGATTTTATGACGTATTAGGTGATTTTAAAACCTTTCGCCTCATTTATTTGTTTCAATATTAAGACTTTTCGTGTAATTTAGTTGATAATTTTTTTCTTGGCGAGTGATAGCGAGCCTGTTATTTAAGATGAACCGGCCTTCGGCCGGGACAACTTTCTGCTGAATATGTACAAATTTATCTTGAAAGGGGGTCTAGGGGTTCTAATTTTAAGCTTGATGGAGGCCTAGCGACGAAACAAAAAAACTCCCCTTAAACATATATCTTCTACACCTTTGGTTTCATGTAGATAACCATTTAAGTACTGGTGTCGTCCTTTTGACTGTGTTCTGGCTACTAGGCTATTATGCGAGTTTATTAAAAAAAGGGCCTCCAACAATGAACTGGCTTCGAACTATCTCACTCAACCCTTTTCACTACCACAGATCCTTCTTAAAAGGCACAAAATCATCTAAATATAGCTAAAATAATATGAAAAAGACGTCGCCGGTAAGGAAGGGTGTTAACTCTTGACTTTTACGCCACTGTGGATTCTCAAACGCATAAATAGAGATCTGATTTTTGCGTTTTATATAGTCACTCTTTATTTTATTTTATTGTTTTTAGTCAGTCCGTTAATATATTCTAAATTCAATTGAATGAAAACCACCCACGTGAAGCTTGCTTAACTCTTATACTCCGTACAAACAATTATTGTGTGTTTGAAATGTAGTACAAATGTGCGAAATTTATTATATTAGTTTTTCCAGGTGATTATGAACAGCGCCAATATTGTGATCGTGACAATACCTCTCCTACTAACAAAGCCATGATCGTGGTTTTGTTGGGTATAAGGGTTAATGAATATACTGTATAAGGCTCACTTTGAATATAAAATTAAGTTAGCAAATTATGTTGTATTACAGTGGAAGATATTTTGTTATTGTGTAATTGACAACATAAATATTGATCTCCAGAACTGTCAAAAGATATTCCACGCATTTCAGATTATCCAGTTCAATATTGTCGTAATTTTTTTCCTGGCGAGCGGTAGCGAGCCTGTAATTGAAGAAGAACAGGCCTTCGGCCGGGAAATTTTTCTACCAAAAAATTTACAAATTTATCTTGAAAAGGGGGTCTTGGTGGTGTAGTTTTAAGCTTGATGGAGGTTTAGGGAATAAACTAAAAACCTCCCCTTAAAGTTCCACAGGCACAACATATCGACAATAATCTAGTCCCTGTTTCCTAAAGGGTGTCCACTGCTGCTCACCAAGACCACTGATGCCTGTCTCCGCTGAAACACTCTCATAATTATAGACGTGAGGTGCCCTCCTCTGTCTGATAACTTCACAACAATGGTCTACAGCTTCCATGGGGTTTCTTTACCTGGTTAAATGCAGGTTACGTAATACGTATATTTTTTATCTCTGGACTTTTATTCTACATCCTTGTGCAAGAAAGGATTATCAAGGTTGTTGTAGCATTACATGACAACCATACACATATTTTTTGCCTACAGTAGCCTATTCTGCATAAACTGAACGATTAATTGTAACAATATGTATGTATGTATGTATATACTCAGGCACATACCCCATAGCTGGAGGTAGCCGACTCTAGACAGAGCCCAAACAGAAACGACATCTAAAGTTCCAGATCTTAGGGTCATGGACCACTTTCGCGTTTCCTCGCCCCTTACTCTGTCTCGTCTAGTAGGTGAACTTTGCAAGAGGAGGGGGATTCCTAGCCCCATGACCCAGAAGGAAAAAGTAGGACAGTAAAAGAGACAGACAGAAACGGCTAAGGTTGGGTAGAGGATGCCAAATCTCTTTCTAGATAAGACCAGCCCTCACCCCCAAAAACATTGTTCAATTGTATATATGTGCTAATTTCAACATGTACAGTACATGAATAAAAACACTAATTATACGAATAGTTTTTGTTACAGTTTATCGTTCACATTTTACAGTGAACAACTTTTCTACGTGGCACTGATTAGGACATATAACTATCGCGATCATAATCTTGAGCCTTTCCATCGGCATTGGTGAATAATATGGGTTAAAATAAATAACAATCTTTAGGAAACTAAGTGTCATCAACCTCTCTGTCGCAATTTAAGAGGGTAGTGGTTATTTGTTGGTTTATTTATTAATTAATATATTTTTAGTTTCCTCGCATAATACAGTAAAACACCACCTAGAATAATTTGTACATTTTACGGTAGAATTTTTTTCCAGCCGAAGGCCGATTCCTCTTAAAATTACAGGCTCGCTATAGCTCGCCAGGAAAACATCAACACCTAAATGGCACAAAAGGTCTTAAGATTGATAGCGAAATGGGGCGAAAGGTGTTAAATTCGCTAAACTAATGGGCCGAACGTCTTCAAATCTCAAAACTAATGGGGCTAAACACGAGAGAGAAAGGGGTTCAGAAGAAGAAAAAAAACATTCCCCCTTAACGGCAGTTCCCTAGTCCTTATTATATAAAGAACACTCTTACCACAAGTTGAGTAATACAACCTTTGATATAGTAAAATGTATGTAACGTGGATTTAGCTTTAAGAAGACTCCTACATATTTGATACTATAAACAGTTACTACCGTACTATACCCTGTTCCAAGTAAGTAGGCCAAAACAAATTAACATTAACCTCTATAACTCACAAACGACTAGAGTAATGAAGCTAATAATTCTACCATTTGGGAAGAGGCAGCCAGGGAATAGGTGTGAAAATGTAGTCGATTTATTCTAGCCCTGATTGAGTTACAGAGATTAGAGTTCACGATTTCTGGACTACCTACTTGAAACAGGGTATAGTTGTATATTTTCGGATGAAATGGTCTATTGGTTGAGTTGCCCAGTGACTTCCCCACTCCCCCCAACCCCCCATCTCATAACAGTACTGGTGGAAAAATTTCTGGTTGATATGGTCTACTGGTTGAGGTATCTGGTCATCCCCGCCCCTCTCTCTCTCCACCACCAACCCATTCATCGCCTAGCCACCCATCTCTACCCCCACACCCCCTTCCCCCACCACCACTTCACCACCAATCCCTTGATCCCCTAGCCACCTATCTCCACCCTCTTTCCCACAACAACGTACTCACCACCAATCCCTTTATCACCTAGCCATCCATCCCTCACCCTCTCCACACACTCCCCCACCACCTCACCACCAATTCCATTCCCTAGCCACTCATCTCCACCAACCCTCTCCATCTCTTCACTCAATCCTCCACCATCTAACCACCAATCCCTTCATTCCCCCCCCCCCCCCACACACACACACATCCCCCCTTCCCCCAGGCCGCGCCCCCTCACCTCCCCCTGGGGTCAGCTCATGCCGGGCCAATAGATAATTCCTGGCGATATCATCACAAGAGGAGAGTGTAAACACCGCCAATGGCAAAGTAGGATGCTGATTGGCCGGCCAAGTCGTGACTCGTCCCGCCCAGCCAGCCAATAGCGTCAGGGCTTCATGCTCCCACGCACCCCACGCTCCAGACCTTTTCTTCTTATTCTTATTCTTGTTTTATTTCTTTTTTGTTCTCTTTTTTGTTCGTGTTTGTTAAGAATATTGTAGATCACGATAAATGTTTTCCGAAGCTTACACGTTCCCATTAGACGTTTGATATTTCAAGTTCATGGACGCTTTTGAAACTTGTGGAGTGTATGTCCATTGGGAGTTAAGACGTCGAATTTCTAATAGTCGGAGAGATAGCAAAAGAAATGTACATTAGAGCCAAGCGAAAAGTAGGATGTAGAACAGAAAGAATGTGATAGTGAAAACTGGAATAAAGAATGGATAAATAGTTTTCCAACATATTTCAGTTTTAAACTACAACAGATAAGACAATTAAATTAAATAGTATACAGCATAAGAAAAGAACAGCAAATGCATGTACACATTATATATAACAAACACATTGTATTACATTCCACGAAAATCAGTCGAACGTACAGTAACCACCATGAGCTGTGTATTTTTCATTAAGTATTAACCCCTTGTGTACCGGCGATTTTTTTTCTTTTGTATTTGAGTCTAGACGATTTTGTGCGCTCAAGAAGGATCTATGGTGATAAAAAGGGTTAAGTGAGATAGTTCGACGCCTGTTAGTTGCTGGAGGCTCATTATTAACTAAACAAAAATCGTCTAATTACACCAAGAATACAATTAAAGAGACGTCGCCGGTACAAAAGGGGTTAAAGAACATGCTTCATCGAACTCGGAAGACAAATACAAATATTGAAACTTTACACAACTCTAGTTAAGTATTATGCCGTCCAGTTATTGTAAAGTAATATTGTTCTTAATATTTATAACCACCAAAATGAAATTAATGAGTGCAATACTGAACAACACCGCAATTGAAGTTTGGGGTAGTGTACTAGTAATTTGTATGGCGTCCGTGCTGTACATAGAACGGGTCAAGACTGGGGGCTTAGTCTTTTTGGATACAAGCCAGTTCGCCTACTAAGTCGGTTTTACTTCAGCTGATGTTACATTGAATCCCTTAGCATCTGATTTATCGATTCTTAAGGGGAGGTTTCTAGTTTGTTCCCTAGACCTCCATCAAGCTTAAAATTACACCCTCTAGACCCTCTTTCAAGATAAATTTGTAAATTTTTCAGTAGAAAAATGTCCCGGCCGAAGGCCGCTTCCTCTTAAATTACAGGCTCGCTATCGCTCGCCAGGAAAAAATTGACCCCTAAATGACACGAAAGATCTTAAAATTGACAGAAATGGGTCGAAAGTTCCTAAAATCGCCAAACTAATGGGGCGAACGTCTTAAAATCTCAAAATCAATGGGGCTAAACCTGAATGAGAAAGGAGTTCAGTAAAAAATCCCTCAAGTGGAAATCTATTAATGAACAAATATGATATTGCTGTCTCTGCGTCATAGTATTTCAAAATTAGCAGCATATTTATACTACAAAATCTTGGTAATAGCCAAGTAATCAGAATGGCGAGATAGCAATGTATCATCAGCAGGAAAAAAACGGTATAGTCTGAATGGGGTATTGTCTAAATGGGGTATAGTCTAAATGGGGTATAGTCTAAATGGGGTATAGTCTAAATGGGGTATAGTCTAAATGGGGTATAGTCTAAATGGGGTATAGTCTAAATGGGGTATAGTCTAAATGGGGTATTGTCTAAATGGGGTATAGTCTAAATGGGGTATAGTCTAAATGGGGTATAGTCTAAATGGGGTATAGTCTAAATGGGGTATAGTCTAAATGGGGTATCACACAAGAATATTTATCTTCAATTATCGATGTACAAAAACAAATCGAATTTTGTTTAGATTTTGTTCACTGGTATCGGAGACTAAACTGAAGACAGATTAACTTAGGTGATAAATTGTCAGACCAGTTTTGACGATACAAGTTTAAGGAAAAGGAGCTCATGTGATACCGCCTAATTACACATTTTACATTCTTCATTAGGATAGGCAGGATAAGTATTGTTTTATAAATATAAACAATTATATAAATGGACAATCTAAGCACCGATATAATGAAAAAATAGGGCTAATAATAGAAAAATAATGGCTTTTTATGCAGACCATTTAGCACAGTGTCTATAATTACAGGATTAAGATTGCTAGATTAACCAAAATGTATGTCAATTTTAATTAAATGGCGGGGAAAATGTTGCGTTATTAATTACTCGTCTAAATGACCAAATACGTACACAAACTGAAAGAGTGAGAACAAGTCAATTATGGTTACTACGACTGGACCATGTTTCAAATAGGTAAGCCAGAAATTGTTAACCCTATAGCCTCTGTAGCTCAAAAAAGGGCTAGAGCAAATGGGCTGTTAATTTCCACAACTATTCCCTGGCTGACCTTTCCCAAATTTCAGAAATATTTGGAAGATTACCCTAGTCGTTTGTGAGTTATAGCGGTTAGTGGTCAAGAGTTTTGGCCTACTTATTTGGAACAGGGTATAGTTGTGTAAACTTCGCTTACAATTCGAATGTTTCGTGTTGGAGACTACTCACACACGTTGTAATATAAACCTCCAATAATTTGAATGTGTAAATGTGTGTGTATTTTTTTTCCCCTACCATTATAAGGGTGAGGGCTAATCAAGTGACCGCCCAGAGCGAATAATCCTTTGTACAGTTGTTTGCATATGTGCATAAAGGAGAAAAAAGGCAAAGCTGCCTGTAACAAGTGTCCCCTTCAAGGTTGAAAGAGTAACAGAGCCAAAATCAAGGTACGTTAGAGGTAATTTAGCTGTGTTGGAAAGAAGTGTGGTGTGTTTGTTAAGTGTAGTGAAATTAATAGGAGGAGGAGGTGTTTGCGTGAGTTAGCTGGATTACTCTTTGTGTAGATGAGACACAAATAGAAACAGTGGGGGAAGCCAGACAAATGAAACAGGAGTTCCAGCAACTCTTTATCATATGCCTATGTGGCCTCCCCTGGGTACTGCCCTGCTCGATTGGTGCCTACAATATCCCCAACACTGCAATAATAAATAATCTAATTAATTAATTTCACTCCCAACACCAAACACCTCCCAATGAAATTAATTAAAAACTTGTGCTCCTCCCGGGAATCGAACCTGGGATACCACATACAGATTTTAAACACTCTAACCATTACACCACCAAGACAGTTAACCCCTTCTATACCGGCGAAGTCTTTTAGATTATATCTAGCTATATTTAGACGATTTTGTGCAGTTTAAAAAGAAGCTATGGTAGTAAAAATGGTTAAGCGAGATAGTACGAAGCCTGTTAATTGCTGAAGGCCCTATATAAACTGAATGTAATCGTCTAATTGTTGTCAGAATAGAATGGAAAGGACGTCCCCGGTACTGAATGAGTTAAAGATTAATACTACACAGGAATGGTCTCAGCTATCGTTTGACACCCTGGTCCCTGAGCGAATAATCTTGAAGACGAATCCAATCCAACCCCATGAACCACCGAGGCAGCATCGTCTGTCTCGACCCCCCCCCCCCCCTCCCCCCCTCCCCACCCCCCACCCACCGCCTCACGACCAAGATGGCCCCGAGCTCAGGTCTTCGCTCAAGGGGAGGTACTATATGTTCTTCTGGACCCCCTTCTCCCTCATGATTAGCCCCATTACTTATGAGATTTTAAGTCGTTCACCTCATTAGTTTGACGATTTTTAATCCTTTCGCTCCAATATTTTGTCAATATTGAGACCTTTACTGCCATTTAGGTGTCGATTTTTGTCCTGGCGAGCAGTAGTGAGCCTGTAATTTTAAGAGGAACCAACCTTCGGCCAGGACATTTTTATAAATTGTTTTATATCTTGAAAGAGAGTCTTGGGGGTATTTTTCTAAAGCTTGATGGAGGGCTAGGGAAAACAAATATATGTACCGGTAATAATAATATAAAAAAACAAAAATATATAGCGTCCCCTTAAGTCTTGGGGAAAATTGTAGCGCGGGTATAGTGCACGGCGCGGCGGTGGATGATAGGCGGGGAGTCGTGCGGGGCGGGTCGAGTTGGGGAGGAGGCGGGGGGGGGGGGGGAGGGGGGGGCTGCCTTGGTACACAGAGAGGGGGGACAACTTGATTCGTGGAGAACATTTTGGGGGGCCGAGTCGCGTTCGTGGACGATTATGCGATTATACAATACGATTATGCGGAGGGCCTACATACTTTTGATTTTCTTTATTTTACTCACTTTACCAGTTTTAACTTGCTACGATGTTCTTCTTGTACACCTATTTTCTCCCTCCCCCCCACATACATACATACACACACACACCACTCCACATCTGATGCATTACGGTAATGTCAAATGATATGTGTCTATCTATCATAATGGTGATGGGCTGGTCTATCAGAGTGAGAGTTGAACATTCTCTGCCATACCCATAGCTTACTCTGACTGTTCCTTTTACCTATATATTTTCTAGATCACAAGTGGCGGCGTCTCTTCCGTGGATTGACCTCTCTACTGCCAACCTAGAGGCTGGCAGACTGGGAGCCAAAGCGTCACATTTTTCCTTTGCCCCTCAACTTTCCTTTCATAATTGTTAAGGGGTACAGGGCCCTTGGAGGTGCTTTGGGCGTTTCTGCACCCTTCTCAGCCCCTCGCCTGGGAGCGGCTTCGGTCACATGGGATTTCTTAGTGGTAAAGCTGGGAGGGTTCTGTTGGGGCGCTTGGTTATGGCCTTGGCCTTGCTTGGGACCTTGGGGCTGCTCGGCCAGACAGCCTGGGGAACAACAACAACAACAACCTATCATAACGAACAAAACGATGAATAATTGAGTCCTAATTTGTGGAAGAGAACATTGTGTCGCCATAGTTTCTTAACCCCTTCAGCACCATGACGCCTTTTTACCTTTGATTCTGGCAACAATTATATGATTTTATGCAGGTTAAGAAGGAACTATGTTACTATGAGAGTTTTGAGATCGCTTTTACCCATTTGAGTCGTATAAGTATATTACAAATTAAAGAAAATCGTCTAATGGTAAGCAGAATATGATGAATATTACGTCATGGTGCTGAAGGGGTTAAGGTGGGATGGTTGGTTGTTCAGCCCTATTGGTTTTTAGATTTTAAGACGTTCGGCCCATTAGTTTGGCGATGTTAAGAATTTTCGACCCATTTCTTTATCTAGCCCTTATTATTGTTGAGGAGAAAGGTCAAATTCTTTGCCTAATGATAATAATGTCCCCTACATACGAATTCATCAGGCTAAGAAAGGTCCCGTCTTTAATAATTGGATTCCTACGAGTTTTTCCTTAGTAATTTAATCTGATATTAGTATTAAGAGGAGATTTCCACTTGGGGGACATTTTTCTGGACCCCTTTCTCCCTCATGCTTAATCCTATTGCTTTTGAGATTTTAACCCTTGCACCCACATATGACGCAGAGGTTGCCAGATTAGCAATAAGAAATAGAGTTCTCTCACTCTTATAATTACCTCTCCAAAAATAGTGTTCTGCCGACAGCTAACTCAAAGACAACTGCAGAGGTTGAAGTAACTAAACTAAAGGTTTCTAAATACCCCTGATGGTAACAAAGGCTTTAAAGTATCCCTAACAGGCTCAAAATCGCGTCATATGTCGGAGAGGGTTAAGACGTTTGCTCAATTAGTTTGGCGATATTAAGAACTTTCGCCCGATTTCTGTCAATGTTCAGACCTTTCGTGCGAATTAGATATCGATTTTTTCCTGACGAGCGATAGCGAGCCTGTAGTTTATGAGGAACTGGCCTTCGGCCTGGACATATTTCTACCGAAAATTTACAAATTTATCTTGAAAGGGGGTCTAGGGGGTGTAATTTTAAGCTTGATGGAGGTCTAATGAACAAGCTAAAAACCTCCCCTTAAGGAAGTACAGAAAAGTTGTCGTGAGATTGAAAGGGTTAATATGAGAAGAGATATATTTGCTATGGTGCTTTATGATGTCATTAAAGCACAACATGTCCCCCGTGGGTCGGTCCCTGTTTCCTGAAGAGTCCGTGCGTCGTGATGGGGGAGAGGGGTGTTCAATAAATCCCCCCCTTGCCCCCTATTACTGACTCCTCAACCCCCTCCCCCCCACTTCCCCCCCCCCCCCTCCCTCACCCCCTCCTTTGGATAACACGATAAAACACTGGATCCGCCCCTCCTGTCAGTCCGCCTGGGAACTTTGACCTTTATATCAGAGGGGGCATAAGGTCCGAAATCGTGCCCCAAGGAGGAGGAGAGTAGGGGGCTATATTGTTGGTCTCGGGTGCATCAGATTCTCAACCCCTTCAGTACCGTGACGCCTTTTTTTTTTTTTTTTTTACCTTTCTTTCTGGCTAGCATTAGACGATTTTACGAAGCTAAGTAAGTATCGCTAGGAATAAAAGAGGTGCTGGCGTGACGCAATTCTTTCTTTCGTTCTGGCTAACAGTAGACGATTTCACCAAGTTAAGTAAGGATCGCTAGGAATACAAAAGATGCAGGCTCTCGCAATTAATCCACCGACTCCGACAGGTCATTCCTTATTTGATTAAAATGGAATAATAACAGCCACAAAGACAAATAATAAAAAGAAGAATGGCGACAGAACACAATGAAGTAGTTCAAACTTGTTCAACAATCATATAAATTATCTACGCATATGCTCCAAATTTATAACACAAATTCAACCGATAGATATTATATATATGGTTGTCTTCATTTGTGTAGAGTATTCTAGTGGGAAGTGAACCCCAACAAGAACCACAAGCCAGTATATTTCATGGTTCGTCGTGATCTTGGAGAGTCTGCCCTCCCTCTCTCTCTCTCCTCTTTCTTTTTGGCATTTTCCCTTGATCACGCTTGCCTTCCTCGGTATTTCAGCCCGATCACGCCCCTCCCTTCCCGAGCCTTCTGCAGGAGGAGTTATTTTACCCTGCAGCCCTGTCTTTGTGTGCATAAAGCCACCATATTGTTAACCCATGAACGTGCTTGAGATCCAGGTACACTCGGATACCATAGTCTCTAGCCCACTTATAAGAATTCGTGGACCCCCTACATTTTAATTTATGCAATTATAACATTCTGGATTGATTTTTGGATATAACTTGCTTTTTAATCAATACTATATATAGTTTTGTAGTTGATTTATAGCAAATTATATTAATATATTCGTTTCCAGAGATATGCCTCCATAATATTAGAATAAGGTTAAGTCCACATATGGGTGTGGGTGGGTTAGACACTATGGTATCCGAGTGTACATTGTTAGATTTGTGTGTGCATAATAACACCCATAGATTATAACAGACACTATCACTGTTGCTGCCTCAGGATCCACAAACAGACTAATGCCAATAACACCCAAGCCGCCTTTGCCTTAATCCCTTCTGTAACGGCGACGTCTTCTGAAATGTATTCTGGCTACTGTTAGACGATTTTGTTCAGTTTAAAAAGGGCCTCCAGCAATTAACAGGCTTCGAACGATTTCACTTAACCCTTTTTTACTATCCGAGAACCTCCTTAACCTGCACAAAATTGTATAGATATAGCTAGGATAAAATATATATGATATCGCCTGTACAGAAGGGTTTAACGACACCATCTGCCCTGAAACCCACAATAAAAAACAACTACCGGTATGTCTGTCATTATACTATTTATGAAGACATGAAATGTAATTATAATAGCCTGAGTAGTTTCACTTATGAATAGTGGTTGCAATTTCAATAAAGTGGTTAAATTAACCCTCTCCCGCATTTATGACGCAGAGGTTGCCAGATTAGCAATAATACATAGAGTTCTCTCAGTCTTATAATTACCTCTCCAAAATTAGTTTTCTGCCCACAGCTAACTCAAAGACAACTGCAGAGGTTGAAGTAACTAAACTAAAGGTTTCTAAATACCCCTGATGGTAACAAAGGCTTCTAAGTATCCCCAGTCGGCTCAAAATCGCGTCATATATGTGAAAGAGTTAATGTCGTTGACGTGTTGTTAGGATTACATTAGCAACGTGAATTGAACTAAGCAAAACTTATTGTGATAATTAAAGGATTTTCTTAGTGATCCAATATATAATAATTTTGACAGGCTAATTCACTCAATTTTGTCACGAGTGTAAGTAAGTATATATTGGTCAATGTGGCTAACTTCTGTTGACAGTGATGTTTCTCGGGGTTATATCTCAAACATTCTATGATACTTTTACCCATAGCATGTTATTGAATAATCTAGATTATCATTCTGGACATGTGTCCATTGAGGTTATTTATTCGATGTGTTTGTTTTATATATTTTATCAGCTAGAGAAATAACATTGTACTTATTTATTGTTCAATATTGTGTATACGAAAATAGAAGAAGGCTAAATGAATCAAGTGGAAATATATGAGGCCGCGATTAAAAAAAAAATACATTTCAAGATAATAACATATCACATGCACAATATTTGCGCTTTGAAATACAAGTCATTCTTCAACTCGAGATGCGTAATGTTGCCAACACTACACACGCTAATCCCCTCCCCCACCGCACCCTATACCCTGTTCCAAATAAGTAGACCAAAACTATTGAACATCAAGCCTAACATTACTGCCATTCGGGAAAGGTCCTCCACGGAATAGGTGTAGAAATTTACAACCCATTTGCTCTAGCCCTTTTTGAGTTACTGAGGTTAGGTTTCACGATTTTCTACCTACCAATTCGGAACAGGGAATAGGTGTGGAAAATACAGCCCATTTGCTCTAGCCCTTTTTGAGTTACAGAGGTTAGGTTTCACGATTTCTGACCTACCCACTTATAACAGGGTATAATAGCTCCCAAAGTATATAGACACCAGTATGTACTATTAATAGCTCCCCCTGTAGTACTCCTCCTGCAGGGGCGTGATTTACTACCCGATATAGAGGCGTGGACCAGGGGCGTGGGAAAAGGCCACCACCAGCTGACCCTTCCGTCCAGCGGGATTATAACATTCACCGGGGTTTGTTTTGGAGGGAGGGTCATAATAAATGTTTGGGGGTGGGTGGGTGGAGGGGAGGGGAGGGAGACCTGTGATTATAAGGAGGGAGCGATGCAGTATGTGAACCCGTGCACCTTACTCCTCCTACTCCTTGGCCAAGCTTGCCTCTATCAGGTTTACTCTTCTTTTCTTTCTTTTTCCATGTAAATGAAGGGGACAAAAGGCAAAGCTGCCTGTAACAAGTGTCTTTCCCAAAGTTGAAAGAGTGATGGGGAGCCACATTCAAGGTAATGACTGGACACATAGAGGTTGAAGCAGTTCAAGTCATAGGATGAGGGAAAGACAAATTGAGGGACAGCTAGAGTCCCAGAGTATACTTGCTGAGTAGAAGAAAGACTAGGAAAATTGGCCACATTCTTGGGTTAGAGAGCTGGACAGAATAGGGGAGGGAATGTTATCTAATGGCGGGTTCCCCACTCTCTGTAAGGGAAGAACTGAGAAGAACACTACTTATTGTAATAGCAGTAGAAAAGTGAGAGATACTGAGGCGAATATATAGATTGTAAGGGAATTAGTAGGAGGTGATTTGATAAGACGAAATGCAGTATTTAGTTTTCATGTGTATGTTTTGGTTTCATTATTATATCAATCATAATTTACAAGTGCTAAAGTTCAACATGAAAAAATATACAGCATATATATATATATATATATATATATATATATATATATATATATACTGTATAATTATACTGTATATATGTATATATATATACGTATTTATATATATGTGTGTGTGTGTGTGTGTGTGTGTGACTGTGCTTACCAGTATGTGTTCGTGGTGTGGGCGGGTTTATCTTTTTGAAAAATATGGTGTCCTTCTTTGGTCAAGTTCTTATCCTACCGTATACTTTACGTTCTGCATCAACCCTTTCACGCATTTATGACGCAGAGGTTGCCAGATTAGTAATAAGAAATAGAGTTCTCTCACTCTTATAATTACCTCTCCAAAATTAGTTTTCTGCCCACAGCGAACTCAAAGACAACTGCAGAGGTTGAAGTAACTAAACTAAAGGTTTCTACATACCCCTCATGGTAACAAAGGCTTTAAAGTATCCCCAATAGGCTCAAAGTCGCGTCATATGTCGGAGAGGGTTAAGGGGAGATGGCTAATTTTTCTGCCCCCCCTCCCCCCCACCTTCTCCCTCATGTTTAGCCCCTTTAGTTTTCAGATTATAAGACGTTCGGCCCATTAATTTAGCGATTGTATGACTTTTCGCCCCATTTAGGTGCCGATTTTTTCCTGGCGAATGATGGCGAGCCTGTAATATAGGAGTAATCGGCCTTCGGCCAGGACATTTTTCTACCGAAAAATGTACAAATTCATCTAGAAGGGGGATCTTGGGGATGTTTTTTAAGTGTCATGGAGGCCTAGAGATGACATGAAACAAATAATATATAAATTAAATTATCGACCGGAAAATAAACCCTTCCCCCTTAATGTTTCCTCATTCTCTCTAATTCATGTGGATGCTATTTCTAATGAATCCCTTCCCAATTGTTATCGCACGGGAATTGACCACTTGCGAGTTTCAGGCTATAAGGAAGTTAAAGTCGTAAACATCACTATTAAACAGAAATACAAGAACACTAAGTTTCTGATGGATAAAAAACATGTTAAATTTGGTTTTATGTTTTTTTATAAAATGCACTATAGGTAGCGCCAACGAACTTGACAATCATTTTGACCCCTTTACTTCGCATAACTCAAAATGGATTAAAGCAATCGGGCTGTTTCTATCATTTGGGAAGAGTCCACGAAGGAATAGGTGTGGATATATACAGCCCGTTTGCTCTAGACCCATCTGAGTTACAAAAAGGTCGGGGATCAAGATTTGTATCAAGTTCGTTGGCGTTACCCATACAACTGAATTATAGCCGGTGACTTCGCTACATATCAATGTTTACAGCTCCAACTTCCTTTTATGCTTAACATTCCTCTGTATTTTGTCTCCTTCTATATGTTGTCTCATTCTTCTATATTTGCTGTCATTCTTCTCGATTGTCTCATATTTCTATATCTTCTTTCATTTTTCTAGTCTCATTCTTCAATATTTTCTTTCATTCTTCTATGTTGTGTTTCATGCTCATATTTTTTTTTTCATTCTTCTATATTGTCTCATGCTTATATATTTTCTTTCATTCTTCTATGTTGTGTTTCATGCTCATATATTTGTTTTCATTCTTCTATATTGTCTCATGCTTATATATTTTCTTTCATTCTTCTATGTTGTGTTTACTGATATATTTGTTTTCATTCTTCTGTCTCATATTTTCTTTCATTCTTCTATGTTGTGTTTCATGTCTTCATTCTCCCTCTGTATATTGGTATCTTATTGTCAACATCATTCCCTTCGTTAGTTTATATAAAACATAATTTTCCACAGTATCTTAATATTATTAAATATTTTATTCTGCGATTAAGTTATTATTAAAAAGCGTTTTTTTTTGTCATTCTTATTTTGCTACGTATTTTTCTAGTGAATGGCTCATTAAATATTATTAGTTAATTCTCAATCAGTATTATGTTTTCTTTGCGATTAATTTGCATCCATGCGTTTTGTATTAAGTTACCAGTAAATTGATCTGAAAATGTATATTATCTCCTATTTTTTATCTTTTTTTGTTTTGGTCTATGTGTATGAAGGAGACCAAATGCAAAGCTGTATATAATAAGTGCCCTCACCCCCCCCCCCCCCCCATCCTCCAAAGTTCATAGAGTGAAAGAGCCAAATTCAAGGTACGTTAAAGTGAAAATGTTTGGATACACGATGCTTGAAGCATTTGATGTCAGAGGATGAAGGAAAGACAGATTGAGAAAGTTCCAGAGCTTATTTGTTAAGTAGAATAAAGGCTGGGAAAATCTGTTCGCTCTTGGACGGACAGAATAGGGGGTCAAGAATGTTTTGAAAGGCGGATCCCCCCCTCCCGCTCTCTTTAAGGGAGGAGAGCTACACTGAGAACACTGATTATTGTAATAGCGGTAGAAGAGCTAGAGAGGTGCAACATTGTGTAGTGTAGAGACAGATTGTAGGGAATTGGTAAGAGTAGGTGACTTCATGAGACGTATTACTTTTGACTACCATTTCTAGAAGTGCAGTATGGGTGGAATCTCCCCTCTCATACGAACAATACTTGATCCATGGGTGCAATGTTCCCCTATGCAGAGCAAGAAGCTGTGCGAGGTGACTACGTTGATACCATAAGGATTCGAATATTGAATTCATGGACTGTTCTATCTCATATTTCCCATATTCTTTGATAACCATAAGAAACCCAATTATTATACTTCCATTTTCCCAGCCCCGTGCCACATTACTCACTTGCTTATTATTCTCTCTCTCCCTTTCTCTCTCTCTCTCTATATATATATATATATATCGGTGACTACTATATACTAAAATTTCATCTATTGATCTTTAGGGGAGGTGTGGTGGAGTGGTCTTGCCACTGGCCTGGTAATCCAAAGGTCCCGGGTTCAAATCCCGATGTATCAATGGGAAGATATTATTGGGATGGAATTTGTGCTGTACCTGGTATCAGTGCATTACCACAAGCCCACCGAAACGTCAATAAAATACCCTCATTGTTCCCTGATTAAATAGCACTGTATGAATATTCCCATATTCAAAATATGCTATAGGGGTGCAATGCCTGGTGAGTTATCTGCTCAACAGGTGGCGTTGTGTGTGTGTAAGTGTGAGAGTCCGAGTGTAGGGGGTGAGACAGTGAAGCACGGGAACGAGGTGGCTTCAGAGATGGGGTCGTTTCGGGCCATGAGTGAGCACCGTGCCTCATGTGAAGGCAAGATGGCAGGTGCTCGTTGTACTCTACGTGCTTCACATGTCTCACTCCCTACACTGGAACAAGACCTCACGGGCTTCACTGTTCATTGTAAAGCGGTGAATGTTAAGGCTCTCAGCCTATGCCCGAGAGGAAGTAAGTTGGAATATAGAAAAAAAAATAAAAATAAAATAACCAATAACACTCATAATGTTATACCATGATTTTAACCATCTTAACCCCCCCCCCCCTCTCTCTCTCGCTCTCTCTCTCTCTCTCTCTCTCCCTTGCATTACCACCGCTCACTATTAATTACGGGATGAATGCGCGATACAGCCGTAATTACCGGCCCCGCGACTCGTAAGGTACGGGAAGGCGTGAGGTGGACAGCTGAAACAACAGAGACGGAAATTATGCGATGATGGGGAGATAATGGAGACAGAAAAACAATACAAAAAGTAAAAGTAATCAAGGAGGGTTGGGAAGAGAGGAGGAGTGAAACAGAGCGAACACTCGCAATTATATCTCCCCTTCTAGAACAGGTGAAACAACAGAAAGGGAAATTCTACGCAGACAGAAAGATAACAGAGGCAGACAAAACAGTAAAATAAAAATAAACAAAACATCTAATCCAGTTGGGTTAGGAAGAGAGTAGGAGTGAAACAGCGCGTACACTCATACTCACAAATACTGTCTCCTCTTTCTAGAACAGGTGAAACAACAGAAAGGGAAAGTATGTGATGACGCAGGGACAATAGAGCTAGAAAAACAAAACAATACGTATATAAAATCATGAAACATAAGGTACAGAGAATAGGAGCGATATATTGAACGTACATCCATGCTCACAAATAGTCTCCCGCCTTTCTATGACAGGTGAAACAACAGAAAGGGAAATTATGCGATGACGGGGAGATAATAGAACCAGAAAGAAAAGTAAACTAATCAAAGAGGGTTGGGAAGAGAGTAGGAGTGAAACAGCGCGTACACTCATACTCACAAATACTGTCTCCTCTTTCTAGAACAGCTGAAACAACAGAAAGGGAAAGTATGTGATGACGCAGGGACAATAGAGCTAGAAACATAAGGTACAGAGAATAGGAGCGATATATTGAACGTACATCCATGCTCACAAATAGTCTCCCGCCTTTCTATGACAGGTGAATCAACAGAGAGGGAAATTATGCGATGAAGGAGAGATAAAAGAGGCAGAAAAAATATATAGAAAAACCATAGCAAACTGTAAAATATTCAAGGAAGTTTGGGAAGAGAGGAGTGCAACAGAACGTACACTCACAAATGCTGTTCCACCTCTCTAGAACAGCTGAAACAACAGAAAATGGAAAGTATGAGATAACAGCAAGACAATAGTCATAAAAACAAAAACACAAAGTAAGGCAAAACATGGGAGATAAGGTAGAGAGTAGGAGTGATATAGAGAGCGTACATCCAAGCTCACAAATACTCTCCCACCTTTCTAGAACAGGTGAAACAACAGGAAAGGAAATTATACGATAACAGATATATAATAGAGTAAGAAAAGCAAAGGCAAAGAAATATAACTTATCATGAAGGGCTAAACAATCGAGCGAAACGGAAAGTATACTCATGCTCACAAATACGGTCTCCCATTTCTAGAACAGGTGAAACAACAGCAAGGGAAACTATGTGATGATGGGGAGATAATAGAGAAATAAAACAATAAACAAATAAATATATATAATCATGGGAGGTATGGTAGAGCGAGTAGAAGCGGTATAGAGACAGTACATCCTAGCTCACAAAGACAGCGAGATGATAGAAGCAAACTAAAAATAAATAAATAAATAAATAAATAAAAATACAATAAAACAAATCATGAAAGGTCGAAAAGAGAGGAGGGGGGAAACAGTGCGTTCAATGTATAAGTGATGTGATCAAATGTAACACAAATTATACAACAATGTAAAAGTGTTGTGTTCAAATACAACATAAATTATGCAACAATGTAAAAGTGATGTGTTTATAACAGGAATGATACAAAAATGTAAAAGTAATGCGTTCAAATGTAACATAAATTATACAACAATGTAGAAGTGATGCGTTCAAATGTAACATAAAATATACACATATGTAAAAATGATGCGTTCAAATGTAACATAAATAATACAAATAATAAATGTTTCTAATGTTTACGAGTTCAAATTAGCATACGTAAATATCTGGAACACTTCTTATGTACAGTATAATTATCATGTCCCTACAATTGAACATATTTGAGACATAATAACATACAAAAGCAACAACTAATCAAGGAGGGTTAGCAAGAGTGAAACAGAGAGTACAAGAATGCCCACAAATAATCTTCCAATTTTCTATGGCAGCTGAACAACAGAAACAGGAATACTGCAGTGATACGGACAATGGAAATTACTTTATGGCACTGAAACAATATAGAAAAATAATATTTTCAGAAGCGAAACAAAATAATGTAAATAGAGAGAAAGAATATAAAGAAAGTTGAGTTGCTCACAAACAAGGAGAGAGAGAGAGAGATTGGAATGACAACAGGTGACCGTTTTGAAGAGGGACCACACGTAACCTTTTACGTAAACCTCACACACACTCTCTCTCTCTCTCTACACCTTACCTGACACACAATATCACACCACATCACACCTTAACTGACCACACCTTACTTTTTTTCTTCTTTTTTTTAAGAGACAATGAACGGAGGAAGGAAAAACACAGATAAAACAAAAAGGTCCATGTGCCTAAAGGCATCCTCCATTCATAAAATGTTTGTAACAACTGAATTTAAACTTTTGTAGATTGTAAGTTTGTGGAAAGCAACTCGAGGGAAGTGAATTCCAAAGAGTAGTAGTTCTAGGGCTAAATGAATTTGAATAAGCAGAAGTTCTGCATTGTGGAGGAGAAAGTGTAAATTCATGGGCGCTCTCAGCTGCCCTAGTTCTACGGGGAAAGATGTGGAGAGGCGGCACAATTGAAGCAAATTCCTCGGAACAATTGCTGTGAAAATATCTGTAGAATAATGCAAGGGATGCAACGTTTCTTCGTATGGATAATGTAGGAAGGTCCTGTGTGATTGCAGGGTTATTGATTAATCTAATAGCTTTATTTTGAATTTTGTCCAACTGCCTCAATGCAACCACTCCACTTCCACTCCACAGAGGTGAACAGTAATCCATCTGAGAACGCACATGACTTTTATATATTACGGCCAACTGCTCGTCAGTGAAGAATTCTCGAACTCTGTACAGGAGTCCCAGTTTTTTTAGAGGCATTCTTAGCAATGCTTCTAATATAATGTGTCCAGCTCAAGTTAGTAGTTAATGTTACACCGAGAATGTCAATACTAGGGGAAGTGGGAATATTTACATCATTAAAAAATATATGGGAGTCAGTGAGATTCTGTTGTTAGAAAATGGAATGTACTTGGTTTTCTGTGCATTAAAGGAAACTAGATTCTTTTGTCCCCATTCATTAATTCTAGAAAGGTCCTGGTTCAGAGAAATTGCAGTGTTTATTTTTGAATTTATAAGATCGGGTTGGGTGAAAGAATTGGTAAATGTGAAGGAACTGTGGAGTGTTGAGTCATCTGCGTAGGAATATATTGGATTATGAGTGGTAGATATGAGATCATTGATATGAATGAGGAACAGAGTTGGGGCCAAAACTGATCCCTGGGGAACACCAGCATTTATTGAGTGAAATTGAGAATAAAGGCCATCTACCATTACACGTATTTTTCTGTTATGAAGATAAGAAGAAATTAGTGGAACTAATGATGCAAGGCCGTAGTGTGACATCTTCGACAATAAGGATTGATGCCAGACTCTATCAAATGCCTTTGATATATCCAGTGCTATTGTATGTGTTTCACCATGTTGGTCTGTAGCTTGATTGATTTGATGGGTAAGAAGGCAAAGAATGTCTGCAGTTGATCGACATCGTCTAAAACCATATTGCATTCACTGATTAATTTATTATTCTCAAGATGCTTAATTATGTGATTATTTAATACAATTTCAAAGACTTTACCAAGAGTGGAAGTTATAGTTATTGGTCTGTAGTTTGATGGATCTGAAGAGGCACCTTTTTTAGGAACTGGATGGATGTTTGCTTCTTTCCAGGGTACTGGGAAGCATGAGGTATGAGTACACAGACGGAAAAAATTTGCCAATACAGGAGCGAGCACCAAGGAGCAATTCTTAAGTACTATTGAAGGAATTTCATCTGGACCAGGAGCCTTATCTACTGAGAGATTCTGCAAAATAGTTTTGACATGTCTGGTGTGGATCTTAAGTAAGGGAATTTCAGGCGAATTCAAATTAAGTATAGGGATATCTTGATTTATTTCATCTAAGGTTGAGTTGGTGGAGAAAATATCCGCAAGAAGGTTAGCTTTACCTCGTGGGTCACTTACAAGATTGCCAGTCGGAGATTTTAATGGTGGAATGGATGAAGCAGTAGTGAAGTTGGATTTGAATGAGTTAAGAGTAGACCAAAATATTTTGTTATCATTTGGATTATTTAGAAGTTTATTTGCCTGCTTGTGGAGAAAGTTTGATTTAGTTAGGTTTAATACAGTTTTGGCATGATTTCTGATGTTTCTAAAGTAATTAAAGGCTTCATGTGACCACACCACACCTTACCTGACCATACCTTACCTGACCACACCTTACCTGACCACACCACACCTGACCTGACCACACCACACCTGACCTGACCACACCACACCTTACCTGACCACACCACACCTTACCTGACCACACCACACCTTACCTGACCACACCACACCTTACCTGACCACACCACACTTTTCCTGACCACACCACACCTTACCTGACCACACCACACCACGCCTTACCTGACCACACCACATCATACCTGACCACACCACACCACACCTTACCTGACCACACCAAGCATACCTGACCATACCACACCACGCCTTACCTGACCACACCACACCTTACCTGACCACACCACACCTTACCTGACCACACCACGCCTTACTTGACCACACTACATCATACCAGACCACACCACACCACACCTTACCTGACCACACCACACCACACCTTACCTGACCACACCACACCACACCTTACCTGACCACACCACATCATACCTGACCACACCATACCACGCCTTACTTGACCACACCACATCATACCTGACCACACCACGCCTTACCTGACCACACCACACCACGCCTTACCTGACCACACCAAACCTTACCTGACCACACCACACCTTACCTGACTAAACCACACCTTACCTGACCATACCACACCTTACCTCACCACACCACACCTTACCTGACCACACCACACCTTACCTGACCAAACCACACCTTACCTGACCACACCACATCTTACCTGACCACACCACACCTTACCTGACCAAACCACACCTTACCTGACCACACCACACCTTACCTGACCATACCACACCTTAACTGACCACACCACACCACACCTTACCTGACCAAACCACACCTTACCTGACCACACCACACCTTACCTGACCATACCACACCTTACCTGACCACACCACACCTTACCTCACCACACCACACCTTACCTGACCTCACCACACCACACCTTACCTGACCACACCACATCGACAATATGAACTGTAGTAAGTACTTCACTATCGACCAATCTAATTACACGCGGGGAAACGGTTGCAAAATTATTGGTAAATCTTTTAACTCACACGAATCTAAGAATTTCTTCTTCAATCGAGTTGTCAACTTGTGGAATGGGCTTCCCCGAGACTTTAGACTGCAGCACCGTTGATTTATTTAAACTCCGCCTAGACAAATATCTCGCATCAAACCCGCGACTGACTGCGTTTGTAAATGAATAACTTTATTTTATCCTCCCCTCAGTTACTAACCCATCTGTCCCCTACTAACTTCCTAATCCTGCCACGGACATTAGTTCCCTTTCCAATGTTCCCTTACCCACTCTAAACCACTGTTTGGACACTTGATCCTCAGTGTTTTGGAGGACAAGCAGCCTAGAAGGGTTACTAGATATGTTGTTGCTTGATTTCCTTTGTACTCCTTTGTACACACCATACATGACCACACCACACCTTACTTGACCACACCACACCATACCTGACCACACCACACCATACCTGACCACACCACACCATACCTGACCACACCACACCTTACCTGACCACAACACACCTTACCTGACCACACCACACCTTACCTGACCACACCACACCTTACCTGACCACACCACACCTTACCTGACCACACCACACCTTACCTGATCACAACACACCTTACCTGACCACACCACACTTTACCTGACCACAACACACCTTACCTGACCACAACACACCTTACCTGACCACACCACACCTTACCTGACCACAACACACCTTACCTGACCACAACACACCTTACCTGACTACACCACACCTTACCTGACCACAACACACCTTACCTGACCACACCACACCTTACCTGACCACAACACACCTTACCTGACCACAACACACCTTACCTGACCACACCACACCTTACCTGACCACAACACACCTTACCTGACCACACCACACTTTTCCTGACCACACCTATATATCCTGACCACATTATGGATAATCTCAAAAAGCGAATCCATAATCTGAGGCCTTTCCGTTATTGCATATACTGTATATACAATATATATATATATATATATATATATATATATATATATATATATATATATATATATATATATATATATATATTTAGCTTTAAAAAACAAACTAATAAAACAAGTGTGTGTGTGTGTGTGAGTGTGTATTTTTAACCGCGTGCACATAATTATGCTGTCTACACACACGACCATGCTGGGAGTATATATTTTTAGTTCTGGTAAACTGTATTGTGTTCCTCACATTCCCAATTCATGGCCATTATTGCCAGTCCCTCTCCTAAAATCCAACCTTTCCCAATCCATTTCCATCCCTTGCCAGCCCATTTCCTTCCACTTTCAGTCCCTTTCTCAATTCCCAACCTCATTCAGATGATTCAGTTCATGTTTAGCCTACCTTTCACAATCTATGTCCATCCTTTGCTAGTCCCTTTCCTAATGTACAACCTTTCTCAATCCAATTCCATCCCTTCTTAATCAATTTCCGTCCTCTCTCAGTCCTTTTCTCAATTCTCAACTTTTCCTTGTTTGTTTAGTCTACCTTTTACAATCTAAGACCATCCTTTCCCAATCCCTTCTGCTAATCCTTTGCCATCCTTATCCAATTTATCTCATCCTCCCACAGTCTATTTCCCAGTTCCAACCTTCAACAAGCAACCTTGCAAAGTTGAACGTTTTTTTGTGATTTCCTTTTTATTCTCTTGTAGATATTGTAATATTATAAGGGAGAACTGTGCTCCTCCTACTACTGGTGTGTTGATATCCCCTTCAGCACGATGACGTATTTTTTACCTTGATTCTAGCTAAATCTAGACGAGTTTATGTAGCTTAAGAAGGACCTAAATTATTCAGAGTGTTTATTGAGAACGTATTTACCCCTTTGAGTCCTACAGGTAGATTAATGCTAAATAAAATCGTCTGATGGTGACTGGAATACGATGGAAATTACGTCATCGTGCTGAAGGGGTTAAGGACATAATGTATATTCAGTTTTAGCAAGCGGTTTGGTGCAGTATAACCAAGAGAGTAACCAAGATGTGTCATGCAGCATACCCAACATGCAATATTACCAAGCAGTGCTGTGCAATACAAGCAAGCATTAATACAACCAAGCTATACCATACAATATAATTAAGAAGCAGTATTGCAAAGCAGTATAATGCAGTATAAGCAAACAGTAGTATAACCAAACAGTGCCGTGCAATAGAGCCATGCAGGGAAATAAATTGTAACCAACATACAGTGAACATAGCTAGTGTCGTGCAGCATATCCAACTAACCAAGCAGGAGTGTCGTGCAGTATAGCCAATGTCGTGCAGTATAACCAACAAACCGACTAACCAAGCATGAGTGTCGTGCAGTATAACCAGTGTCGTGCAGTATAACTAACAAACCGACTAACCAAGCATGAATGTCGTGCAGTATAACCAGTGTCGTGCAGTATAACTAACAAACCGACTAACCAAGCATGAGTGTCGTGCAGTATAACCAGTGTCGTGCAGTAAGTCACACCCTCTCGATAATTATTACCACAAGGTCGCATCGCCGGGGCAGTCCTCAACCACGCTCTCAGGGCCAACAACTAGCTACACCACAAGAGCCCATAAGAACCAAAATCCCTTCGACCACTGTGATGTCCTGGCCCTTATGTACCGGCCAGCTGAGGGGCAACATCCGGCTAAACCCGAGGACCCCGTAAGAACCAAACTCCCCTTCGATCATCATGATGCCCTGGCCCTTATGTACGGGTCAGATCAGGGGCAACAACCAACTAAACCCTAAAACCCAGTAAGAACCAAAGTCCCCTTCCACCACCGTGATGCCCTGGACCTTATGTACCGGCCAGCTGGAGATTTGCGACGCTTAAACCCACTCAATTACCCCTGCAGGTACGCGGGGACGATGCAAGGAGGAGGAAAGTGGTGCCTCTCGAGCAAAGAAAGTCCCTTCAAATCTAAGGCCCTCAAATCCAGTTATGTATTTACCAAAGCCTTTTCCAGCTACGATACTTAAACACCATTGCCTCATTGAGTTATCGGAAAATATGTCCAGATAGAAATGATACACAGAGATGATAGATAAGGGAATCAAACTTTAACACCCAAAAAACAAGACGTCGGGAAAAAATCAGCTAGAGTAAGTTCACCCTCTTCGTACGCGGATCCGTGGCGCTACCCCTAACACAGCCGGCCGAGCTTCCAGTCCCACCTCCCGAGACCCTTAGGGCGGGGGGCTGCAGGGGCGGAAATGGCCAGCCCGGGTCTGCAGGGGATACTCCGTGTGGGCCGCGGGCTGGGTGCTCGCTATACAAACTCTCCATCCACTGGGGTTTAAGTTTTTCGTCTTTTATTTGTTGTTACTTCGCTGTTCTTATTCCTCTTTCTTTTCTCTTGGATCTCGCTCTCTGTTTTAAGTTTTATATAATATATACTGTATATATGTATATTTTTTTAATCAATTATATATATATATATATATATATATATATATATATATATATATATATATATATATATATATACTGTATATATGTATATTGTTTTAATCAATTATATATATATATATATATATATATATATATATATATATATATATATATATATATATATATTGTATATATATACTGTATATATGTATATTTGTTTAATCAATTTGTTTGGCCTACCATTTTCAGTAGAGCAGCTTAAAAATATAAAATGTATAGTATTATGAAAACCTTACAGTGATTGAATTGCACTATGCAGTATTTTATATATTTTGTTTATACAATACTACCCTGGACAGGATCGCAAGGTTTCTGATATACTAACTCAACTAATCTCTCTCTCTCTCTCTCTCTCTCTCTCTCTCTCTCTCTCTCTCTCTCTCTCTCTCTCTCTCTCTCTCTCTCTCTCTCTCTCTCTCTCTCTCTCTCTCTCTCTCTCTCTCTCTCTCTCTCTCTCTCTCTCTCTCTCTCTCTCTCTCTCTCTCTCTCTCTCTCTCTCTCTCTCTCTCTCTCTCTCTCTCTCTCTCTCGTAATATATATTAATGTGGTTATGCAGGTAAAAGGTTAATTGCACCCCGGCTATTAGTTATTGTTTCAAGGTTATTTGGGAGTTCTTTATCTGTTTCAGTACTGCTACGCTTTATGGGGAGAATTTTCACTTAAGGGATTTTGTTTTCGAACCTTCTCTCTCATGCTTAGCCCCATTAGTTTTGAGTTTTTAAGACGTTCGCATCGTTAGTTTGGTGATTTTAAGAAATTTTGCCCAATGTCTGTCAATTTTAAGACCTTTCGTGCCATTAAAGTGTCGATATTTTTCCTGTCGAGGATATTTTTCCTGGCGAGCGAAAGCGAGCCTGTTATTTAGGAGGAACCAGCTTTCGGTCAGGACATTTTTCTACGGAAAAATGTACAAATTTATATCGAAGGGGGATCTTGGGGGGTTATTTTGTATAAGGGTGATGGGGCTCTAGGAAGCAAACTAAAAAATCTCCCCTTAACCCCTTCAGCACCATGACGCATTTTCATCGTCATCTGGTTACCATAAGACGAGTTTCTTTAGCTTTATAATTTACCTCTAGGGCTCAAAGGGGTTAAATACGATCTCAATAAACCTCCTGAATAACATAATTATGTCCTCTATAAACTGCATAACATCGTCTAACTTTATCCAGAATCAAATGGAAAAGGCGTCCTAGTGCTGAAGGGGTTATTAAGTACCGTACGAAAAGGTTAAATAAGGTGTCCATACTAATCTACCCCCTTAAGGTAAGTATTTTTATTTTCCTCAACACCCTTCTTCATGTTTAGCCCCATTAGTTTTCAAATGTTAAGATTTTCGCCCCATTTCATCTTCGTCAATTTATAGACCTTTCCTGCCATTTATGTGTCGATTTTTTCCTGGCGAGCGAAAGCGAGACTCTATTTTGGAGAAACCGGCCTTCGGCCTGGACATTATTCTACCGATTTTTTGTTTACAAATGTATCTCGAAGGGGAGTCTTTGGAATGTTATTATTAATTGTATAGCTTGATAGAGGTCTAGGGAGCTAACAAATATATTATACCGGTAATAATAATAAAATAAAGATAGATTAAAAACAAATAACGTCCATTTAACCCCTTCAGCCCAATGACACCTTTTTACCTTTGATTCTGGCTAAAATTATATAATTGTATGCAGTTTAGGAAGGACCTACGTTACTAAGACGGTCGTTTATGGCCGTCTATTCCCATTCGAGTCGTATAGGTAGATTGAAAACTATATAAAATTGTCTAATGGTATCCAGAATATGATGACAATTATGTGATGGTGGTGAAGCGGTTAACCAATTGGTAAACGTCCTTCCTAAGCTGAATAAAATCATCTAATAGTTGCCAGAATATAATGAGAAGAATGTCACCGGTACAGAAGGGGTTAAATATATATTGGTAGAAATATGCACATCTAAAACAAAGATAAAAAGGTAAATATCTAACAATAAACCCAATGATTTTAATATATCGAGTAATTAGTTATTGTGTTAAGGGGAGATTTCCACTCGAGGAATTTTTCTGGACCCCTTTTTCCCTCATGTTTACCCCCATTGCTTTTGAGATTTTAAGACGTTCGCCCCATTAGTTTTTAAGAACTTTCGGCCCATGTCTTTGTAAAGTTGAAGACCTGTCGTGCCACTTAGGCAATATATTTTCATGACGAGCGATAGCGAGCCTGCAGTCTAGGAGTCGTTTGGTCAGTATATTTTATTACTAAAAATTGTACACATTTTACTTGAAGGTGGTTCTCGTGTTTTTTTTTTTGTTTTTGTTTTGCCATTTATGTATTTATATATATTTTTTTTTACAGCTTGATAGAGGCCTCAGGAGCACCCCCCCCCCCCCCCCACACACACACAAAATACACACACACACACACACAAAACACACACACATCCATGAATTATATGACTGCACTGATAACGATGATATGACAAAAATGGTGGCGGTGTTATAATGATGCGGTAACCATAGTGATACTGCAAAGATATAATGTTATAGTGCATTAGGAACGATACCGAAAAATTTACAAATTTAGCACGAAGGGGGTCCGGGGGCGGTTATTAGATAAAGGGGAGATGGTTGATTTTTCTAGCGCTCCTTCTCCCTCATGCTTAGCTCCATTAGTTTTCAAATTTTAAGACGTTCGGCCCCGTAGTTTGGCGATTTTAAGCCTTTTTGCCCCATTTCTTCGTCAATATTAAGACCTTTCGTGCTATTTAGTTATAACATTCTTTCTGGCAAGCGATAGCGAGCCTGTAATTTAGGAGGAACTGGCCTTCGGCCGGGACAATTTTCTACCGAAAAATGTACACATTTATCTAGAAGGGGGATATTGGAGATGCTTTTTTATTTTTTACCTTGATGGAGGTCGAGGGAGGAAACTAAAATAATAGTAAATAGATAAATAAATCGACCAATAAATACGCCCTCTCCCCTTAAGAGGGTATGGTCCACTGGTCCCCCCCCCCCCCCCCCCTATCACTCCATTATTTTGGACATCTTAAGACGTTTCACCCAATTAGTTTGACGATTGCAAGATGTTTCATCCCATTCAAGTTTCGATTTTGGGTGGGCGAGAGATGACGAGCTTGCAATCTAGGACACCGAAAAATTTACAAATTTAGCTTGAAGAGGGTGTGGGGCGGTTTTTAGTCTAAGGAGTTTCACTCGCTGGGGAGGCGATTTATATATTTTAAATTTTATTATTTATTTAGTATTTTTGTTTTAGGGGGCTAACTATAAATAGCAAAACAAAAATGTAGTAGTAGTAGTAGTAGTAGTACAGTAGTAGTAGTACAGTAGTTAGGTAGGAGTGGTAAGTACATCAATGTTTCCAGTAGTAGTAGTAGTAATAATAGTAGTAGTAGTAGAAGTGGTAGTTAGGTAGGTGTTATAGGTACATCAGTATTTCCAGTAGTGGTAGTAGTAGTAATAGTACTAGCAGTGACAGTAGTAATAGTAGCAGCAGCAGTAGTAGTAGAAGTAGTAGGTGTGGCAGGGGTACATCGAGGTTCCAGTAGTATTAGTAGCAGGAGCAGTAGTAGTAGTAATAGTAGTAGCAGTAGCAGCCATAGTAAAGATGGTAGTTAGGTAGGTGTGATGTAGGTACATCAATGTTTCCAGTAGTAGTAGTAGGAGGAGGAGGAGGAGGAGGAGGAGATGTGGAAGGTAGGTGTGGTAAAGGTATCTATTTTTCCAGTAATAGTAATAGTAGTAGTAGTAGCAGTAGTATAGGTGGTAGTTAGGTGGGTGTGGCAGAGGTACATCAGTGTTTCCAGTAGTGGTAGCGACAGGGGCGGCGGAATTACAGGGGTAGGGCTGTTTTGAGGAGCAGGGAACAGGGTAATGACTATGGAAGGCCAATCTGACATATCAAGTAGTGGGTTGGGTCAGTGTGGGCAGGGCAAGGCTGAGGCGACCACTGAGGAAAGGACACAGTTATGAATATGGCTGAGTAAGGGAAAATAGAATAAGAATAAAGATCATATGATTTAAGGGGAGATTTTGAGTTTGCTTCCTAGAAGAAAAACAGAGTATATTCTAAAAAGACAGATTTATGAATATGGGTGAGTAAGGGAAAATTGGGACAAAGAATAAAAGCTTAGTATCATCTAATAGGACAGAGTTATGAATATGACTGAGTAAGGATATGTAGAATAGGGTTACATAAACTGAGTGTAAGCTAAAAGGACAGAGTTGTGGATATGGGTGAGTAAGGATATGTAGAATAGGAGTGGAGACGAAAAGCTGAGTATCATCTAAAAGGACATAGTTATGAATAAGGGTGAGTAAGGATATGTAGAATAGGGAACAAGAAGAAACTCTGAGTATAATCTAATAGGGCGAGAAAGAACAGAGTTATCAATATGGATGAGTATAAAGATAATCAGAGTAGGACAGAGGTATGCATATGGGTGAATAAGGATATGTAGAATAGAGATAAAGAAGATGAACTGAGTATTATTCAACCCCTTGAGGATTATGACGCATATTAACAGCATATTATGGCTATCATTAGACGATTGTATTCAGGTTTAGAAGGCTTTCAGGGAATCAATTGAATTAAGTTTATCTCAATTAACCCTCTGACTGCCATACAGTGCCATATACCCTTTCTAATCTGAATAAAATCGTCTAATAAGAGCCAGCAAACATAAATGAAAAGCTTTATCGAATTTTCAAAGGGTTAATATGGTACGAGGGATGAAATCAATTGTATAGGGAGAGAAAGGACAAAACTATAGCTATGAATAGGGAGGGGGGGGGGGGGAGATTAGGGAGGGAGCGACAACTATTAAGGGGGTGACCTGCTTTTTTTTGTCCTTTTCTCTCTGTCTCTGGCTTTTATCTATTCGGCCCCATTCAGCCTACTGTCATCCTCATCCAGGTGTCGATTTCTTCCTGACGAGCGATAGCGATGCAGCATTTTATGAAGAAATCTGGCTTGGCCGGAGAATTTTTGTTATCGAAAAATGTACAAATTTAGCCTGCTGTCAAATTGTATTTTTTAAATATGCTGGCTCGCTACAGCGCTCGCCAGGAAATAATCGACACCTGGATGGGGACAAACGTCTTAAAACAGTAGGCTGATTTAGGCCGAATGGATACAAGCCAGAGAAAGAGAGAAAGGGACAGAAAAAACAGGTCATTCCCCTTAATATGGGTGAGTATATACAGTATATATAGATTAAGGGGAGGCTTTATGTTTTTCTGGACCCCTTTCTCCATCATGTTTAGCCCCATTTATTTTGAGATTTAAGACGTTCACCCCATTAGTTTGGCGATTAAATACCTTTCGCATTATTTAGTTGCCAACATAAACACCTTTCCTGCCATTTAGGTGTCGATTTGTTCTTGGCGATCGATAGCGAGCCTGTAATTTACGGTTAAACACCTGTAATAAATTGAGAAAATGATTGCGTATTCGAAGTCAGTATTACCTTAACCCCTTCTGTACCAACGACGTCTTTTTAAGTTTATGTTAGCTATATTTAGACGATTTTGTGAGGTTTAAGATGGATCTGTGGTAGTGAAAAGGGTTAAGTGAGATAGCTCGAAGCCTGATAATAATTGCTGGAGGCCCTTCTTAAGCTGAATAAAATCGTCTAATAGTAGCCAGAATATAGTTAATAGGATGGCACCGGTACTGAAAGGGTTACATTTTACATCATATACCAAAGAAAACTCCAATGGCAATAGGCAATAAGCAACAAGAATTAATTGATTGATACGTATATATTTCTTGACTAAAATAAGGTTTGCTTCTTGTGCCGTGTAGATATTATGAGAGTGAGTGAGTGAGTGAGTGAGTGAGTGAGAGAGAGAGAGAGGGGTACTACTACACTCTCCGCTACGTGGGTGTGCTAGGAAGGTTGTGAGCATTAGGGGAGGTTTTTAGTTTGTTCCCTAGGCCTCCATCAAGCTTAAAATTACACCCCCTAGACCCCCTTTCAAGCTAAATTTGTACATTTTTCGGTAGAGAGATGTCCCGGCCGAAGGCCATTTCCTTCTAAAATTACAGGCGAGCGATAACAGGAAAAAAATTGACACGTAAATGGCACGAAAGGTCTTGATATTGATATATTAAAGGGACGAAAGGTTTTAAAACCGACAAAGTAATGGAGCGAAAGTCTTAAAATCTGAAAAGTAATGAGGCTAAACATGAGGGAGAAGGAGGACCAGGAAAACGACCCATCTCCCCTCAAGGGCAAGGTGGGAAGATGTGTAGGTATGGCAAAAAGTAAGGTGAGTTAGGGGTTAAGGGGGGTCACCGGCTTTTATTTAGCTTGCTCTCCTTTTCTCTCTTTCCCTGGCTTGTATCCATTCAACCCCAGTCAGCCAACTGTTTTAAGACGTTTATCCCCATCCAGGTGTCGATTTCTTCCTGGCGAGCGATAGCGAGCCATCATTGTATGGAGAGATCTGGCTTCGCCGGAGAAATTTTTCTATCGAAAAATGTACAAATTTAGCTTGCTGTCAAAAAAATATATATATGCTGGCTCGCTACCGCTCGTCAGGATAATATTGACACCTGGATGGGGGTAAACGTCTTAAAACAGTAGGCTGAATGGGGCCGAGTGGATATAACCCAGAGAGAGAGAGAGAGAGAGAGAGAGAGATAAAAAAACACGAGGTGGGCCCCCTTAAAGAAAATATGGCCCATGTTGAGCATTGACAATAGTGTGGGTAAATAATGGGCAGAGTTGGCAGGGGTTTATGGGGAGGTGGGTCATATTTCTGGCCCGCCTACTTCCTCATGTTTAGCTATATTAGTTTTCAGACTTTATGACGTGTAGTCCATTAGTTTGGCGATTTTAAGACCTTTTGCTCCATTTATTTGTCAATATTAAGACTTTTCGTGTCATTTAGGTGTCGATTTTTTCCTGGCGAGCGATAGCGAGCCTGTAGTTTAAGAGGAAGCGGCCTTCGGCCGAGAAATTTTTCTACCGAAATATTTACAAATTTATCTTAAAGGAGAGTCTTGAGGGTGATATTTTTTACTTGATAGAGGTCTAGGGTACAAACTAAAAACCTTCCATTAAGGGCAAGGTGGGTAGATGTGTAGGTATGGTATAGCAAAAATAAGGTAAGTTAGGAGTTAAGAAAATATAGTGGGTAAATAATGGACAGAGTTGGCAGGGCTTTTACCACCCTTCTGTACCGGCAACGTCTTTTTAACTAATCTGGCTACTATTAGACGATTGCATTCAGTTTCACAAGGGCCTGCAGTAGTTAACAGGCTTCGAACCATCTCACTTAACCCTTATTAATACCACAGATCCTTCTTAAACTGCACCAAATCCTCAAAACATAGCTAAAATAATAATATAAAGACGTCACCGATAGAGACAGGGATAATATAGCAAGGATAGGCTATGCCACCGGGGAAGGCTATGAATATAATGTTGACAAAGTGAGCAAGGTAGCAGGTGCTATTTGTGTGGGTATAACAAATTAACCCGTTGAGTACCAGCGACGTGGGTTATATTATATTCTAGTTATACTTAAACAATATTATGCAACTTAGGAAGGATCTGTGGTAGTTAAAAGGGTTGGCTGAGATAGTTTGAAGCCTTATTATTGCTAGAGGGCTTTCCTAAGCTGAATTAAATCGTCTAATAGTTGCCAGAATCTCACATGAAGGACTTTCCTGGTATTGAATGGGGAAGGTTTTTAGTGTGTTCCCTAGAGCTCCTTCAAGTTTAAAATTATACCCCCTAGACACTCTTTCAAGATAAATTATACCCCCTAGACACTCTTTCAAGATAAATTTATAAATTTTTCGGTAAAAAAATCTCCCGGCCGAGGGCCGATTCCTCTTAGATTACAGGCTTGCTATCGCTCGCCACGAAAGTTCTTAAAATTGATAGAAATGGGGCGAATGTTCTTAAAATCGCTGAACTAATTGGGCGAACGTCTTAAAATCTCAAAAAACAATGGAGCTAAACTTGAGTGAGAAGGGGGACCAGAAAAGCTACCCACCCGGCAGGGCAGGCAAAACAAATAATGTTGACAAAGTGAGCAGGGTAGCAGACTCTACCCTGTTCCAAATAAGTAGGCCAATTACTCTTTAACATTAACCTCTATAACTACCAAACGACTACAGTAATCGAGCTAATATTTCTATAATTTGGGAAGGGTCAGCCAGGGAATAGGTGTGGAAATTTACAGCCCATTTGCTCTAGCCCTTTTTGAGCTACAGAGGCTAGGGTTTACGATTTCTGGACTACTAATTTGAAACAGGGTATAGGTGTGGGTATAACAAATTTAAAGATAGATAGGCTCTGGCATGGGTATAGCAATGTAGGTGTGTGGACGTAGCAGGGGCAAGGTGGGCAGGTGTGGTCATAATCACTATCACTATCATCATAATCATCACTACTGTCATTATCACAATCATCATCATTATTATCATCTCCATTACCATCATCATCGCCATCATCATCATCACCACCAGCATCACCATTATCATCACCATCATCATCACCAATATCACCATAACCATTATCAGTCATCATCATCATCAGCATCAGCATCACCATCACCATTATCATCATCATCACAAGAAACAAGGTAAGATAGAGCACATAGCCAAGGAATGACGTCGTCATCATCGTCATCACCACCATCATCATCAGAGCAACTATCATCATCATCACTACCACCATCATCACCAACATTGTCACCATCACCATCTCAATCATAATGAACATCACCATCATCACCACCAAGGTCGGAACTTAGACAGAGCAAGGGGTGCAGACATTATCATCATCATAATCATCATCATCATCATCACCACCAGAACACAGCAAGAGCAAGACGGTGAAGGGGGTGCGGTCATCACCATTACCATCACCATTACCATCATCACCATCAGGGTAGGAACATAGACACAGCAAAGGCAAGACGGGCAAGAGGTGTATTTATCACCATCATCACCATCACCACTATAGCATAGCAAGGGCAGGACAGTCAAGGAGTGCGGTCATCATCATCATCATCATCATCATCATCATCACCACCAGGGCATAGCAAGGGCAAGACAGTCAAGGAGTGCGGTCATCATCATCACCATCACCATCACCATCACCATCACCATCATCATCATCACCATCACCACCACCAGGGCATAGCAAGGGCAAGACGGGCAAGGGGTGCGGTCATCACCATCATCATCATCATCATCATGACCAGCAGCCTGGCAGGGGCAGCGGAGGCAGGTTCGGGTGCGGGTTGGGAGGACTGGTCACGATTCTGTACTGCCCCAAGACACGACGATATCCTCCCAACACCACCACCTCCACCCCTCTCTCCACCACAGCGTGTATCTCCATCCTCACTCCACCACTTGTACAGTATTACCACCACTTTTATCTCCATCACCTCTCCTCCATCTCACCACCACTGTATCATCATCAACACCACTATACCACCCTCCACCACTACCATGTCTTAGTCACAATCACCACCACCACCACCACCACCAATCTCTCACCACTAATAATATCACCACCACTACTGTATCACAAACATCACCTTCTCACTACCACCATCAACACTGCACCACCACTCTTTCACCACCATTTGTATTTCCACCCTCTCTACCACAACCATCACAATTATTTCCTTCACCACTACCACTACTACTACTACTACTACTCTCATCATCACCACCACTATATCCACCCGCTCACCACCAGTAGTATCACCACCCTTCCTCCACCATTGTATCATCTCCACTACTATGCTATCATCATACAAACACCACAAGCCTATCACCACCATTGTGACACTACCACCAACATTACCACCATCTCCTTTAACACCACCAGTATGTCTGTCATAATCAGCAGCACCACCACCACCAACAACACCACCACCAACACCCCTACTCTAGCATCAAAACTATATCTGCCATTAGCACCACCATCACCATCACCACTACTCTAGCACCAACACTATGTCTACCATTCCCACCACCTTACCAGCAGCACCACCACCATACTATCACCACCACTGATTCACCCATTGTATCTCCATCACTATAACACCACCATCTCCATTATCACCAACACTACTGATTGCTCTACTGCTTACTAGACCACCACCGTCATACCACTACCACCACCAGTAACACCAATTTCACCACCACTACTGCACCACTTCCTCACCACCACAACCACCAGCAACACCACTTCCACCACCATCCTATATCACCACTTCATCACCACCACCACCACCACCAGTAACACCACCATCCTATACCACCTCCTCACCACCACCACAAGTAACACTACTACCACCACCATCCTATACCACCACAACCGTAACACCACCCTTTCACCACCAATATCACCTCTTTGTATCACCACTACCGCAGGTCATAATTACTACCACTATCACCACCACACACCAACACTTTACCACCACTGTGACACCATTTCCATCACCATTTCACCACTATACCACCACCATCTCCATCACCACTACTCACTTCACCACCACTATCTTACCACTTCCTCCACCAGTAACACCACTTTCACCACCACTACTGTACTGCTTCCTCACCACCAAGATTATCACCACCACCATCACTACTGTTTCCCCCATTACTATCACCACTTTAAAGCCACCAATATCACAACTACCACCACTATCTCTCCACCATCACTAACACCACCACCACTTCTCCACCATCACTAACACCACCACCACTTCTCCACCATCACTAACACCACCACCACTTCTCCACCATCACTAACACCATAACCACTTCTCCACCATCACTAACACCACCACCACTTCTCCACCATCACTAACACCATAACCACTTCTCCACCATCACTAACACCACCACCACTTCTCCACCATCACTAACACCATAACTACTTCTCCACCATTACTAACACCACCACCACTTCTCCACCATCACTAACACCATAACCACTTCTCCACCATCACTAACACCACCATCACTTCTCCACCACCACTAACACCACCACCACTTCTCCACCATCACTAACACCACCACCACTTCTCCACCATCACTAACACCACCACCACTTCTCCACCATCACCAACACCACCACCACTTCTCCACCATCACTAACACCACCACCACTTCTCTATCATCACCAACACCACCACCACTTCTCCACCATCACTAACACCACCACCACTTCTCCACCATCACTAACACCACCACCAATTCTCTATCATCACCAACACCACCACCACTTCTCCACCATCACTAAAACCACCACCAACACTTCTCCACCATCACTAACACCACAACCACTTCTCCACCATCACTAACACCACCACCACTTCTCCACCATCACTAACACCACAACCACTTCTCCACCATCACTAACACCACCACCACTTCTCCACCATCATTAACACCACCACCACTTCTCCACCATCACTAACACCACCACTACTTCTCCACCATAACTAACACCACCACCACTTCTCCACCATCACTAACACCACAACCACTTCTCCACCATCACTAACACCACCACCACTTCTCCACCATCACTAACACCACCACCACTTCTCCACCATCACTAACACCACCACCACTTCTCCACCATAACTAACACCACCACCACTTCTCCACCATCACCAACACCACCACCACTTCTCCACCATCACTAACACCACCACCACTTCTCCACCATCACTAACACCACCACCACATCTCCACCATCACTAACACCACCACCACTTCTCCACCATCACTAACACCAAAACCACTTCTCCACCATCACTAACACCACAACCACTTCTCCACCATCACTAACACCACCACCACTTCACCATCACTAACACCACCACCACTTCTTCACCATCACTAACACCACCACCACTTCTCCACCATCACTAACACCACTACCACTGCATCACTAGATCACCACCACCACCACTACCACTACCACATACCATCTAGTACACTTACCCCCTGCTCTATCTATACCATTATGCCACCACCATCTCCACCAATACCTCCACCACAATATTACCACTACCTCCAACAGTAATACGATTATCACCACCATCACCAAAACTATGCCACCTCCACCAATATCATCACAAAATCCACTACCACCACTATATCACCACCACCATCTAATCCTCACCACTTGGCTATACTACCACCACTACCACTATCATCACAACATCCACCACTATATCACCACTTCCACCACCACCATATAATCCTCACCACTACACTACCATCACCACCACAAATTCCACTACTATAGTCTGTGCACTATAATTTGGCCAGAAAGTGTGTCCTCTAACTCCTGTAACTCAAAAAGGGCTAGAGTAAATGTGATGTAAATGTCCACACCTATTCCCTGGCTGACTCTTTCCAAATGGTAGAAATGGTAGAAATAGTAGATCTATTATTTTAGTCCTTTTTGAGTTATAGAGGTTTGTAGTCAAGATTTCTAGCTTAATTATAATGACTGGCCTATACCACATACACCGCCACCACTATACCACTATAAAGCCGGTATCACACGAGAGCTTTTATAGTCAACATTCGATGATCAACATTTTTCTGGCAACATTTCTGGAATATTTGACTCTGGTATCGGAAACTAGACTGATGATAGATGAATTTGGGCAACCAAAATATTATATACTGTACGTTGACCACATAAACTGCCAGACCAGTGTTGAGGATAAATGTTGAGTGCAAAAGCGCTCGTGTGATACCGGCTTTAGGGAAGTGTAAACAAAAAAGGGGTAACCGCTACACAAGAGGAAGAAAGAAGGAACATTAAGGGGAGATGGGTCGTTTCTCTGGTCCCCTTTCTTCCTCATGTTTAACCCCCATTAGTTTTCAGATTTTATGACATTCGGCTCATTTGTTTGGCGATTTTAAGACTTTACGTCCCATTTTTTGTCAATATTTAGACCTTCCGTGCCATTTAAGTGTCGATTTCTTCCTGTCGAGCGACAGCGAGCCTGAAATATTTATGAGTAACCGGCCTTCGGCCGGGACATTTTCCAATCGAAAAATGTACACATTCATCTTGAAGGGTGGTCTAGGGAGTGTTTTCTTAAGCTTGATGAAGGCCTAGCGAGGAAACTAAAACATGAATTAATATATTAAGTAAATAGACCCAACAATAATAACCAGAGAGAGTAGAAGAGGGTCTAGAAAAACGAGGGAAGAGATAAAGAAAATTAGAAATTTTGAAGGAAATAAAGAAAACTGGGAGAGAGGTGGGACACAAATAGGGGTAGACTGACGAAGAAGAAAAACAAATCGACAATGAAAAGCGTCCAAACATAAAAAGACAAGAAGGAAGGAGAAAGAGACGTATGCGAAAAAAGATAAAGCGAAAACACATAGGGGACATAAACAAGCTGAATTAGATCGGAAGGATATAGATAGACAGTTAGCTACAGTATTTAGACCGATATATCATAGATAGATACATAGAGACAAATGTTAAAAACAAAAATAAAATAATACGAAACCGGACGGACAAAGAAAGAAACAGAAACACAGAGAGAGAGAGAGAGAGAGAGAGAAGGGATTGAAGGTGCAGTCGTGTGAGAGACTGGGTAGCAGAAAAAGTAGTGGTGTATCAAGAAAGGAAGATCGATGCACTGTAAAATCCGAGTGTGTATAAAGGCGATGTCACATGAACGTCATTTCCGGCAATTTTGTAAGAGCATTTTTTAACACAATCTGACGTGGATGGGACTTGTTAGCCTGGTCGGCAACCCATCTAGGGTAAACAACCTTATAAAAATCCGGGTTGATGGGACTCATCAACTTTGGTCGGCAACCCGTCTAGGGGAGTAAACGTCCTGAAGACGATGAAGTTTTCAAAATTGATGTAAGTTTCTTATTTTCCGATATATCGAACTTACTATATATCTTATTCAGTTAGTCCATGATATGATATACTGTATATTTAACACGCTACAAACTACCAAAGAAGGCTTCGTTAATAGTATGTATATATATATATATATATATATATATATATATATATATATATATATATATATATCAGGAAATAAGAGACTTGCAACAATTTTGATAACCCTATCGTTTTCAGGACACATGTATCTACTTAATGTAAGTGTTATTAATTCTAGAGAAATTCAGAAAATAATCGAAAGACCACCTAAAATATAAGTGAATAAACAATTATTATGGCCATTTCTTCTTATACTCATCATTATTCATATAAGTATATTTGTATTGTAACTTTAATATTACCAGTAGCTTCTACTACCTACTCTACGTTTAAAGGGCTATTATACAAAGCAATGTATGTATTGATTGTGAGGATATTGTTTGTTAAAACAAAATATCTGTAATAAAGGTAGCGTTTCTCATTACTTATTACTCACACACACCCGACACACGCACATCCAAACGAATGATTGGCTGGGGGGAAATTAATAATTTGTTTGGATTGAATATATCCTTTGCAAGGATAAAAATGGGGGAGGGGTTTCTCCGACAGGTTAGCTTCATAGAAATATACAGTCCAAATGTCATTAATTCAAAATCCAGACAAGCCATACATTCCACTATCATATTTGTGAACGAACGAACACACACACACACACACACACACACACACACACACACACACACACACACACACACATAATATGTTCATTTAAATCATCCAATGTGATGTATTCGGATTGATAAGGTTAATAAAAACATGTCGCAAGGAGTGTCTCAGTAATAAGTAGAAAAGCATGACGAACGTCTCCCTTCTTTCGGTGACATCAGACGCCAATATAATTAACATAGATATACAAAAACTATATTACCTCCCCAAGAGTCTTCATCTTACACTTGTAAACAAAAACAAGCTGCATCGACCAGAATATACTTGTTCTTACCCGTGGTGAAAATTAATTAAAATGACCTGACAGACTGGCTAGCTATTCGTTATGTTAGCAACATTGAAGTCGCTACAACAACTTTATTCTACTGCTTAATAATAACAAAAAAAGAAGTACTGCACTATAAGCACAACTTGATGTCTTGATCATCTGAATTCTTCAATTATAAAAGTCTGTCTTAGTCTGTGCGATATATTGGCGTTTTCTGTACTTTATAAATATAGATCGTTTCCAGTCCAAGAAAAATCGTCCAGTGTTATCCCAAAATAACAAAAGATGTCGCAGCATTGACAATGTAGCTTAAAGTATACATTTATATTTATAGTACATAAGGTGAAGCCACATTAGTCTCATATTCATAACATTAAACAATGATTATGTCATCGCAAAGAGAGGGTTAATACTTATCGGTAAATGTGTATTTCGAAACTATTACCTGCATATATTTAGCAATAACGTAATTAGCAGGAAAAATACTACACTATGTACACAGTTACATAATTATGTAAGTTTTGTTATTAGATAATTGATATGACTTTGAGAAGGAATTAGTTAGGCGAGTAAAAATGTGTTATATATATCCAAAATATTTTCATATAAAATAAGATGGGAAAACAAGGGCAATATGAGCTTATGTAAAAGGCGGTGTCACACGAGCTCTTCTTCCAATAATTTGTATTGGCAATTGTAGTCTGGCATCTTCAAAACTATGCTACATCGGAATTCAGCTACCTAGTATTATCTACTGTCAGTCTGACTGTTCCTTTAACTTATATATTTTCTAGATCTCAAGTGACGGCGTCTTTTCCGTGGATTGACCTCCCAATCTACCAAGATTGGAAGCCAAAGCGTCACATTTTTCCCTTGCCCCTCAACTTTCTCTTCATAATTGCTGAGGGGCACAGGGCCCTGGGTGGGGCTTTGGTTTCCCGGGCATTTCCGCACCCTCCTCAGCTCCCCGCCATGGAGGGGCTTCGGTCACCCAGGCTGTTCTGTGGGGGCGCTCGGTTATGGCCTTGGAATTGCTCGGGGCCTTGGAGCTGTTCGGCCAGGCAGCTTGGGGAACAACAACAACAACAACAACAACAACTGTCAGTCTAGTTCCGATTACAATGTGAAAGAGCCTTATTATTTTACAAGAAAATACTTGCTCATCAAAAATTGCCGGAAAAAGCGTTCGTGTGACATCGACTTGAGATACGTAACTCTGTGTGCTACAATCAGAAAGGTGAATGAGAAATATAGTATATACCGGTAAACATCATATGAGAAGGAAAGTACATCCACTATATATATCAAATGTGTATGTAAGGTGAATGTTGGTGATCACTTTCAAGAGTATGGTTGTATGGCAAATGAGTGTCATATATATAATTATATATACAGTATAATGTATATGTGTTTTTTTTTCTTTCCGTACTGAAGCCAATATATTATACATTGATGAACAATAAGTAAATACAATAATAATATTAAGAAAAACTGGTTAATATTAAGTTATCATTCATAAATTATCTCTGCCCTAGAGTATTCATTCGATTTTGTATAGATAACTCCCTTCTCACCTGCTTAACGCTTTGACTTTCATAGGTCCTTCTTAAACTAAATAAAATCATATAACCATAGTCAGAATAAAAAATAATGGCATTATCTTATTCAAATGGTTCTGTATACGGCCGTCAGCGAGTTATTGAACCTTTGACTAGAAGACGGTAATTCGCATATTGTATTGGATAGAGCATTGGAGGGAAGTTCTTGGACCAAAATATATTATCTCATTGAGGTATACTTACGCATTACACATAGTATGTTTACTTAAATAAAGGATGAGGATTGAACAAAAAATAATAACCATACAAATTTGTTTTTATATATATATATATATATATATATATATAATAATAATAATAATAATAATATAAAATAAATATATAAAAATAAATAAATAAATAAATAAATAAATTGCTGCTAGGGGCAGTCGAAATCATCCAAACTATATATGTAATTTAAGGTGTTTTGTGGCCTATAGATTATCGGCAATTGTGTTTAATTAACCGGATGTGGTCCGACGTCTTATGGGTAATTGTGATATTTTGTTTAATTATTATGGAGGAATTTGATCGTTTTTGCTATTTTCGAGCAATGTATCTTAAGGGGAGATCTCCACTTGAGGGATTTTTTTCTTGACTCCTTTCTCCCTCATGTTTAGCCCCATTGCTTTTGATATTATAAAACGTTTGCCCCATTAGTTTAGCAATTTTAAGAACTTTCACCCCATATTAAGACCTTTCGTGCCATTCAGGTGTCAATTTTATCCTGGCGAGCGATAGCGAGCCTGTAATTTAGGAGGAACCGGCCTTTGGCCGGGAAATTTTTCTACCGAAAAATGTACAAATTTATCTTGAAAGGGACTCAAGGGGGTGTAATTTTAAGCTTGATGGAGGTCTAGGGAACCAACTAAAAACCTCCCCTTAAGTTGTCCCCTACGCTAACAATATCTACTTCCTATGCTTCCATCGAACTAAAGAATGCCCCACCCATACCCCCTTGAAACCAAATGTGTACATTGTTCGATAGTAAAAAGGTTGAAGGCCGATTTCTTCTAATTTACAGACTCTCTATTGCTCGGCCAGACAAAAATCAACACCTGGCTGGATTGAAGCGTCTTATTATCGCCAAAAGAATGGGATGAAACTTCATAAAAGTTCCAAATTAATGGAGCGAAACAGGAGAGATTTAAAAAGGCATCTCTTGGACCAAATTAGGTTAAAGCTTGTCAAGTAAATAACCACCTATATATAATCTATCTTTAGTGAAATTCCCATTACCACTGCAAATTACCCCAATTCAATTAACCCCTGGAGGATTATGATGCCTTTTGACAATTTATTCTGGCCATTGTTAGACGATTTTATTCAGTTTGGGAGAACTTGTGAGAGCTAGAGATTTAATTTGTACCTCTTTCACCCTCAAGATCCTTCCAAAATTGTATAAAATCGCCTATTGAGAGCTAAAATGAAGTCCTCAAATACTGCAAGAGTTAAGGGGAGGTTTTTAGTTTGCTCCTTAGACCTCCATCAAGCTTAAAACAAATATCCCCAAGACCCCACTTCGAGATAAATGTATACATTTTTCGGTAGAAAAGTGTCCTGGCCGAAGGCCGGCTCCTCCTAAGTTGCAGGTTTGCTATCGCTCGCCAGAATAAAATCGACACCTACATGGCACGAAAGGCCTTGATATTGATATAGCAATGGAACGAAATGCTTTAATATCGTCAAACTAATGGGGCGAACGTCTTAAAATCTGAAAACTAATGGGGCTAAAAATGAGGAAGAAGGCAGACCAGAGAAACGATCCATCTCCCCCTAAGTTCAATGACAAACATGTATCGCCACAGCCAGAATACGTATTTTCAATATAGGATGAGGTTTCAAGAAAATATTTTGCTTATAGAACATTGCTAGCGAAATTGTTTGTGTTTATGTATCTTAAAGGGGAGATTTCCACATGAGGGATTTTTTCGGGACCCCTTTTTCCCTCATGTTTCGCCTCATTGCTTTTGATATTTTAAGACGTTCGCTCCATTAGTTTGGCGATTTTAAGAACTTTCGACCCATTTCTGGCAATCGGGACATTTTTCTATCGAAAAATGTAGAAATTTATCTTGAAAGGGAGTCTTGGGGGTGTAAATTTTAGCTTGTGAAGGTTAGGGAACAAACTAAAACCTTCCCTTTAACCCTTTCATTAATTACATCCTGGTTATTATTAGACATATAGATATAATTCAAATTGAACTATTTGAGTCAAAGGATTAAAGAAAGAGAGTTTACTCCTTTGACTGCTAGAGGGCCTTCTGAAGCTGAAAACAATCGTCTAGTGTTAACTAGTAAGAATACAATAGAAATATCGTCACGGTATACTGAAAGAGCCACAACAGATAACAATTAGTGAACGGGTAAGGGCTGGTCCTATCCAGAGTGAGGTTTGGCTTCCTCTACCTTACCTTAGCCGTTTCAGTCCGTCTCTTTTACTGTACTACTTTTCCTTATAGGTGCTGGTGAGATCGCCCAATTGGGTGGCAACACAGGGGGGGGCCCCCTGTGGACGATTTATATATATATATTTTTTTCCCTATGTGAGTGAGGAAGTCAAAAGGCAGAACTGCCTGCGAAGAGTGCCTCCCCCAGAATTGAAAGAGTGACAGGGCCAAAATCAAGGGACGTTCGAGCCAAAATGCCTGGACACACGAAGTTGAAGCAATTTAAGTCATAGGAAGTGGGAAAGACTGATTCTGGGAGAGCTCCAGAGCTCAGATGTTGAATAGAAGAAAGATTGAGAATAACGTTTCACTCTTGGGATGGAGAGTTGCACAGAGTAGTGGTGGGACTGTGTTGCAAGACGGGTACTACGTGCCCTACGAAGGGGGAGGGGGGTATACTCTGAGAGAGCTCTGAGGAACACTGATTATTGTAATAGCGGTAGAATAGGGAGAGATGCAACATTGCGGAGAAGAGAGAGAGGTGCAGGCATTTAGGCCCGGCGGTGCAAGCCCATGGGCTTATGATCCCCTCCCCCGCTGCCCTCCCAGAGACAGATCTCATCTCACCCTGGCCTCTTTGGGGGCCGAGCATCTGGCACGGTTTCGGTCAACCGGACTCGGGACTCGCCTCCCAGGAAGTCGGGAAACTACGACAACAATAATCAGTGAATAGATTTATAAAACTATACAGTATGTATTTATTAAATCAAAAGCCAGATACAAAGATCATGGACAACGAAAATAATGCCGTAGCCATTGAACATATTGATATGTGATATTAGATATAACACAATAATTTTGTTTTGTTTTGTTCAGCGTAGGCGTTGCATGAACATAAAATATCCACGGAGGTAATTTTAGCTTACCTGTGTTCGTTTATCCGTAGTTTCGTAAATGACGCGGCAAACTTCCCACTATATCGGCCGTGTAAACAGTTATCTCCAATCGCTATAACTCGCTATATTATTTTTTTATTGGAACCCACCACGAAGGCCACTTTGCCGCTTAAGGTGTCATTATGTTTTAGTTCCCGAGAGTTTCACCGTTAATGTATGATCCCTCCCTGTGGCATTGCTCTGTGTTATTGTTTTTCTTTGGCGTGTAGTTGTTTGTGGCACAGATGTATATTATATATTATAAAGTTGTTTTTTACTTGGTTAAAGTTTTGGTTTGTATAGCTTAATTAATTTAAATTAGTTCCGTGTTTTATTGAGTTTTATATCTTGTACATTAACCCTTGCAGTACCGGTGCCGTCATTGTAATTTTATTCTGACTACTATTAGACGATGTTTTTCAATTTTAAAAGGCCTCCAACAATTACCAGGCTTCAAACTATCTCACTTAACCCGTTTTACTACTGCAGATCCTTCTTAAACTTCTCAAAATCGTCTAACTAGAGCAAGATCATTTAAAAGACGGCGCCGGTACAGAAGGGTTAAACTGTGACAATAATGTATGTTCCTTACTCCTGTGACATTTAGGTCAGTCAGTCAGTAGCCAACCCTAACTCCCACAAGGGGTAGGGAGGATCAGCAAGAGACACGAGAAAGGGAAAAAAAAAAGAGGTGACAGAAGAACACATAACAGTTCGCCCACAAGAAAAGCAAGCACACAAGCATTCAGAAACACCCATCAATCATTAGCTCCCGAAATTAATGTCTTCACATTTAGGTTCTTATAATAATGCTCTAATTTGTTCTGTTATGAGTTCGAATCCACGGACTGCCACATGCGTTTGTAAATTTCATTAATCGATTTTAGGAGTAGAGTTGGTTGTTGGAAGGAACATAATAATTGATATTGGTTCAGGAGTAATTTATCGAGAGGACTTTGATATGCAGGATTCGAAGTTGTATAATAAATCGTAGGCAGTGTCCACCATCCTTTATCTGTCTTCGTGGTGCGATGCATAAGGTGTTGATTTTCGGTGTGAGCGTCCTGGGTTCGAATCCACGGACTGCCACATGTGTTTGTAAATTTCATTAATCGATTTTAGGAGTAGAGTTGGTTGTTGGAAGGAACATAATAAATGTATCACCGTGTCATATGTATAGTTTTGTGTAGGCTCAAATTGTTGCTTAGTTACGCTTAGTGGTTAGTTTTGTGTTCTATTTATCTATATATATATATATATATATATATATATATATATATATATATATTTTACAGTAACCAAGCTAGACCTCCATCAAGCTTAAAATAACATATTAACAAAAATACGTCACCGGTACAGAAGGGGTTAAGGGGAGATTTTTAGTTTGCTTCCTAAACCCCATCAAGCTTTTTAAAAATACCCCAAAGACCCCCTTTCGATATAAATTTATACATTTTTTGGTAGAAAAATTTCCCGGCCCGGTTCCTTCTAGTATTACAGGCTCGCTATCGCATGCCAAGAAAAAATAGACACCTAAATGGCACGAAAGGTCTTTATATTGACAAAGAAATGGGGCGACAGGTCTTAAAATCGCCAAACTAATGGAACGAAAGTCTTAAAACCTCAGAACTAATGGGACTAAACATGAGAGAGAAAAACAACTACAATACCTCCCCCTTGAAGTGGATTTAATTGCAGGTGACGGTAAACTGCCATATCAACATCTGGATTAATCGGCTGTTACGCAGATTTTGTAGTGAAATATGTTAATTATTATTTGGTTTACATTAATATGACGCAGAGATGAAGTGATTTCACATATTCCTATTAAGGGGAGGTTTTTAGTTTGGTCCGTATATATCCTTCAAGCTTAAGATTACACCCCCCTGAGTCTTTCAAGATAAATTTGTAAATTTTTCGGTAGAAAAATTTCCCGGCTGAAAGCCGGTTCCTCTTAAATTACAGGCTCGCTATCGCTCGCCAGGATAAAATCGACACCTCAATGGCACGAAAGGTCTTAAAATTGACAGAAATGGGTTGAAAGTTCTTTAAAATCGTCAAAATAATGGGGCGAACGTCTTAACATTAGGAAAACAATGGGGCTAAACATGAGGGAGAAAGGAGTCAAGAAAAAAATCCCTCAAGTGGAAATCTCCCCTTAAGTATCGAATAATCAGCTGCTATGTGAGTCAAATTACCGCCAGTTGAATATAAAATTACTATAGGTATGGTCTATTGTGTATAAATGAACTATCGCCCCCGTTCTTTGTAAATATTAAGGCTAATCGTGTAATTTAGGTGTCGATTTTGTCCAGGCGAGTGGTAATGAGCCTGTAATTTTATATATCGAAAAAATGTACAAATTTATCTTGAAGGAGGATCTGGGAAGGGTTATTTTCTCAAGCTTGATGGAGGTCTAGGGAGGAAAACAAATATATATATATATATATATATATATATATAAAGGTAAATAAATTAGCAAAACAAATACGCCCCTCCCCTCTTAATTCACTGCGTTTCCTTTCAGGTTCTCTTATTTTCTCCTATTTTGCTCTCTTCTTCTCTCTGTCTGATCGGGTTCCATGTCATCTCAACCAGTAGACCATTTCAACCAGTAGCTCTCAACCAGTGCCAAATCAACCAAGACCAACCAAACCAGTGCCAAAATATAGTACTAACCTAACCTAACCGTATTGGTTGATTTGGTACTGGTTGAGAGCTACTGGTTGAAATGGTCTACTGGTTGAGTTGACCGGTCACAGTCTGATCGCCCTTTCTGTTTCATGTTCTCGATTTTTTTTTCTATACTTCTCTTTACTCCTCTTTTTTAATTTTTTATTTTTTATTTTATTTTTTGCTCGTTTTATCTCTTCCAATGTCTTTCGGATCTCCTCTCCCCTTTTTATCTCTTATTTCATTATCCATTCACTTATCTTTTTCTGCCTCGGTAGCTCGAATGTTGTGTGCTTATAGGTGTGTTATGGTGGGTAGCTAGGATTTTGTTTTTCTCACTTCGTCTCCTCCTTCCAGTGTTTCTTTCCTTTCCTCTCTTATTTTCTCATACATTTCTCTCGTCTGCTCTCTTCTCTGCTCCTGTGTTCTGCTTTGTTTTCTCTCCCCTTCTCTTCTCATTCTCTCTTTTATCCTTGAAGGCTTCATCTCGCCTCAGGTCTCCTCTGCTTTCCTCTCCTATGTTCGTATTTTGTCTTTTCTCTTCTCTCCTCTCCTCTCCTCTCCTCTCCTCTCCTCTTTTCTCTTCACGTCTCTCCATCTCTCTCTTTTCTCTCTCTCTCGACTCCTCTCCACTGTTCTCCTCTCGTTCCTCCATCCCTGTCTTCTATTTGTTCTCTCCTCTCCACATTTCTCTTCTCGTTTCTCCACCCATTTTTTTTCTTCTCTCCTCTCCTTTCTTCTCATTTGTTCTCTCCTCTCCTCTCTTTCTCTTTTTTCTCTCCTCTCCTCTCCGCTTTTCTCCTCTGATTTCTCCTCTCCTCTCTTTGTTTTTCTCTCCTCTCCACTGCTATCCTCTCACCTCTTTCTCTTTCTTATCTCCTCTCCTCTCCGCTTCTCTCCTCTCCTCTCTCCTATGTTCCCTCCTTTCCTCTTCACTGCTCTCCTCTCATCTCTCATCTCCTCTTTCTCTTTTTGTTCTCCTCTCCTCTCCACAGCTCTCCTCTCCTCTCTTGCTCTTTATTCTCTCCTCTCCTCTCCGCTTTTATCTTTCGCTTTGCTCCATCCCTCTCCTCTATATCTATCTCCTCTTTTTCTTTTCTCTTCTCCTCTCTTCTGTTTTCTTCCTCGGTAGCTCGAATGTGGTGAGCTTTTAAGTGTGTTGTTGGGGGGCGGCTAGTTTTTGTGTCTTTGAATTACAACGTCTCCTCCCAGTGTATATCTCCTCTACTCTCCTCTTTTCGCATCTCTGTCCTAATCTTTGTTTTTCTTCTCTGCACGTCTCTTCTCTCTTCTCTGTACGTCTCTTCTCTGTACGTCTCTTCTCTCTTCTCTCTTCTCTGCACGTCTCTTCTCTCTTTTCTGAACGTCTCTTCTCTCTTCTCTGCACGTCTCTTCTCTCTTCTCTGTACGTCTCTTCTCTCTTCTCTGTACGTCTCTTCTCGCTTCTCTGCACGTCTCTTCTCCCTTCTCTACACGTCTCTTCTCTCTTCTCTGCACGTCTCTTCTCTCTTCTCTGCACGTCTCTTCTCTCTTCTCTGCACGTCTCTTCTCCCTTCTCTGCACGTCTCTTCTCTCTTATCTGTACGTCTCTTCTCACTTCTCTGCACGTCTCTTCTCTATTCGCTGCACGTCTCTTCTCTCTTCTCTGTATGTCTCTTCTCTACACGTCTCTTCTCTGCATATCTCTTCTCTCTCCTCTGCACGTCTCTTCTCCCTTCTCTGCACGTCTCTTCTCCCTTCTCTGCACGTCTCTTCTCTCTTCTCTGAACGTCTCTTCTCCCTTCTCTGCACGTCTCTTCTACCCTTCTCTGCACGTCTCTTCTCTCTTCTCTGCACGTCTCTTCTCTCTTCTCTGCACGTCTCTTCTCCCTTCTCTGCACTTCTCTTCTCTCTTCTCTGCACGTCTCTTCTCTCTTCTCTGCACGTCTCTTCTCCCTTCTCTGCACGTCTCTTCTCTCTTCTCTGCACGTCTCTTCTCCCTTCTCTGCACGTCTCTTCTCGCTTCTCTGCACGTCTCTTCTCTCTTCTCTGCACGTCTCTTCTCTCTTCTCTGCACGTCTCTTCTCCCTTCTCTGCAAGTCTCTTCTCTCTTCTCTGCACGTCTCTTCTCCCTTCTCTGCACGTCTCTTCTCTCTTCTCTGCACGTCTCTTCTCTCTTCTCTGCACGTCTCTTCTCCCTTCTCTGCACGTCTCTTCTCTCTTCTCTGCACGTCTCTTCTCTCTTCTCTGTACGTCTCTTCTCTCTTCTCTGCAAGTCTCTTCTCCCTTCTCTGCACGTCTCTTCTCTCTTCTCTGCACGTCTCTTCTCTCTTCTCTGTACGTCTCTTCTCTCTTCGTCTCTTCTCTCTTCTCTGTATGTCTTCTCTCTTTTCTGTACATCTCTTCTCTCTTCTCTGCACGTCTCTTCTCTCTTCTCTGTACGTCTCTTTTCTCTTCTCTGCACGTCTCTTCTCTCTTCTCTGTACGTCTCTTCTCTGCACGTCTCTTCTCTCTTCTCTGCATGTCTCTTCTCACTTCTCTGCACGTCTCCTCTCACTTCTATGCACGTCTCTTCCCTCTTCTCTGCACGTCTCTTCTCCCTTCTATGCACGTCTCTTCTCACTTCTCTGCACGTCTCACTTCTCTGCACGTCTCTTCTCTCTTCTCTGCACGTCTCTTCTCACTTCTCTGCACGTCTCACTTCTTTGCACGTCTCTTCTCACTTCTCTGCACGTCTCTTGTCTCTTCTCTCTTCTACGCACGTCTCTTCTCTCTTCTCTGCACGTCTCTTGTCACTTCTCTGCACGCCTCTTCTCTCTTCTATGCACGTCTCTTCTCTCTTCTCTGCACGTCTCTTCTCTATTTGTTTCTTCTTCTAATTTAATTATTTAATTTACACTAAACTTTAAATTATCTAAGTAATTACGTACTGTGAGCATTATCAACTCCAAAGATATGAGAACTGACAATTATTATTATTATTATTAATATTATTTCTTGCCTAGTTAATTTCCCATTTAACTGTATTTTATCCCCTTTCTTCTTCATACTATCTGTCTCTCTCTCATTCTCTTTCTCTCTCTCTTTCTCTCTCTCTCTCTCTCTCTCTCTCTCTGTAAGTCCCTCCCGAAATAGGCATGCCAAAGTGTTGCATCATTATTAATAGTAGTTTTAAGATGTGTGTTCGTATGTATGTGTACGTGTGTGTGTGTGTGGAGAGGGGAGAGAGACATACTTATATGTGGGTATACTGTATTAGTGTGTGTATGTGGTACTGAGCATATATATATGTGTGTGTGTGTGTGTGTGCGTGTGTGCATTGATATAGGTGTGTGAAATGCCTTTATGTGTGAATATGAGTGTGTGTGTGTGTGTGTGTGTGTGTGTGTGTGTGTGTGTGTGTGTGTGTGTGTGTGTGTGTGTGTGTGTGTGTGTGTGTGTGCTTGACCAGACACCATGCCTAGCAACCTGTGTACTGAAGAATGCTCGTCAACTATAACTGGTGTGTGTGTGTGTGTGTGTGTGTGTGTGTGTGTGTGTGTGTGTGTGTGTGTGTCATTAACCACACACCAAGCCTAGCCACCCACAGTATGCACTAAGGAATGCTCGTCAGCCATAACACTGACGAGGTGCTAGTGTTTGCATGTTCAAGAATTATAATTTGCGAATATACGTGCATGTGTCTGCTATTCGGTTGTATTACTGTGTGTGTGTGTGTGTGTGTGTGTGTGTGTGTGTGTGTGTGTGTGTGTGTGTGTGTGTGCATTATATTTTTCATTACATAGTTTTCTCTTCTGTATAAGTTCGTATCTTTTGTTAATACGGGGGTAATTATATTTAGTGTATGTTCGTTCGTATGTGTGTGTGTGTGTGTGTGTGTGTGTGTGTGTGTGTGTGTGTGTGTGTGTGTGTGTGTGTGCCAGACAACATTCTTGGAACAGGGTGGGTCTTGGTGTAATCAGGCACAAGTGGGGTCGTGTGGGGCTTCATGTTGTTATTGTTGTTGTTGTAGTAATTGTGGTGTGGTCGTTGTTGCTTTTGTTGTTGTTGTTATTGTTGTTGTTGGTTGTTGTTGTTGTGCCTGGTTGTTGCTGTTGTTGTTGTCAAGAGTGGAGCTGGTATTGGTGATGGTGTTTTAAGAGGTAATGATATTAATTAAGGTGTTTTTATTTTGTTTTGTATTGTTGAGCTGGTGGATTGTAATGTTGGTAATAGCAGTGTTGTTTTTGTTGTTGTTAGTGTTGTTGTTGATGCTATCGTTGGAGCTCGTGTAGTTTTGTCATGTAAGTTGTTTTGTAGTTATTTGTGTAAACTGTCGTGTTTTATCATGGTCCCCTTTCTTCCTCATTAGTTTTGACATTTTAAGACGTTTGCCCCATTAGTTTGTCGACCTTTCGCGCCCATTTCTTTGTCAATATTAGGACCTTTCGTGCCCTTTTGGTGTCAATATTTTTGCTGGCGAGCGATAGCGAGCCTGTTGAGGAACCGGCCTTCGGCCGTGACATTGGTCTACTGAAAAAATTACAAATTTTTCTCGGAAGGGGAATCTAATGGATGTTTTTTTAAAGTTAGATGGAGGTCTAGGAAGGAAACTAAATATAAATGAATATTTATATAATTAGACCCCCCAAAATTGCCACTGTCCCCTTAATTAATGCTGCATCTATTGTGCCTTTTCTTTATACAACCTTTATATAATCTTTATTGCAATGTTCCTACATATCTGATTGTGTGTATGTTCATTATTTATATGTTATATACATTAGGTTTTTGGAATGTTGCTTAGTTTTAAATTGTTTTATACATAAATAGGCTATATCTGTCTTAATTCTTGACAGTCATTCATGTGTTTTATATATGCATTTTATTATATACGTAATTGTAAGTGTTTTTCGCTTTTTCATCAACGGATTATTTAGTGTGTAGGTTCATTTGGTTCTCACATAGTTAATCCTATGAGGATCACTACGCGCTTTGTCATTTTTGCTGGGTATCTTTAGACGAGTTTATACAACTTAGGAAGGACCTGTGGGAGTTAAAAGGGTAAAAACTATCTCAATCAACCCTCTGATCTCCATACGCCCTTCCTAATCTGAATAAAATCTTCTAATAATAGCCAGCAAACAGAAAATATATGCGTATCGGATCTTCTAAGGGTTAAAAACGTATATATCAGATTTAGACACTGGCATACCCTGTTAATTTATAATACTATACCCTTCAATATCTGACCTGTATGATGTGGGTAGTGATATCCGTAGACTTAAATTTCGGTAGACCTCATATCTCGCCTAGTCTCTCTCTCTCTCTCTCTCTCATTTAATCTCTTCAAATCTCCTCTGGTGTCTTATCGTCTCTGTTTATATCATCTCTCCTCGTCTCTCTGTTTCAGTGTATTGTACTGACATAATCGCGTACGATTATGACGCGTGTTGATAATTTATACTGGCTGTTATTAGACGATTTTATTCAGCTTAGGGGGAACTTACGGGAAATAGAGAGTTGGCCGAGATAGTTTTTACCCACTTTGATTCCTAGAGATCCTTCATAAATTACACTAAATCGTCTAATAACAGCTAAATTGTCAACATGCATCGTAATACTCATGGGGTTAACTTCACTCACTTCAAACACTACCATATGCATACTAATACAACACATAATAATATCCTCCAGTGCAAAGCTAATTATACTGCCGTGGTTGTCTCGTAAAAAGTTTGGTACTGGTGAATTTATGAATAGTTTATAGTCTTTAAATGTAATGTTGTTGCTATACACACCTGTGGATACCAATTTACTTCACTAGTGTGGCCTATTTCGGCTTGGTAAGGCTGTGTATATTGTAAGAAGTACCTGTGGAATGCTTTTAAAATTATTGCGTCGTGGGATTGGCCGTGCTTGTGTGCGTATAATCCATTCATTATAAGCAGGCTAGAAATCGTGAACTCTAACCTCTGTAACTGATAAAGGGCTGTAAATGTCAACAGAATTATTAGCTTGATTACTCTAGTCGTTCCGGAATTATAGAGGTTAGGGGTCACGATTTCTGGCCTACTTATAATGAATGTACTATAGTATGATAGAACACATATGCAAGCATTCAGATCTGGGATTTGAACATTTCGAAATTCTATTATATTTGTCCGTGCAAATATAGATCTCAATTGACAAATACACATTATATCAACAGACATCTTTTCTTATTTAATTTAAGCTACATTTAGACTGTTTTATGAAACTTAGGAAGAACATATGGCATCCAAAAGATTAATTGAGATTACTGCGGCATTTTAATGGGTAGACGTCATTCCAAGCTGTATAAAATCATCTAATAGTTGCCATAAAATAATGAAAGGATATCACCGGTACTGAATGGGCTTAACTTGTCAATATTTCTTACATAATACCGTAATTTTAACGGTCACAAGCAAGCCTATGTTATTGCCTAACCATAAACAGTACTAGCTGTTTACTGTCTACAACCGTATTTTACAGTCCAAATACAGTTAAGAATCCGTAGTTTTGAATAAGGTTTTTAATAAACCATAACGTTATACTGTTATTTTATGGCTATGCTTCATTCTTCCCCTGGAGTGGTGAGGTTGGTGGAGGGTGAGAAGTGCCACTTTCATTAGCCTGTCCTCCCTGCATCCTAATCCTTTCGTCCCATTTAGGTGTCGATTTTTTCCTGGCGAGCAATAGCGAGCCTGTAATTTAAGAGGAACCGGCCTTCGGCCGGGACATTTTCCTACCGAAAAATGTACAAATTTATCTTGAAAGGGGGTCATGAGGGTGTAATTTCAAGCTTGATGTAAGTCTAGGAAACACACTAAAAACCTCCCCTTAATTACAGTTTACACAGACGACCCTTCTCACCGCTTTCTCTCACTCGCGGTGACGGTAGAACCACACGAGCGTTTTTCCCACATATTTACCGAGGCATATGCAAAATAACATACTAAGTAATGCGAACAGTTCATATACAGGCAACATCAAAACAAATAAAATCTCGTCATGTGGCGCTGACGGTCATTCTCAATCCCCAACCAGTTCGTTTCGTTCACAAGTTTGTTTTTCAATTGCTTCTCCTAGATCAAATTGCAAAGGGGTTATGAGTATTAACTAAAGATATTAAGTTTGCTCCCTAGACTTAAATCTAAATCAAGCTTAAAAAGAAAAGAAATACCCCCAAGATCTAATGGAGCTACACATGAGGGAGAAGGGGGTCCAGAACAATAAAAGACCTACCCATAATTATCGCTCCTAGGTGGTAATAATAGAGTGTTGAGTCTAGCTATTGTTATTGTTGTCGGGGGCTCCAGGCTCGTCATGTAGCACTGGCGGCCTTTCTTGGATCACTCGGCCTTAGGCGGAGGGTTGGTTTTTCGGGATCCCTTCCCCCCTTCACCCTCATGTTTACCCCAATTAGTTTTTATTTTATTTTATTTTCTATTTTTTTTAGACGTTCACCCAAATACCTTGTTGTAATGAAGACATTTCGCGACAATTTTTGTCAATTTTAAGACCTTACGTGCCATTTAGGTGTCGATATTTTACTGGCGAGCGATAACGAGCCTGCAATATAGGAGCAATAGGCCTTCGGCAGAATTTTGTTTTCTACAAAATATTTACAAATTTATCTCTTGGCGGCGGTTTTTTCTATTATTTGTTTTTTATCAATATTTGTCTAATGAAATGAAATATATGATAAAACTAATAATAATAATCATAATAATAAAATAATAAATAGAAATCATAACCATACTCTTAATTATGACTCCTACGTTGTAATAATAGTGTTTGGCCCAGCTATTGTTAAGGGGCTCCAGGCTCGTCATGTAGCACTGGCGGCCTTTCTTGGATCTCTCTCTCTCTCTCTCTCAACCTATGTTTTTCCCTATCTTCATCTCTTTCTTTTCATTACCATTCTATTGCCCTATTATCTCTCTCTCACTCACACTCACTCTCACTTACTCTCACTTCCACTTTCTCTCTAGCTCTTGCCATTGGATGCTGGTTCGTAATTTGTATTATATTATATATATTTTGAATTATATATTTTGAATTATATATTTTGTATTATATATTTTGTATTATATATTTTGTATTATATATTTTGTATTATATATTTTGTATTATATATTTTGTATTATATATTTTGTATTATATATTTTGTATTATATATTTTGTATTATATATTTTGTATTATATATTTTGTATTATATATTTTGTATTATATATTTTGTATTTGATTTGATCTGAACATCAATCTAACTGGATAGATTTGCATAAAGCAAATCGCCAGAGCTCGCGAACATTTGTCAGTAGCTGTACATTCAGGTGAACACATGTTTTATCTATGAACCTAGTGCAAGTAACAGTAGCACAGTAAATAAGTTTAGGGGGGATGATTCACTTTTTGGTCGATTTTGTCATTTATTTTGTCTAGTTTCCTCCCTAGACCCCCATCAAACTTTAAAAAAACATCCATTAGATCCCCCTTGTAGATTAGTTTGTACGTTTTTCGGTAGAAATAAATATCGACACCTAAATAGCACGAATGGTCTTAATATTGACAAGGAAATGGGGCGGAAGGTCTTAAAATCGACAAACTAATGGGGCAAGCAACTTAACATCTGAAAACTAATAGGGCTAAACATGAGGGAGAAGGGGTACCTAGAAAAACTACCCATCTCCCCTTAATGGACAATTAAAATGTATATCTTGCAAAACAAACAAACCAAAACAAGAACCGCACATTAAAAAAACAAGAGAACTTATCAAAATATCTATATGGAAGTAACGCATTCAAAATTTAGCAAAACAATACTAAGAAATAAAATAAACACTAGACAATATAAAATACTGAATATTAACCCTTTCAGTACCGGGGCCTGTCTTTTTAACTATATCCAGGCTACTGTTAGACCATTTTATTCAGTTTAATAAGGGCCTCCAGCAATGAACGGGTTTCGAACTATCTCACTTGACCCTTTTCACTACCGCAGATCCTTCTTAAACGGCGCCAAATTGTTTAAATATAGCTAGAATATAATTAAAAAGACGTCGCCGGTACAGAAGGGGTTAAATGCATATAATTCTCTTTACTTTAAGGGGGGTGACCTGCTTTTTTTTTTTTTTCTGTCCTTTTCTCTCTTTCTCTGGCTTGTAACCATTCGGCCCCATTCAGCCAACTATTTTAAGACGTTAATCCCCATCTAGGTGTCGATTTCTTCCTGGCGAGCGATAGCGAGCCAGCATTATATGAAGAAATCCGGCTTCGCCGGAGAAATTTTTCTATCGAAAAATTTACAAATTTAGCTTGCTGTCAAACAAAAATAAAACATATGCTGGCTTGCTACCGCTCACCAGTAAAAAATTGACACCTGGATGGGGATAAACGTCTTAACAGTAGGCTGAATGGGGCCCAATGGATACACGCCAGAGAAAGATAGAAAAGGACAGAACAAAAACAGGTCACCCCCCTTAATCGATGGAGCATGAACAGTTGCCCACACCTTCGACTTTTACGGGGCGAGATAGATTCAAACTATTATTTGTACGTGTGTGTATATAACGACAAACAAAGCGTACAGACTTAAGCTATTCTTCTCATTGTTAAAGACTATATTTCTAAGTTTTTCATTTCAAAATACATAAGTAGAAACAAATGATATGATTAGTAATAGCCGTGTAACAGGTGTATGTGTGGGGAACTGTACAACATGCATAGAGAGGTAATATAAATAAAATAAATAACAATAAAGTCATATAATATAATAGAATAAAATGTTCACAAAATATATAACAACAGAATACATTGTTCTACTCTCTTAATCGTTAGTTAATAGTTATCACATAAACAGATAAGAACAAAGAAAAGCAAAGAGGAAGAATTATATAACAAGAACGAGAAGGAAGTTAGGGAGGGGGGAGGGAGGGAGGGGAGGATGGGAGGGAGGGGGGATGGAAGGGAGAGATGGAGAGAGAGAGAGAGAGAGAGAGAGAGAGAGAGAGAGAGAGAGAGAGAGAGAGAGAGAGAGAGAGAGAGAGAGAGAGAGAGAGAGAGCGAGAATTGGAGAGAGATAGGAAGACGAAAGGAGAGGGAGGGAGGAGGGAAGGAAGAGGGAGGAGAGGGGGGAAGGAATGAAGGTAAGAAAGAAAGAAGGTGGGGAGGGAGAAAGGGAGGAAGCGAATCGTAATATCTAGAGCCTCAATTAAATTATCAGCCCCTCGGAGTAATTAATAGTCAGCCCAGGGTCTTTCTATGCATATATATCACGGCATATTTAAGAGGCGACTTAACCCGTTCTGTACCGCGACGTCTTTTTAATTTGATTGTAGATATATTTAGATGATTTTGTGCCGCTAAGAAGGATCTGTGGTAGTAAAAAGGTTAAGTGAGAGAGTTCGAAGCCTTGTAATTACCTTTTAAACTGCATAATATCGTCTAATAGCAGCCAAAATGAAATTAATAAGACGTAGCCGTACCGGCTACGTCTTATTAATTTCAAGGGGATGATGTTTGTTCCCTATACCTTTATCAAGCTTAAAATTACACCCCCTAGACCCCCTCGTTCAAGATAAATATGTATATTTATCGATAGAAAAATGGCCCGGCCGAAGGCCGGTTCCACTTAAATTACAGGCTCGCTATCACTCGCAAGGAAAGAATCGACACCTAAATGACACGAAAAGTCTAAATATTAACAAACAAATGGGGCGGAAGGTCATAAATCGCCAAACTACTGGGTCGAATGTCCTATAATCTGAAAACTAATGGGGCTAAACGTGAGGGAGAAGGGGAACAGAAAAACGACCCATCATCTCCACTTACATTAGGCTACCATAGTGCGGTGGGAATATGAACATGATTAGATTAATATCCAGTATTCGAGAATGGATAATAAGTCGTAGGCGTGTGCATAAACCTTTAACCGTCTTGGTGGTGTGTAATGGTTAAGGTGTCTAAAACATCTGTGTGTGTGATAACCCAAGTTCGAATCCCGGTGGATCACATAATACGCTTTCATTAATTTCATTGGAAGTGTTTGGTGGTGTGGTGAAATTAATAAAAACATAGATTAAATAACCATGAGCCACTCGGAGCAGTAATCAATAATAGTCAGCCCAGGGTCCTTCTATGCATATATATTTACCGAGACATATTTAAGAGGCGACTTAATAACCAACGCCATTCATCTTATTTTTATTTTTTATTTTTTTTTATGGTCACCGAGTTAAGGGGAGGTTTTTAGTGTGTTTCCTAGACTTCCATCAAGCTTGAAATTACACCCCCATGACCCCCTTTCAAGATAAATTTGTACATTTTTCGGTAGAAAAATGTCCCGGTCGAAGGCCGGTTCCTCTTAAATTACAGGCTCGCTATCGCTCGCCAGGAAAAAATCGACACCTAAATGGGACGAAAGGTCTTAAAAGTGACATAAATGGGGTGAAAGTTCTTAAAATCGCCAAACTAATGGGTCGAACGTTTTAAAATCTCAAAAGCAATGGGGCTAAACATGAGGGAGAAAGGGGTAAAGAAAAAAATCCCTCAAGTGGAATTTTCCCCTTAAAGGGTTGGTTATTCTAGTCCCCCTCCCATTCTCCCTCATGTTTAGCCTCATTAGTTTTCATATTCTAAGACTTTCGGCTCATTATTTTGGCGATTTAAGACCTTTTACATAATTTCTTTGTTAATATTAAGACTTTTCGTGCCATTTAGGTGTCGATTTGCTCGCCAGTAATTTAGGAGGAATCGGCATTTGGCCGAGACAATAGAAACAAATGTAGAATTATATCTAGAAGGGGTATCTTGTGATTGTTTGTATTAAGCTTGATGGAAGTCTAGGAAGGAAACACAATTTAAATAATAAATATATAATTACATCGACCAATAAATAAACCCTTCCCCCCTTATTATCTACAGGGTACATGGGCCAAGACCTTTTAATAATCTCGACCCAAATGTACAGTCGGCCTCAAAAATTTGGTTCACTCAATTATTTTGTGTGTGACTGGGAACTTTTATGATTAACTTACATGAATAATTTGCTATGTAACCGTTAATTGGTCATATTGTGTTATCTAATGCATAGGAAAATACAGCTTTAATTCAACCATACTAATGTTAATTCTATACCGGTATATAAAATTACAATTTGTATACAAGTTTATGCAGACAACTGTACTCCTTAGGAATTCATGATTATTCTTATATTTAATTAGTATTATTATCAGTTGTTTCCCGGGGTTTTCATATTATAACAATTAAGCATGAAATTAAAACGCAAGATATATTCAGCTTTAAGTTTTGTGTTTACTTCAGAACACGTTTAATTTTCGCCAGTGGAGAATGGTATTATTATTTGCATTTATATATTAAGTTTGTTTCATTATTTTTTTTTTTTTCTGTTTTTTTTTTTTTTTTGGGGGGGGGGTTATATTCGCAATATACCTAAGTAAATATTATCTGCCAGACAACTTTACCACATATGCATTGTGTGTGTGTGTGTGTGTGTGTGTGTGTGTGTGTGTGTGTGTGTGTGTGTGTGCGAGTTTGTGTATGTGTGTGTGTGTATCTATGTATGTTTTGAGGCTATCACGATAAAGAGGCGTCGATATCCAAGTACATGAAATTACAACCATCCACATTTCTCTCCTTCTTCTTCTTCGCGTGACAAGTACCGATATCGCCAGAGAGCGGGGGAAATGGCAGGCCCGGACCGTTTAGCGCCCCTGCCAATCACACACACGTAAACACTGGATCCCGGCCCATTAGAAACCATAGTAGATACACCCTAACCACCCTGCTGCATCCTCCCGAACTTCAGTGGTGGTGGTGGGGCGGGTGTGGCGTGTGTGTCTGTGTGTGTGTGTGTGTGGGGGGGGGGGGGGGTATTTCATCCTGATACTCTTCTTTCACTAGGACAAGCAAGGTGGCACATTGGAAAGAAGAATTGCATGGTAGACGAAACTTAATGGGGGCTCATACTCTAAGGCTACTTTTGGTTTCTCACGACAGGCAAGGTAGCTTATAGGAGTAAAAAATAAATATAGTGCATAAGCAGCTAGCGAAACTTCATATCAAACAATTTCGATGTAAAAATTAATAATCTATAACAGATTCCACGAAAATTATTCATATCAAACAGTTTGACGTAAATTATTCATATCAGTTTCGACGTAAATAATTCATATAAAAGTTTCGACGTAAATAGTTCATACACAAAAGTTTCGCCGTAAATTATTCATAAAAAAACTTTTGCGACGAAAATTATTCATATCAAAGTTTTGACGTAAATTATTCATATAAAACAGTTTCAACGTAATGTATTCGTACATAACAGTTTCGATAACAACTACCACCCTCTTTAGTGGAAACAAAGATGGAGTGAAATTTGAATAAAAGGCTGATGTTCTGTTAGTGTGGTTTGTATCTCTTATTCTGATCATCATACCAGTCAGAATTTCCTAACAAGATATCCAACGTCCCTTGAATTTGGCTCTTTGTCACTCTTTTGGCACTGGGGGAGACACTCGTTACAGGCAGCCTGCCTTTTGTCTCCTTCATACACATGGAACAAAAACAAGAAAACACGAAAACAAAAACTTATCTTAACCTAATCCGACCAAACCTAAGCTAAACTAATAGCTATGTTAAGTTTAGTTGGTTGAGGTGAAAGTAGGATAAATGATGTCAGGTTAAGCTAGGATAAATGTATGTGATCGTCCTGGTAAACGAAAAGAAGTACATTTGTATAAACCCGTCCAGAGTTAGGAAAGATGCAGAGAGCCTTAAGGGGAGGTGGGTCGTGTTTCTCGTCCCCCTTCATCCTCATGTTAAGTTTCATTCGTTTTCAGATTTTAAGACGTTCGGCCCATTAGTTTCACAATTTTAAGACCTTTCACCCTATTTCCTTGTCAATAATAAGGCTTTTTGTGTCATTTAGGTGTCGATGTTTTCCTGGCTAGCGATAGCGAGCCTGTAATTTAAGAGAAACCGGCCTACGGCCGGTATATTTTTATATCGAAAAATGTACACATTTTTCTTGGAAGAGGGTCTTGGGTGGTGTTATTTAAGCTTGATGGAGGTCTAGGGAGGACACCAGAAAAAGGACAAATAAATGAAAAAAATACTAAAATATGAATCATCCCCCTTTAATCGTTTTCAAGGTAAATCAGGGGGTCAAGAAAGGGTCGGATCAATTGTAGATTCCGGCCCTCCCTTCTCCCTATCATCATCATCATCATCAGCCAGAGTTAGATCACTGCCTCTCGTAAACTTAAGGAGAGGTATTTAGTTAGTTCGCTAGACCTCCATCAAGCTTAACATTACAGCCCCTAGACCCCCTTTCAAGATAAATTTGTACATTTTTCGGTAGAAAACTGTCCCGGCCGAAGGCCGGTTCCTCTTAAATTACAGGCTCGCTATCGCTCGCCAGGAAAAAATCGACACCTAAATGGCACGAAAAGTCTTAAAATTGACAGAAATGGGGCGAAAGTTCTTAAAATCGCTAAACTAATGGGGCGAACGTCTTATAATATCAAAAGCAATGGGGATAACCATGAGGGAGAAAGGGGTCAAGAAAAAAAGCCTTCAAGTGGAAATCTCCCCTTTTTTAACTCTTAGATCTTGACTGGTATATAATCGCCTCTTTTTGGCCTAATAATCATCTCGCCCCCTTCCATCTGGTTCTCTGTCTCTACGTGTTTCTACTGTAACTATAGTCCATTCATTATAGTTAGGACATAAACAAAATCTTGACCACTAACTTCTCTAACTCAAAAAAAGGGCTAGAGCAAATGGGTTGTTGTAAGTTGCCACACCTATGCCCTGGCCGACTATTCCCATCCGGTAGGGGTGTGGTATAGTGTTAAACTCTTACCTTTGATGTTGGTTAAAATTAGACGATCTTATGCCGTTTTTTGAAGAACCTACGTTATGCAGAGGGTTAAGGGGAGGAAGTTGTTTTTTCGAGTCCTCCTCCTCCCTCGTGTTTAGCCCTATTAGTTATGATATTTCAAGACATTCGCTCCATTAGTTTGGCGATATTCAGACCTTTTGCCCCATTTCTTTGCCAATATTAAGATCTTTCGTGCCATATAGGTGTCGATTTGTTTCCTGGCAAGCGATAGCAAGCCTGTAATTATAGAAGTAACCGGCCTTTGGCCGGGAAATTTTTCTACCGAAAAATGTACAAATTTATATCGAAGGGGGGTCTTGTGTGTTTTTTTTTTAAGCTTGATGGAGGTTTAGAGAGCAAACTAACCCCCTCCTTAACCCCTTCAGCACCATGACGCCTTTTTACCTTTGATTCTGGCTAAAATTAGACAATGTTATGCAGTTTAAGAAGGGCCTATGCTACTCAGAGGGTTTATTGAGATCGTATTTACCCATTTAAGTCGTATACGAAGCTTACAAACTAAAGAAAATCGTCTAATGGTAACCAGAATATGATGAGAATTACGTCATGGCGGTGAAGGGGTTAAACCATTGAGCCGAACCAGTAAATTATGCTGCACACTATCGTCTGAGCTCCCTTAATTGAGATCGTATGTATCCCTTCAAATGATTCTTATAAGTATTATAAGCTGAAGAAAATAGTCTGAGGGTAACCAGAATACGATGGAAATTACGTCATCGTACTGAAAGGGTTATAAATTAAAATGTAAAACTTGCAAACAAAGTCAAACCAAAACTGGGACAAAGACAATATAAAGTCAAAACAACATATCAAAATCGCTATGTGGAAACAACGCTTACTAAAATAAAATTTATGAAGTTGCTTTCTAAACCTTATTAGTTGTAAGAGACGTAATCGATGTCGACAACAATAATTGCTTCTATCGTTTAAGAGGAGAGGGGTCGTATTTCTGGTCCACCTTCTTCCTCATGCTTAGCCCCATTAGTTTTCAGATTTTAAGACGTTCGCCCCGTTAGTTTGTCGAGTTTAAGATCTGTTGCCTCTTTTCTTTGTCAATATTAAGACTTTTCGTGTCACTTAGGTGTCGATTTTGTTCGTGGCGAGCGATAGCGAGCTTGTAATAAGTTTGATGGAGGTATAGGGAAGAAATTAAAATATAATTTAAACAAATATATCAATAAACAAATAAATACGCCCATCTCCCTTTAATTGTTATTTGCGTCTGTTGGCCAAACCTGATAAACGCAACCTGTTTCCAATCCCATGCTTAGGCTATTTTGTTTAGTTAGTGTTTGTCGATTAACCCTTACAGTACCGGCGACGGCTTTTAGTCTTTATTTCACGCGATGGATTTTTGTCTTTATTTCACGCGAAGGCTTTTTGTCTTTATTTCAGCGCATTTAGACGATTTTGTATAGCTTAGGAAGGATATATGGTAGCTCAAAGTATTTATGGAGATAGTCTGTACTCTTTTAACGTGTAGACATCGTTCCTAAGTTGAATAAACCCGTCTAATTGTAATTTTAGGAGGAACCGGCCTTCGGTCGGGACATATTTCTATCGAAAAATTTACAAACTAATCTTGAAAGGGGGTCTAGGGGGTGTTATTTTAAGCTTGATGGAAGTCTAGCGAGGACACTAAAAATATATATATATAAATACATATATAGACCAAAAACTAACCACTACCCCCTTAAGTGAGTTAAACTTTTCAAGATCCACTACACATTTCCTTTCTGTGTATTGGCTTTTAAACACTTTTGTTTTTCTTCAGATTAGGAAGGGTATATGGAAGTGAGAAGGTTGATTGATTCACAGAGCCCCTTTTTAAACTGTGTATAACATAGTTTAATGATAGCCAGAATAAACTGTCAAAATGTGCCACAGTCTTCAAGGAGTTAAACTCTCAAAAAGGATCAGCAAACGTAATAATATTTGTTTCTTATCCATTTGTATCTACATATTTTGTCGAAATACTAAATATTCAATTCGATTTAATATTCAAATATTTGTATATAAATTGATTACATTTATTACGTGACTATTGAAAGATTTATAAACACTAATATATAGTTCTTCAATTATAATTAATTTTGCGTCATACTAATATACAAATTAATCCTTAACTCTTGTTGTACCGGCGACGTCTTTTTTATATATAGACTATATTTATACTATGTTTTGCATTTTAAGAAGTATCTGTGGTTTTAAAAAATGGTTAAGCGAGATAGTTCAAAGCCTGTTAATTAATCGTTAATAAAATCGTCTAAAAGTAGCAAGATTAAAGTTAAACGGACGACACTGATACTGAAGGGGTTAATTTATTCATTGGTAGTATAGCTCAGCGTATAGATCCGTGGTAACCAATGTCTGTCAAGCAGCACAACTCTAACGGCAGCTATACAAACAAAACACGATTTTAGACAGCTTCGGAAGGAACTAGGAATTTTATAGGTGAAGCCTATCTCATTTATCCCTCTGACTTCCATATGCCCTTCCTAATGTTAATACAAATCGTCTAATAATATCCTCTAGTATACTGTCTTGATGGTGTAATGGTTAGAGTGTTTAAGATATGTATGTGGTAACCCAGGTTCGAATCACGGGAGGATCACATGCTTTCATGAATTTCATTAGGTGGTGTTTGGCGTTGGGAGTGAAATTAATAAATCAGATTATACCCTTGTTGCTGTAATTTATTACGTTTATCACTGTATTCTGCCAATGAAATGCATTATAATAGTTATTACAACGTTTAGGTTTGCTAGACAGAGCATTAACATTATTCATATGCTAAGTCACCTCTATATCTAAAGTCAAATTATAACAAACTTTACATTACATTACTGTACATTATTTACTCTACATTACTGTACATTATTTACTCTACATTACCTACATTATTTACTCTACATTACTTACATTATTCTACATTACTTTAAATTACTTTAAATTATTTACTGCGACTCCTATATTATCCGCCGCTAAATTACCCGGGTGACCCTGGTTGAAATATTCCTTCCCCACTATAGTCTATTTATGTCCAGCTGAAGGTAATTGAATCCCGTAGAAGATTATTTCTCGATATGTAATGGAAACAATATGAAGCTACTATGCCACTGCATCATAACAGTCCAAAGTTTGCATAATTAACAATATATTTCGCGACAAAATCTTCGTAATAACTGAGTGATCAAGATGAAGACATGGCAATTTACCGTCAGCTGAGAATAAACTGACTATAGCCAGCAGCACCCCCCTCCGTCCTACCATGTAATCAGATTATTTCAACGGGTGGGCGGACAATTACGGAGAATTTACTGCGTCCTTTGACTTCGGAAATCTCCTCCCCAAAAGGAATGGAATCGCTTGGTGGGCCGTTAGCAGAAACATCCATTAAAATTCCCTCCGTGGATGCAACAATTGACATTTGACCCTAAAATCGACTACTAGAAATTTAAGTAACTTTCCAATGTGTAAACAAACATTAGTATACCTCGTAAATTTACTTACACCGGCGAAGAAGTATGGAAGAAGTACTAACCTGCTTTGAGGAGGGTGGAGGAGATACCAGTTTGAAATACCATGTCCTATTCATCTTAACTCCTATATGTCCTTACTAAGCTGAATTAAACTCTCTGGTAACAGCAATAGAATACCAAGACGATGAGGGCTAAGAATAATCCCAGACAAGAATTAGAATACCCACCACCACCGAAATAACAACCATTTAAACTCTTCTGTACCAGTGAGGTCTTATTAATTTTACTCTAGCTATATTTAAAAAACTTGAATTGTGCAAGTTAAGAAGGATCTGTGGTAATAAGAAGGGTTAAGTGAGATCCTGTTAGTTACTGGATGCCCTTAGGAAACTGGTTAAATTGTCTAATAGTAGCCAGAATACAGTTAAAACGACGGCACCGGTACTGAAAGGGTTACTCATAATACCGAGGTGGGTGGCGGGGATAGGAGGCTGATTTATCGTGTCGCTTGAATGTTATATCGTAAATGTCCTTCCTAAGCTGATTGAAACCGTCTATTCTTAGCAACAGAATGCTACCAAGAAGAATGATTACAAAGCACACAGAGCATAGCTAATGATACCTCCAGTTAGCCACCCTCACCACCTCAGTAACACGCCCTCTTAGATATATTCTAACTATATTTCGACGATTTTATGCGATTTAAAAAGGATCTGTGGTAGTAAAAAGTGTTAAATGAGATAGTTCGAAGTCTGTTAATTGCTGTAGGCTCTTTTTGAAACTGAAGAAAATCGTCTAACAGTAGCCAGAATAAACTTGAAAATATGTCGCCAGTATAGAAAGACTATATTAAGGTGGGCAGATTAGATATGATGCTGATCTAACATGTCTTCGAGTCATAAACATTCTTCCTAAGCTGCATAAAATCATCTGAACGTAGCTTGAAATAAGAAAGTAAGTCAGGGCTAAGAATACCTTCCATAATAGCCACCAGCACCACCTCAGTAACACTACTATTTAATCAGCATATATTGAGATGGGTTGGGGAGATACAAGGTTTATAGAATCTGTTCCACGAGTCATACATACCTTTCCTAAGCTAAATAAAATCATCTGAAGTTAGTTTGAATAGTAAAAAAGTCATGGCTAAGAATGCCTTCCAAAATAGCCACCAGCACCACTTCAGTAACAATACCATTTAATCAGATAATAATGAGGTGGGCGTAAGGGGCTAGGATGCTGATTTACCGAGTCCTCCAGTCTTAAGGGGAGGTTATTGGTTCTTCTGGATCCCCTTCTCCCTCATGTTTAGCCCCATTAGTTCGCCCCACTAGTTTGGTAATTTTGAGACATTTTGCCTCAGTTGTCTGTCAATGTCAGGACCATTCCGCCATTTGGGTGTCGATTTTTTCCTGGCAAGTGATAGTGCTCTGTAGTTTAGATGGAACCGGCCTTTTCCCGGGAGATTGTTGTTTACCATAAAATGAACACGTATATCTCGAAGGGAGGTCCTTAATGTGTTTTATCAAGCTTGATAGAGGTCTAGGGAGCAAACTTTAAAAAACAAATAATAATAATAATACTAAATAAAACAAAAATACAAATAAAGTACAATAAAACGTAATCAGATAATACTGAGGTGGGCGGAGGGGCTAGTGGGCTGATTTACCGTGTCCCTCGCCCGCGGAAATAGAGCCATAGTGCCCGGCTCTATAATTATCCTCAATTAATAAGAGGGGGCCGGGGAATTACAGCTGGACCTAGGGGTGGGAGGGTCAAGAAAGTGGGAGGGGTGGAGGAGGGGGAGTGGAAGGGTCAAAGGGAGAGGGGGATTCGTAGGTTGTGGGTTTCCGAGAGAGGATTGTCGGTATGTGTGGGAGAGAAGCCGTGGGAGAGTGGACGAAAGGGAGGGAGAGTTAATTGTAAAGGTAGATTTATACCATATACCGGTATATATATATATATATATATATAATATATATATATATATATACACAGTATATATAAGAGAGAGAGAGAGAGAGATAATAGATTAATCCAGTATAGCATGTCAAATGGCACAGGGATGGATGGATAGAGCGATGAACGGGAAGATATAGAGGAAGAATTTTAAACAAGCAAGATATGTGCCAATCCTTACGAGTTTATAGTGATCCTTCAGAAACTGAATGGTATTTAGTTCTGCATCACATATTTACTTCTCGGTTTATTATCTTTAGTAGACAGAGTGTTTAACCCCTTCTGAACCGGTGACGAAGTTTTAATTTGATTCTAGCTATATTTAGACGATTTTGTGCAGATTAAGAATTATCTATTATTATGTTACCTCCACCAACCGACCTTACTCCTAAACTCAATTAATGAAATCAACAAATACATGTGGCAGTCCAGGGATTCGAACCTAGGATGCTCACACCGAAATTCAGTGCATTTATCCATTGCGCTACACATCTTTAGTATTATGTCAGTAAAGAGGGTTAAGTGAGCTAGTGCGAAACCTGCTACTGAAGGCCCTTTTTAAACTGAATAAAATCGTGTAATAGTAGCAAGAATAATTATAATCAAAGAGACGTTGGAGGTAGAGAAAGGGTTAAATATACGGGTGTTACTTCTAACCCTCCCCTGCCCCCAATTCACTTTTATCGCTTATTTTATCTCCAGACATTTATATCGTTTCATTATTCCCGTATGTGGTATCAGTGTCATCGTCATATATATTCTCGCAGTTTTATCACGGTCACAGGAACCACGACCCAATCAGCATAGCGCTATCATTTACCCACCCTCTTACAGGGCATGGAAAAATCGCCTTAATCGTAATATTAACTATATTTATCATTCTTGTCTGTGTTTATTTCGATATGTTTATGTTATCTTTCAACTGCATTATATTATGTGTGTGTGTAAAATTTGTGTTTGTGGACTGAAGCATAACTGTTACATATAATCAGAGTGTATATTATATAGGTTTGTGTAGTCATTCGAACACATTTTTAGATCTGTTTTACTAATGTTTCGTGTATATAATAATATCATAGTGTTCTGTATTGATTGCCAATTTCGTTAACATGTCTAAATTATCAAGTAAATACTATCACAATGTGTGTTTGTGTTGTTGCTGCTGTGTGTAATAGATTAAACACAGGTCATTGTGAATTTATTCTTCTATCTGATACGAAATCAAAATAATCTGTCTCTTCACCAATCGACACTATTATTTATTGATAAGCCTGTCTTGACTTGCTATTTATTCCATTTCCGTGTATTAATGTTTTAAGGGGAGGTTTTTAGTTTGTTTCCTACTCCTCCAGCAATCTAAAAATGTCACCCCCTTGACCCCCTTTCAAGATAAATTTGTACATTTTTCGGTAGAAAAATGTCCCGGCCAAAGGCCGGTTCCTCTTAAATTACAGGCTCGCTATCGCTCGCCAGGATAAAATCGACACCTGAATGGCACGAAAGGTCTTAATATGGGGTGAAAGTTCTTAAAATTGCTAAACTAAAGGAGCAAACGTTTTATAATATCAAAAGCAATGGGGCTAAAGATGAGGGAGAAAGGGGTCAAGAAAAAAATTCCTCAAGTGGAGATCTCCCCTTAAGTCTCTCAGTACCAGTGCCGTCCTTTAAACGTTATTCTGGCTACTATTAGACGATTCCATTCAGTTAAAAGGGGGCTTCAAGCATGATCAGGTTTCGAACTATCTCACTTAACCATTTTTACTTCCACAGATCCTTCTTAGACTGCACACAATCCTCTAAATATGGCTAGACATAAAACAAAACACGTCGCTGGTACAGAGGGGGTTAAATATTTTGTTTTGCTTTATACTACATTTCTCCATTTATATACCTACAGTATATACCCCTATAATGATACTATTTTCAGTACTTAATTATATATCGCCACCAATGCATAGTTCTGCCGCTATAATGGGACCGTCTATATTACCGTTTGTCTGATTGTTAGTAGGATTCTTCAAGACTAATTGACGTACGTATTTAGATGAAACTGGTCACCGGAATAGAAACGATCAACTTTTTACTAACATCCGATGACCTTTCACACCAAGAGCCTCCCACACACACACACACACACACAATCACACACACACACACAATCACACACACACACACACACACACACACACACACACACACACTAGTAAATTCATGATAATAACTAATCTTGCTTATTTGTCGCAAACCTCAATTAAACATTTTATATACATTTCGCGAGCTGACTTACTTTGTGAATCTGGCCAACATATATAAACAAAATTATATTGCTTGATTTACACGATACTCACTGGGATACATTTTGGTAGCTTAAGGGGAGATGGGCTGTTTTTTCTGGACACCCTTCTCCCTCATGCGTAGCCTCTTATTTGTTCGGATTTTAAGACGTTCAGCCCATTTGTTTGGCGATTTTAAGACCTTTCACCCCTTTTCTTTGTCAATATTAAGACTTTTCGTGTCATTTAGGAGTCGATTTATTTCCTGGCGAGCGATAGCAAGCCTGTAATTTAGGTGGAACCGGACATTTTTCTAACGAAAAATTTACAATTATATCTTGAAGGGGGACTCTCTCTCTCTCTCTCTCTCTCTCTCTCTCTCTCTCTCTCTCTCTCTCTCTCTCTCTCTCTCTCTCTCTCTCCTATTTATTTTAAGTTTGATGGAGGTTTGGGGAGGATACTAGAACAAATAATAAATATATGACAACTATTGACCAAAAAATTAACCATCCCCCCTTAATGGCTTCTCACACTGAGTTTGCATGAGGATTGTTTATGTTTAGTTCCAACCCCACTACCATGAATTGCAAGTGTGGTTAACCCTTTCTCTACCGGTGACGTGTTTCTTTGTTAGATTTCAGCTACTATTAGACGATTTTATGATGCTTAGGAAAGATTAATGGTAGCAAAAAGGATTAATTGATATGTTTTGCAGCCTTTTAATTGGATACGTAGACGTCTTTCCTAAGCTGAATGCAATCATCTAATTGTAGCCTTTTAATGAGTAGACGTCCTTCCTAAGCTGAGTAAAATCGTCTAACAGTTGCCAGAATATACTGAAAAGTATGTCACCGGTACAGAATGGGTTAATATATGTGAAATGCTGAACACTTTTATAATAGTGTTACCCCATCTTGCGGTTAAATTGTTTTCTTTCTTTTCTTTTTGTAATATTTTCGGGGGGTCTTCTTGGTATTATTAGCTCTTGCTCCATTCCCACCGTGTCCTATACAGTCAGTCAAAAGTCATGTCACCCATCCGCGCTATCGTAAGTTGAATCATTTGTTTTGTAGTTACACGAATTTAGCTACTAAAACACATTAAACAAAATTTCACAGTTACACGAATTGTTAATCATGTCGAAGACGCATTAACCTGAATGAGAATATCAAGGACGAATACAAGTAGAATATATTTTAATGTTTGACTTTGACTGTACCTTGGACCACTCACTGCGCTAAATAAACCGTAATTATCCCGCTTGCTGGGCTCATAACGAAGTGTGTGTGTGTGTGTGTGTGTGTGTGTGTGTGTGTGTGTGTGTTGGGGTGAGGGGGAAGGGAAAGGGGGGGGGGGGGGAGAGAGAGAGAGAAGTGTGACAAGGAGGTTACATAAATTGTGTTTTTTTTAGACACAGTATACACACACCACATAATCTAAAATATATTGCATTCGGCAAAGTGAGAGAGAGAGAGAGTTACAAGGAGTAGTTACTATCTCAGAGACCTTGCGGTCCATTCCGAGGAGATATTCGAAGTGGAAGGAGAGAGAATGTTTAGTGCACTACACTCATTACAGTGTGCAAAATACTATCTACTCTTTTCTTGAACTGCTCTACTGAAGAACTGGTTACAATTTCTGAGGGAAGGTTGTTCCAGGTAGAGCAGATCTTATATGTGAAAAAGTAACCACAAGTACTAGTGCTGAACCTTTTCAATTTTAATTTCCAGCCATGGTTGCATGTTGTATTCATATCGAGGCTAAGCATATTGCTATAATCCACATTGTCAAAACCATTAAGTATGTTAAATACTTCAATGAGCTGACCTCGTAATCTGCGTGTCTCCAACGGAAAGAGATCTAGAGCTCTCAACCGGTCCTCATAACTCAGTTTTCTAATGAGAGAGAGAGAGAGACTCACAAACATTGCGGTCCCTACAATGCCGTCTGGACATGGGTGTAGAGGAGAACAAATTACAAAATGTAATTAAAACGCAACAGTAATCGAAGTACGGGCAAAAAAAAAAGGGGGTATTTAGCTAACAGGCAAGAGGTTATTCAATACTCAAAACATTTACGACGTCTTATCTCCCTCTGGTCGTCGTATCCTGAATGCCGACATCGTATTTCTAGAGCTCTTCCAACTAAAAAGATGGGAGTGAAAAATGGAGTGTACGGCTAGGGAGAAACACGCCCACCAAAGGAATCATCATCTTGTGGTCAAAGTGTTTACCCCTCTGTGATTTGGATGGCAATAATAGTGAGAGAGAGAGTGAGAGTGAGAGTGAGAGAGAGAGGAAAGAGAGAGACCTTTACCCCTCTGTGATTTGGATGGCAATAATTATGATGATGGTTGGTTATTGACGTTCCGACGATTGTTTGTACGGTTTGCGGTCGCTTCGCCTGCACTCAATTCGCCCATATATTAATTCACCCATGGTCATTTCGCCACCAATCTGATTCAATAGGTCAAACCCTCACCTTATCCTCACTTCAAACCCTCACCTTATCATCACTTATTATAAATATACCTTAAAAGCGCCATCAGTTCTTATCGCACCATTGCAATGGTTGACAAGGACAATGAGTAATATTCATGTTGATCTCTGCTTACATTTTACCAAGAACAACTTTACCTATATCGTCACTAAACAAAAATTTAAAGATTGGTATAATGTTCGTGGATCAAATATACAACCATACTGGCTATTATAACCTTTGCCTTGCCCTATGGAACTCAGACCTGTAACTCTGTCCTTACCCATCCTAAATCTGCCCCTCTTTGTGTTGATATATGCCATTCCGTCTACCTGCCGTTTTCCAACACCTGTCATTATTTCCATTACTTGATTCAGACGTGTAATGGTCAGAACTCAACCCTCTCGACGGCTGTGAGCGTTTAGGCCACCCTGTCATTAGAACAGTACAATTGGTCAGATCATTCAGATAAGTCATGATACACTTGTCATTAGGTTGCATTCTCTCTGCAATCTATGCCAACCGTTTAACCTTTCTTGTATACCGTGATGCATTCTTTTGTCTCTTAAGGCTATTATTAGACGATTTTTTTAGGTTTTGGAGAGGCCTGAGGGGGTCAATGGCTTAAGTGAGGAGGCTGTAGGCACCAGCCGAACAGGGCAGTACTCCCTGGGAGTGCTATAGGTGTGTGTTAAGGGAGCCCACCTAGCTTTTTTTTTTCTCTTTCTCTCCTCTCTTTGGTTTGTATCCATTCGGCCCCATTCAGCCTACTGTTTGAAGACGTTTACCCCCATCCAGGTGTCAATATTTTCCTGGCGAGGAGCGGTAGCGAGCCAGCATATCTATATTTTTGTTTTGACAGCAAGCTAAATTTTTACATTTTTCGATAGAAACATGTCTCCGGCGAAGTCCGGATGTCTCCATACAATGCTGGCTCGCTATCGCTCGCCAGGAAGAAATCGTCACCTGGATGGGGATAAACGTCTTAAAACAGTTGGCTGAGTGGGGCCGAATGGATAGAAGCCAGGATAAGAGAGAAGAGGAGAGAAAGATAAAAAAAAAAGCCAGTGACCCCCCTTAAGGAAAACTGGTACTCCTGAACCACCACCTAGCTGATCCCTTCCGTGCCTCACCTAAACAGAGGGCAAACCCAGTGTGTCCTCCTAAATACTTTCTCGCTCTTTCAATACACATTACAAACACCTTACAAGTTTTCTTATTCTTTCTTCTACTCAACAAGTGAATTCTGGAATTCTCTCCGTCAATCAATCTTTCCTTCATCCTATGAATTAAACTGCTTTAAGCTTCGTGTGCCCATGCATTTTGCCCCCAATGTCCCTTGACTTTGGCTCTCTGTCACTCTTTTGGCTTGGGGGGAGACACTCATGACAGGCAGCCCAACTTTGTCTCCTTCATACACAAAGAAAAACAAATCTTTGCCTTCCAGTTATGCTTCCTAAGCTACAATAAATCGATTAAAGTTAGCCAGCACAACATTTGAATGAAGTATAATGAATTGCTTAAGGGGGTAGTGGTTATTTTTTGATCTATACATAGGCCTATATCTATTTGTTTTATGATAACCTCGCTCGATCTTCGTCAAGCTTTAAACAAAATCTAAATCCCCATTCAAGATAAATGTGTACATTATCCGGTAGAAAAAAATCCCAGCCAATTAAGGGCCTGTTCCTCGTAGAATTACAAGATCGCTATCGCTCGCCAGGAAAAATCGACACCTAACTGGCACGAAAGGTCTTTATATTGACAAAGAAATTTGGCAAAAGATCTTAAAATCGCCAAACTAATGAAACAAACGTCTTCAAATCTCAGAGTTAATGGGACTAAACATGAGAAAAAGCAATAATAGTTATAGAAATAAAAAAAAAATAATAATAAACCATCTGATGTTGGTTGATAATTAGGTAGAATGACTTTAACCCGTACTGTGCCGGCCACGTCCTTTTCATTGTATGCTGGAAACTATTAGGCGATTTTATTCAGCTTAGGAAGGACTTTTAGCAATAATACGACTTCAAACTATCTCAATCAACCCTTTTAAGGGGAGGCAGTTGGTTTTTCGATTCTCCCTTTTCCCTCATGTTTAGCCCTATTAGTTATGAGATTTCAAGACATTCGCCCCATTAGTTTGGCAATTTTCAGACCTTTTGCCCCATTTCTTTGCCAATATTTGCCAAATTTTGCCAACCTTTCGTACCATTTAGGTGTCGATTTTTTCCTGGCGAGCGATAGCTAGCGTGTATTTGAAGAGGAATCGGCCTTCGGCCGGGAAATTTTTCTGCCGAAAGATGTACACATTTATATCGCAGGGGGGTCTTGTGGGTGTTTTTTTAAGTTTGATAGAGGTTTAGAGAGCAAATTAAACCCCTTCCTTAAACCATTGAGCCGAACCAGTAAATTATGCTGCACAATACCGTCTGGGCTCCCTTAACTACCACAGATCCTTCCCAAGCTGCATGATATCGTCTAAATATAGCTACAACAAAATATAACACACGTCGCCGGTACTCAAAGGGTTAAACAAGACATTGCCGGCACAGAAGGGGTTAAAATAAAGACATTATCACCTGTTGTTTCTGCCACACTAACATTATTTTGAACCTGTTACCTTTGATGTTGAAGGGCCTTGATTTTTTGTTTCTTTTTTGTTTTTGTTATTACGGATAATATAATGCTGATGTGAAAAGACCTTGCCAGGAAGTATAGCATCTGAGGTGAAGCCATAGATTTCGGGGGCTGATGAGTGATTGGTGCTTCGGAATGCTTGTGTGCTTGCTTTTTGTGGGCGAACTGTTATATGTGTTTTTGTGGGCGAACTGTTATATGTGTTTTTGTGGGCGAACTGTTATATGTGTTTTTGTGGGCGAACTGTTATATGTGTTTTTGTGGGCGAACTGTTATATGTGTTTTTGTGGGCGAACTGATATGTGGTTTTGTGGGTGAACTGATATGTGTTTTTGTGGGTGAACTGTTATGTGTTTTTGTGGGCGAACTGTTATATGTGTTTTTGTGGGCGAATTGTTATATGTGTTTGTGGGCGAACTGTTATATGTGTTTTTGTGGGCGAACTGTTATATGTGTGTTTCTCTGTCACCTAATTTTTCTGTCTTGTGTTTCTTTCTTGTGTCACCTCTTCATCCTTTGTTGTGTTTTTTGGTGATCCTCCCTACCCCTTGTGGGAGTAAGGGTTGGCTACTGACTGCCTGATATAATGCAACCAAGGAGAGTTTGTGTTTGGCATCACCGGCGAGTTGTGCACCCTTCTATTAGTTGACAGGCCAGCAGTGCATGAACCCGGAAAATCCTTGCAATTAAGGGCAGGTTTCCACTTGAGGGATTTTTTTCTAGACCCCTTTCTCCCTCATGTTTAGCCCCATTGTTTTTTTGAGATATTAAGAAGTTCGACCTCCATTAGTTTGGCGATTTTATGAACTTGCACCCCATTTCTGTCAATTTTAAGACCCTTCGTGCCATTTAGTTTTTTTTTTTCCTGGCGAGCAATAATGAGCCTGTAATTTATGAGAAACAGGCCTTCGGCCGGGAAATTTGTTTACCGATATATATACAAGGGTTCTAGGGTGTGTAATTTTAAGCTTGATGGAGGTCTAGGGAACAAATTAAAACCCTCTCCTTAAAGTTTCATGGATAACCGCGGATATCCTGGTATGATAAAATATTATTATAATAAAGTGCTCGTACTGTTATGGCTGGTTAAGATCAGTGCATGACCTTGTTTGAAAGTCCAGTACCCAGGTTGGCAGCTCATGACCCACATCTTTTATGCTGACCCGGCCAATTGGAACTCAGACCTGCATCTCTGTCCTTACCCATCTTAAGTGGTTATTTGTTGGGCTCTATTTATGTATATATTCATATCTTTTTAATTTCCTCCCTAGACCTCCATCAAACATTAAAAAAAACATCCATTACATACCCCTACGAAATATATTTGTACATTTTTCGGTAGAAAAATGTCACGGCCAAAGGCCGGTTCCTCCTCAATTACAGGCTCGCTATCGCTCGCCAGGAAAAAATCGACACCTAAATGGCACGAAAGGTCCTAATATTGACAAAGAAATGGGAAAAAAGGTCTTAAAATCGCCAAACTAATGGGCCGAACGTCTTAAAATATGAAAACAAATGGGGTTAAACATAAAGGAAAAGGGGGACCAGAAAAACGGCCTATCTCCCCTTAAATCTGCCCCTCTTTGTGTTGATATATGCCATTCCGTCTACCTGCCGTTTCCAGCACCGGTCATTATGTCCATTAGTTGATTCAGACGTGTAATGGTCAGAACTCAACCCTCTCGACGGCTGTGAGCGTTTAGGCCACCCTGTCATTAGAACAGTACAATTGGTCTGATAAGTCAATGCTACAGCTGTCATTAGGTTGCACTCGCACTACAATTCTATAATTTAGTACAACTGTTTAAGGGGACTGGTTATTTTTTGGGGTCTTTATATCTATATATTCACTTATTATTTAGTCTCCTCGCTAGACCTTCATCAAGCTTAAAAAAACACTCCCAAGATAAATTTGTACATTTTTCGATAGAAAAATGTCCCGACCGAAGACCGGTTTTTCTAAAAATTACAAGCTCGCTATCGCTCGCCAGGAATAAATAGACACTTAAATGGCACGAAAGGTCTTGATATTGATATGTAAATGGGACAAAAGGTTATAAAATCGACAAACTAATGGGGCGAACGTCACATAATATGAAAACTAATGGAACTAAACATGAGGGAAAAGGGGGATCAGAAAAACGACCCATCCCCTAAAGGTTTATAGAAATGTTTGCAAATAGCTAAGGAACTTCGTCATCCTGTGAGTTAATTATATTAATGAAAATGATGATTGAGATGCTGGGTTGAAATTTTGAATAGATATAGGTATGACATATTTTGAGGTTTCATATTGCAATTTGTTGAGAAGGAAGATCGCCTACCCATCCCTACAAAAGTGGGAATTAATATAGATTACTTTGTTTTGGTATTTGTGGCGATAAATAACATACATTTAGTTGCCAATGACTTTATCTACTGTAGATTGTGAAGGTACCGGTATTTTTGCATATATTGCTTCAAAAGGAAAACGATTAGTTAGCTACCCTACATAAGTATGGGAAAAACAATCTTGATTAATTACATTTTTGCAGATATAATTTGCAGGGTTACAGTCGTGCACTACATACCCAAATATGCACTTCCAAGGCATGAATGTTGACCTTAAATTTGACACGGGGAACATTATCCATATAAGGGGGCATTACCCCAGTGTGTTTATGGTCAATTTTAGAGACCAAGATATTCTGTATATTTAGCATTTATATTGGAGACAAGACTGCAGATTTGTTGCTTTAGGTGACGTAATTCTTACAAGGGGTTGCATCGTAGGCTGCCAGACAATAAGTTTTAATATTAAGGGAGAAAACACTCGCGTGATACTGGGTTTTGTCAGCTTTAGAAAATACCATAGACTCCCAACAATGCGTTTGTTGTCCTTAACCCTTTCACGCACAGGACGCGATTTGCGCCCTTTCTGGGATACTTAAAAGCCTTTGAGACCATCAGGGGTGTTAAGAAAGCTTTAGTTTACTTATTTCAACCTCTGCAGTTGTCTTTGAGTTAGCTGTGGGAAGAACTCTTAATTTTGGAGAGGTACCGGGTAATTGTGTGATTGAGAGAGAACTCTATTTATGAATTCTAAACGGCAACCCCTGAGTCCACAGGATAGCGAGAGGGTTAATTGAAGGGTGAGGGTTGGAAGGAACAAATCACCACAATCACCAGAAATAAGAGAAACTGAACTGAGATTTGGCTGGCTTATGCATAATTCAATAAGGGAACACAAATGATACCCCGACTCCACACATTACATTCTTTACCCTTATGTTTATGAAGCCTAATGTTATATGTCCTAACGTTTATGACATTCGGAGACTTACGGGGACGATATTATATATACCTATTATATATATATACAGGAGAGAGAGAGAGAGAGAGAGAGAGAGAGAGAGAGAGAGAGAGAGAGAGATA